>CM042834.1:129532877-130145377 GCA_023653725.1 Bungarus multicinctus
TTATTCCCCTGCCTCTGCTGATAAGGAGAGAGCCAGTGGTGTAGTGGCAATTACAACTGCCTCACATGTAATACTTCCCTGGTTCGAATCCCAGTAAGGGTATGGCTAGCTGAAGAGAGCTAACTAGCTTGAAATAGATCTATATTAGTCTCCCTTATTTATTATTTAAAATTATCAGCTTAAAAACCTTACACACATGTAAAGAAAAGACAACGAAACAAATAGCTTTCTGTCGGTATGGTCTCTGGTGATGAGCCGAAAGACAGAAAAGAAAGCAGTATGCTTTCTCCCTTAATTGGGGCTTAACAGGGTGTTGTAACACTAAGTATATACTTATTCCCCTGCCTCTGCTGATAAGGAGAGAGCCAGTGGTGTAGTGGCAATTACAACTGCCTCACATGTAATACTTCCCTGGTTCGAATCCCAGTAAGGGTATGGCTAGCTGAAGAGAGCTAACTAGCTTGAAATAGATCTATATTAGTCTCCCTTATTTATTATTTAAAATTATCAGCTTAAAAACCTTACACACATGTAAAGAAAAGACAACGAAACAAATAGCTTTCTGTCGGTATGGTCTCTGGTGATGAGCCGAAAGACAGAAAAGAAAGCAGTATGCTTTCTCCCTTAATTGGGGCTTAACAGGGTGTTGTAACACTAAGTATATACTTATTCCCCTGCCTCTGCTGATAAGGAGAGAGCCAGTGGTGTAGTGGCAATTACAACTGCCTCACATGTAATACTTCCCTGGTTCGAATCCCAGTAAGGGTATGGCTAGCTGAAGAGAGCTAACTAGCTTGAAATAGATCTATATTAGTCTCCCTTATTTATTATTTAAAATTATCAGCTTAAAAACCTTACACACATGTAAAGAAAAGACAACGAAACAAATAGCTTTCTGTCGGTATGGTCTCTGGTGATGAGCCGAAAGACAGAAAAGAAAGCAGTATGCTTTCTCCCTTAATTGGGGCTTAACAGGGTGTTGTAACACTAAGTATATACTTATTCCCCTGCCTCTGCTGATAAGGAGAGAGCCAGTGGTGTAGTGGCAATTACAACTGCCTCACATGTAATACTTCCCTGGTTCGAATCCCAGTAAGGGTATGGCTAGCTGAAGAGAGCTAACTAGCTTGAAATAGATCTATATTAGTCTCCCTTATTTATTATTTAAAATTATCAGCTTAAAAACCTTACACACATGTAAAGAAAAGACAACGAAACAAATAGCTTTCTGTCGGTATGGTCTCTGGTGATGAGCCGAAAGACAGAAAAGAAAGCAGTATGCTTTCTCCCTTAATTGGGGCTTAACAGGGTGTTGTAACACTAAGTATATACTTATTCCCCTGCCTCTGCTGATAAGGAGAGAGCCAGTGGTGTAGTGGCAATTACAACTGCCTCACATGTAATACTTCCCTGGTTCGAATCCCAGTAAGGGTATGGCTAGCTGAAGAGAGCTAACTAGCTTGAAATAGATCTATATTAGTCTCCCTTATTTATTATTTAAAATTATCAGCTTAAAAACCTTACACACATGTAAAGAAAAGACAACGAAACAAATAGCTTTCTGTCGGTATGGTCTCTGGTGATGAGCCGAAAGACAGAAAAGAAAGCAGTATGCTTTCTCCCTTAATTGGGGCTTAACAGGGTGTTGTAACACTAAGTATATACTTATTCCCCTGCCTCTGCTGATAAGGAGAGAGCCAGTGGTGTAGTGGCAATTACAACTGCCTCACATGTAATACTTCCCTGGTTCGAATCCCAGTAAGGGTATGGCTAGCTGAAGAGAGCTAACTAGCTTGAAATAGATCTATATTAGTCTCCCTTATTTATTATTTAAAATTATCAGCTTAAAAACCTTACACACATGTAAAGAAAAGACAACGAAACAAATAGCTTTCTGTCGGTATGGTCTCTGGTGATGAGCCGAAAGACAGAAAAGAAAGCAGTATGCTTTCTCCCTTAATTGGGGCTTAACAGGGTGTTGTAACACTAAGTATATATATATATACACAAGTATATATACAAAGTATATATATATATATATATATACATACTGTAATAGGATTATCTGTCTCTTCAGATATCCTCCAACTGTGCGCTACCAGGACTTTTAATTGAATCCATCTGTCTTGTTGCTGTTTATTTTCTGATTCTCTTCTGCATTTCCCAAAATTACATTTGCATATGTTCAGAATAAAATAGCAAGAGCAAAAGCACTTAGACTTATAGCTGCTTTACAGCCCTCTCTAAGCTATTTACAGAGTCTGCATTTTGCCCCCAACAATCTGGGTCTTCATTTTACCCGCTTCAGAAGGGTGGAAGGCTGAGTTGACCTTGAGCTGATAAGAATTGAACTGCTGACAGATGGCAGAATTAGCTTGCAATACTGCACTCTAACCACTGCACCACCATGGCTGTTAATAATTTATGCCCAATTATGTGTGCCTCCAATAAACTTTGGGTTGACTTGATTTATAATACTTTTGTTTTGTTTTTGCTATTCATAATATTTCCAAAATCTTGTCAGTACAACAGTTTATTCCACTTGGAAACCATCTAGACCAGGAACTGAACCATTTTGCAATGATTGGATCAGTTTCAATACAAATATTCCAATTCTTAAATAAAGTGGCAAAGGAGCTTTCAAAACATCAATGATTAATATATTAATTACGACTCATCCAATTTAAAAAATGACTTCTTAAAAAAGGGGAAAAACTGATTATTAAAAGCTTTTGAATCTAACAAAAACTACTTATCAACTACAACAATTTCTGAAATTAAACTGTTTTCTTTTGCTTCAAACTGTGCCAATAGCTTAATAGCTTTTTTTACCTGAAATTCAGTCTCCTCAAAGAGAATTCAACCTGATCAGCCTAAAAATCACTCAGCTGCAACTGGGCTAATATAAATGTAGTAGAAATCTGATTTATAGGATTTTCCTTTGGCTAATCTAGTAAGCTTTAATCAAGTTTTCTATCTATTGATACAGAACATATTTATCTTAATGCCTTCCTATTTTATTTATCCCAGTTTTTCTTCATTCTAAAATTTGAGCAGCCAATAGAAAAAAAGCAGAAATAACTATATAAAATAAACCAGACTTCCTTCATTAAAATACTTTGTATGGATATATAAAATAGATAAATTAGATCTATCGTAAATTGTTTTACAGCTTTAGATATAATGTTTCTTTATTAGCAGAAGCTATTCTAAAACCTGATTTTAACAGTCATTTTCTTTTTTCAGCTGAAGACTAATCACTCTATTTTGGAAGAATTAGAACAAACAAAAGCTGTCATGATGGGAGAATCTGCTATTTTGGAAATAGATAATTTTCCTCGTGCAATCATTCTGATTTACTTAGTAGTTGCCTTTTCGCCTTTTGGTTATTACTTGGCAATCCATATTGTGGCAGAAAAAGAGAAGAAATTAAAAGAATTTTTAATGATAATGGGCCTTCATGACACTGCCTTTTGGTGAGTAAGTTCCTTAGCTCTTCGTTGTTAAAAGAACTGCAGCAGCTCTTGTTCAGTTATACAGTTTGAGAGAAAAGATACAACATCTTGATTGTAACCCAAGATAAAAAAGTCTATTTGTAGAAAAGATTTCCGGCTGTTTTCAAGCTTTCCTAGACTATTTCTTAGAATAGATAGATATGACTATATTGTGATATGAAGAATCAGATGCAATTTTGAAAATAAAAATGACACTTGAAATGTTTGCTTTCTTTGGTCACAATTATATCATCACTGGTCTTTCATCATTCTGTGTGTGTATATATATACACACACACACATACACATAAACATACATACACATTAATGTTAATGAAGTTACTTTGTAAACATGTACAAAGTTTATTTAGAGATTGCTCTTTAAAAATAAGTTGATTTGCTTTTCTGGATTAATGCTGTCATGCTGGGTGTTGAAAAACTGTGATTAATGCTTGTGTGCAGATTCTCAATTTCACGTGCATATGCATGATAAGCTCTAAATTGAGAGCAGATGTAAAGGGGATGCATACAGCACTTGATTGGAGGAACTGCAGAGGCTTTCCCTGCCCTTCCTTTTTTTTTTTTAAATGTAGCTAATATGATGGAGTTGTCTAGTTTTCTTCTGGAAAATTTGGGAGCAGTCTAATTTAAAAAATAAAATATGTCATTGACAGCCATCTTTTCCTCTAAATATCATTCCTAGAAGTCTTAATTCCATACTTTTGTTTCTTCCCTCTCCCTCTCCCTCCCTCCCTCCTTCTCTTTCTCTCATCACATAGTAAGTATATTCAGAGAATAATTGTGGTAGCCATTCTTGAAGGATTTGGACTAGCTGTCACAAAAACTGGTTTTAAACAGTCTTTTGTTTAAATTTCTTAAAGGAATTCCATAAACAAATTCTGTAAACAAAGGAATTAATTCCTTAATTTCTCATGGTCTTAAGGAATTAATTTTAGCATTTATGGTAAAATTAGTTATTTTTATTTCAAAATTAAAGCGGGGAAAAGTGTTTGAAATATGATTTCTGCATATTTTAAGGCAAAATTATGTGCAAATAATTTAAAAAATTCTTAATTTTGGAAAATTCAATGAACTTTATTTTAAGATACAATAGAACATGGGTGTCAAACTCGTGATGTCACATTGTTGTCATGTGATGTATTGTGACTTTTTTTCCACTTCGCTGAATCTGGGATTGGCATGGTCAGCGTGTGATGCATCTGGCCCACAGGCCGCAAGTTTGACACCACTGCTATAGAAGGATTTTCTCAGAGCAGTGACACTTTTATGTAAAGGACAGGTTTTAAGATATTCCTCTATTTTCTTGAAAAATCCTGATAGTCATGAAAAAACTGCCATATAATTTAAAGTTAATTTTAATATTATTGCTGATTCCTTTGTTGGGGTCAATGATGACTTTAGATATTAGAGCTGTGCGATGTTTTGGATTAACTTTCCAAAGGCTGTTTTGGAATGTGCACAGGTATGAATGTAGTGACTGCATATAACTCTTTAAAACAACAGAAGATAGTTTGCAAACAAGTGATTTATTCTTGTTCCTGTGCTCTAGAACAGGGGTCTCCAACCTTGACAACTTTAAGACTTGTGGACTTCAACTCCCAGAGTTCCTCAGCCAGCAAAGCTCTAGGAGAGCTGAAGTTGAAGTCCACAAGTCTTAAAAGTTGTCAAGGTTGGAGATACCTGCTCTAGAACACCTTTTGGGAATCACACCCAAAAGATTTTAGAGCCCTACTAGGTACTTACCTGTTAGTTGCCTAGATATTTGTAAAGCTTTTGTCTTTTGTATTGACAGTATTGCAGAATTCTGTAATTCTTCATATATTAGGTTGCATGAATATGCACCTCTGTGTTCCTATTAGTGGGCTACCTAGACACATTGAGAACATTCATATCTTGCTCTAAACCAATTTCTTATAAACACAATTTATTGAACAAATTGTAATGGTTTGGTTTACACGTAATACTGTCTGTGGATGTGCCAAGCCAAGAGCAAGAGGTCTTTGATTAAAAACGTTTCGTTTAAAGGGGACTAACCCCGTTTTATTTTATGCCACCAAGAATCACTTGGTGAAATGGGTAGCTATATAAATTAGATAGATGGGATTCAAAAAATTTTACTACTTGTTCTGTGGGTGTGGCTTGATGGGTGTGGGGTGGCTTGGTGGGTATGACTTGGTGAGTGTGGCAGGGGAAAGATACTGCAAAATCACATTCCCTCCTCACCCCACTAACCTGCTTTTCAGATCCATTCTCCCCGTGCAGGGTAACAAAAGAAGACCCAGCCAATCAGCTGGGACTCGGGAGGCACAAAATAGATGGGGCGGGGTCAGTCAGAGGTGGTATTTGCCGGTTCTCCAAACTACTCAAAATTTCCGCTACCAATTCTCCAGAACTAGTCAGAATCTGCTGAATACCACCTCTGGTGGAGGTAGAGGGAGGGAGGGAGGGAGGGAGGGAGAGAGAGAGAGAGAGATAACGAAAAGATTCAGTTTTTAATTTCATGGTTGCTTTTTAAAAGAGCTAGAACATGGATTGGCAATAATGGGCAGTTTGTTATATATGATACCACTGAATTATGTTTCTTGAATCCACATTTTTTAAAAAAAATAGCTGACTGTATTCCCAGATAAATATTGTAAAATATTTGTTGCTACATTAAACATTAAACACCATAAGATTTCTGCCTTTTACATTTTTTAAATTTATTTTTTGATGTCTGCAACATTGTGCAAAATAGCATGATGGTGCCTGCTACCTGAAAAGATCTTTGAAACAAAGGTAAGTTATCTTTGTGTAGTAATATTTATAGCTTTGAATTCATGAATCTTCATTGTATATTTTCTTTTTTAGGCTTTCTTGGGTCCTACTGTACACCAGTCTGATATTTGTCATGTCTCTTCTTATGTCGGTCATTGCAACGTTTTCTTCGCTTTTCCCCAAAAGTAGCAGCTTTGTGATATTTCTTCTTTTTTTCCTATATGGAATATCCTCCGTAAGTGTTTGTGTGTGTGTGTGTGTGTTTATGTGTGGTCATTGTTAACTATATTGTGGTTATCAGTAATGTTTTAGAGTCTTATTTGACCTACATAAGCAATTTGCTACTGCTGTGATTTTGTTTACACTGAATGACAGCTGGCAGAGGTCTGATGCAATTTTATTTGCTTAGTTTAACAGATGTTGCTTCTTATTTTGTTTTGAGTATACTTTCTGATTTACCTAAGCGTTTTCTGTCTTCAAATATGTAATGTTTTGTGATGATTATAGATATCACTATTAATAACAAATATTTATGTAGTCCAAAAGGCTCTAATATTGAAGTTACGTTAATAACATGACATTATTATATGAAAAAAAGTATGTGCTCTAGCTTTTTATTGGTTTCTGGTCTGGTTCTATAAATTGAATTTGTTGTCCATTCTTATAATGGAGCAGTTGTGCAAATTAAATAATCAGCACATTGCTATCCTCATTTTTCATTATTTATACATCAATTAACAAAACTAAACAAATCATACAGAATGTCATGACTTCAGTTGCTCTCAGTCACTGACATTCCTGAACTAGAAAGGGTTCTGTTTGAAAAGATAATTTGACCTTGGATACAGTATTATTTTTTCAACTCACAATGAAAACATATCTTGCCTTTACTTTTACATATTACACATTATATTTTTACTTATGCTTAAAGTAAAACTGAATATTGCAGTCTACGAAGGGCAGATTATTCTCGAAATTTAGAAATGCCTTGCTCATCTCTGACTTTTAAATCCTCTGGTCACCCCAAAACACATAATTTGAAAATTTAAAAATAAAATAAAATCAATCCAATGAAAGCCATCTTAGCAAGAGCCATTGGTACATTAAATTTAGATGATTCTAATTGTTGCAATATGAACATAGAGACCATCATTTCAGCATTTTACTGTAATGTTTCTAATGCATTGAAATAATTGTTTCATTTCTGTTTAGGTTTTCTTTGCATTCATGTTGACTCCTCTTTTCAAAAAATCAAAACATGTTGGTACAGTTGAGTTTTTGTCAACCCTGGCTTTTGGTATTGTGGGTCTGACAATTTTCCTGGTAGAGGATATTCCAAAATCCTTTGTGTGGCTGGTAAGCCCTCTGTGTCAATGCACATTTTTAATTGGTGTTGCACAGGTTAGTAAAATACATTATTTGCAT
Organism: Bungarus multicinctus; assembly: GCA_023653725.1. Classification (NCBI taxonomy): domain Eukaryota; kingdom Metazoa; phylum Chordata; class Lepidosauria; order Squamata; family Elapidae; genus Bungarus; species Bungarus multicinctus. Next base: position 129,540,575 of record CM042834.1, read on the forward strand.
ATTGCTGTACAACTTTCTATAGTTCGAATCCCAGCTATAGACACTAGTGAGAGAAAACAGATAGACAGTATTTGCCTTATTCTATACTTGCAGTAAACATGTCACTTGCTTGTTGCTATTTCTTTCATCAGTTAAAATACTTTTAAAATTTTAAGGATCGATTTCTGTAACAAACTAATCTTAGAATAGGAACTGATGGATATCAGATTCTTTAGTGAGCATTGTACAGCTGTTTCTCAGGTTATGACAGCAATTGGGAACAGGGTTTCAGTTGTTAAACAATGCAGTGATAAAGCACAGGTCACATAACCACATTTCTTAGTGATGGGAGTCCAAGTTGCTATCAAAACCCAGGAACCCTGGTGGTTCAGTGATTTAAATGCAGTATTGCAGCTAACTCTGCCTACAGTCTGGAGTTTGATCCCAATGGGGCTCAGGGTTGACTCATCCTTCCATCCTTCCATCGATTAAATGAGGGCCCAGATTGTTGGGAGCAATATGCTGATACTAGTATACTACAGTATAATGGAACAGTACATAAGTCTTAAGTGCTATTATTATTGCTATAACTCCCAAATGTGTGGGTCTGGGTCATTAAATAGGAAGAGGCAAGACTCTGAGGTAAAAAGTGTGGGCGGTACTGCAGAAGCACAAGTGGGGGCACAGGAGGGCTGGTGGAGGCTGAGGGCAAATTGCACATGGGGCCACAGGAAGGGGAGGGTGTTGCAGGCAGGCACATGCTACAGAGTGTGGTTGGTGTTGGGTGCTACAGAATAGGAAACTTCTGGGATTTCATAGTCCATAGTGGGCTCCTTGTGAGAAAAGATGGTGAAAGCGATTTACTGGGCTGTCTTGTGATCTTCCCTGTCGCCTTCCCCATTTACTTTGCTTGTGAGAAAACAGCAAGGAAGATCACAAATGATGATCATGTAATGCAGCTTGGTGCGTTGTAATCATGACCCAAGTACCCAGATCACAACCACACCACTGCATTCAGAACATCAAGGACTGATTATAAGTCCATTTTTCAGCACTAGTTTTGTGACTTTGAGTGGTCGCTGAAGCAATGGACATAAGCTGAGGGCTAACGATATGTAGGAAATGATTATTAGTTGCAATTTTGCTTAGAAGTTTTATCAACAACACATTTGTAAAACAGTTTATTTTTGATGTAAATTTAGGTCATAAAAAGTTCATTAAGTTACAGCAGGAACAACAGCTGGAAGCTATTTCAGTAAATATAGCTATTTCGTGCTATATTCTGGTTATTGTATTGCTTAATATTGCTTAATTTTTTTTTCATGACAGTCATTAGTTTGTATTATATTTCAGATCAAAAAGCAAGGTTGCAATATAGCCAGAATTTGAAATTTGCACAAGCAAATATGGAACAACGGGACAAAAGACTATGACCATTTGAAAACATGTTAATGCTTACATGTGCAGTAAAATGTGTGCTTATTTTTAATATGTATTAATTGCCCGAGTTTGAAGATAAGAATTAACTTCAGAAATATGAAATTTAGTATGAATAAAGCTAATTATAAAAATAAACAATAAACAAGCTGTATCCAAAATATCCAAGCTAAACCAGATCAATTGTGAATCCTTAAGAATAAAGTGGTTTCAAATTAATTACTAAAATGGAAGAATTCGTATGTGCCAAGATGTGCTAATCTGCAATGGAGTACCATAAGTCTTAATTAGTTCCCTAATATTTTAATGCTATGATGGTATTCCAAATAATATTCAAATTCTATGTTTGTTTGCAGGTTATGCACTTAGAAGATTATGAAGAAGGAGTTAATTTTTCAAATTTAACTTACGGACCTTATCCACTAATTATTGCTATATTGCTCCTAGCTCTTGACAGTGTGCTTTATCTACTATTAGCAGTTTACTTGGATCAGGTTATTCCAGGTATGATTGAATTTCTGATTAAGAAAAATAATTTCAACTAACTATAATAATTTATTTGATCTGCAACAAATTCAAAACTCAAGATATATTTATCAGCAATGTTCATTTTATATATATTTGTAGCAATACCTGCATTCTGAAGGATCAGTGCATTTCTCTGCAGAATTTTTTTGCAGTCCGAGTACTTGATACAAAACTATAGTACAATTGCACTAGTACACTTGTTGAAATGTATGACTATTTATGGTTCTATTTCATATGTATTACAATACAACATTGTTTTTACAAAAATGACACGTAATACGTTCGAACTAATTGCTTTAGCCATTATAATTTATATAACCCTTGTGTCTCAAGAGAAGCACAGCAAAAATGTATGAATAACTCTTAAGGACAATAATATACTATCTGACATACAGTTTATTAAAAATTTGAACTGTTTCTTTACACTTTCTCTCTTGAAAAGTTGGAAGTTGTTTGATTTAATAAAAAATAGCAATTTACATTCAGATGTCTCTTCTTGGTTTTACATTGTCAGCAAATCAGAATTTGCCATTCTATTTACTCTAAACTGGGCTAGAGTGAATGTAATTATATTCCAGTCCAAAACTACTTCTAGTTTAACAGAGAACATTTGTCTATATGTTGAGGTAGGGAAAGAATTTAAATGTGGAGTTAAAATAATAAGTGAAACTTTTACTTGCGCGGTGAATTAACATCCTTCCAATGTATCACAAGCATCAAAAAGTACAAATACTTGGAATGTATGTGAGTAAATTCTGCCAGTTGTTGAATATTATTGTGCACAATTTATTTCATGTATACTCTTGTTACATTAAAAAAATAATTCACCACAGATGGGTTCATTCTGGATGTTAAGCCATTTCTTAAATAATATGCTGAATATCTCGTAAAGAAATCTCAAATATTCTGCATTTTAGCCCAGTGAGATATACGGACCCAGTGATACATTTGAACAATAGAGTTTTGATTTATACTGAAAATTTAAGACCATGTTCTTTTGCTGGAGTTTGATACAGGTAGTCCTTACAACAGTTTGTTTAGTGATCAAAATTACAATGGTACTGAAAAAAATGACTTTTGGCCATTGTTCACACTTACAACCATTGCAGCATCCCTATGGTAATGTGATCAAAATTCAGACACTTGGCAACTGACTCATATTTATGACGGTTGCAGTGTCCTGGGGATCTTTTGTGACCTTATGACAAGTAAAGACAATTGGGAAGCCAGATGGACTTAACAACCATGTGACTAATTTAACAATTGCAGTGATTCACTTAATAGTGCTGAGAAAGGTCATAAGATGAGGCATAACTCAACAATTGTCTCACTTAGCAACAGAAATTTTGGGCTCAATTATGGTTATAAGTTGAGGACTACCTATAATTAATGAAAATAATTCAATCATAGACCAACATAAGTGAACATATATCTTTTAAATGTTTATATATTATTACTAGCAGCATTTAATATTTGTAGATGTTATTTTTCTTTTATTGCTCAGGAGAATATGGATTGCGTAGACATTTTTTTTTCTTTCTCAAGCCTTCATTTTGGTCAAAGAGAACAAAAAATTACAAAGAATTGTATGAAAGCAATATTAATGGGAACTTAGATTTCAATGAGATCATTGAATCCGTGTCATCAGAGTTTCAAGGAAAAGAAGCTATCAGGTATGATTGGCTATTTTGTGGTTTTGTTTCAACTGCTAAAGTCAGGTGCTAATATTTCCTTATCTAATTTGAAGTTTCTTATCTAAATTTCTTACCTAAGTTTGATAACTCTGAAGTTATGTTATATAATCAGCAACTATAGACTAAAATTAAGTAATGAATTTTATATGTGAATTCCTTGAAGCCAATTTTTTTTAAGACTGTATAAAGAATTCACTTTGAAAAAAAAAAAACTACTTCCAAACTTTTTGCTTAAAACAAATTTGTCAATATTTGACCCAGCTTTGAGGATCTTTTTATGTCATGTGAGTCGTTTTGCTTTGGACACAACAATAAAGAAAGTATTTAGGTAATCCTTGCTTAATGATGGTAACTGGGACTGGAATTTCTGTCTCAAAGTGATGCAGTTATAAAATGCAATGTCACATGGCCATTCTTAAGTGAATCCATAGTGTCATTAACCATGACATCAAGTCACCATTTGCGACCTTGTGCCAGCTTCCCCATTGACTTTGCCTATTGGATGCTGGCAATAAAGATTGCAAATGGTGATCACATGACTGTAGGACACTGCAGCATTATAATTGCAAGCAGAATGCTGAGCAAGTATGGGATTGCAATCACGTGACCATGAGGATGCTGTGACTGTCATAAATACAAAGACCAGTCATAAGTAGTACTCAATTCAGTATCATTATAACTTTGAACAGTCACTGCTTGAATTATCATTAAGTGAAGATCACGTGTGTGTGTAGGCACAGAAGACCCTTCACATGAATCTTGAAGTAATGTGGTTTTTCAAAGTTGTGAACATTCTGTTTAGAGCATCAATCCAGATACTCTACAAAACCCTTTTTTAAAAAATGGTTGGTAAAAAGAAAGTTCACTTAAAAAAAATTAACTAATAATTTCTGTACTAAATCACAAAATTGGGTTAGATAGATAATGAATTATAGCAAAAAAAAAACAAAACACTGAAACTATCAGTGTTTATAAAATAGAATTTAAATCAATGGTCAGTAAGCATGAATAAATCTTTGTAAAAATCAACCATGCTGTCTACATGTAGAAATTGCATTAGATATGTCAGTTGTATATAGCAAACATCTAATTAATTACAAAAGTAAAACTGCTTGCATCAAACATAGTCAGATGGTAATTTTTGCCTAGAGGCCGAGGCAGATAAAACAGCTACATCAGCCTGAATGTTCAACATCTAGAAACTTTTTAAAGAGGAAATTATGGTGGTTTGTATTCAATGTAATGAAAGTTGTTTTACTAGGTGCTTAGGAAATCTTTAGTACATAAATTAGTACTAAAACAAACTGATCCATATCCTTTTAAACATACATGTAGAACAGTTCTGCCTACTTTTTTTTAGTATTTCAAATATGACTATATGTACAGTATTTATTTAGAGTATGGCATATAATACAGGGACTAGCACTATATATTAATATTTGACCTAGATTAGTAAAACACAATAAAATATGTTAAAAATTTCCATGTTCAAATACACCTAGGCCGTCTAACCATTGAAGCACAGCATCCTTTACATTAAAAATCAGATACTGGACCGGTATATGCCCTCAGCCAGTCATGATGTGATCTACAGTTTGGCGTGATATGCCTCTGCAGTCATGCTTAGAAGAGGATACTATTCCCCCATTTATACAGAGAGTCCTGGCAGACACCGTGTGAGGTGCAATTCCTATTCAGTATTATCCATTGCTGACATAGTAGTTCAAAGCATGATGCCTTTTGGGGGGAATCATTTATATATCTACCTATATCTGTGGCTGATTTGGCTTTCCATTCGGAATCAATGTTAAAGTCATTGAGCAGATGTTCTGTAAGTGCCAGTGACATACAGTGTCTTTAGGATTAAGAAATATATCCTTTAGCTGTTAATAGCAGTATTGTACTGAATTCAACAACTAAGCTGAACAACGAAGTTGAACAAGAAAGTTAAAAACCAAGGGAAAAATAGGATATTGAATTTAGACACGTTCCCTACTTAAGAGCTCTCAGAAACTGAGAAACTTTCAACTGTGCTTTGTGAGTCTTCAGTTAGCATTAATTTAGATTTGACTAATATTCGTGCTAACATAATGATTCTTTCATATTGCTTGCTTTTATCTTGTTGAAATATGATCAGAGTTTAGCTTTCCTTTAAAAAAAATTACCATGTTTTCTTTCAGAATCAACTGTGTCCAGAAATCTTTTGTTAAAAAAGGTGAAACTGTGGAGGCTTTAAAAAGTAAGAATTTGGGGTTTTTTCAACTATTTATCATAATAACAATCCTGGAAGTTTAAGTGGGTTTTTTTGTCTTCTGATAACTAGAAACTGGGCAAGTTCCTGTTAATATTCAATGGCATATTAAATAGTCTGTGAGTTTATTATGTTAATATTATGTTAAACAGAAACTAGTTTTCAAAGGTGAATGCAGTTTTACATTAAGTATCTTAATGTTTAATAGTAATGTAATCATTAGTGATATGGTATTACATCATTGATTCTCGCCTGTTGGCATAATCATGTCATTATTTTATTAGACTTATCCTTTGATATATATGAGAGCCAGATTACAGCATTACTTGGACACAGTGGAACAGGCAAAACAACATTAATGAACATTCTTTGTGGATTGTGCCCACCTTCTGATGGTAAATACGATCAAAATAATTTTGATTTGCCATATTTAATGGCAAGTAAAGAGAAAATGCACTATTTTAGGTTTTTTATATGTATAATTACATTTTGTTTTGATCCATTTTCTGTGGTCCTTTCAATGATTAATGCATAGAACTTATTGCTGTACTTTCCAATTAATCAAGACTTCAACCGCAGAATTTAGGAGAAAGGATTGCAAATTTTTCCATAGCAATATCCTACCATGCAATGCAGAATACTTTGCACATAGCTTGACATTTCTATTTTGAATAGGTTATTTCTGCTCTCTTTTAATTATACATTGAGTTCCATTTCAACGAACTGGAACTTATAATTATAGGATGTTGTTATCAGATATTGAGAGTGTAATCTTGCTGTTCACTTGCTTATCCCTTTGTTCTATTCAATTTCTTAAATATATGTTCCTTTTTCTATCCATGCACCAATGACAAATAAAAACAAAGTACAAATAAATCTCAATTTGTAAAGAGAAGGGATTTGTAAATAAATTGCTGTGTACATGCCAAGACCTACTGTATCATCTTCATCACTCCATTCTCCATCATTCCAATGCCACTCTATTTTCAACAACTGTGGGTGGCTCACAGTAACCAAAGAAGAAAGTATAATAAAAACAATAAAACACATGAGATTAAAATATGGCAAGTGGGTAAAACCAAATGGAATGAAGCAAGGGTCTCACTCTCCCTCATCAATCGCCAGGTTTTCATGGCTGTTGTAAACAACAGCTGAGTGGAGGCCATTTGGATCTCTGGAGGATCCTTGGTGCAGAGGGCTGCTACAGAAAAGGCACACTTCTGGGATCCTGATAGATGATATCTTTTAAAGGAATCCAGAATACACAAACCTTGCAGGGTCAAATCTGCCAGCCAGATGCTATGCAAGTTATCCCACAAGTAACCAGGTTCTATGCCATTTAGGATTTAATATTTTGATCGGTTTTCTTTCTGCAAACTATGGAAATACACATGCAGAAAATACTGCACATTTTCATTTTATTTTTAAGCCGCGCCCCCCCCCCCCCCCCCCCAAACTTGAGGAAAAATCAGGAAGGGAGAATTTTCTTGATTTCCTGTTGAAGAAGTCTCTAATTTTGATGACTATTTTATAGTCACAGTCCAGTAAAAGTCCATTATTATTTGTGATGTATACATGAATGTATGTATTTTAGTAGCAATCATTATTTTCCTTGTTTGTTTTTATCAGGATTTGCATCAATCTATGGATACAGAGTTTCTGAAATTGATGAAATGCTAGATGCCAGAAAGATAACTGGAGTATGTCAACAAATAGATGTCTATTTTGATGTATTAACTGTGGAAGAAAATTTATCAATAGTTGCTGCAATTAAGGGAATACCTCCCAATTATGTGATACAAGAGGTAAGTAGAATACAATGAATTTATTTTTAATTGTCAGAATGGTGTCATATATGTCCTGCAATAAAACAAAGATAATTTTACATGAATGTGTAATAATGTATTGACTGCATCTTTTACATCCAGATTCCATAGTATGCTACTTTATTTTGAGAACTCTTCTAAACAGAAAAGTTTACAGAAGTTAAGATAAAAATATTATAAATAAAATAATGATATGAGATAGGTATAGGCACCAGTAATTATTGGTTTTCCTGCTACTAGTCCTTCTGCACTTTCAAATACCAGTTCGACCTATTTTAAAAGAGATACGATTAACTGAAGCAAAATATTTTTTAAAAAACCACTAATGATTGGATGGATGATGGATGGATGGATGGATGGATGGATACTGTATTGGTTTTGGAAACCCCTCACCTTAACTCTTCCCGAATAGAGTTCTTTTTGAAATTGCAGGGAATAAATAACATGGAATTTGAATTATTTTCATAATATATCATGGTAAGCTACAAAACTTTTAGATTCCTTGAGCTTTAGTGACAATAGCCTGATTAATTATGGAATTACTTGTTTTAATTATCCCTAAATATTTTTCATGCTTGATTTTGAAAGGTCCAAAAGATTTTACTGGACTTGGATATGCAGCCCATTAAAGATAACCAAGCAAAAAAACTAAGTGGTGGACAGAAAAGAAAGCTGTCAATCGGAATTGCAATTCTTGGTGATCCAAAGGTAAATAGCAAAGTAACAGAAATACTGGTAGTGATACTCGTTATCAATTGCAAGCCACATACAAACTAAACTATAATTGGGTTGTACAAATTAGGAGAGTTGAGATAATAAAAATACTACTTGCCCAAACAGGTCTTCAACAGCAGCAGACCCCTCAACATAGGCTTAAGCAATTAATATCTTTTCTCACACTACTGAATAGGCTAACTTCTCTCAACTGGCCCTACTTAATCTTAAAGAGTATTTTAAACACACAACCTTACAAGAACTTGGTTAGATTTCACATGGCTTTCTAGCTGCCTAAACAGTTTTATTGAAAAATACTAGAACATGAGGGAATTTTATTTAGATGTGTATAATACATATCCACAGAGAAATAACACCAAATTTTACTCCGAGCTCTTCTATTTACTGTCTAAAATCCTTACGGCATTTATTTGAACAACACTTTTTAAAATAGATTCAAAATAACATTACCATAAATTAAACCATATAACTAATTCAGTAATATACAGTGTCAATAAAGAAAAATTAAAAAACCTTAATTCAAAATTACAGCTGACCAATAGAAATAAGTACTGTATTCAAGCAGAAAACAGCTCACGATTCACCCACACAGTGAACTGAAAAAAACAGAAAAGGACTTTATCAGCTTATAGAAGCAGACAAATTTCGGTCCCAGTTGCCATTGGTAAGCAAGGATTAACTATAATTCAGCCTCCTTCCCCTTTCCTTTCAATACTCAAAAAACATTTTTTTCAATTACTCTGCCCATCCTGGGGCTTCTCTCCACCTTCCTCACGCCATTTAGAAGATTTTGTTTTCCCTACAATTTTGGTGCCATGCAGCATTCGTATTTGTAAATGAATGCTTAGTTTTATCTATTGTTTTCCCTGGCTGTTGTTTAGGTGTTACTCTTGGATGAGCCGACTGCTGGCATGGATCCATGTTCCCGACATACAGTTTGGAACCTCTTGAAAAACAGAAAAGCCAACCATGTGACAGTGTTCAGTACCCATTTCATGGATGAAGCGGACATTCTTGCAGGCATGTTCAATTAGATGCCTGTTAGGTTAGATATATATTATCCATAATATAAATAAGATACTTTTGGTTGTTACCATATAAGCTTTATCTATTTATGATAAAGATCCCTTCTGGCCTACTTCTAGATCGGAAAGCTGTAATTTCTCAAGGAATGCTGAAATGTCTTGGATCTTCCCTTTTCCTTAAGACAAAGTGGGGAATTGGCTATCGTTTGAGGTACAACCACTTCAATATTTCCGTTCTTTAAACACATTGAAATAACTTTGAAATAGAAATTGTTTCATTGTTGGGTGATCATAATATGAATTGGATTGTATGATTAACATTGTTACCATGCTTGGCTTGAAGCTGTCATTGAAAATTACTTGAGAACTTCAGCTAGTATGGAATATAGCTATTCAAATTTTTGTTAGGACTGGACTGCTCATTTGTAATGTCTATCCTACTGTCAGTTGCTAGTTCAGTTTTAAATTTAGATTCAGAGTACTTAAACATTGATCTTTAAACAATTGGAGTCCAGTTATTGTCTGAAGGACTGCTTATGCTTGCATTAATGTACCAGGGAAACAGCAAATAAGCTTTATTTACCTGCTCCTCCATTATTGCTTAAACCTCTTAGTGAAGAACTCATTACAGGTAGTCCTCAAATTATGGCCACAGCTGAGCTCAACATTTCCATTGGTATATGAAATAGTTAAGTAAGTTTTCACCCACTTTACAACCTTTTTTTGTCACAGTTAAGTGAATCACTGCAGTTTTTAAGTTAGTAACAGATGTTAAATGAATCTGGCTTTCCCATTGACTTTGCTTGTCAGAAGATCCTGGGACACTGCGTCTGTCATAAACATGAACTAGTTGCCAAGTGTTCAAATTTTGATTACATGACCATGGGGCTGTTACAATGGCTGTAAGAGTGAAAAATGGTCATAAGTCACTTTTTTTTCAGTGCCATTGTAGCTTCATATGGTCACTAAATGAATGGTTGTAAGTCGAGGACTATCTGTATATTCCTGACTTTGGTCTGGTATCTTTTAAAGCGGTTTTAAACTATACTTGACCTTTCTAGGACTATACTTGACCTTTCTGTTTAAAGTTGTTGAACTGTTTGTGTTGTTTGATAGTCATTTTTAAAAGGGTTTAGATTTTGCTGAAATTTATTAAACTTTACTAATTCATATTGTAAGCACCCTTAGGATGGTAATTAATAAATACTATTTATGAATACCCTTCATGAACTGGATTATGAAAATACTGATACATGTTCAAATAGGCAGCAGCATAGGAGTAATTCTTATTCCTATAATTAATATTGTGCATCCCTTTGCAAAACAATGATGCCTGTATATGTTTCTTAGTATGCACATAGACAGGTATTGTAACACAGAAGCTACAGCATCTGTCATCAGACAGCACATCCCCGGATCAAGTTTGCTAAAACAGAACGAAGAACAGCTGATATATGCATTACCATTTAAAGATATGGACAAATTTTCAGGTATAACTTTTTCCTCTATTGGATTGCAGAGAAAAGCAGAAGACTTATGTTACTAATTGCACTTGAGCTGAAAGACTACAGTGTTAATATACAGAGAGTTAGTTGATAGTTACTTTAACAGAGAACAGTTAGCCCCAGATGCATCTACTACCTAAGTATTATCGTTTTCCTGCTTTTGGAATAAAGTTTTGGGGAAATTGGAAGACTGTTCATTGAGCATCTGTAAAAAAGGAAATATGAAGAGAAATATGATTGCATTTACAAATTCATTACTAAGACCTCTACTGCTACTTTTTCTTATAGCACTATTTGCTGATCTGGATACCCATGCTCATTTGGGTGTTATTTCTTACGGTGTTTCCATGACAACCTTGGAGGATGTTTTCCTCAAGCTGGAAGCTGAAGCAGAGATTGACCAAGCAGGTAAGGGGGCAGGGGAAAACTGCCTAACTTCCTATACTGTGTTTTAAATACAATATCATGAATACTGTTTCATTAGTAATTTTTCATTATTCAATTACATTTCAGCTTATAGAATAGTATAATAGTGTAATTTCATTGCCCAACCCATTTTTTTATAAATTGGGTTGGGCAATGACATTTTTGGGATGGAAGCTTCACTGATTACTTCAAATTACTTGTACAGTTAGTCCTCTGCATATGACCACAACTGAGCTCAACATTTCTGCTGTTAAGCAAGACAGATGTTGAGTTTTGCACCATTTTATGACCTTTCTTGCCACAGTTGTTAAGTGAATCACTGCAGCTAATAACATGGTTGCCTTCCCCATTTATTTTGCTTGTCAGACGGTCATAAAAGGTGATCGCATGACCCCAGGACACTGCAACCATCATAAATACGAATCATTTGCCAAATGTCTGAGTTTTGATCCCATAACCATGCTGCAATGGTTGTAAGTGTGGAAAAACAGTCATGAATCGCTTTTTTCAGTGCCATTGCAACTTCAAATGCTCACTAAATGAAAGGTTGTAAGCAGTGGTGGGCTTCAAATAATTTAACAACCGGTTCTCTGACCTAATGATTTCTTCCAACAACCAGTTCACCAAACTGCTCAGAAAGTTAACAACCAGTTCTCCCGAAGTGGTGCAAACTGGCTGAATCCTACCACTGGTTGTAAGTCGAGGACTACCTGTATATATTCACACACACATACCCCTGATCTACTTGGAAGTAAAATTTAAGCTGCACAAGCTATTCTTTTCTCTTTCTTAGATTTTAGTGTATTCAACTCAGAAAATGTAGAAGAAGAAATGGATACAAAATCTACTGATGAATTAGAGCAAAGCCTACTAATGCTCTCTGAAGTAAAATCTTGTGTAGTGAACAGGAAGTCTCTCTGGAAAAAACAAGTCACCACTATGGCAAAGGTTCATTTCCTGAACTTAAAACGTGAAATTAAGTCAGTGACAGTGGTGTAAGTATCTCAACTTTGAATTAATTTGATTTAAAAGCAGGATATTGTGGTTCAAACAGAAGCAATCAAAAGCATGAATTATATATGGTCACTTTCAACTAGCCTGGGGTAGTTTCAAAATGGGTAGGTAATGGGTGAGGCCCTTTGTGAAGCACAGCTGCATCATTCCAGAGGCAAGGCTTGTTGACAGCAGTTCAAGGAACCTGATGGCAAGAGGTGGCTGAGACGACAACAATTGTTCCAAATGTACCCACTGGCAGCTATTATGATTTCTTGCAGTGTTTCATCAGAAGTTACTTCTGTAGCAATAGCAATAGCCCTTAGATTTATATACCAACCGAAGTCAATTTGCATACTATTAAATTGGCATTTTAAATTTTTAAATTTTACTGCCAATATTCTTTTTTCAGATGATAAGTTTGATGATTCCTAAAATTGATAGCTTGTGACAACAACTGACTGATAACAACACTGGATGCAAACACTTTACATGCTAGTCCTACAAGCTTTTTCTCCTCTCTCAGGGAAGAGAGAAATGTTGGCATAGCTCAGTCTGATTGATTAATTGATGTCTCACTCTAGCAGTAATTGTCAAAAATATTTTTTCTATATACTTGCTGCATTTAATTGTATACTGAGAATTTAAAAAGTATTTACAAGCTTATAACTGGTGTGTATTATAGGAAAGTTCACATTCTAAACCATTTAATTACTGCTCTCAATATCTCAAGATACTTTTAGTCACTGTTAGACTGTAATGAAATGTAAAGTAATGAATTCTCTAGAGCCTGCCCAACTCTGATCTAGTTCTTAAATGGACCACTATGAATGCAAAGCTGGCATTATGCCTGTTTTTTCTTTTCTTTCAGATTTTTGTTATTTACAGTGTTTCTTGTTATTCAAATTTTTATGTTTGTTGTACATCACTATTTCAAAAAAGCTGTAGTCCCTATACAGCTGTCTCCAAATTTATATTTTCTTAAGACCAACGAAACATATGACAAGTACAAAACCAGTCTCCTCATTCAAAACTCCACTGGTAAGAAATTTAAGAACTACATTTTAAATGTCATGTACTGATTGGTTTTATTTCAGTTCCTGGCATTTTCACTTCTTCATTTCATATGTATAAAATCAACTACAGTTGGACTTTCTTGTTCCAAAGGATTATATCCTAGCTTTTCAAAGCAAAACACAAAATTGGAACTAGAAACTCCATCACTAACTGATGTGGTGGTGAAGTGAAACATCATGTGATTGTGCCAGTCAGTGAGCGAGGATTACCTGTAATGATACAACATCTTAGGGTTATGGGGGTGTTTAAGAGCTGTAAAGTGATTGAAAAGACAACAGAGATTCTCCCAAAAATCATAGAAGTAACTGTATGGTAGTCACTTTAGATCTTAGGTTCTCTCATTCAGTTTTCTTTTCAAATAAAGAATAAGAAATAAAAAAATTAAGGCAATAATTTTCAAAATAAAATAAAATACAGTACAGTGGTACCTTGGTATTCAACTGCTTTGAAACTCATCACATTTGGTACTCAACACATTTTGATGTGAACATTTTGTCCCGGTATTCATCGTTTGCTCACAATCTAGAACTTGTCAGTTCCGGCTGCCTTGTAACTCACTACATTATTTCTAATGGGAAAATTTTGTTTGGTACTCATTGTTTTGGGTAGTCATAGCACTTCCTGGAACCAAATAATGATGAATACTGAAGTACCACTGTATTCATAATAATAAAAATAAAATAAAAATAAATAGCAATAAAAATACAAAATAAAGATTACAAAATAAAGAAGGCCTGGGGTTCCTAATTCCACAATTGAAATTATCAGCACTTCATCTCTATTTAACATTTTAAAGAATATTGTGGATTGCTGAGAAATTATAGTATCATGCCCCTGTCAGAGCTTGAGGAAGACAAGCCAGAACCTGCGGAGGAAAACGCGCCAGAACTGGAGTCTGTGGAGATCAAGGGGGCAGTTTCATTGGCTTTGGAGGAATGTGGGAAGGAGCAGGCCAAGGCAGGCCATGGTCTTTTAGGATTGGGATGGCTAGTAGGCAGAGAGGAACTGGAGCAGGATGACCAAGAGAAACTAAGCAGTGAACATGAGAGACAGAACTCAGGCGATGAGCAAGGACCACCCACTCCTGATCCTCGAGTATGAAGAGTGGAGAGAAGGCTGGAACAGTGCAGGCTGACGTGACTACTCGGGAGGAGAGTGTCCCTCCCCTCTTCACAAGGCACACCTGGGGACTGAGACTTAAGGAGACACTATGGGGAGAGGCATTTGTTGGGAACAAACGCTGAATTGGTAGAGTTTGGTGTGTTGGTACAGACATTTGGAGTTTGCAGGACTGCTTGCTTCTTGACTTTGTGGACTCGTTTGTTCCTTGTTTTGTGGACTCATTTCCCTGTTCCTTTGTTTTGCTAGACTGGGTACTGCCGGAGGCTGCTATGCTTGTGTGTGTGCACTTTGCTCTGGGACTTGCCAAGAATGTGGGAGCATTTGAGGGGAAATGTGGACCCTTAAAGGAGGAGTTTGAACTTTCAGCTGGCTATGTTGCCTCTGTGCTATGCCCTGGGTCATCACATTGTAGACTTCTCCGTTTTCACTCTGGAAGAAGTAGCTCATTTTACATGTTAGAAACATTGCATAGTGCTGGGGTTACTGAGAAATTGACTGAAAGCTAATCCATATTTCTGCAGAGCAAAATGACAGCCCACATACAACACCTGTACCGAAAAGAATGGATAATGCAAAGTGGATTGTCATGAATAATGAATTCAAGTTCATATAGACCAACTATGGATAAGGAAGCCATGAATTCAAAGGTTCAGGTGCATATTTGCATGTAGGTTTCAGACTAACCAATGTCCAATGGAGAGCCTAACCTTGTATGCACCTGCAGGAACAAAAGCAAGGTTGCATCATAAGCTCTTTCCCTTTGTGCTGTAAAAGGTGTTGGGGTGTTTCATGATGCTGTAATTCTGCTTTTGTCATTCTGGTCCACCCCACTCAAATGCCATTTCCTAAGACTCTAGAATTGAAAAGAACCCACTTTTTTAATATTGTCATCCCTCTCTCCAGATATAGCAATAGCACTTAGACTTATATACTGCTTCACAGTGCTTTACAGCCATCTCTAAGCAGTTTACAGAGTCAGCATATTACCCCCAACAATCTGAGTCCTCATTTTACCCACCTCAGAAGGATGGAAGGCTTAGTCAACCTTGAGCCTGGTGGGATTTGAATAGCGGACAGTCAGCAGAAGTGGCCTGCAGTACAGCACTCTAACCACTGTGCCACAGAGGCTCTTACATTGTACCTGGATCTCTTTTAAGAGTTAACTGTGGTTAAATTTTATATACTTAAATTGTTCTGAATGTATGGAATGTGATATTTTTATGCCATGTTCTCCTTTTTTTCAATCTAGGGTCAAATATCGATGACTTAATTAGTGCTCTTAGAAACCAGAATATATTGACAGAGGTACTCAGTGACAGTGATTATGAATCAGCAGATTTCCACAGTACAGCATTAAACAACAGTGGATACGTGTCATTTGCCCCACATAGTGCAGCATTACATGTAGTAGACAAGGTAAGAAGAGATAATAATTTTCTTTGACTATACAGGAATTTAGTAAAATGTGTGTGCAATTATATGTAATTGTACAATATGATCTGAAATTTGCTAGGGACAGAAGTATTTCAGGTTAATAAATTTGTCAACGGTTAGGATTGGAGAGGAAGGTTAAAATAACAAAGAGGAAGGTTAAAATAACAAAAATAATTATTTATACATATAAACAAACAATATATATAGTTTCCCATCTCAGGACAACAACTCTAGGTGGGACACAGAGGTTTAACATCAAGAAAGGAGCCACTTTGATACAATGGTTAAAATGCTGGCCTGCAAGCCAGGAGACGGTGACTATTAGTCCTGCTTTAAGGCACGAACGCCGGTTGGTGACTGGGCCAATCAATCTCTCAGCCCAACCCACCTCACAAGTTTGTTGAGAAGAAAATTGGAGGAGGAAGTGTTAGGTAGGTTTGCCACCTTGACTTACTTATAAAGTAATAAAGGTGCAATAAAAATGTAACCCAGGAATAGATAAAACTATACGACAACAAAAATAATTTTATTTATTTGTCTTTCATATTTCTTAATCAACCATCTCTCTCAGAGATAATAATACATAATGTACACTTGGGGTTATAAATCCAATCATAATCCATTCCGATCAAATAAAAAAAAACCTCCAACAGGATTTCTTAAGTAAGAAACAGGAAAACAGGTGTGAAACATGGAAACAGTTGGGCCAATTCATTTCTCCTCCCTAAAAAAAGCAGTCCAGAAACCATCAATCTAATTGATTGCTTATTGTACCCTATGACTATCATTAAGTGTTATACCTTATGATTCTTGATGAATGTATCTTTTCTGTTATGTATGCCACTCCTGTCCTATTGTTTCTTTTTATTTTTCTTATATGTATCCATTTCATGTATTCATAACTGTGTTTATACTTACACCTGTTATAATCGCTTGACAAAATAAATAAATAAATAAAAATAAATAAGAGTATTTGTACCAAGACAAATTCCTTGTGTGTCCAACTACATTTGGCCAATAAAGAATTCTATTCTAAAATAAAAAAAATTTTCATCTGAAGGTGTTGAGGATAAAGAAAACCTGTCAAAATATGCATCAAAGAAATCTTCCCTAAAGGATATTCATTCTATTGCATAGCAGCTGCTACCAAATACAAAAAAAATATCTGCTACTTTATGTGTTACACTAGACACAAAACTACATGAGCTCCCACTGGATCAAGCATTTTGTTCCGACAGAGGC
Organism: Bungarus multicinctus; assembly: GCA_023653725.1. Lineage (NCBI taxonomy): Eukaryota > Metazoa > Chordata > Lepidosauria > Squamata > Elapidae > Bungarus > Bungarus multicinctus. Next base: position 129,557,849 of record CM042834.1, read on the forward strand.
TAATAATTGGCTTCTGTGACATCTTCAAATAGGATTTAAATCCAAGAGCTTTTCCCCTGTCTCCCCTCTGGCATTAAGAAATGTGCTTCCTCTGTTTCTGAAGTTAATGCATAGCCACTGTGGTCCTATTGTGGTAGCAAAGGCTGTCCCATGAGTTGCATCACAAAAAAAGAAAAAAGGTCTCTCCATTTTATTCTCAGCAAATTAAGGTTTATTCATGAATTGTCAGGTGTGAAGAATCAGGACCATACCTTAAGTTGCAGTTACGATTTATTGCTCAAGCCTATACATGAAAATCTGATAAAAAACTATTCAGTGCCAAGGATTGACACTAGATAAGGGTCAGTGGAATTGAAGAGAGGTTCAAGAGTGGTTGGACCTAGACCATTTGTAGAAATAGTAATGACTCTAGACTGCTGATTCGCTTAACTTCATCCCCTGGCTCTGCCTGTTCTTCTCCATAAAGATGCTATTCAGCATCTTTCTGTCTACAAAATATGTTGGTTGTTAAAGAAAACTGCAAATAAAACATATACAGTTCTTACAGATTGCTAAGGAGACTCATAGAAGTGTATTAATTAGTCTGTTCAATCACGTGTGCCAGAAATAACTTCTCCATCTAACTACATGTGAATCATTACTAATGAATAGATTTCAGTGATTAGATCAGAGGGCCTGATGGGCGTGCTCTATGCTGACAGGCTGCAGAGAAGGTGCCCACCCCGTTATTTGTTCTCTTGGTTTTTAGTCTCTATTTAATCTTTCTTAATTTTAATGATATTGCCTTGTTATTTTTAAGCTACGTAGAATCACTTCAACAGTGAGGTGGGAGGCATATCAATTAATGAAAGAGAGAGAGAGAGAGATAGAAAAAGAGAGGAAGGAAGGGAGGGAAGGTGGGTTTCAAGATAATCACCCAAAACTAGGAAACTATTTGACAATACCACTGAGAATTCAGCAGAGATGCAGAAATATCTTGTGATCAAATCATAAAGAAATTTATATCTGTTTTAATGATAGCATTGATTTATATTTTAAATAGCATGAATACCATATTGCATCATTTTATGCTTCTAAAAGTCCATTTTAGTTCCTTTTTTGTTATGAGATATTCATTAATTGTTGCATTATATCCAGATGTATTCTCATAAATATAACAAGTTTAATTTTTATCTTTGTTATTGCAGAGTTATATCTTTACAGCTGCTTTTAATCGCACCATGATACATTCTTTACCTGTTATGATGAATATTATTAGCAACTTCTATTTATACAGTTCAAACATAACTGAAAAGATCCAAGTTTGGAGTAACCCTTTCTTTCAAGTAAGTGAATATGAAAGTCCAAATGCTGATATTGTAAATTCTGCATATAATGATATATAATGATGTTATATATTAAGAATTAAAAGATTTTGACCATTCTTGCCTGTATTTTACTATAGTTTCAATTGATTGATGTTACTCACTAAGCATTTTTTTACATTAACTTTGGCATTTTTACACATATTTTCAAGCTTTGATTGCTCTAATTTTACCATTTACATAGTTCAACTTTTCAGAATAATTTTCATGTATGTATGCTGGAGAAATTCTAAGCTGTGAAATGCCACTTGAAGCCAGAGATTTCCTGAAAAATGAAAATTGGAAAGTCTCCACATATACTTTCAAGAAAGTGTACTTTGCCAATTGTACGCAACATATTGTTGCGGTAACTGATTTAATTTAAAATGCTCTTGACATACACTGATTCTCAACTGGTTATAAGCTGTGCCTCCATCTTTCTGGTAATAATTTGAAGAACTACCAAGCTATGAGAGTCGAGACATCTTTAAGTCTTGTCTCAAAATGGTTTTAGTGCTGTCATGCATGTAATGATCTTCACTTTCTCTGCTTTATGATTGGAAAGAATGCTGGAAACAAACACATTGCATAGTGTAGCTCATAGCACAATATAGCTTGTACCTCCATGACAACATAAAAAATTATCTGCTTTCTAATGTAGGCATAACCTAGTTCTAATATTATAAAGGATGTACAGGAGTTTTAAAATTTATCAATTATAATAAGGGATAATATAAAAGAAAAAAAACTACTAAGGCTTGTGATAGTGGCTAGAAATGGTTGCAAAGCAGTTTTGAAATGTAATGTGGATTCATTTTTGTCAGTATCAGGCAGGGGTGGGATTCTACCAGTTCGCACCTATTTGCTAGAACCGGTTGTTAACATTCTAAGCAGTTTGGAGAACCGATTGTTAGAGGAAATTACTGGCCTAATCCTGTAAGGAAGCAGGAAGGAAACATTCTGGTGTTGCTTACAGAAACTGCCTCTCCATTAACCCCTATTACATGCTTGGCAGGACTAGACTTCCTGTCTCAGGAACTGCTCTGGAGTTTTTTTTCCTCCTTTTCTGGTACTTTGTTTGTGTGGAGTGACCATTCAAGTTTACAATGGCACTGAAAAAAGTGACTTATGGCCATTTTTCACACTTACGACTGTTGCAGCATCCCCACAGTCATGAGAGGCCAGTGGAGGAGATGCATGCCTCGATGTGAGTGATATTGAGTTGGCCACACCCAGCCAATAACATGACCATCAAGCCATGTCCACTCAGTCACATGTCTACCAAGCCATGCCCACCACCTAAGCCACGCCCACAGAACCGGTTGTTAAAAAATTTGAATCCCACCCCTGGTATCAGGTGATACATCAAAAAGGAAAATTTTGCCTATTTTTTTGATGTATTAATACAAATTAATTACAGATTGGGATTAGTTGGTATTTTAGGATTATTTAATATGAGACACATGAAATGAAATGCAGTTAATGAGGCATGATCCATAGCATAGAAAATAAGCAGACCATATATTTAGACTTTGTTAGTTTTCCAGATATTTTTTAAAACAATAATTTTCTTACACGAAAATCTCTTATTCGTAGGAAATCACTGACACAGTTTTCACTCTCGTGCTGTACTTTGAAGCTGTCTTATTAGGAGTTCTTGTCACTGGAATGCCATCCTATTTTGCCATGGAGAATGCAGAAAACCACAAGGTAACAAGTGTATAAGGAAGAAAGGGATTATTAGAAATCAGTATGACTGTGTTAAAAACAAGTTTTATGTTGATTAAATAGAACAGTGTGATGTTGCCACTCCCAAATGGATTGTTGAATAACCATAGCCAATTTATGGTCCCCAATTAATGTACCGGTATGTCTCCATGAAAAGAAATATGCATCAGGATTCTGTCCTGGCACAGTATTTATCAACATTTTTTTAAAAAAAGAGGATAAAAGCGATGCTCAGCATTTTTGTAGATGATGTGAAACTTGTGGGGGATGGAAAAGTTTGCTAACACTTCAGAAAACGGGCTCAATGTCAAAAGGATCTTGATAGTCTTGAACATTGGCTCTTTTCCAACAAAATTGCAAACAATATAGAGTTCTATACATATATATAGGTACAATGTGGATGGAACCTGGATCAACAATAGTATTTATACAAAGAACCTGGGCGTCCTGATAGACAACCGAATGAACATGCGTCAACAGTGTGTTGCTGCTGTCAAAAAGCCAATGCAATCTTAGTCTGCATCAGTAAACACATGTCAGTTTCACGGGAAGTAAAGTTTTGCTTGTAAGCTACCCTAGACAGACCTCATCTGGCATATTGAATCCAATTTGGGATGCCATAATATAAGAAGAATGCTGAGAAATGGAAACAATACAGAGAAAAGCAACAAAGATCATTGGACTTGGAAATAGTATCCTGTGAAGAAGAATGGTTAAAAATAGTTCAGCCTTAGGAAGAAAAGGCTAAGGGGAGACATGATATCAGTCTTCCGATACCTGAAAACCAGTCAGGTATGGGAAAAGGGTATGAGTTCATTTTCTGCAGTGCCCATAATTAGGACGAATTTTAATGGTTGGAAGTTTTACAAAGATGATCCAGATTCAAAAGGAAAAATTTCCAGATTGTGAGAACTATTAAATAGTGGAACAGCTTGTCTCCTGGAATCTTCTCACTTCATCTCTGGAGATTCCGAAATAAAAGTTGGATGACCATTTGTCCGAGTTGATCTGCCCTAGGAGGGAGTTGGATTAGAAGACTTTCGAGATCCCTTACAATCCCATGATTCTGTTGAATGTCAAAATCTTAGTGATACAACCTGTGTGATTTATATGCTACAGTTAGAATATTTTCCTGAAGCAACAGAAATATTTGATTGAGTGCATAATCATTTTCTTGTACATATCACATCTCAATTACCCATTAAAGAAGATGGAATAATTTAAAAGACATTTTAACTGATTTCATGTTACGTGTAGTTGTCAGGTTGCAACAGCAATTGGGACCAGAATTTACATTGCTGAGTGACATGATTGTAAAGTGCAACATCACAAGACCACATCAGTCAGCAATGGAAATCTCAGTTTGCCACCATAACCCAAAGACCATGTGATTATTAAGAGAAGACCTCACATGACATGGCCTGTGCAACAATTGAGCCAAGTCAGAATGCAATTTAGAAGGGAGAAGCTAAACAGGCAATGGGTTATAACTTTTTAAACTCCCCAAAACATTGTTATAGAACTTCATTTCATGTACATGTCAGTGCCATTGCAAAGTCTAATGGGAAAGCAATGTGCAAATTGGCTCCCAGTGAAATGTGTATCAAAATTATTAACATCTATACTATGGACATGATAAAATTTGAAGAAGCATCATTAGGAGAAATTTTGCTATATTTTGGCTGACTCTCATAGCTATATTTAGATTTAATCACTATCTTAACTATTGTATAATTGCTGATCACTCTAAGGATTCTAATGCACTATGTAATTACTAACACTTCTAGTATGTACTATTATATCTGTCTTTGCTCTTGTAATTTTTTTTCAGGTCTTTTAAGATGTACTTAATTTATTTTTTTAAAACTTGATAAATTGTTTTGGATCCAGTTTTATTCATGTCTCAATGTTTTGTTCATTTTTCAGCAATAACTTAATGTTTTAGTTGATTACATTTAATAAACTTTAATATTCTTACATTTAATAAACTTTTAATATTCTTCCAGCATTAGGATTATATAATGGTTCAGTACTCTATTTCAAAAATGCACCATGTATAGCATGTAGATATGTTTAATATTAACATATCAGCTACAAACAGAAAGTGCAAAATCAGGATGAATGATGAGATCTACTGCCATGATACGTTATCTACCAACCTATTGACCTATCTATTCTTTATTATGCAGATCAAAGCTTACACCCAACTTAAAATCTCTGGACTTTATCCTTCTGCTTATTGGTGTGGACAGGCACTAATTGATATCCCATTATTTTATATAATTCTTCTTCTTATGGTAGGAAGTTTATTTGTATTTCATCATGGAGTTTATTTTTTTCCTGAAAAGTTTCTTGCTGTGGTAAGTTCTATTTTACAACATTTCCTATTATTTTTCATTTTATTATGAATACATTTGGATTATAAACTGTCTCTCCATAAAAGTGAATAAGAATATTTTTACTTCTTTTTCCCCCAAAAATTGAAAACCATGTTATCAATTAACCTGTATTGGTTTATCTTAAGAAGCAAAATTCCAAACAAATTCATTTTCTAAAAAAAATAGACTGATTATTGCTTGGTGTGATAAGAATGTTTAATTGATTTATTAGAATGGCTCATTTTATGAATGTACTAGTATGCCAAGTCTAAGCCAGGATCAAGTTGTGGGTAGGGACAATAGAAGCATAATTAAAACTTTGCTTCTGTTGGAAATGGGTTATGATATTGTTCTTGCAGACATATGGAGGTTCTTTATGCAAGATATGTTTTTATCTAGTGAATGCAAGATATGTTTTTATCTCAGTATTGTTGCCAGAATAGATTTCTTTCACATCCTCATGTTTTGTTAGTTTTGCATTATTACTTTCCAGCCATTTTCATTAATAAGAGAATCCTTTGTTCCATAAGAGGAGACTATCTGAGCTCAAGGTTGAACTGTGGAGTCCTTGATGCTCTCTTAGCTTGATTGATTGTTTCCAGACTGTGTAAGCAAACAACCAAGCTCGGAGAACACAAGGACTCTACAGAATCCTCTGTACTTCTTCTATCACAGTTCCTACAAAAAGCGTTACACAAATATGTATTTTTAGCAGTGACTGCAAGAAGAGTTTTAAATAATTTTGTTGTTCAGTCACTAAGTTGTGTCTGACGCTTCACGACTCCATGGACATAGCATGCCAGGCCCTCCTGTCTTCCACTGTCTCCTGGAGTTTGCCCAAATTCATGTTTGTTGCATCAGCGACACTATCTAACTCTTTAATCCTCTGCCATTATGAATACCTCAGACTGAGATCACATATCCACAGATGAGAAGAAAAGGAGCAGGAATTAAGCGGCTTCATAGTTTATCTGTTAGAAAATGTCTTTAGACCTATGTACTACTTTCTTTATCCCTAATCTTAAAAAAAACAACTAAGAATTTTCTTTTCACCTGCAGGTTTTTTGTCTTATTGGCTACATACCATCAGTTGTTATGTTTAATTATATTGTCTCCTTCAGCTTTAATGCCATACAAAATACCAAAGAATTTTGGTCATTTATTTTTTCAGTGGTAAGTTAAACTTATTTGTTGTTTGCATGACCCAAAACTCTTATACAATATATAACCCTGGTGGCTAGCAATAAACAAACCACTATAGATATATAAAAAATAAAAAAAACAGAACCTCACAACACTTTTTTTAAAAATGACACACTCCAGCCAGGACATCATCACAACCCTATTACACATGTGCTGGTTTAAATTTCTATTTTGGCCCATTGCCTGGGGAGAGAACAGGTGTTTACAAGTCTTCTGGAAAGCCAAGAGGAAAGGGGCTTCCAGATCTTGAGTGAAGTCTGTTCCAAAGGAGAGGTATTTTTTATACCTCCTAGATCCAGCCAGGTTACATTGTTTAATAGAGGAGGTCTGGGACACACCCATCCTATCTGTTTTGGCAGGGCAGGCAGATACTCTCAGGTGTAGCCAGTTCTGTTGATAACCTATCCCAGGCATGCAGAGCTTTCAAGATAATAACCAGCATCTTGAATTACATCCAGAAGGAGATTGGGAACCAATGCAGCTTGGATAGCAGTGGTGTAACATGTGCAGATCTTGGAGCACTCAAAACTATGTGCCCTGATCTATTCTGAACCGTTTGAAATTTAGGTGGTTTTCATGTACAATGCTATACATGGGAAATGACTAAAGCATCAATGAACATGGGCAGTGGCTTGCAAATTGTGCACAAATTCTACAGAGGAGTGCTGCCCTTTTGAGATTTAAAGATGATAACTGTCCAGATCCAGAGGGATCTAAAATTTTGTCTTGTTAGAGTTGAATTGCAATCAGTTCTTCCTCATCAAAACTTTACAGCCTCCAAGAATTGAGTGAGCACCTGAGTGGCATCATTTTGTCCTGCCTCAGTGAAGATGTACAGCTGAAGATCATCAGTATGCTGCACCCCATGCCACTGAATAATCTCACCCTGTGGCTTCTCTCCCTCCATCCCTGTGAATACAAACAGGAACTGACTATAGACGAAAGAGAAGCTCTGCAGAACATTCTCAAGCCCCTAAACCAGTCCATAAGTAAGCCAAGGTCAATAGTATTGAAAGCCACCCAAAAAATCCAGGATGGACACACCACCCCATTTCAAGCCCTTCAAAGATCAGCCATAACTGTATCTCAGTATATAACTCATCCTGAAGTCACACTTAAAAGAATTCAGATAATCTGCTGCTTCAGATTAGCTTGTCCTCTCTCCCTCCAGGCTATTTAATGCTTTTCTCCATTTTCCTTAATTTACTAAATTACTAAGTCTTAAACCTGCCACAGGGCTAGGGCTAACCCTGCCACTCTGAGATGCCATTATACATTAGCTACAATGTCTTTCTACTATGTATTGGATGCTATTTGCCAGGGACATGGAATGCCACTGGATAAAAATAACATAAATTAATATTTTAAATTTTCTTTTCTCTTTCAGGCTGCTTTAGTTTGTTCTGTTGTCATCGAAGTGGCCTTCTTTATGTGGTATTATACAACAGCTGCTGTTCTTCATGTTTGTTTTTCTATTTTTGTTCCCATCTATCCTCTCATTGGGTGTCTCATTTCTTTTATAAAGGTAGGTTTTCTAAGAAATTGAAAGAGTAAATTTATTTCTGGCATGTGCTAGGAGAATAAATTGACATAAATTAAATTACTGTATGTAGGGATATATACCTGTATGTTTATAAAATTATATGCGTATATGTGAGTATTGTTCACTTAAGACAAATACTGTATAAACATAAAATTGGAGATTGTGTATTTTAAGAAAGACAGTAAGTTACAATGCAAGGGAAGTGAGAACAAAATATTTAAAAGAGTGATTCTGCCTTCATTCTAATCATATTTATGTTTTTTTGATGTTGATAGTGTGTACAGCATTTGGATAGCAAAAGTCCTTTCACTAGAGGGTTAAATTGCTTCCATCTTTTATTTTAAATAAGTTTATGATGTGCTCCTTATAAGCTGAGAATGAAGACATGAGAAAATTACCTTCAGGCTGAAAATCCGAAGAAGATTCTTTCAACATATAATTTGGATACTACATTTAGCATCATTCCATTTCAATTAATATGAATTGCCACCATAATGTGTTTATTGATTTATTAGAACCAAATCAGATAGTATACATTAGGGAGACCCTCTCATTTGAATGTCCTGGATACTTCCTGAATTTAGCTTCACTTCCTGTCATTTTGTTATTGTCATTACTTCTTACAATAAAAGATTGATTAATCTTGATACTACTATTGATGACAGAGAATAGTTTATAAAACTATTATAAGTTATCACTAAACTGTAAAAAGCTAGTCTAGTGGATTCAACTGTAATTGTAAATTCTACTGATTTTGGAAAGAGTAATGGAATGTCATACAGGTAGTTCTTGATTTATGACTGCAATTGAACCCAAAACTTTTGTTGCTAAGTAAAATATTTGTTAAGTGAATTTTGCTCCATTTTATATCCTTTCCTGCCAAAGTTGTTAAATGAATCACTCAGTTTTAAGTTAGTAATACTTATATTAGTTGTTAAGTGAATCTGGCTTTCCCATCTCAGAAGATTGTAAAAGTGGATCACAGGACCTCAGGATAGAAATATGAGTCAGTTACCAAGCATCTGAATTTTGATTACGTGATGTTTTGGATACTTCAATAGTTGCAAGTGTGAAAAACTCTCATAAGCCCCCATTTTTTTAATGTTGTTGTTAACTCCAAATGGTCACTGAATGAACTGTTGTAAGTCGAGAACTACCTGTATTTTTTTAATACATGAATGTGTTTTAGAACTGATACATAGAATGAGTCAGATAAATCTAGACAAAAATAACTTAATTATGTGTATATTTTGGAACAATCTATATTTGGGAAAGAAATTTTTGTCACTCCTTGAAGAAGCATCTGAATAAACAGTGTCCTGTGAAAAATATTAGAAGAATTAAAAATAAGAGTATTACCTTATTTACCTGGAATCCCCTCAAGATGAGAAAACATTCAGATAGTTTGTAGAGTTCAGTAGTCATACTAAGTACCATTTTTTAAAGTTTGTTGAGCTTGGCTTTAAGTATTTATTTTTTCGTTAGATAGTGCGGAAACTGGATAACAAGATGGAGAAGCATTCAGAAAGATTGTTGATTTCTGTTGTAGCGGTAAGCACCTTTTAAATAAAAAAATCCAAGACATCAGCTATTTTGTTACACCTAGAAATAATAACATATTGTGTTGTTTACTTAATGGTTAGTCTATTTATATTTTGTGAAAAACTGTGATGTGTTTAAAAATTGGTTTGGCCATTGTGAGGAACACTCCCCCAGAAAAGTAATAGTATTATTTGATTTTGCAGGAGCATTGATTACTCATGGAATAAAAAGCACATACATTCGACTTTATTGTGTTAAATGCAGTATTATGAAAAAATGAGTTATATTATGAAGACAATTTAAGTTGCTTTTGGACTTGGGTGGGAAAAGAATATAGAGCTCTTATGAGCTACTTGAGGAACAGAAGTTTTCTTCAAGACGTTCTTAATAAAAATTCTGGGGTTTTCAGTCACCTTTTTAATTTGTGTTCTTATTTATTGCTTGGTCCTGAAAAATTATTTCAAAAAAGCTGATAATTTCATCTTTCCACCCCACCAGCTGCAATAACTATATCTCTACTGATACAAGTAGTTTTACTTCAAAGGCCAGCATAGAAACAGCAGACCTATCTTTCCAGTGCTGTATTTAAATATTATTGAAGAATATTTGTTTTCTGGAATGCTGCCCAGAGTTGCATTACTCAAGATGGGCAGAATATCTCTTATTTCATGTTTCTTAAATATGAAACAGTTCTTGCAGTGGTAGGTGAAAATGACCTTGGGATGCCGCAGTCTAGGCTACAGTCTGATAAGAGACAACTCAGTCAGCAAGTGGGAGAGAGAAAGGGCATTGGTGACACGCCCGTTCTCTTCGAGCTGCGAAGAGCATCCAGATATGGGGGGTGCTTCAGTCTTCGTTCTGATAGGCTGGGCTTAAACTTTGGAATGCTCCTCCTTCTCTGCGGGACTCCTCCCTAGCATTCCCCAGTTTTGGTGAAGACCAGAGAAGTAATCAGTTTAACTCCATTTCAACTAAAATTATGTTGGCCAAAACAGGACGGTACAAAGAAAAAAATAGGGTGGGGCTTGATGTCTTCGCAGCTCGAAGAGAACAGGCATGTCAGGTAAGTACCAATGCCCTTTCTTCCACGAGCTGCTCAGAGCATCCAGATATGGGACATACCAAAGCTTGGCCTGTTCTATGGGAGGGACCCCATCTGGCTTTGAATCTTCTCCTGGTCCCCGAGGACCCATTGTAAAACCTTTCTGCCAAAAGAAGCGTCGGCTGATGCCTAATGAAGGGCAAAGGCGAGGCCCTTGTTGCAGCTCGACAAATATTGGTGATTGGAGTTTGTGTGGCCGAAGCCGCCGATGTTGCTGCACTCCTTGTGGAATGAGCTGTTATGCCCCTGGGCACCGGAAGAGCCTGAGCTTGGTAAGCTTTGGCTATTGTAGCCCATAGCTAACGACCTATTGTGGATGAGGAGGCTTTGCATTCTTGCGTGTTGGGCAGAAAGGACATGAGTAAGGCTTCGGTCTTTCTGAATGATGCTGTGCGATGAATGTATCCTCGCAGTGCTCTTCTAACATCAAGCCTATGCCACTGTCGTTCTAACTCTTGGGAAGGTCTGGGACAGAAATTAGGTAGAATCAGCTCCTGTGCCCTATGGAAGGCAGAATTAATCTTAGGTATAAATGTAGGGTCCGGTCGTAGAACGACCCTGTCTGAATGGAAAACGCAAAGGTCATGCCTGATGGACAAGGATGCGAGTTCCGAAATTCGACGAGCGGAAGTTATGGCTACAAGGAAAACGACCTTATACGTGAGGAATTGGAGAGTTGTAGATTGTATAGGTTCAAAAGGAGACTTAATGAGCGCCAGAAGGACCTTATTGAGGTCCCAGGTGGGATAGCGGTGAACTGGTGGTGGATGTAAGTTCGTGGCTCCTTGAAGGAAGCTCCGTATGCGTGGATAATGAGAAAGAGAGGGTACATAATCGATGACTGATGACAAGGCGGCCACTTGTCTCCTCAAGGTATTGGGTGATAGCCCCCTGTCAAGTCCATCCTATAGGAACTCTAAGATTTGAGCTACCGAAGGGGACCTGGGATCAATCCTTGACTTAGCACACCATTTTTTAAACATGGACCACGTGGCATTGTAAATGCAAGTAGTTGAGCGACGTCTCACAGCTTGGATGGTGGTGATAACTCTGTTAGACAGCTTCTTGTTTCTCAGGTGAGTCCACTCAACCTCCAGACGGTCAGGTGTAGCCATTGAGGGTTCGGATGTTGGAGAGGGCCCTGGGTCAGGATGACCCTGTCTGGAGGAATTCTCCATGGTGGTGACACAGAAAGGCAGTGGAGGTCTGTGAACCAAGACCGCCTGGGCCAGTAAGGAGCTACCAGAATCAGTTCCGCCTTCTCGTCGAGCATCTTCCTGATGACTGGGGATCAGAGGAAGTGGTGGGAATGCATACAGAAGCCCCAGTGGCCACCGACAACGAAGCGCGTTGAAATTTTCCGCCCCCTGCAAAGGGTTTCTGGAAATAAATCTCGGGAGCTGAGCATTGAGAGGGGATGCGAACAAGTCGACCGCTGGTCGCCCGAATACCCTGACGCTTCTTGAAAGAAGGTCGGATGGAGACGCCACTCGGCCTGATCTATCGTGGCCCTGCTTAGTCAATCTGCCTGGATGTTGGAAAGACCTGATGTGTTCTGCCCTGATGGAGAATAAATTGTTTTCCGCCCAGTGACAGAGGCGTTCTGCCTCTTTCATGAGTTTTTTTGACTGAATGCCCCCCTGCTTGTTTACGTGAGCTTTCGCTGTTATGTTGTTGGTTAATATCAGGATGTGTTGGTTGCGTACCTGTCGTAGGAAGGTGCGAAGAGCCAGGTGTATCGCTCGAAGCTCTAACCAATTTATGTTGTATGACTGTTCTCTGGTGGACCAGCAGCCTTGTGTGAACAAGTGAAGATGAGCTCCCCATCCCAGCAAGCTGGCGTCGGTGGTGATGGTGACTCTGTGAGGCTCTTTGAAGAGGCAACCCTTGTTTGTTGCTGGTCTGGACCACCAGAGGAGCGAAGTGAGAACCTGTGATGGTACCTTGACCTTGTGTTTGGAGTTATTTTGACTGGACTGCTGGAACGGTAGTAGGAACCACTGAAGAAATCTAGAGTGGAAGTGAGCCCAAGGAATAATAGATATGCATGCAATTATCTTGCCTAGTAGATTTGAAAGATTGGCTAGGGGAACCTTCTTTTCGATTCTGATATCCTTGACTAGTTGATGGATGCTTTTCTGTCTATCTGGGGAAAGGTAAACCTTACCTGCTATGGTATCTATGACAGCCCCTCGGTGGATTAATCTAGTGGATGGTGTCAATTGACTCTTTTTCCAGTTAATCGAGAATCCATGTAACTGTGAGGTCTGTAATGTAGTATGGGTATCTCTGACTGCTTGATAAGTGGATGATGACAAGATTAAGATGTTGTCAAGGTAAAACTGTAGTCTGACTGGGACACAGTAGAGATGGGCGGCCAGGGCTGCGAGGACCTTGGTGAAGGTTCTGGGGGCTGAAGCTAGTCCAAATGGGAGAGCTACATATTCAAAGTGGTGGTTATAACAGAATCTTAAAAATTTATAGTGGGAAGGCCGAATGGGAATATGTAAGTAGGCCTCCGTTAGATCTATGGACATGAGGACATCTCCTTCCCTGATGCCAGATAGGATAGATTGCAGAGTGTGCATTTTGAATCTGTGATATACCAAAAAACGGTTAAGGCGTTTCAAATCTAAAATAGCTCTCCACCTCCTGAACTTTTGGGAACAACAAAAAGGATTGAATAGAATCCACACCCTCTTTGATCAGCGGCAACAGGTTGGATGGCTCGTATCCCTAAAAGATGTTGGATAGCTGAGTCCATAAGACTTTGTTTGACCGGGTGTCTGGAAAGAGGGCATGACATAAAGAAATCTGGAGGGGCGGATTGAAACTCTAGGGCTAGTCCAAATCTTATTGTGTCTCTAACCCAGGAATTGGATGTTGAAGAGTCCCACTGTTCCGCATATAATTTAAGGTGGCCACCAATGGGATTCGAGTCCGCGAAGTTAGCGAGGATGCTTGAATGACCTGTTTACAGCACCACAGATCTTTTGGGTTGACCACCCCTTCAGTATCTGTCCCCGGGATCCGTTCTGTCTGGTTGCTGCTCTGACCGAAAAAAATGGGGGTCTTTGAAATCTAGATGGGAAAGGACCCTGATAGAAAGGTCAGAAGGATCCCCTCTGAAAGGACTGGTGGTTTCTATGGTCTGATCTTCAAAAAAGAGAAGGTAAAATTTTCCTTTTATTTCGGGTCTCAATAAGAAGTGGGTCAAGGGAGGGGCCAAACAGTCTATCTCCCACAAGAGGAGATGAAGCCAACCTGCATTTATGCTTAATGTCCGCTTGCCAATATTTGAGCCATAACAAGCGGCGGGCTGTGTTTGAGCCATAACAAGCGGCGGGCTGTGACATGTGAAGTAATGGCTCTGGTGGAAAACTTAACTGTATGGAAGGTTGCATCAGCAGAAAATTGAACCACAGCAATGAGCTTAGCGATGTCTTGGTGAGCTCTAATATTGGAGCTAGGGACGTGCTCTCGAAGAAGCTTGAGCCATCTGAGAGATGCCCGGTTAAAGAAGGAAGCAGCCGTGGCTGCTCTGATGGCCCACGCATCCAACTGATGGGCTCTACGCAAGGCCAGTTCTGCCCGTTTTTCCTACGGCTTCAATGCCTCTAGTGCCTCGGTGGGAACAGAGGATGAGGATGCTAATCCTACAATGGGCTCATCCACTACAGGAGTATTCAACATCTTCAAGTATTCAGGGGCCAAGTTAAAGAATTTTCTGTCGTACCCCATAGGGGCCGGGCATACTGCTGTAGAAGCTAATTGCTTCTGTACTAGGTCCGTAAACATATCAGGGACCAGAATTACATCTGCCTGCACTATGGGTTGATTGAAAATGAGATCCTCCGGTCCCTCTTCTGACGTAGTGGTAGAGGGGGCCGATTTGTCCAGGCACGCAGTGTTTTTGGCCTTAAAAAGAAGTGATTTGAAAAGTGGTGGCTGGAATAGGCCCATAAATGTGGGCTGGTCAGGAGTTAAACCCTCGTCCTCAAGACATCCCCCTTTCTAAGGAATCCACCTTGGACAAGGACAGGTCACTTTCATACATTGATTCTAATTCTCTCTGTTCCATTTGTAGCATCTCGTGTGCCTCTGCCTCTTGTTCCTCCCCCTGTGCCTCCTGTAGAAGCGAATCCCCTTGTGGGAGTACCTGGACATAATGTTATTCCGATCTGACCAGGGACTGAACTGATTGCGCATCAAGTTCAGTGGTTGTCGGCTGGTGTCTGGTCAGAACTGCATGTTGCAAGCCCGCAGCAATTCCTTCCCGAATGGCCATTTCCATCCAGGACTTCATTTGGTCTGGTATCTCATCAGGGACGAGAAGGGTCCGGATGAAGCCTTGTTGCAGTTGGAGTGAATGTTGCTTCAGGTGTCCTTCTTGTGGTTGAAGAAGCAGATGACTGGGCCTGTTCACACAGGGGATCTAGATTGCCCCTGGATGGGAGAGAGATATCTGGAGGGGTTGTGAGCAGAGGAGAATGGTGCCGGACTGAGGGGTGAGGGATCTTGAGGAGTCCTATGCACCTCTCGTGTGCATTTGTTGATTTGTTTTTCTAGTGCCCTGTGTCGCCTGTTGGCATCCCTTTCTGAGGCTTTGGAAGTTCCCCCCGCATGTTTGGATTTGGATTTGCCTCTTGAGGTTGAGGTATGGGAACCTCTACCCCCTGCCATCTTAAATTATAAAGGTTTAAGAATTGCTATATATGTGGTTGGCACGCCCAGGGACCTGACCCAAATGGGCAGGGTGCCCTGAAAAGGTATGCTCCCCCTTTTTGTTTTGTTTTGTTTTTAAAGAGAAAAAAAGGAAAAATTTATCAAGGATCTATTTGAGATTGAGTCGTATCAAAATAATAATAAAATTTATTATTATTATTATTATTATTATTATTATTATATGTCAATTAGCCAAATTAAGAATGCCTAACGGGCCTTGCCTTGATTAGGGGCCCTCAACAGCGTTCCTGCATAGGCGGACTCAGGCCCTAGGTGTTCGCTGTTACGCCGCTGGGGAGGTGACTATGAGGATTAGCCAACAGATAAGAGAAATGGCCTCGATTAATGATGGGAAACGAGGCTAGAACAAATTTGGGAGCTTCTCTTTTCTGAGATCTCCCCGAGAGCAAGAATTGCACCACACGGTCTGCACCAGTAATTCAAATAATGACAGTAGCGCGGCCACGCGGTCCCCAGCCAAGGAAATGGCGACCGTCCGTTAGGTTTGGCGCACGCGATGTCCCGCCGTTTGATGGGGGTCAGAGCTATTCCTATCCCCTTCTTGGATCGAGTGGCAGAGGTAGGAGTAGCGGTGGTAGGGTGGGGAAGAGCTCAAAAGTGCCCCTCCGATTCGGGGCGTGACAGGCGCTACCCGAAGAAAAAAACGATCCCCGATGCTGTGATGTAGCGTCGGGAGATCGAAGTAATCCCCCCCCCTTTTTTTTAAAAAAGGCAAACTGAAAGCAAAAAACCCAAAACAATGGAGAGGGAAAGGAAACCTCCAAAACGGAGGTGGTATTCAGCAGGTTCTGACCAGTTCTGGAGAACCGGTAGCAGAAATTTTGAGTAGTTCAGAGAACCAGCAAATACCACCTCTGACTGAAGATCTTACAGTATCCTTCCCCTGCCACGCCCACCAAGCCACGCCCACAGAACCGGTAGTAAAAAAAAATGAATCCCACCACTGCTCCAAAAGTTGAGCAATGAAAGGGAGTCAGCTGTTTTGGCCAAGGAACAAGGAAATACACTACCTATCTCTTGCGAGGCTGAGCAAAAACTGGGGAACGCTAGGGAGGAGTCCCGCGGAGAAGGAGGAGTGTTCCGAAGTTTAAGCCCAGCCTATCAGAACGAAGACTGAAGCACCCTCCATATCTGGATGCTCTGAGCAGCTCGTGGGAGAAAAGCGTTGCCAAAAGGGACTCTCCCTAATTTTCCAAAGACTAAAAAGAGGAGGGGAACATAACTTCAGTCAAGTTTCTGCTAATGTAACCTTATAATAGCAACAGAAATAGCACTTAGACTTATATATCACTTCACAGTACTTTACAGCCCTCTCTAAGTGGTTTATAGGATCAGCATATTGCCCCCAACAATCTGGATCCACATTTTACCCACCTTGGAAGAATGGAAGGCTGAGTCAACCTTGAGCCTGTGAGGATCGAACTCCAGACTGTGGGCCGAGTTAGCCTGCAATACTTCACCCTGTGCCACCACGGCTCCTAAAGATATAGGTGCTCTTGATTGTGTTTCTTGTCTGGACTACTCAAAGAGTTAAAATTAATCTTGTTAGACTGAAAATATTTCTCCCCTTTTCTTTTTAGTCTTCAGAAAACTGAGGAGGGTCCCATGTCCCCCCCCCCATTGGTAGAGTGACCTTCCTCTTATCAGGCATTGCCCAGGCTGTGCCCAAGGTCATTCTCACATGCCATCACAATTCTATTATTCAGCTTTGACATGGATTTTAAAATGTGAAATAATAGAATGTAAAATGGACCCTCAATCCATTATAGTCATTTTACTTTATGCTTTATTAGGGCAGAGTAGAATTGTGGTATAAGTAATTGATGGAATTGGGCATATATATATAGTAAAACCAAAACTTACCCTTTCTCTTTTGTGCATGAGATTTATAACAGCACTTCGGGTAAGAATGTAAAGTACTGACAGATCTGGATCAAAGAGGATATTCCTTCAAATGTTTTGAAGCCAAAAGATTTAATCTTTCTAAATCAAAGCAATAACTAAGATTGTTGGGAAGAAAAAACTAAAATGTAGTACAACATCTCATAACTTCAGGTAGTCCTCAACTTACAACCACAATTGAACCCCAAATCTCCCATTACTAATCAAGACAGTTGTTAAGTGAGTTTTGCCCCATTTTATGATTATTCTTGCCACATTTGTTAACTGAATCACCACTGTTGTTAACCTAAGAGTCATGGTCATTAAGTCAATCTGGCTTTCCCATTGACTTGTCACAAGGTGATCCCGGGATACTACAACCATAATACATGCCAGTTACAAGTGTCTGGATTTTGATCACATGACCATGGGGATGCTGCAATGGTTGTAAGTGTGAAAAATGATCATGTCACTTTTTTCAGTGCTGTTGTAATTTTGAACAGTCGTTAAATGAATGGTTGTAAGTTAAGGACTACCTGTATTTGGCTGCTACAGTGAATTATTTTGTAAAACATCCTATCATAAGCAGCTGGCATTCTAAGTGGTTTTCAGTTATCTGTTTCTATTGTACTTGCTTACAAATTGCTCTTGTTTTTTGCAAAACAGAAGTTTTAACATGTTTTTTTTTTCATATTAGCCATATTTGCAATGTGTAGTTTGGCTCTTTCTTCTGCGTTATCTTGAAATGAAGTGTGGGGGGAAGTCGGTAAGAAAAGATCCATTTTTCAGGTTGGTATATCACTGATAAGAAAATGTAATATCCTAGTATCAAATTTCAATAGGTAATGATAAATTTCAAATACCTTTTGAAGAAACTTTTTGTCCAAATACATACATACATACATACATAACTGCTTTATTTGGTATTTCAGTTTTACTGCTTAGAAGTCCATATGTGCTTACCCTTGCATTTGATTAAAAAAATATCAAAAGGAAAACAGAAAACATATAGCTGAACTATAGTATTGAACTGATATTAAAGAAAAAAGGACTAGTCAGTTTCTTGCACTGATTGAATTGTTCATTAAAATCCAAAATATAATTCCAAGGAAAACACATATTCTTAGATATAGAATAAAGAATGTGTGGGTTAGTGTTGCTTCCAGACTATAGCAGAATGGCTGTTTGAAAAATACAGGTAATCCTCAATTGATGATGGCATTGGGACCAGATTTGCCGTCGCTAAGTGACATGATCATAATGATGTGATGTGAATTAGCAATAGCAATCCCAGTATTCCAGGTTGCCATAATGAAGTGAATCACTGTGGGTCGTTAAGCGAGAACATCACTTGGTCACCATTTTGTTACCTGGTGGCATCCCCATTGATTTTGCTTATCAGAAGCCAAGAAAAAACGAAAATGGCAACCATGCAACTGGGCATTTACAATGAGAAGAACTCAGGACCAATCATAAAGATTACATTACAAATTGGAATAATCCCTGAACAAGTGGTTGTTAAGTGAGAACTCCCTGTATCCCTTTAAAAAAACATTTCCCAATATTTTTAAATGCAATTTTCCAGTCCTTTGCTAATATATTGGTGAGTGCCTTCTGCTGATCATATGTTTTATGAATTGTTTGATAGTGAATCTGCAAATATTCTTGTGTTGTTCTACAACTCGTTCTACAACTTCATTTGAATTCATTTGAATTCATTTATTTTTACATAAGATCTAGTTTCTCCTGACCTTTTCCATTGATCATCTTTCATTAAATATAACAGCCTCCTAGACTTTAAAGCAAGGGTCTTCAAACTTGGCAAGTTTAAGACTTGTGGACTTTAACTCCCAGAATTCCAGAGCTAACATGACTGGAGGAGGAATTCTGGGAGTTGAGGTCCAAAAGTCTTACAGCTGTCAAATTTGAAGACTCCTGCTTTAAAGTATGTGGCCTGAATTTTTTTTCTTTTTCCTGATAGATATTTCAGCAAAGGGGCAGACTTGCAACCGTAGCTTTTTTTCCTGTTGTGTTGAAGTGTTCCTCACATGATGACACCTGGGATTTTTTTCCGATTAAGGACAGGCTAATTTGAGGGCTCTTGGCAGCTGACTTACCTTATTTTTAAATATTACATGGAACATTTTCCTGTTTCTTTTGTCTGTTCAAAGAACCATTGTAGAGAATGAATCTTTTTACTGTTTTCAGAACACCTATGAAGCCCAAGCCCTGGAAACTCCCAGATGTGCCGCATGATGAGAATGAAGATGACGATGTTACAGCAGAGAGGCTGAGGGTAAAAGAATTGATCACTTGTCAAAGCTGTGAGGAGGTAAATCTTCCCATCCCCACATAGCACTCTTTCCTTACTGCAAACCAGGATTGAAAGGGGGTAATTTGCTTAGGTAGCCTGGAAACAGCCGTTGAAGAAACTGACACTCTATGTGGCTGGGCCTGGTTACATTCCCCCCCCCCCCCCAAAAAAAAAAAATCACCATGCACCTAAACACTCCCTTCTTTCTGCATTCAAGAAAAATAAAAATAGTTTGTTGCTGTTCTTGTGCAAAATATTATTAGCGCATTTCTCCTGTCTCTGTACATTTTGTATGTTGCCGTGCCAGGTTCTCTTCATTTTAGCTCCTTTGTGATCCACTGTACAATGATATATAGCAGGAACTGGGAAATAAGAAGAATGTTTTTCCTATGATTGTTCAGACCAAATCTCCTAGTGGCAGAAACCACAACCAACTTGGGAAACATAATTAAGCCTGTTTCCCACACAATGTAAATAAAGAATATTTTTGTTCAATATTGATTGTGTAGGAGAGGGGAGAAATCTGAAATGTTTTATCTATGTACATTCACTTTTATGTTCTAAAGAACCAGGTTATTGACTAAGTTTTTGTCCATTTAAAGTAATGTTTTTGCATTGTACATTCATTCTAGCTCGGATGTAATCTCTGCATTCTTTTTTCATTAGAAACCAGCAGTTTTAGTCCACTGTTTGCAGAAAGAATATGATGAAAAGGGTGATTTTCTTCTTGGAAGAAAAATAAAGAAAGTGGCAACTAATCGTGTATCTCTTTGTGTAAAAAAAGGTTAGTGTTAAAATGATTTATTATGGACTCAGCATTAAAAAAAATAAGATGGATAATCTTGCCAAGCAAAAACTGCAGACTGATATATTTTTTTTTCCTTAGGGGAAATACTGGGAGTGCTAGGTCCAAATGGAGCTGGAAAAAGTACGCTAATAAATATTCTGGTGGGAGAAGTTGAACCAAATTCAGGCCAGGTAAGCAGTTTTTGCAACTGGACATATGGGTATTCTCATCTAAAAGAGACCTTACAATGCAGGTGGTAATTCTTTCTGAATTGATCATATGAATACCTCAGACTGAGATTGCATATCCATTTTATATATTATGAATGATGAAGAAATAGCATTGGAAGTATATGTCTTACCAGTGATGTGCCTACTGATGGCTTTTCATGTATTTGTCTTCATGTAATCCTCTTTTTGTGATCATTATATACTTTGATATACTTTGAATTGAACAAGAATAAATAAAATGACCTGACTACAAAAATGTGCGCTTCAACAAAATTTGTGCGCTTCAACAATATTAAAGGGCTACATTGTGGAATGTAATCCTATATATCATTTTCTTTTTAGAAATGTCCCAAAATCTAAAGCCTATTGGGAATTAGAGCTATCCAGTTGGATGGATGGATTCAGCCGTTTTCTTTTTTATATATTTCATTTATAACCATCCTTTTTTCTAAGGAACTCCAGATCACATGCCTTCTGTCACCCTTCATCTTACTGTATATGGAGAACAGCTATCCTATAGAATAGGCTGACAAGAGTCTACCCAGGGAGCTCAGTGGAAAAGTGGAAATTGAAACTTTGACCTTTTTTGAACTACTATACCACACTAGTTAAAGAGAACTGAAATCTTGAGCTAATATATCCTATTATTACCATTTCAGTAAGGTGTTCATATAGTAACTTTTAAATGCTTCTGGTGTATTAAGTAGAATCATCATCTGAAAACAATGGTGTATCTACAGGTGCTGATGGGAGACTTTAATTCAGGTGATAATAATGAGGATGATTCCATGAGGTTTGTGGGGTACTGTCCACAAACAAACCCACTTTGGCCTGAAATCACATTACAGGAACATTTTGAAATATATGGTGCCATCAAAGGAATGAATGAAAGTGACTTGAAAGAAGTCATAAAATGGTAAGACATTACTAATGGAGAAAAATAATTAATACATGCTAAAAATTCATTAATACATGTTAATACATTCATTAGCATATACTGACATTATAGTGTCAACTGTTCAAACTGTCAACTTTTTTGGACAGTTGAAACCAATATTTGTTGTTAAAATTATTGTTTGATATTGCCCAACCCTTTAATTAGTATGATGAAAAACATGAGTATAAAGATATCTCATATTTATATTGTGCCCTGTTGGCCACTGACCCCTCCAGCAGCCAGATCAGATGAGGAGGAGGCATGGGAGTCAGGGTCAGCATCAGGGCAACCTGGGAGCTCCGAGGGGAAAGACAGAATGGAGTTGTCAGAGACAGAGAGAGACAGAGGTGGAGCCTGGACTGTCTGTCAGCCCTCAGATGGAGCGTCAACAGCCCCCAGGTGGCTGATGAGGAACAGGAGGAATGATGAGGAACAGGAGGAATAGCTGGATCCAGTGACTTAATGCACGGGTGCACAGAAGGCAGAGGAGAGGAGAGCAGTGGAAATCCGTGGGCTGATCCTGGGGAAGGAAGAGCCACTGCTGCTTGCAAAGCCCCACCCTAGCTCTGAGAATAAAAGGCAGGGGGCGGAGATGAATAGATGTGGCAGACGACTGTTCCTCTCTCTGCTGAATAGATTTGTTAGCCTGCGTTGAGAGAGAAACTTTTTTGCCGGGGCTGCTGGTACTCCTAATAAAGGAACCATTGATTTAAATACAGAGGGTTTGTCATGTTTGGGGATTTGGGTCAGAGCAATTTATTTATTTTCATATTGCTAAACCATCCATATCCCTCAAAACGAGGCTCTCAGTGAAATGCAATATCAAATGTAATAAATAAAACAGTATATAAAAATTAACATTAAAATAGGATTAAAACTTTTAAAGGGTAAACATCATAAGGGTAAAAATTCTAAGATGGACATTTAACATTAGTTATTATAATGCATGGGGGGGCTCTCATAGGACTAGCCAGCCCCACCGTTGCATTCTCTGGGGGCCCCCATGCAAGGCTGCGGAACCAAGATTTTGATCCCTTTGTGGAAGACCAAGAGATTGGGGCCCTTTTTCTTTATACTGCTTACAAGTATAATAACACCCTTTCAAAAAATGAGGGAGGTTTTTTGTTTTTCCAGCATCTCCAGTGCACTTGACTTTAAGGAGCAACTACAGAAAAAAGTAAAGAAACTTGGAGCAGGAATCAAACGAAAGGTTTGGTTTTCTTCTGAAATAGTTAACTTTCTAATTCATGCTATGGTGAATAACAAATAATGGCATAAACTTTTGATTATGCAAGCAGGGGAAAATGTTCCTCCCCTTAACCTTTTATCATGGCCATAAATGTATTGTAAGATAGTATCCCAAATATCTTTTTGTCTGGAGGAATAAAACTAAAACTGCCATCAGGTTATGTTTCTTTGAAAATAGAGGATGTAGAAAATCTTGAGAGTTTCTGAAGGTTTAACTTTAATTTGTATGGATGCACTGCATCTTAAGTGATTTTTTTTTGGGGGGGGCTTGTTTTGGCCTTACCTAAAGTAAACAACCATTATTGATGTGTTTTTCCCCAACCCTGGTCTCTCTTTTTAGCTGTGTTTTGCCTTAAGTATGCTTGGTAGTCCTCACATTACTCTACTAGATGAACCATCTACTGGTATGGACCCCAAAGCAAAACAGCACATGTGGTAAGTGGTACAGAGAATATATTTAATGTGAAATCACAACCATTTATTTACTTTAAATATATTCATTGTGTTGCATGGCAAGTCAGAATGGGCAGTGGTTAATGAAGGATTCACTC
Organism: Bungarus multicinctus; assembly: GCA_023653725.1. Taxonomy (NCBI): domain Eukaryota; kingdom Metazoa; phylum Chordata; class Lepidosauria; order Squamata; family Elapidae; genus Bungarus; species Bungarus multicinctus. The sequence continues at coordinate 129,581,382 of CM042834.1, forward strand.
TGTAGCCTTTAAAGGGTCTTGATAAAATAACTTAGGCATAACAAATTAGGCACAAAGACAATGCTCATAATAGAAACAAAAATGAACATATTGGAAAGTTGTAATCCCAAGAAGCAGAAAAAGGCTTCTATTCTCTCCCCATGTCTTTATGTCTAAACATCTGGTCTAACAGATCTTATGAAGCCTTTGTATTTCAAAACACTTTCAAAACAAATAGCCATAAACAATACATAGAGATAGAAACTTCTCTTACCTAACAATTGCGTCAACTCTCCTTGTTTTCTTCATGGTTTCTCTTTGCTCTTTGAAGGTGTAAAATTAATTGCAGGTGAAACTGATCCTGCTAGTAGTTCTGCAAGAGAGCTGCCAGGACTGGCTTTAATTTCACTCACAGACTATATTTCATTTTTTTAAAAGAAGGAATGGAGAGAATGCAGTAGTGCCAGTCTGACTGGGTGGCACCCAACATTCTGATCAGGAAGGCATCAGAATGTAAACCTCTGACAATTGATAAAGGGAGATTTTCTTCGTTCTACATAGATAATCTGGTGGATTCACCACTGGAAGAGGATCTGTTCTGTAACCCTGAAATAGAAAATGGCAACATCAGTAAAATTTAAAACAGAATAATAATTTTCAGCTGGGAAGTTTGGAAAAATAACACAGTACACTGCAGGTCCTATTGCTGCAGAGGTTCTACAAGAATAACCACAGATTTCCAGATTGTTGGTATAACATCCATTTATTCAAATGCTGCTATCATCCTGGCTCACCTTTCCCAGTTACCATTTGCCTCCTTAATCATTTTTATCTTACTGTCCAGCTTAATAAATTTGGGGAATCTTAAGATTACAGAATTCTTGATTCAGTTTCATGGATTCATGCAGGATCATGGTTTTTAAAGTATCAGAAGGCAGCATTTGTTTAAAGGGAACTGCTATCTTTTTTCCTCTGAAAAATATTGTAGCCTAAGAATATTATACCCATCAGCTAATTTAGGCTCAGTAATAAACAGTAATAAAAGCAAAACATGGCTAGAGGATACTAATATTAGACAGGCTCACATTACCTCACTCACTCTTTTTAATGACTATAGCTCAGGTTGAAGGAGAAAATTTAGTAAGTTGCTTTTTAAAAGCAATAACTTGGATGTGGGAGTTAAGACTACATCTCATAATTGAGAATAAGTGAGATAAAATATTGAGCAACAGATTTCAAATGCCATCTCTGCACAGAAACGGAAGAAACAGTGGATCGCCAAATTAGCTGCTGCAAGAAGATTGCACAGATTGCCTATAAATAATGGCATGACAAAATAGCAATTATGGTGCCTTGGAATATCTGCAAGTAATACCATTTGCCTGCAAGAGAGAACTGGTGAGACTAAAAATAGACAATAGAAAATGAAAAAGCTAAAGTGCTCTGGGACTTTAGAATTCAAAGAGCACTCATCACATAACACTCCAGACTTAACAGTTGTTGAGACAAAAAAGGCTGGATAGTGGATGTTGCAGCAGAACAGAAGAATTGGCAAAAATCACAAAATACAAAGACCTTCAGTTAGAAATAAGAGCAAAGAAAGCAAAGGTAGTACCAATAGTAATAGGTGCCTTGGGTGCAATTCCAAAATGGCCGGAGCACCGCTTGGAACACCATCGGCATTGACAAAATCACCATCAGTCAGTTGCAAAAGGCAGCTTTACTTGGAACAGCTTACATGCTGTGACTGATACCTTTAACACTATCAGACAAGATCTGCCTATCCCAGGTCCTTGGGAAAGATTTGATAGGTGGATAAAAATGACAAATCCAGTCTAAACATTTGGCTGATTATGTAACCAGCCATAATAATGATGAGATGCAGATGTATTCCTCCTTTTAAAAATATGATTTTGTTAAATTTTGAAAACAAAAAGTAAACTAAAGCAAGAAAACAGGAAATAAACATGAAAAAGCAAGATAAATATGAAAGAAAAAGAAAATAATAAAAAAATGGCATTCAACTTTCTTTGGTACACATATAAATAAAAATACATCTAACTCTCTAAAATTAATGATAGTCCATATTACTTCTATAATTCTGTATAATTCTAATAAATCCCAAAATAAAAATTGTGTTCCCTACTTTCTCACAAAAAAGTCCAAAAGTGGCTTTATTAAAAAAAACTGATCACTATCTCATAAAACACAACATCTTCATTCCATTCCTCCTCCCATTGTCTGTAAACTCAAATTTTTAGCTCACCTTATTAATTAGCAAAGTTCTAGTAAAAAGTAGCAGAAATATCTAATAATATATATATATATTATTAGATATATATATATATATATATATATAGCAACCCAGGAATTATGGGTTTAAAGGGAACCTGGCCATCTAATGCTTCTATTATGGGAGGTGTTGTATTGTCTGCTGATTAACTTCCAAGTGCAATTCAGGGAGCTAGCTATTACCTTTATGGCTCAGGGCTTAAATTTCTCTGAAGCTGTCTTCTCCAGGTTTAATTTGCCTGCCTGATACAGTTGGAGAAGGCTTTCTGAATATGCTTGTGTGGAGACAATATTATCAGCAGGGACCCCATTATCAAGTTTTCTCAATGGTTTTTATATTCCTGTAAGTCGCCTTGAGTCGCCATGTGGGAATAGGCAGCAATATAAAATTTCTAAATAAATAAATAGTCCCCTGTCCCTTGTGGAACAGCTTGCTCCTTGTTTTGGGGGAACCTCCCAATTAATCTAAAGAGTCATAAAAACACTTTTTATTAGAGTTTATTGGAGAGGCGTGTTGGGAAACTACCAGCCAGACAAGGAGGGATCAAGCCTTGAGATGGAGGACTGCTTTCCCTAAGATTCAGGAACTTTATATTTGTTCCCAAGGAAGGGGGAGTCGGGAGATTCTTGTATAGGTACACTATAATAAAGTAATGGGCCGTGATGTCTTACGTGGTAAGACACTGGGCCTGCATACCGTTGAGGTCAGCAGTTGGCAGCTTGATTCCTGTGAGTGAATAAACTGTGGAGGGACAAGAAAGGAGCCTCCCCCAACTGCCTACTGGCATTCAGGTATCCCACAGGTAAAGATAACACCGCCCCCCCAAATTCCTTTCAGAGGCAGCCAGCCATTCAGTGATCCCTGGTTAACACATGCCATATACTCACTCACTCACTCACTCACTCACTCGTCAACTTGAACTCTTATATGTAGCTATGGTTGCTTGTACCCAACAAAGTGAGTTGTTCTATTTGTGAATTGTGACATAACTGCTTGGTTATGTTTAATCGTTAAGTATTTTTTTTATTTGGCTTTATCTCTTTTTTTATTTCCTGAAAGTTGCTCAGAGCTTTTTGGAATGGAGGAACATAGAAACCAAATAAATAAATAATACTCCTTGCCATAGCCATCATTTATTTATATTGGAAAAATTGAAGAGCAGCGAGCATTTCCAGACTTTAAACTTACTCTTTCAAGGGATGAGCAATATTATCTAAAATAGAACAGAACCTTTTTTATTTATTTATTTATTTATTTTCTTATCAGCAGCAGCTTCATTTTATCTGGATTTAGTTCCCACTTGTTCTTCCTAGCTGCAGCTTTAGTTTTGGGAAAGATTAATATATTTCTTTATCCTAATCAGATTGGACTGTATGATATAAAGAAGAGTTGGCTTAGCAAGGCTAATTTTTCCTGAGTATGTATTATGTTTGATAGGAAAGCCATCCGAGCAGCCTTTAAAAGTAAAAAGAGAGCAGCTATTCTGACTACTCATTATATGGAAGAAGCAGAAGCTGTGTGTGATCGAGTGGCTATCTTGGTGTCTGGAAAATTGAGGTACCTTCTCTAGATATTGAGGTATTGGGAAAAAAAGAAACCAAATTTACAATTAACACCAACAATGATTTTAACATCAAATCTATTTTTGCCTGCTTTTCTCTTCTTCCTGCCCTGAAAAACTGATAGGTGCATTGGTACAGTTCAACACCTCAAGACTAAATTTGGCAAAGGATATTTCTTAGAAATGAAATTAAAAGAAGTTCCAGATTTACAGATGAAGGAACAGCTCCAAAGGGCAGTTTTGCGTATCTTTCCCAATGGAAGACCTCAGGAAAGGTAAAAGGCTGTTGTTACAAGTCAAGTGGCTATTAATCAATTCCTTCTCATACTAGAGCTGTCTCATTACACTCAGCATAAGGATTAGAGAGAATAATGGATGGACAATGACATGCTTGATTACAGTAGTTCTTAATTCATTCTAGGCCCTTCCCGTTAGTTAATCTGATCTGATTTTACCAGCTAGGTAAAATCTTGACTTCTAAGTTTTAATCAATTTTAAAAAATCATAAAGATGCAATTTGAGAAGCCCAAGCTTCTACTTCAGATTCACCAGGTAATGTATGAAATGAAATGTATTCTATAGACAATTAGTTTTTGTTAAAAAATCATGGAATGCTTAACAAGTAATTTTAAAGTAGATCTTTTTCCTATATAAAAGATGATAGTAGCTTAACCCCAAGTTACATACAGCAGTATTGATTGCACAACAATTATGATATATATCAAGTATGCATACTATCTAGGTATTTGCAAAATATTCCATCTCTAAAAATGGAATGTTTAGGAACTCTGGATATATATATATAAAATTTATGGACCATGCTGGTCCAGTTGTAACATGATCCGTTCACAATATGGTTCTGAAAGAAACTGGTTTTGTGTCCAAAGGAAGAATTGGATGTTTTGAAAATTGCAGAGTATTTGGTCTCCAAAGACAAAATGTCTTTCATATAATCCATATTTAGTATTTCTTGTAGTGTCCATTTCTTGACCTGGTGTCCTTCAGATGGCTGCCAGTAGTCCAGAAAAGCACCTGGAGAAAGCTTCTTCCAACCAGATGCAGAATCTTTGGATAATTATTCTCATCACCTGTGAGAGACAAAGCAAGCTTTATTTCAAGCTGTCATTCATTTTTCAAACCAGGACTTCTCACCAGTTTCCCCCCTTGTTTTGTTATTAGCATTATTCACTACTAAACTACAGAGTGTACTGTCTCCCAGCTCTTCTCTTTCTTGTAAGGACTTGGGACTTTTTTCCTTTAATAAAGTGGTGAATGCCCATTCATTTTCATCTACTAGCTGTCTTCTATATATTTCCCTCTGAATCATTTTTCTTGTACATTTATCTTATTTTTTTGCCTCTTTTTCTAACCTGTTTTCTGTCTTGCTGAACTTTTCTTTAACCACTGATAGTTTTTCAAACTTTAAAGCATGTTCCTTTTTTGCCCTTATTGGAGAAATTTTCCTTGGATCCTTTTTTGTCTTCAGATTACTGGATTCAGTCTGTTTCCTTTTTCTGATCTGAGGTTTCTGAGAGTATCCTCCCACAATTGATTTTTTATTGTCTTCTAATGACATTTTCAATCCATAACTATCAGGATTTCAGCCAGGAACTCAACTAAGAAACACTTTGTCAAACACTGAATGATATTTCAATGCTAAAATCTTAATATTTTATTGCTATTGCCAGTCCTTTTTGGACCCGATGGCAGTATTTGACAGTCTCAACCACCAAATATTGCTGGTTAAATTATGGTTCCTGAGCATCATTGCCCATGTGCTTGATTGATTTAAAATTGTCTTCTCCTTCCTCTGCAATACTGCATGGTAGACTACACTCTTAGCAATTTCCATTTATATTAAATGTCATTCAGAGATAGGTCCTATATTCTGTTTTATTTATCCTTCGAGTTCCCTGATTTACTGGATTATTTATATATTTATCAGTTCCTTGATTTATAGGTAGGGTTTTCAATATCATTGATACACTGATAATGCTTTGTCTATTGGTCTTTTGTGACCCTTGATTACAGGGCGTGGTCCATATCTTACTAGCATTTCCTCTTGAATGTCTTCCCATCACCTCCAGTTGAATATGCATAAGCTGTACACCGCCACGAGTCCCATTGCGGGAGAGGGGGCAGTATAAAAATTTAATAATTAAAAAAATAAATAAATAAGTCAGACATCATATTTGACCTGATTATCCTTCCTATCCTGTATTGTGTCTTCGCTTATTTGTCTCCAGGGACCTTGGGTGTCTTAATTTCTTTCACTTGCAGCCTCAAAGTTTTTTTATTGATGATCAGTTGACTTTATTTGTATATTTATTTATCAATTCTTTATAGTGTCCCATCTCAGAACATCCATTTGGTAATCTTAGAGCAAGGGTCACTAATTTGCTATTTATCAAATTTGTGTAGCCGCTCATTTCACAAAAAGTGATTCTGGGTGCCGTTCAACGACCTAATATAAGCAAAAATTATAAATATAATAGAGACAAAATATATTACAAAAATATAAAAAGATAAATGAAAAGATAAATATTATAAAAACAAAGTTATGATGAATAATTGTAGGAAGAGGATGGGGAACAATGGAGAAGAGAATAGCTTTGTTAGTCTTGCTGTGGTTTTTTTGTATTCTTAGATTACTGCAAGTCTTCTGGCAGGTGTTCCTCTTTGTGTCTCAGGTCTTGGTCTAGCACAGTTCTATGTGCAATGATCTGAATAATTCCCAATCTTTTTATGTTCTGCTGTACCAAAAGGCTCTACTTATTTGAACCAACACCCAGTTAAAACCATTGATACTTATATTTGGAGCTCTCTGGTCACAAATTTCTCAATATCTATCTTAATCCTGCAATCCTTTTTACTCCTTATTTCTTTTGCCCCAGACCATCCTTCAGTTTTTACCTTCAGAATTGTAGTCTCTGGCTTCTTTCAGGATCCTGGCCTTGCAATTCTGTAATCAGTTCCCTTTTTGTCTTTTCATCTCTATAAGTTTATTGGTCTTTCAAAGGGGTTGAAAAGCTTTTTTATATGGCTGCTAGTTAGTCTAGGGCAGGGATGTCAAACTCATGTCATGGCGGCCTCACGTGACGTATTGAGACTTCTCCCCCCTTTGCTAAACCGGGCATGGGTGTGGCCAGCGCGTGACGCCTCCGGCCCACAGGCCAGAACTTTGACAGCCCTGGTGTATGGTCTGATTATTCCATCCTACTAATTAATCTTGGCATTAATTCTGGTTTTATGCAATGAGCATATGTTCAATTGTATTAGAGTGCATTGTTTCTAAACATGTTTCAGTGATTAATATTTATTTACTGGTTTGGCTATTAAATTGTGAATTATATTTAGTATACAATATGGAATTCTGTAATCAGTGTCTTTCCGATTTATACTATAACTCAATAAAGGTATCTAATAAGTAGTTATTATTATTCATAAATGGATAAAGCAAAGATAAAACAGTTGTATTTATCAATGATGTCCATAGGCAAGGTCAATATTCTCAAAATGATGAGCATGATTGAGTGACTGTACACACTGTTTGTGTGTTTGTGTGCAATGTACAACACATATTAAAACAGGGCAGGGCTTCACTTGTTGGTTGCCTCTATCATTTTGATGTCATTGACCCTCCTGTACAATCCTGGTGTCTGATGAAATATCTAATCACATTGCATTAATATACCTAAATCTAATATTACTCAAACTACTTATTTTGGAATACACTTCCTTTCTTTTTATTTGTTGCAGTTTTAGCTCAATTTTATCGTACAAAATCCCAAAGGAAGATGTCCACTCACTTGCCCTGTCTTTTTCCAAACTTGAGGAAGGTAAGGTAACAGAATACTAAGTGAACTGATAATCTTAGAATGTCTGTCTCTTTGTTAATCTTTTCACTTTCTTAATAATCCATCCTCATCATTTTGCCATTTCATGTCATGATTTCATTCATTTCTGTTCAGTCAGATACATTTAATATATATCAAGCTACTAGCTCAATACCCATGCTTTGCTACACAACTATGTGGTTGGGCTTAGTTTTTGAGGAGGAAAATAAGTGAAAAATTCTGCCTCTGCCTACCAGCATCCATTGGTATTCATCTGGCTAGCATCCTGTCAGTATGTGAGAGAGTTGAGGACTGGTGGGAAACTGAAACAGTATTTGCTGGGAGCAAGGAGACAGCAAGAAGCCTGGGCGTGGCTTATCTCAACTATTCTGTACTAAAGCTGGTTGGCGCTGTGAAACTAAAAGTGAAATTGAAACTCCAGTCCTCTGCTTGTGTTTTGCATTTGGAACATATTTCTTTTCAGGTGGCGAGAGGGAGTAGAACTCCTTAGCATCAGAGTGTGTTAATAATAATATAGGAAATATTAATGCTCTGATAGTTATTTCGAAAAACCTTTTCTTAGTGAGCACTTAGAAGCCAAGAGGAACATACGTGCCAAATACCAAGTTTGTAGACTTTATGGTTCTAGAGATTTTGTGATGATGTGTGAGTGGTATTTCACTTTTATATATATAGATTGTAACAAATGAAGCTTTAAACTGTTTTTGTTTCATTCTCATAAAGTGCTTGGAAGCATGAACACAGCACCTATCTGCAATATATTGAAGCAACTGTATCTGCAGAATTGTGCAGCAGCTGCACAGAGCAGCCACGTGATCACATGGTCTTTAATATATTGCAGACAGATGTTGTGTTCATGTTCCCAGTCACATTATGGTGATTAAATTCAAAGGATGCATATCCTAATTTCTAGCCTTTCTGATTTGCTTTCAGGTTGTGTAGACAAGTTAGTTGAACATTAGAACTGTTACAGAGGTGTGTTTTGAGAAATGAACATTCTTTTTTCTTTAACCTGTAAACAGTGCTTGACTAAGTACATCCATGAATGGAAACCAGTTCCACACTAGTACACTACTGCTGATTTTTCCCCTTGCTTTTCAAAATCACAGAAGAGACTTTGAAGAGGAAAAGAAATCCAACAGAATTTCTCCTGTTAATGGAAATAACTTCCAACTGAGAAAAGCATTTCAGCAGATTAACTAAGAGTGCACACAAAACTTGATTTGGTCTCAATTCAGCAATTAGTAGTTTAAGTAGTTTAATAAATCACGTGCATGGACTTTTGGAATGATCTAATTGTTCAATGATTTCGGCATCAGATGGAATTGGTTGTTTTGAAAAGTATAAAATATTTTGATACCTGTCTTTCAATTACAATTAATTGTTTTTTAAATTCTTTTAAACAGCAAAACATGCCTTTAATATTGAAGAGTACAGCTTTTCTCAAGCAACCCTTGAACAGGTAACTCAGATTTTTCCAAATAATTTTACTGTATTATACTATACTTACTGTACTTACTAATGCTTATATACACGTATTTTCTAATTCCATATAAAACCAACAATAGAAATGTTACTCACTCATCCATAGTTTCTGAATTTCTGATTTCACTCATTTCATTCATAAGTAAACTTGACTTTCATCTCTGTACCAGACATGAAAGTAGTCACAAGTTCATTGATTAATTTAAACTTATCATATTCAGGGATGGGATACGACAGGGTTAACTACCGATTCAGGATTTACGAGCTTCCCTGCACGCTGTGAGCATGTTTGCAGAGACGCAAACATGTTTGCAGAGACGCAGCCTTTGAAACAGCCCTGTTTTCCTGCTTTTTTAACTACAGCTGTGCCTTCTTCGGCAGCTGAAGTTGAAAAATCAGGAAATAAAGATCAGATAAGAGCAGGTGAGCAAAAACATCAGCAGACATAGAACCAGTTCTATGTCTGCTGCTTTTCAGAGCTACTGGTTCTACAGAGGTGGACAGAACTGGTAGAAACCCACCCCTGATCATATTCTTGTTTTACATGCCAAGTCAAATTTTTCCATATGCTATAATTACTAACAAATAGGCTCATGAATACTGACCTCTACCACCTACTATGACTTTGATCAATCAAAGATTTTAGATAATTTGTTGCATTTAAAAAGATTGTATTTTTTGTAGGTTTTCGTGGAACTTGCCAAAGAGCAAGAAGAAGAAGACAGTTTTGGAACATTAAATAGCATGCTTTGGTGGGAACGAACCCAAGGAGAAAGAGTTGTTTTCTGATATATTCCATGTAGCACACTTCAGCTTCTACATTCTTCAGGTTTTTTAAAAGGATTATTTTTATTACTTGAAGTTACTTCATTCTCCATTGTGTATTATGTTCATTCTTCATTGTGTATTAGAAAATGATTACTAGTAATTAGGAGTACAAATATTATTGATTCTCAACATCTAAAAATGTAAAATTGACCCTATTCTCTTTATTTATCTTATATACAGTACCTCCAGTGTTTGCCTTTGATAAAAGTTTTTTTAATGAGTCAATATATGCTTTCTGTTGTAGAATCTGATATTCTGAATTTCATCACGATCTATTTTAATTTCCATATTATTGGTGGAAAAACATAAGTGTAGAAAAATCTGGTTATAAAACCAGGATTGATTTTAGAATCTTATTTTCAAAAGAATTTTTTACTAACTAGAATACTGAGAATTTTGTCTGCATGGTTAAACTTCAGTAGAATTTGAATGAAATATTTCCTTTGAATATGAAATACTCCAATTAATCTTCAGTATTTACTCTGTAAATAGTGAATATGTTAATAATACACATACACATAAACATAGCAGGACTGGGATGTAAGCATAAGATCTTTATCTTTATATTTACAAAATTACAGCTATCCCAGCTATTTCCTAAGTTGTCAATATGATGGTTAAAAAATAAATTCTACAATTTTTTTTTACAGAAAGTTGATTGCATGTGAAGGTACTAAAGGTACAATATAGTCATTAGACAAATAAAATTGTATCCTATGATTAATAATTGAAACTATGGTAACTATGTACACTGAGAGTTTATACGCCATAGACAAATTCCTTCTGTGTCCAATCACACTTGGCCAATAAAGAATTCTGTTCTGTTTTACTCTACTCTACTTAATCTGCACTGCAGTGCACTGCATTGCATTCTACCTCATCCCTATTGCTATTCCAAAAAAGGATTATATGGAAAATCAAGAAAATACCCACATACTCACCTTTTGCAGTAGTATTTTACTATATAAACGTGTGTGATAAATCTATCTAAACTAAATCTATGATCTTTGGAGAGCATTAATTTTTTGTATATTTGTATGTTGTTAGGTTATTATGTTAATTCAATTTCCATACTCTGTTTTTAAAAATTATTTGAATTCTTTGATAAAAGGAATAATTAAAAATATGTTTCTAGTCTACATTTTTTGGAAATGCAACTGGTCAAGAATTCTTATTGCAGCAATATTGTTGTGTGACATGTTGCCTTAAAACCTTTCTTTAATGAAATAGCCTTTCCTTTCCCTGTCTCAGGATTGTGCTGCTTAAAATGACATTGCTTTTTCTTTCCCTTTGCCTGATTCAGTTTTCTTACCATCAAGCATGAAGCAATAAGCAACATAATCCTGATTTTTCAGGATTTAAAATATTGCCAGTCCCATTACATTGCACAAGTTTATGTTCCAGTGGCAGACTTACATTCAAAAAAAAAAGAAAGAAAGAAAAGAAAAGAAGACCCCTTGACACATTCTTCTGTTAAGAAACTGCCACGTGCATGGACTGGCTTTGTTGAGAGTGTGCGGATACAAATTTGAAAAATAATTAGCGGAAGATTTAACAATGGGCCTATTCATTTGGTTTGCTTGGCAGCAATACCTAAATGTTTTGCCACTGAGTTTTTAAAATTCTCAATGTAACCTTGATGTATCATGGTGGTTACTCAAGAGATTTCTGTACCATTGATCTGATCCTGTCCCGTCATTCTTGTATCCCTTTGTCCTTTCAGGCATTGAAGAATTAAGTTGGGATTGACCACTTTCCTTCTTCCTGGGACTGTTCATTGATATATTTTCTCAGTCAAAAAGTGTTGGAGATTACTGCCTTTCCTATCAGAGGACTGAGGAATTGATTTGGCTTTCAAGAGACTTCCCAACATTGAACTCAATAGTCTTCTGAGGTGTGCTGGAGTCAGTGCAGCACCTCTATTTTTTTTATTAGTTGAGCAGTAGCCAGTTTGTTTGTAGTCTTGTATTCAGTAAACTGCAGAAATTAATTTGTGCATCATGTTGTTTCATTCGTGTTTGACCTAGCTCACAATTTCTAGCATGTTTTCACTCTCAGAGCCTATTTGCAAGGGATTCATGCTCTTTCCTCAGAATGGGTATCAAAGTTGCACTCTTTGCTCCATCACTCGAAGGACTCATTGCAGGCACCACCCAACCAGTTTTTTTTCACAGCTGGAAAAGTTTGTTCAATCCAAAACTTGGAGCCTTGCTACAATGGTGGCTGCAGATGAACATTTTAGCCCAGGGGTTTGTACTTCTAAAGCTAGGATTATGTTTTCTAAAACATTAGGACTGTTCGTAACAGTTTTTCTGTCTTCTGAGCCAGTCACTTTGTATTTTCCACAGGAAAGAGATTATCCATTATCTTGACGTTCCCTCATTCTAAAAATTCTCACTTTCACAGCAAGAGGGAAGTTACAGCTATTTTTTTCTCTTGTTCCCAAGATCCCATTGCATTTCCTAAATGTTACACAAGCACTGAAGATTATCCTTCACTTCCCTCAGCTCTTCAAATGGTTTTCTTTTCTGTTCATTAACATTGGGACAAAGGATGGTTAGATCTGTTTCAAAAACCTCATTTGCATGGTAGCACAAAACATACTTTTCAGAGAATTGGTATATCCCTTGCCCTCATCTTTTATACTCAGTTTTGCTTTTATCCCACTGAGTTCATGAATAACTTTTATGTGAATGTCAAAATTGTTCTGATTTTAAAACACATTATCCTAATAGTTAGAATAATATATTAGACTCATAGATCTATCAATGGTAAAGTACTGTAGTATTGTTGCTGCTATTATGTTAAAGTGCCTTGCTGGAATTTTGTTGCTTGTAATAAAGCATTCTAAATGTCTATTTATTGTTCCAATACAAGAATATGAATAATTTATTTGTATAATGTTATAAACATTGAAATGTTTTACTGAATCTTGTTTCTGCTACAGGTAGATTGTTTTGAGTTTACCATTTACCATTACATGTTCTCCGTGGCTTATTTTATAGCTAGTCTTGACTGTAACACTACTCTACACTTTACATTGAACTATCCTTGAAAATTACCTAAAATTGCAGTTTCTATAAAAATAATGCCAACTTGTTTTTCTGTTTTCTAAGCACAGCATAAAATAGTAATGCTATATTTTATAATTAAAGCAGAGTAAGACCAATTTGCAGAATAGTCATTACAAACGTAACCACACAAGTAAAGGGTTTCATGATTTTTTTCTTCAGACATGGAGGAGAGGTCCTTTTTCTACAGTACATCTATCTTTTGAAATAAACTCCCTTGAGAATTATGTTTGGCATACTGTAGATAGATATTTCTTGAATCTAACTTTCTATGAAAAGGGTTTTTCCATGTGAGAATATGTACAGGTATAAGACACAGATAATCTGTTCAGATAATTAAATGTCACCAATACTTCTCATTTTAACTCAATATTCGTGCTTTTCCTGGTCCTGTCCCTGGACAATATATATATATATATATACTCATACATATCTACATATACATGTATGCACACAGATATAACTTGCAGATATACATTTGTTAAAGAAAAAAATAGGATTGTTTTTAGCTGAAGTTCGCAATTGGGTGGTGTACAGTATTTTGATCTAGATATTATGGACTGCTCTCAGTAATAAAAAAAATACAAATAATATTGATAAACTGGAGACCAAGGTGTCACTGTCCTTTATCAAAGATCTGGTTGAAGATTCAGGAGATAAGAGATAAAGTGTGAACAATTCAAATCGCTGCCTTTTCTACTTTGAGGATCATTAGACATATACTCATTTCCCAATATGGAGTAGTTGATTAATCTTTTCTAGCAAAACCCTAACCCACCAAAAGTTAATATAAATGTTTTATGGAATGCAAAAGAAATGAGCTAAACTAAGAATTTTTTGGTAAATAGAAGATGGATCCTTATTTTTATTTAAAGTGCTGCTGGCATTTCAGTATTTTTTTTAAATAACTCTGTGCTGGTCTGATTTAAATATCTAAGTAAATAATTAAAACTCCAAAGCAATCAGCATGAAAGCACTCATTAGTCTTAAAGCACTTTGAAAAACTCACTGCCATTAATCTCTTACATTGTATAATCAATATTTATATATTACATAATCAATACAGTCATAAGATTACACTATAACAACATGAGAAATATTTTTAATATTAAGATATAATTGAAGTCCTCAGAAGTATTGCACACACAGAATCCCTTAAGATCCTTTCAAACCACCTCAAATTCAAGTCCCAATATTTTTTTCAATTTAAAATTTCATTTATCAAAATATAAATACAAAATGAAAAATGAAAAGAATGGAAAAGGAATAAAGGAAAAGGGAAGAGGAAAAAATGTAGGCTAAAAGTTAAAAGAAAAAACCATTGACTTCCAATTTTGTTTAGTGCAGTAGAGTAAGGTAATATACAGCCTCAACCTTTTATCTTTGCATGATATCACATACTAGTCATTTCGAGGACAATAAACATCTAATCAACAAAATCCAAAATCAAAGTTTCATTTTTTTTCCCCTCAAGCAAAGCATAAAGTCCAGAAGTGGTTTCCAAGTAGAAAAAAAGTTAGTTGTATTCTTTTCTTTAATTAAAGCAGTCAGTTAGCCAATTCTCCTCAGTCCATTAGCTTTTACAGCCAATCATCCGTTGTGGAATTAAGGTTTCTTTCCATTTTTATGCACAGAGCATTCTGTCAAATTGAAATAAAATTTTATTCACTGGAGGGAGGGGATGAATTTCACTTTCAGTTTTTAAAATGCTAACACAGGCTAATTTTACCCACCTTATTTTCATTCCAGTGTCTTTCCTCAAGACACCGATGTATTGCTTGCACAAATTGATAGCCTCTTTTGTGGTTTGCAACTAGTATTAGTGGCTTCTGATCCTGGGATTTTTCTGGGAAAGAGTTGCACTTTCTCCTTCCAGTATTATGGAAATTAGATTTTTGAATATATAATTAAACAGAAATGCACTGCCTCTGACATCTGCAGCTGTATGATATTTTATATCTTTATATTTTCAGCTTCAAGGTTGATAACTGCTTTCACCAAATACCCAGGTTTTCCTTAGCTTCTCTTTAATTTTTCTTTCACATCCATTGCTCTCCCAGTAAAGAAGTTACTCAAAGGCTTAAAAGGGAGGTCCAGAGAAGGAGGATACCTGGAATCCTGTGAATTTCTAAAATCCTCTAACAAATTCTTAACATGCCTAGTTTGGGACCATCACCTATCTGGGACCATCACCTATCCAGGACCAGCAGTCATGGAGTTCTATGACTGCTGCCTCTATACAAAGTTGTCTAACCATGGATCAATATGAGCTAGCTGGCACACCACAACATATATTTTCTTTCCTTCTTATCAGAAATAATGGAGATATTGAAAGTCTGGGGGGGGAAATCTGCTTTGAATGAAAAAAAAATCAACTTGAACGTCTAGATTTGCTAATCTAGATGCCCAGTTTAACATATTCTGGCACAAAGGGTAGAATAAAAGTTGGTATTTAATTTCTCTGTAACATGTATGAGTTGATCCAAGTCTCATCCTGGACATCATTATACTAAGTGGTACACATAGATACAATCTGGAAAAAGAAATCGGACTAATTGGGGGACTGTTCTATAAGATCACTCTACCCTAGAAATCTGCAATATTTTATAGCTCAATAGCTATATTTAGAATTTTGAATACATATATTCACAAATGGCATCATCAGTCACAGCGAAACAGAAAACAACTATTTCCTAGAGAATATGTGATGTTAAATTGTCCTGGGCTTAGTAAAATTGTTTATATCTGGTTATTGCCATAATAAATTGTCAAGCTAACCCCACTGTTGAAAACTTAGTCCATGTTCAGCACATACACGACTTACAAAAATGGCAGCATCAGAAAGAGCAGACAAGATATGCCAGAAGGTGTGTCTAATCAAATTCAGAAATGTTTTTGCAATAGCAAATTCCATCCATGAATTCTTTCATAGAATAGCATTATTCCATTGGCTTTACCAAGCACAGATTGAGTATTTACATCCCTAAATACTAACAGTTGTGTGCAGCTGGGCCTAATCCAGTCCAATTTCTCTCTCTTCTGGTATAATCATCAAGAAAGTGTTATTGAAGACTGGCTGAGAAGGTTCCGGGTTGGGGATAGAATCAACTGAATCCTGGGCAGGATAGAAATTATAAGATTACCGAGCATCTCATTGGGTCCTCTCAGCTCAAAAATGCCTTATCCTGGGTCCTCTTCCTTGTCTGAGGAAGGACCAGGACATGAAAGAAGTAATCTCTACAGTCCCCAAGCCACTTATCTCTGCCTTGCTATCCTTAAGATGCCCACAGAACTCTTACCCTCCAGGTTCGTGAATTCAGGATAGAGCTGAGACACAAGGATGCACCTTGCCTTTTCCTGGACCACCTAATGTTGAATCTTGATGCAATTAAGGACTCAGATTGTTGAAGGCAAAATTACACTTTTAATCCCTTCCTCCTTTCCTTCTTTCTCCTTTTTTCCTTCCTTCCCGTTCCTTTCCTCTCTTTCCTTTCTCCTTTTTTCCTTCCCGTTCCTTTCCTCCCCTCTCTTTCCTTTCTCCTTTTTTCCTTTCCTTTCCTTTCCTTTCCTTTCTTTTCCTTTCCTTTCCTTTCCTTTCCTTTCCTTTCCTTCTCGTTCTTTTCTTCTTTTCTCAAGAAGCGGGACAGGGAAAGTTACTCCTAATAAAGTTCCTACCGTTATTTCCACCCACAGCGCTGGCAAAGCAGCTAAGAAGGCAGCGGCGGCGGCATCGTGCCCTGCAGCAACCCAGCTGCCAAGGGAACAGCCAAGGAGGCGCTCCGCCCTAAGGCGGCTCGGGGAAGCGAGTGCAGGGCGGGCGGTGGGGGAGCCCGACTTCGTCGTCGGCCGTCTGCCCGCCAATCCGAATCGACGAGGAGGCGCTGCAGCGCAGGGAGCCCTTAAGGCAGCTTTCCGGCTGCGCATCTAACGGGACTAAGAAGCGGCGGACCGAGGTAGCAAGAGGCGCGGGAAGACAGGCGCCGCGTAACGTAAAAAAAAAGCGGGGAGGAGAGGAAGCCGAGAGAGAAAAGCGGGGTGGGGGGTGGGAGGTGATGGGAGCGGGAGAGGAAAAAAGTCCTCATCAGGAAGGATGAGGAGACGTACACAATTTGGGGCGGGGGTGTAGGGAGAGCTGCCGGAGGGGAGGCGGCGTAAAGAGGGCGTCCCTCTGCCCGCTTGCCAGCCGCGGAGACACAGTGCAACGCCACCGGCACTTGCTCCAATGGCGCCACTTCAAACGGAGCCGCCGCCGTGACTAAGCAAAACCTGAAGGGTGTCGAAGCGGTGTGGAGGGGTGGGGGAATAAAATAAAAATAAGCACCGCTTCGTCCTTGAAGACTTATTTTAGCCTGGGTTCTTGCTAACTGAAACGCCTGCCCTTATAAAAGGCGCGGCGTACGGAGCCTGAATAGTGGTGGATAACTTAAGTTAGGTACCTATAACACCCAAGGTGAAGTTCAGCGGGAACCTAAATACTTTAATCGGCCCTAATCCTGCGGCCGTATCCTGCGGCCTCTTTAACTTTCCACTGGCCTTTTAGGTTTTTTACACAAAAATCACCACAACCACAACCCATGACTTTTCCGTGGTTCTTTGACAGACTTGCCTGCCCTGGTGACATTTTCGCCTCCTTGATCTGCAATGCACGGGGTGCGGTTAGTTCTGGAATGGAGCCTCACAAAGTGATATCTGCCTTTTGATTCCTTTTGGAGTATGCATTGACGTTTGGCTTCCGCGGTGGTGAGGTGTCCGAAAACGCCATTTAACCGAGTGTGGATTTAAAAAACAACAACAAAAGGTAGGAGGCAAAAGTAAAGTTTAGCTAAACAGGGATTTAGGTTCCATGGGTTGTTTTGGTTTGGGGGCTGAGTCAGTTGCAATAAAGCTAATAGGAAGGACTTTGAAAAAAAAAGTGTTAGTGTGTGTAAGCTATATACAATATTTCTCATTCAAAAGTCTTATTAGATCCCATTCCTTGGGATTTCAGATCTATCTATCTATCTATCTATCTATCTATCTATCTATCTATCTATCTATCTATCTATCTATCTATCTATCTATCTATCTATCTATCTATCTATCTATCTATCTATCTATCTATCTATCTATCCTATCTATCTATCTATCTATCTATCTATCATCTATCTGGGGAAATGCACGATATTTGTATTGATTTTGTTACTTTTCAGGATAACACTACAATATTCTAATTGCAATTATATGCAACCCTGTCGTCATTATTTATTTATTTGTTCAATTTATTTGCCGCCTATCTTGCTTTGAATTACTTTAGGTGGCTTAAAACAATAAAAAGGAATAATAGAAACAGAACAGAAAGTCATAGAACAAAATAAATATGAAAAAGAATACATCAGTGAGAATATAGCAATATGATACCCAAAAAGATGGATGGGTGGAAAGCAGGGAAGAAGCTGGGGTGGGGTGGGATGGAGGTAGAGATTGCCACAAATCCAGAGCTGTTCATAGCAGAATATTTACGTGGATGATGGAGAAATATTTGCAATGATGGGTGCATTGGCTTCCTTGCCTGTTATAATGGAAAGTGAAGTTATCCAGTAGGTGCTACAATATAATGTTGGACAGCAGCCATTCAGTCTGAGACATGCTCTCATCAATGAAGTTAGAACATAGAAAGTACAATATTGAAAGCAAAATACAGATTGCTGCTAAATAAGATGCTAGCATTCAGGACCTCCATGATAGCAAATAGGTTATCTTATGTTGCAACTCTCCTTGACTTTAAGTAATATGAATTGGAAATACGATTCAACACATAACTGTGAAACTTGAAGGGGCAGCTTACTTCAGCAGAACCTCAAGCAATGCACCCTTAAAATGCAATCGCAAAGTGATTTGCCCCATTCTTGTTTCTTTCTGCCATAAAGATGATTTGAAATGTGTCATTGCAGATAAATGATTTCTGCAGATTCTCAGTATATTTTTGGTTTTTCTTACTGTTCTTTCTCATCTCAGTATAACACATTTTAATTTTTGTCCTCCTATTGTCCTCCTATTTAGGTTTAGCCTGGGGAAACTGCTAACTGCTGCAGATCTGGTGGTTTGGACCTGAGCTGTAAAGCTCTGTCAACAAAAGCTCATACTCTCATTATTATGTGCTTAGACTACTTCACACCAACTTGCCTCTAAAGATAAACAGCAAAATGTGGCATGCAGTATTGATCTATCAAGCTTTTAAACCTCAGATCTATGATGCCTCAAGGTCCCTTTACTTCAGGTTGAAGCTTCCCAGCCTGTGCATGCAAGCTAAGAGAGAATGCTTAAGGCCCCTGCTTAAGGAGAGAGCAAAGAGACATGCAGTAATGCCCCTTTGTTGGGGAACACCATTCCGCTGGAAATGTATTCACCACCCACCTCATTTGTTTTCCTCAAACTCTTTTATATTAGGCATTTGGTGATTTCATTACAGTATTCTCATTATAAATTCAAGCATTGACTTCCAATTTTTATTAGGTTGATTATCAGGTTCTATATATTCAGCTTTTAATTTTGTTATAAACTGTCTTATTGGCAGTTTATAACAAAAACTGCATAATTTTGTATCTATTTATTTATTTTGTTATGTTTATGTAGTGTATATTGGAGGTAGTGACTCTTTGAGAGCTATATGCAATGAAATTTCATTTTAATGTATGCCGATTAGTGTACATTCAACGTGACAATAAAGTTAGTCTAAGTCTAAGCTGCATGATACATAAATTCTGTACATATAACTGAAGAGTTGAGTTTAAGAATGTAAGCTCAACATTCTACTGAACATTTCCATGAAAACAAAATGCCTTATAAGAATGACGATGTTTCTTTCCCAAATCTTACATTACTGTTTTGGTAAAGTACCTTTCACAGAATTAGAAAAGATATAAAGCTGGGCATTTAAAGAAGGTATAAATTAATTTTATGTGCACACCACATGCATTTTTTTCAGGCTACACACACATACAAAATGTCTACAGAGGCTCCAAGACAAGGAGGAACATGGCGACAAACTCGAGTTCTTTTATATAAGAACTGCCTAATCAAATGGCGGACGAAAAGGACTAGTATTCAGGTGAATTGATCATAAGTATTGTATTTTAATCTCATTAAACCAGATGATTTATATCAAACATAGCGAGTATGTATACAGGTGCATTCTATTGATAAAATTCCATATTTTAGGAGTGTAATACAATATCACATCTCCACTATATTTTTATTCAGAATTATGTTAATATTTGTTATGACAAAGTAAAAACAAACTATAAATGGACCTGACCAAATCATATGAATCAGAGAACCATTACATTTTCACAATGTCAATATATTAAAAAAAATCTAATATCTACCCCTTTCAAAACGTTCTTTCAGAAGTCCATTAAACACACAATAAGGTTTTTTAATGAATTAACCTCTTTTCTAAATTATATTTTAAAATCATGGTTTTTTTGGAGAAATTCATAAAATTGAATTGATGGTTTTACTTCAAATACAGAGCTGCTTAAAGATCATGATATTTCAGATATCTCTGAAGTTTTATCAGCTGATAAAGCATCAAGTCAGTTTGTTTTATCAAGGCTTCCTTTAATGGACAACCAGTTGTCTGAAACGGAGTAGACTAGAATCTCCTGTAGGATTAGAAGTCAAATAATGCTTCTAGTACAGTTTTTCGTTTTAAAAAAATCTAAACTGTCTTTAATTTTCTCAATTTCCCTCGTAGGCAATCACTCTGCTCTTTAAACACATAATTTTTCTGTTTGCTTTGCTCAAGATTTTGCTCAAGATTTTGATCAAGATTTTCTGTTTGCTAAAATCAAGATTTTAGTGTTAACTTTTAAAGCGCTCCATGGCATTGGAACAGGATATTTACAAGACCGCATTCTGCCATTTTCCTCTCACCGTCCGGTGCGCTCCCACAGGGAGGGTCTCCTGCGGGTCCCGTCGGCATCTATGTGCCGGCTGGTGACCCCGAGGAATAGGGCCTTCTCTGTGGGGGCGTCTGCCCTTTGGAATGGGTTGCCCCCGGAGTTACGTACGGCCACGGAACTGGGGCCTTCAGGCGTGCCTTGAAAACCTGACTTTTTGACCAGGCCGGCTTGGGCTGATTTTAGATTTGGGTGTTTTACTTTTATTAAATTTTAGGGTTTTAGGGAAGGGTTTTAATTGTTTACAGCCAGGGTTTTAGTTTAATTTAGTTTTAATTTTTCACATATTTATTGTTTTAATTGTACGGCTGTGCACCACTCCAAGTCCTTCGGGAGAGGAGCGGGATATAAATTATTATTATTATTATTATTATTATTATTATTATTATCAATAGTTTACACATGACTGTGATCAGGTAACACGAAATAGCATATAACATTGTTAAAAAGACAGGGGGTTTATTTAAGAAGCACATGTGCATAAAGCTCAGTGGGACTTCTTTCGTTCCTTACTAATTAGAGAAGCAATTAAAATATTTTACCAAGAAGCAAGCACACTGACTTCCACACTTAGTTAAGTGTTATTGCTTTAGAGCATTCTTCACCCATACTTACTCATTCCCTCATGCATTAACTCAACTTACTAATGAAATTGGGAGCTAGCCACCTATCTTGTTGAAGGGTGTAAGGGTTTTCTATCCAAACAGGAAAATCTTTTGTTTTAAGTACGATTGCTAGGCTAATTGCATTGTCCAACTCTGATGTACAAGATGGCTTGTTAGGTATTTACTTCAACAGTCTATACCCTCATTCACACACACATACATAGACACACACGGGGGTGGGATTCTACCAGTTCGCACCTATTTGCTAGAACTGGTTGTTAACATTCTAAGCAGTTCGGAGAACCGGTTGTTAGAAGAAATTACTGACCTAATCCTGTAAGGAAGGCAGGAAGGAAACATTCTGGTGTTGCTTACAGAAATTGCCTCTCCATTAACCCTTATTACATTCTTGGCAGGACTAGACTTCCTGTCTCATGAACTTCTCTGGAGTTTTTTCCCCCTCCTTTGGTGGTACTTTGCTTGTGTGGAATGACGATTCAAAGTTACAATGGCACTGAAAAAAGTGACTTATGCCCATTTTTTACACTTATGACTGTTTTAGCATCCCCACACAGTCATGAGAGGCCAGGCGAGGAGATGCATGTCTCGATGTGAGTGATATTGAGTTGACCACGCCCACCAAATAAACCACACCCACAGAACCGGTTGTTAAAAAATTTGAATCCCACTCCTGCACACACATCTTCATACATATAAGTGCATGTAATATCCAAAACTTACCTGAAGTTTATATATCATCTTTTATGTATACATCTCAGAGTAGAGATGTAATGTACCATTCAGGATTATTTTTCCTCTGTCCCTATTGATCTGCTCATTATAGAAATAAAGAGGCATTTCCTGGAAGTAAATCTTGTGATATGCTGGATATGCTCTGGTCTGGGAACAAGTCTATGAAACATCTTAAAGGAAGACTTTAAAACATGGCATTCAATAATATCATTTCTTTTTCAAGCAGATGCAGTGAAAACAACTTATTTAGAACTTAATGCTTCTACTTAAATCAGCAGCACTTTAGATGGCATCTGATTTTAATGGGCAAACTAACCTATGCCTGGTGGCTCCTGAGCAGAGTCTGTCTGCTATTCCCGCCACTGCTATTTATTTATAGTATGCAAATTGAATGCCACTGTTCTAATAAACAACTCAGCCAACTTGTTTGCTAAAATATGCTTTTAATTCATTTCATTTAATTCATTTACTTATCTTATAAAATGTTATTTTAAAGATCTTGAAATCTATTTTGAATGTTGTGCATATATTACATCCACAGAAGGATCACAAAAGACAAGATAGTGGTTGTGGCAGAGCTATGCTGGGCACATTACTGACATATGATTATTCTTAATTTTTATTCATTTCTCTGTAAAAATTGAGTTTAAGGAATCAGTTTACTATTATTGTTATTAGATTTTTAATCCCATCCTTTACATATTTTGGTCAGCTAAAAGCAGCAGACATGACTAATATTCATGCTTCCAATTTTAGCTCAAAGTCATCTGCAAAAACTCCTCTGGGCCCTCTGCAGAAAAAAGATAACGTATGAGCAAGCAGGATGATAGAAAATATTCTAGGGAATTTGGGATGGTTGTGGGGAACAATCTTATCAATTTGCCTTTGGATAAATGGGTGCTTTCTGATGAATCCTTACCATGCCACCTGTTTTCTGAATAGTTGAATTTTAGGCTGTGTTTATCTGTGCTTCATTTAAAATATGTTGTTGATTAATGTTAAAGCTGCAGTTGTGTGTGCTGCACTTTATTGCAAATATAATTGCAAATTATTGTTTATTACTAACTTCTATTTTACCTGTTTCATCTATGCAGGAAATCCTCATCCCTCTTTCCTTACTAGGTTTGCTCATTATCATAAGCATGATCCAGCCAAACAAAAGACATGGCAGGATGCCAGATTCAGTTCTTTATTCTTCAAATCGCACAAGTGTTTCTGAGTTTGTTGTAGGCTACACACCCATAACTAATGTAACAAGAAAGATCATGCACAAAATGCTTTCAGAATACTGCCCAGAAGGTACTGAGAATCTGTATGATATTTTGTCCTAAATAAAACAATTTTTCCTTTGGAAGTTACAACCCTTAAATAGCAAATCAGTTGTGATCCCTGCATGAAAATCTATTTTCTCTCAAGTAAACAATTTTAAATTTTGCTTTCAATTTTTGACAATTTAAACATGTAAAAAACCCCAAACAAACAATAGAATGCTCTTTACTGCTCCAAAATAGTATTTAAGCTCTTTGGGATCATTCAGTGCAAAATTTGTGAATAAAAACAGAATAACTTCCCTTTTAAGAATAAAAAGTAGGTTAAATTAGGTAATTTTCAAAATTTTAAATTTGTTCATATTAAAAATGAGTATTATTGCATTCTTAGTATTGGTTTGTTGCATTTGTAAGAAAAAATTTGACCTCTGAAAGATTTGGGAAGATTACAGGTTGAAATATGGTGCATTAAGCCTTATAGAAGTTTGTTATCTATTTCAGCATTTTTAAAATTGAAAATGGTAGCCAAAATTTAAAAACATTAAAACACCACCAAATTTTGACTGCTGACTTTGAAAGGGCTAGCACAAAAGTGTTGCATGCATTACACTGGATGTTCGTTCCTAATTTACAAGATGTATAAAACTGGATGTTAGATCCCAGAGTTAATAATAGCAGTGCAATTACCTCATGGATATCATTTGGTTATTAACAATGTGGCAGTTTCCGTATAGTTTACAAATGTCATTATCCCTGGTGAGTAAGTACAAATATAATAGTTTATTATTTTGCTGGGTTCATAAATGAGTGAAACACTTAAACATATACTACTGCACTCCTATCACTATAAAATAAGCTTTTAATGTTTTGCAGGAAAAGTGGTGCAAGAATTTCTAACTGAACAAGAAATGAAAGAAGCCAGCCTTCTTAATCCCAAAAAGTTTATAGGTGTAATTTTTAAGGATTCTATGTCCTACCATCTCAGAGTTCCTCGACAAATGATTCCAGAATCTTCAAGCCATTTAGAATCAAAAAGTAAGTATATAAGATATATGTGTTCTTTAAAAAAAATAGAGCACTTACATTGTCCAATTTTGTGCAATGTTGAAATAAGAATGTAAGGAATTTATTCTATAAAAATAATATAATAAAACTGTTTAACAGCAATAGGTAGTAAAAGCTATAAGATGTGATTCTAGGTCATACAAATTATGTAAACTCCAATATTTGGTGAAAGGGATGACATATCAAAGGAGTAAATATAGTAATATCATTAAATAGATGCTTTTATATTTTTGGAGATTAGAATTATTATTGGCCACCATAGATCCATTCAGCCATGTGTCCATCTAATCATGACGTAGAATAAAGGAGATACAATGAGTCCTCAGATTGTTGTGATTTGAACATATAGAATAGAAATAGCCCAGTTTTAGCATAGTTAAACAATTAAAATAAGCTAATATTTTCTTTCATATAATTTGTTTTTCCATAGCTAGTTGTTCAAAGTCTTTTGAAATGTGTGAAGCTGAAGTATACTGGTACCATGGATTTACCGCACTACAGATTTGCATTGATTCAGCAATTATAGAGGTAAATATTAAATAATTCAGAATTTTATACACTTGAAATTTTTAAAAAGTACTGGTTTTTTTTCTTGAATTTTGACAGTGGCTAGGTTATATATCACATAAGCTGTTATTTATTAAAGTGATTAATTGAATAAATTGTAGTGGTTAATTTCACAATCAATAGTAAGAAAATATGGTTTACAGTGGTTCAAGTTAACCATACTAAACCAAGACATTAACCCCATTAGTATGTAGTGTGGCATATAAACATTACCAGCATTTATTCATATCGGAGAAGACATAGATTAGGATTTCTCCATGAAAAGCAAGGCATTCTCCGACTCCTACAAAGCAATTAATAAAACTCCCAGTGTTTCAGTGTTTAATGTAAATAATTAGCAATTTGTTTCCATTTCCAAGGAACTGTTCCTATTAAATAGCTGTTCTATGTAACTTTATTATCTGTACGCTACTAAAACTCTTTGGTCTGTAACCTTTTACTGGGTGAAATAGGGCATCATAGAGCAATTTTTTTTAACCAAAATACTTCAAATGGGCTAACTAATAGAGTGCATCCAAAATCTGGGACTCATGACTTTTATGAAATTTGACAAATTTTATAAAACATGTTAAAACATAAAACTATAAAGCATTTTATAATATAATACAAAACATCCTAAAACATTTCCCATGGACATCTCCTGATGTTTGACTATGCTATACATTTCCAGCATGGGTTACTTTAAGGCATCTCCCTGAATTTTTAAGAAGTTTTCAAGTACATTAGAAATTCTACTATTAGGCATTGATAAATCTGGTAAGGAAATATCTCTGAAATGATTATCAGTATATCCTGATATATACATACACAAACACATACATACTGTACAGGCAGACGTAGCTTGCCATTACCTCCTTCCTGGTCCAAGGTCACACTGCTGGCATTGTGCCTGAAAGGGAACCAGTGTTCTGGTTCCTAGTCTGATGCTTTAATCACTACACCAAACTGGCTCTCATAGATCTATTTATAATAATATAAATAATGTAAGAAATGTCCCATCTTAGTGAAACATTATTAGTGGTCTGCTTGGGTGATTTTTAGATACAGTGGTGATAAGAATTCATCTTTTAAAGTTTTATATGTTAGGCAAGCAAATTGTTTAATTAAATCTAAGGCATTCCCCCTTCCCCTGATAGTAATCCTTCTATTGATAGAAAAAAGAGTGAGTGATGTCCCTCCCCACCCAACAATCTGTATAACCTTATCAGGCCTGGTGGTCAGGAGGTGGCGGGACTGAATCCATTCATTAGTTACATTAACTTGTAACTGATATTCCTGCTTGTTTTTGTTAACTTCAGCTGCTGCTTTGTTTTTGTTTTCTGTGTTTTATATGTTTTCATATTTTTCTCTTAACATTGTTAACTGCCCAGAGTCATGAACTTGAGATGGGTATAAATTGAAATCAGTCAATCTGTTTGAGAGGGTTGGGGAATCCTGAATAGCAGACCTGGAAAAAACCCCAGTTATAGACAGGAGGAAGAAATGCTGTCAGGATTAGATTTTCACTTGGGCAAGACTGGATTTTCCCCTTTGATGCATTCAAGCTTATCTCTGATTTAGAAAATAGAAACGATCTGCAAGAGCTCTGGTAATATTCAATTTAATTTTTTCCTTCCCCCTCCAAGTTTAAGACCAATCATTCTGTTTTGGAAGCCCTGGAGGAAACAGAAGTTGTCATAATGGGGAAATCTGCTGCAGTGGAAATCGATTATTTTTTTCGTGGAGTCATTCTGATTTACTTAGTGATTGCATTTTCGCCATTTGGATATTATTTGACAATCCACATCATGACAGAAAAAGAGAAGAAACTGAAAGAATTTTTAATAGTAATGGGACTTCAAGACACGGCATTTTGGTATGTGAGTTTATTTATTTAATAAATAAATAACTCAAGGTGGTGAACTTACTTAATGACTCTTTCCTTCTCCTATTTTCCCCATAACAAAAACTTTATGGGATAGATTGGTGTGAGAGTGAGTGATTTACCCAAAGTCACCCAAGGGTTTCTTGTCCAAAAATCTCAAATGTAAAGAAGTAAAAATAATACCTTCTTCAATATTTTTCAAATATTGACAAGAACATTGGAGTATAACAGTTTTTCTAATTAAATATAATGCTCTGGATCAGGGGTCGCCAATCTTTTGGACCTCAGGGACCACCAAACTCATAATTTTAGATCCCAGGGACCACTAACAGGTTCTGTGGGCATGGCCTAATTTGTGGGTGTGGCTTGCTGGTCATGTGACTGGCTGGGCATGGCTTGTATGTAAATATTATAAATATTTATATAAATATTGAATTTTTTATAAAAAAGTGCAACTTTTACCCAAAAGCAGGCAAAGCAGGCAGGTAGATTGAGTTGCTCACAGAATCACAGATTCATTCAGAGATGTATCTATCTGCCACTGACTAGCTCAGTCTGTCACATAAAATTTACTTGCAAGCAAACTCACAAAATTAACTCACAACACACCATGCATGTAAATATTGAATTTTTTATTTTAAAAAAGAGCAACTTTTATCCAAAAGCAGGCAAAGCAGGCAGGCAGATTGAGTTGCTCACAGAATCATAGATTCATTCAGAGATCTATCTATCTGTCATTGGCTAGCTCAGTCTGTCACATAAAATTTGCTTCCAAGCAAACTCACAAAATTAACTCACAATACACCATGCATGTAAATATTGAATTTTTTATTTTAAAAAAGGAGCAACTTTTATTCAAAATCTGGCAAAGCAGGCAAATTGAGTTGCTCACAGAATCATTCAGTGATCTATCTATCTGCCATCGGCTGGCTCAGTCTCTCAAATTTGTTTGCCGTGAGTCTGCATTGAATTTGCTTGCAAGCAAACCTTCAATCCTAAGGGAGGTTCGGCTGTGCTGAGCTGAAGATCTAAAGATTAGCTAGAAAGCAAGAAACCCAACTATTTCCTGCTTCCTAGCTAATCTAAATCTCCCGGTACAGCAGAACAGATGATGGTCAGAAAAAGGAAAAATAGCAATTTAGCAGACAAGGAGTGAGTGGGTGGGGAGGATTCCCACGGGCCATGTGGGTGGTGCAGCCTTGTGTTTCTGTGCAGCCTGGATTAATTGCTTTGTAGGAGTGATCTGGGGGTGAGATTTCTCTGCGGCCCACCAAAATTTTCTCGCGGCCCACCGGTTGGCGACCACTGCTCTGGATAATGTTTGTATAACAAAATAGAAACTGCTTTGTGTGAGTATGGATGTATTATAATATTGTAAATTGTGTTGTCATATTATTGTTTGTAAGTTATTTTGGTGCTTTTATCTTTTTTTAATATTTCTTACTTACTATTTATATATTTTATTTCAAATACGTTAAATAATTTTCAACAACTGGAGTTTTCCATTTGTGCTTTAGCTATCAAATAGGTATCAGTTCTTTTGAATTAATTATTGTTTTGAAATAATATTTGTTAACGTACAAAAGATACGATAAATGATTATATAAATTAAATCTATAACTTTTTAATGCTACTAGAATGTTATAAAATTCAAATATATGCCAAAACAGAAAAAAAATGTTTGGAAATAGTAGTTTAAGAAAAAGAGAGTTGTTCTTGGAAAAGTGATGCAAGATATATTGAATCTTTTTGCTTATATAAGGCTGCTAAAGATCATGAGAGAAGCATCCTAATCTGTACTTCAGGCTCTCTTACACAAAGGTACAGGTAGTCCTCCACATACAACAGTTCACTTAGTGATAGTTCGAAGTTACAACATCACTGGAAAACATCACTGACTTATGACCATTTTTCACAGTTACAGCCATTATAACATCCCCATGGTCCTGTGATCAAAATTCAGATGCTTGGCAACTAACTCATATTTATGATGGTTGCAATGTCCAGGGATCACGTGATCACCTTTTGCAGCCTCCTAACAAACAAAGTCAATGAGGAGTTCAGATTCACTTAACAACAGTGTTACTAATTTAACAAGTACAGTGATTCATTTAACAATTGGAGCAAGAAAGATTGTAAAATGGAGCCAAACTTACTGTCTCGCTAAGCAATAGATATTTTGGACTCAATTGTGATCGTAAGTTGAGGACTATCTGCATGTTATCTTTGACCATGACTATATTTATTTAACAATGACCACACTGTTAACTTCTTTTAAAAACTGTATAGTTACACAATTGTATCAACATTTTGTGATGATCACCTCCAAACGAAACCATCTGTACCACAATGCTTATAGGCAGGGACAGCAAAACATTTATGTTGTAGGACACAATGAGAGATTTTAAAGTGCAGATACATTTCATCATTTGTAATACTATAATATAATTCTCTGTAATTTGGATTGGGCTCATCTAAAACATTATGGAGTAACAAATTCAAAAATTAATTGATTACGGGTTTTCCTGGAATCAGCATCTTTCCAATGTAGTTCTTTGCCTAATTTTTTCCCATATGTCTTTGAAGTAGCTGTCCCATATGTAGTACACACTTACTGGCTGCCTTGTTTAGCAAACATTCGAAGTTTCAACAACTGGGAGGAAACAACAGCTTTGTGATCACTCCTGACATTTATGACTGTCACAGCATTCTGCAGTGACCTAATTACCATTCAGGTGGTTCATAACTGGCATGCATTTACAGTTGTCATGGCATCGTATGGTCATGTGATTTCCATTTGCAATCTTCACAACCAGCTTTCGATAAGTAAAATTAATGGAGAAGGTGGAAGTAAAATGATAAGTCACAGACACAAGATATCTCACTTAACAAACATGGTGATTTGCTTAATGATGGTAGCAGAAGTGACATTGTAAATCTGGTGTGGTTATGTGATTTTTCATTTAATGACTGCAGTTTTTAGCGATAGAGTTGCTGGCTCCAATTGTGGTCCATAACAAAGGACTATCTCCATTGTTCTATTCAATCTATGCTTCTAGTTTTCATGAAATCATGGAAACTAAAATCTAGGTTTCTTTCATCTTCTGTACATGTTTGCAATCCCATTCTGATTTATTTCATTTCTCTTTTCCCATTTTTCCATATTTGCTTCCTGTTCCTTATCCATTTTTTCAGTTCTACAGTTCGTGATTTGTTTTAAATTAAATTAAATTTCTATTTTCCAATGCTGTTGCTATTCTGTAAAAATTTCAGAGTGAGAATGGAGTGAAAGCAGATGAAACAACTTGAGTGCAGAAAAAATGTTAAACCTAATTTGACTAATTTGCTGGAGGAACATTTAAACAGCTTTAATCAATTGTAACAAGATCTCTGTTTCAAAGTAACTAGTCACTGAGGGACAAACCAGAGATGAATTTAAACATGTCATTGCACTGATTGTCTACTTTTTAGAAAATTTAGTTTTCTAACTATATGTTGGGTGGTTAATATTTTTTTCTTGTTATTTGTTGGATTCACAGAGATTACCTGGACAAATCCCTGCAGGTTTTTTGACAAGGTTTTTCAGAAGTACTTGGCCATTGGCTTTTTCCTAGAGCTGGCATTGTGCCCAAGGCAAGACTAGAACTCAAAGTCTCCCAGTTTTAGCCTGATGCCTTAATCCTACACCAAACTGGCTCTGTCCTAATAAATGTAAATATAAATAGAAAAATAAATATCATCAGCTGGGGAAGGAGGATAAATGGAGAATGGTGGAACCTAGGAGGCAAGGTGCAATCCAGAGGAAAACTCTTTCTGTGGAGATAATATTAGCATTAGGATAAATCTCAGATTCAAGCAGTAATTTTTAGATAAAATTTAAAACAATTTATTTTAACATGTTGGAATAGTAGAGTCTTTTCATTAAAATAATACTTGTGAATAATTATATTCCTTCCATTAAAAACACAAGTTAATCTAATATGAATTGTTTTTTACCCATTAATAGATATTACTTAATAGAAAACTATCTTCTTCTGAAGTTTAATTAATGTAATATGTTACAAGCGATACACACAGCAAATATTTTGTACTGTTATAAAATCTGGTATAGTTCTGTGTTTCTTTGCTTTATTTATTTCATGTAAGGACTTATGGAAGTGCCGTCCCTCTTCATTGCCCTGAATATTTTCTTTCAAATTAATAATTTGCATGGGTTATTTTAAAGTCACAAATCTTTGTTTTGTGCTTCTTTTTTCTAGGCTGTCTTGGGTCTTGCTATACTCCAGTCTGATATTTGTTATGTCCTTTCTCATGTCGATCATTGCAACATTCTCTTCACTCTTTCCTCAAAGTAGCAGCTTTGTGATATTTCTTCTTTTTTTCCTGTATGGAATATCCTCCGTAAGTGTGTGTGTGTGTGTATTTGTGTGTGAATGCACTCCTTGTCATTCTGTTGTGGATACTGTGATAACAATTGTGAGTTCCACCTCGCTGTTGATGTTCCTAGGGAATAATTCTAGGATCTTTTCACAAAGGTAGGCAACAATACAGACATTTACATTTGGGATGTATGCCAGGAACTTGTGTAGTTCTGGCATATGCATTGCTTTAAACAAAGAACAGCACAGGAAAATGAGTAACTCTCCAAATCATCCATAAGTATTCTGCCGCAACAGAAACAGTATTATATGTGGATATTGAACACTTCTCAAAGTTGCTTTGAAACATGTGGGAATGAGAATGTAGAAGATATTCACAGCTCAGGATCCTAAAACTGTCTACTGCAGCTACCACATGATTCTGGGGAAAGCCATGGCTGCTTTAAAGAAATATAGATAAATCAATATTCACATCCCTGTACACTTTGAAACAACTTTTTGAATAAAATTCTAAAGAATTTCGCAGTCCTAAGGATAACACCCCATTACTACGCATTTCCCATTCATGAAAAACCCATTTAATTAAGAAATAATTATTGTAAAGGACTCAGTAATATTGCAGGTAAGCTTAGGCTTAGGACTGGTCACTTAGCGACCATTTGAAGTTACAAGAGACCTCCCCCAAAAGGTACTTACAACTGTGTTCTGACAGCTAAGGCCACAACAACCCCTGCTGTTATATGACTGCATTTTGGGACTTGGGCCTACATTTACTGCTGTTTGCAGCATCCAGCTGTCATAGGCAGCGATTTAGAATGTTTACTTAATTTTTTTGGCAAAAATACCCAATAGGAAAAAATGGGTTAATTTAATGACTTTGGGATTTACTTAACAACTGCTATAAAATAATGAGTCAGTCATATGGGTGTCCTGCTTTATGCTGTCACTGCTTACAACCATAATGGAGAGGCTCTATTAGGGTAATAGGTTATGAATTACCTGTACTTTATCCAAAATATGAAACAAAAATATCATAGCAGTTTACCCACATGACAAAGTGATTATTATGCATTATTTATATAGATGAATTTTCTTTCCTTGTAGAGCTAGAACACTGGTGTCAAACTCGCCGCATCACATGACATTTTGTGATGTTTTTTTCCTTCGCGGAGCTGGGGTGGGCGTGGCCTGTGTGTGACCCATCCGGCCCGTGGACGGTGGTTTGACACCCTTGAGCCAGACAGTCAAGCTGTAAAAAGCAAAATAAAATCCCTGTTTTTTTTTTACCAGACAAGGCCATAAATGAAACAAACCAAAAACCTAAATCACATCATAATATTCCACATAACTTCATAATGTCTTAACATAGTCATATTATAATTATGTGTATACAGAAAAAACTTTAAACCTAAACAAAGATGTTCTCTGATAATTGCATAGTTATGAAAAAGGCAAGCTATTTGCCCAGGAAAATCCTTCCTTAAGGAGAGTAGGTATCTCAGTATGCTATCTACTTGCCCCAGCACTAAGGCCTCTCCATGATTTTAGTAGGAGTGATCTAAGATAGCAGTCCAAGCCTTGCAGTAAGCAGACATTGATTTGATTCTTTCTAAAAATCAGTCTTCACATTTTGGCTGCTGGTTAATAACAGCAATGTCTGATGTGTAAGAAGCGGAGGAAGCTGAACCAGAACTGGAGGTTTTTAAAGAAAAGACTGAACAGCCACATATCTGAAATAGTGTAGGTTCTCGTGCTTGAGCAGGAGACTAGACTAGAAGACCTCCAAGGTCCCTTCCAACTCCTATTCTATTCAACTTGTACTCAGTTTAAGTTCTGAGTACTGCTTAATGTTTTAAATTTATAATTGTATCATCCAGAATGAGGAAGTTTTTAATAGGGCCTTTGCTGTATTGGAACGCAACAATTTTAGTACGTAGGAGGTTTGAAATCTCGAATGTGAGGACAGTCTCTCTTTCAAGGATAAAATATGCATACACAGAAATGTACCTGAAATTATACCATGCTGTAAACAATGTAGTCCCAACACAATTTGCAGGCATAAAATTGGAGAAGCTGGCATACTGTACTCTCTGTAGGAAGTTCTGTATAAGTTGTGAGATAGACATCACTTTTTGTCTTTTGAAATAGGTGGCCACATATAAAAGTCTCATTTTGACATTTTGAAGTGAGATTTCTTGCACCCTGAAACGTGTTTTCTATTTCTCTTTAGATTTCCTTTGCATTTATGCTAACATCACTTTTTAAGAAATCCTCAAATGCTGGCTCAGCACAGTATTTCACGACTGTGGCTTTTGGTGCTATAGGTGTGACTATTGTCCTGCTGCAAGATTTCCCAAAATCCTTTGTGTGGTCATTAAGTCCACTGTGTGAGTGCACATTTTTAGTTGGAGTTGCACAGGTTAGTAAAGCATCCCATTGGCTTGTTACTATTATTTGGACTTTATTCTACTTTGATACATGTCACATATATCCTTGATTCAAACATTCAGCAAATGTAATACTTTTTAAAAAATGGATTTATCAATTCAAGTGGGAATTTTATTTTTAAAATGAGAAGCATGTTTTGTTAATCTTGAAAGCTGTGCATTAATTCCTTCGTAATTAAAATTTGCACAGAGATTTGTGGGTTGGCATTTAATTTCAATGAAAAAAACTAATCTCACATCATAAGCTTTCATACTATATACTGTCTCTATGGCATTACCACAGTGAATCTACTGTTCAGTGGTTTTTATAAGTTTGTATTTCCTTAGATGTAGGTATAGTTTTTCTTGAGCTTTAATATTAGCTTTTGATATAAATATCACTTGCAGTCAGTTTTGTTTTGCTATAAATTCAAGCTGCAAAACCCTTTTTCCTGCTATTTCTTCTTGGCAGGAAAAATTTCCACTCTGTTTTTCTCTCTGCTTAGAGAGTATTTTATGTATCAGAACCATGATATTAAACCATATATTGGGTTCTCTGGAGAAATAGCTTTTTCCAGCACACCTCTATAGCAGAATGCAGTTGCAGTGGGACGGAGCACATGAGGGAGAATTAGCATAAATTATAAGAATAATGTGAAATTACAATCATAGATATCTGTGGGAGGGAAAAGGGCCAAGTGATGCAACACATGTCATGATATCCTGATGGAAATCTTATGACTAGCGTCTTGCATCCAATGTCAGGACACACATACAAAAGAATAGGATTTGTATTAGAACATCACCATGTATATTTCAGCCATGTTTTGTTATCAAAATAATAATGGGTGTCTGTGGGTGCAGCCTTTAGTTTAACATAAGAAAGATGTAAAATATGTAGCCTCTTTATTACATGTTGCTATGCTCCCCAATATTCCTTTCTGCTGTCTTGGCCACAATTTTTATTGTATTGCCAGCTGTAAACCCGAAATGAAGGCTTGGAGAACTTAATAAACAGAGAGGTATGGTTTTCTGAGCATTCATTAGCTTGTAGCTGCTGGTTCAAATCTGAATTAAGATTGGGGGAGATTTCTTTCTCATTATTCTCTGATAATTAGAGTTATGTAACTCTTAACTTTTCCTTAACATTTTAATGTCGTGGCACTTTCACATTTGATTGCAGGTTATACACCTGGAAGATTATGAACATGGAGCTGTTTTCTCACATTTAACCCACGGCCCTTATCCACTAATTATTGATCTTACACTCTTGGCTCTTGATAGCATGCTGTATCTACTCCTAGGGATTTATTTTGATCAGGTGATTCCAGGTATGTTTATTAGAACTGGAAAAGAATGTAAGTAGTGAGATATATTAAGTAATCATTCAGACATAGTACTTAAGTAGGGAAGAAGTAATTTTGAATCTGAAACTTAGTCTTAGTGGGAGAGAGCCTCCATGGAGTTTAACATTCTGCAACGTTCATATATGTTACAGAAGTTCAGAAAGAAGGCATTACTTATAGTCTTTGAATTACAATGTAAAGGAGCCTGCTCATTCATTAGCGG
Organism: Bungarus multicinctus; assembly: GCA_023653725.1. Classification (NCBI taxonomy): domain Eukaryota; kingdom Metazoa; phylum Chordata; class Lepidosauria; order Squamata; family Elapidae; genus Bungarus; species Bungarus multicinctus. Next base: position 129,616,892 of record CM042834.1, read on the forward strand.
TTTTAAGTTGTGATGGTCATAAAGCTAGTTATCACATGACTGATCCAATTTTACAACTTTTTTTGTGGCAGTTGTTGAGCAAATGCCACAGTTGTTAAGGGAACGCATTGTTCATTCTGGGGTATTTTTGCCCCAAACCAGAATTAAATGACACTTTTCAGTAAAATATAACTGTGGGATGCTGTAAACAGCTGTAAAGGAAGGTTGGTTGCCAAACACCAGAAATCCGATCATGTTACTGTTAGGAGGTGGTCAGCTGTCAGAACTTCATTAGTGGGTTGTAAGTATCTTTTGCGGTAGTCATCATAATGTCAGATGATTACTAAGCAATAAGTTGCAAGTTGACTATTTACATATACAATGAACTAATTTGCCACATTGGCGCAGTGGCACTCAGTACGCAGAGTGCAGTACTGCAGGCTATTTCTGCTAACTGCCAGCTGCCTGCAATTTGGCAGTTCAAATCTCACCAGGCTCAAGGTTGACTTCCATCCTTCCGAGGTCGGTAAAAGGAGGATCCAGATTGTTGGTGTCAATAGGCTGACTCTGTAAACCACTTAGAGAGGGCTATAATGCACTGTAAAGCAGGTTATAAGTCTAAGTGCTATTGCTAATTTAAAAATTGTGCTAAGCCAATCTATTAAATCTTAATTGTTGTGTAAACTAAAATTGGCTGAGTTTGCACAGCTTACCATATTTTTTGGAGTATAAGATGCTCCAAAGTATAAGACATGCCTAGCTTTTGGGGAAGAAAACAAGAAAAAAAAATCTCCCTCGGACTCCTAACAATTTGCCTCCTTGCAGCAAACAGCCTAATCAGCTTCAGTACAACCTTTTGAACTGCCCCAATATTCCAAAATATTTAACATTTACCCTTTTATCTATGGGTATTTTATTTTTAGGAGCATATGGATTGCGACGGAGTTTTTTCTTCTTTTTAAAACCCTCATTTTGGATAAAAAAGACAAGAAATTATGAAGAATTGTATGAGAGTTGTGGTAATGAAAACCTAGATTTCAATCAGGTCATTGAACCTATACCTTCTGAATTTAGGGGAAAAGAAGCTATCAGGTAAAACAGATTAAGTTTGATTAAATTTAAATTGATTAAATTTGAATACCATGATGCCAATTAATATATATTTTGTATGAGGAAATAGCAGGGTAATTTGTATATGGAGCCACAAATAAAGAGGAACTTTAGTTGAATACAGTTTTTCTTTTTAAAGTTCAGGAATATGAAAAATAAATATCTGCCATTTAAATATTACATCATAATTTCCATATATAAATATTCTTTACTCTGCCATGCGAAGCTATTTTGAGTATGTTCTTAATAGGGCTGTCATGTTGTTTTGTGTATGTTCTTTATAGGGCTGTCATGATTTATAGCCCAAGGGAAAACAATCCATACTGGATGTTGGTTGGCATTGGTTTCCACACCCTTTTACTACAACACCATAAAAAGCATTTGTATGTCAGCCGTGAAGGTAGACCAGATCAAGAAAGAGACTCCTATGCATGTCTCATCTCATCTCATCTTGTGTCAGAAATGCAGGAACTAGAAGGAGAAAATTATTAATTTAGATTTTAAAAGATTAAAACTTTAATAAGCATAAATTTATATAGTTTTAGCCCAACGATGGGCCATATTGATGGCATGGGTATTTCCAAGCAGCAACTCTTCTGTGTACATGTCAGTCCCAGGGGGCACTTTAAAAGATGGATAATTGTTTGAATAGTGCCACATTTGTAATAAATATCCTTGTCCTCTGGGAGAAACCTCCATCATTCCACGTGGTCTTTAGTTCTGGCCCAAACCAGCTACACATCATGCATGTAAAAACTACAATGTACTCTTATTTCTTAAAAAATGTATCTGTTCTTAAAAATGCCTGTCTTCTTTTCAGAATCAGCCATATTGAGAAATCTTTTGTTAAAAAGGATGAAGTTGTGGAGGCTTTGAAAAGTAAGAATGTTTAATTTTCAGTAATCTGTGACATTGGAATTCTTGCATATATAGTTATATAGGCGAGTAACTCCAGGATTTGTTAATTCTTCAAGGACTTTAATTATGTTCAGTATATGCTAATGCATGCCACTTAAGAGTCAATCAAATGTTCTTTCAATGACATTCTAAATGTTTATGATGGGGCTAGTAGCAGTGCTTACTGATATATATATATATATATATATATATATATATATATATATATATATATATATATATATATAAATTATCAGCTTAAAAACCTTACACACACACACACACACACACACACACACACACACACACATATATATATATATATATATATATATATATATATACCTAACACTAATTATTTTTTTAATAGATTTATCCTTTGACATATATGAAGGTCAGATCACAGCATTGCTTGGACACAGTGGAACAGGCAAAACAACTTTGATGAATATTCTTTGTGGATTGTGTCCACCATCTGATGGTATCTATTGTTAAAATGTCTTCATTTTTTTTTGTACCCACTTTTTAAAATCTTGCCCATTGAAATCCTCTTTGTTGTTCTACACATATGTGAAATGCTTAAGATATAATTTCCCATTCCCCTTTGATGTATGTGTAAATTGTGTACAATGTGTCAAATATGAATGCATAAAGTTTCATTTAGGTTTCCTGAGCAATCTATTATAGCAGATGACTCTTTCTCTCTATAGTTTTTAATGTATTATGATAGCTATACCTATTTCACTGTATTCTATCTGTTGTTAGCCATATGATTATTTATTCTCTTCACTATTTTTATAAATTAGGTTTTGCATCAATATATGGATATCAAGTTTCTGAAATAGATGAAATGCTAGATGTAAGAAAGATAATGGGAGTTTGCCAACAGATAGATATATTTTTTGATGTATTAACTGTGGAAGAAAATTTATCAATTATTGCCTCTGTTAAAGGCATACCTCCCAATGATTTAATACAAGAGGTGAGTCAGTTAAATACCACTTATATTCCATGCCCACTGTTATAATTTTGATAAAATAAAATTACCGAATGTTCTTTTTTCCAGCAAGACTATAAATAATCATATCATTCATCAAGTTGAAGTCCATTAAAATATGTACATTTTTAAAAAGTTAACATACATATACCTGGATTAGTAAAAAAAATTATACTAAGACAATTGGAAATTAGAATATAGAATTAAACATGTAATTTAGGTTTAAAATGATTAATTTCATTTCATATTTTAAGAAACCTTATAAACTAGAGACACAGTAAGGAAATATCTTTTATCAAATCAAATCCTCCTAACAGTCTTGTTTTTAACAAGTTTTATATCTATGTTTATGTGTATACATATACGTGTATAAATTTTGTATCTCAAAATCTCTTCCAATCAATCTCTGGTGGAAGGGATAACACTTGACTGTGCTGTTCAGCTGATTGCTAGGTGTGAGAAGGTGTGAAGTTATTATGGGTGTTCTTAATGTTTTCAATTTTAAACTGCCTAGAATCTAGATTGAATTGGGTGGTATACAAGCTTATATAATTAATAAACATAATAATGCATAATATTTTATTATTATAATACATAATAACCCCTTTTCTGCTGGATTTTGAAAGGTTCAGAATGTTTTATTAGACTTGGATATGCAGTTCTTTAAAGATAACCAAGCAAAAACCTTGAGTGGAGGCCAGAAAAGGAAGCTGTCAGTCGGATTTGCAGTTCTTGGAGATCCAAAGGTAAACACCAAAAGGACAAAACATTTTTGTTTTTTGCATCTCATCTCATCTTACAAGTATTTGTAAAATTGATTCCATTGCAAAATTATAATTTCTATTGATCATATTTATTTATTTAATCAATTTATGTAACGCTCATTTCACATACAGAATGTGATTATGGGAGGCTTACAGTAAAAATAAATGAAATACTTTTGATACAGTGAGTCAAGTACATAGTAGCCATAGTAGGGATGGGATTCTACCGGTTTGAACTGGTTCAGGTGAACCAAATGTTAAATTTTCATCTGATTCGCCGAACGGTATTTCAACTGACCATCTGGCCTCGCCCACCCCACCCTAACTCTCCCAGGAGTCTCTATGCAATGCAGGTAAGTACAGGCTCTGCGTGGAGGCTCTGGGAGGGGGAAAAAATGGGCCTTCCAGAAGTTCAGAAATGGGCCCTTTTCTGGCTTCCGGAGGGCCACCAGAGTCTGGGGAAGGCCATTTTCGCTCCCCCAGAGGCCCGGGGGGAGACGTCCAGACCCTTGGGAAGGTGAAAAATGGCCCTCCCGGAAGTCTGAAAACAAGTTTGTTTCAGTCTTCTGGTGGGTCTCAAGAACCCAGGGGAAGTTGTTTTCGCCCTCCCAAAGGCCCAGGCAAAACCTCCGGACTCTTGGGAAAGTAAAAACAGCCCTCCCGGAAGTTCCCACCATAGCCATGCCCACTCAGCAACCGGGCAGCAAACTGGTGGCTAGAATTTTTGAATCCCACTCCTGAGCCGTAGCAATTATAATTTATAAAGTGAAAACAGATCATTGTTTCAGTGATTGCCTAGCTTGTAACCTTTGTCAGTTCTGATAACTGAAAGATGACAGGTACCTGTCTTTTAGCAACAACATATCAAAAGATTATCAGTGCTTCCTGGACACTGATAACTAATGTGATTATAGCAATATTGTAGTTTTCCTGAGGAAGATTAGTTTTTAAATGTTGTGCTGTTTATTTATATAGTTACCTCAGTCTGGAAAAGGTGACTTGCTGCTACAGCCACAGCATAGAGTCAGTGTAAATCTTAGGTGTTGATCAGAGGTGGTATTCAGCAGGTTCTGACCAGTTCTGGAGAAACCAGTAGTGGAAATTTTGAGTAGTTTGGAGACCCGGCAAATACCACCTCTGACTGGATCCTTCCCCTGCCAGGCCCACCAAGCCACGCCCACAGAACCGATAGTAAAAAAAATTGAATCTCACCACTGGTGTTGATATGCCTACAGTATAAATATTTTGTTACAACTGGTATAAAGCTATTTTGGATTAAACTATAAAAGTGGTACAGATAGTCTTCAACTTACAATCATTTGCTTAGTGATCGTACAACAGCACTGAAAAAAGTGCCTTATGGCTGCTTTTCAGATTTACAACCATAGCAACAGTGCCGTTTTCACATGATCAAAATTTGGACACTTGGCAACAAGCGTGTATTTATGACAGTCGCATTGTCCCACGGTTATGTGATTATCGTTTGCAAACTTCTGACAAAGTCAGTGAGGATGCCAGATTTACTTAACAACTATGCTACTAACTTAACAACTGCAGTGATTCACTTAACGGTTGTAAAATGTTCAACTGTTATGTTGAAATGTCATGAAATGGGGCAAAATTCACCTACAACTTTCCTTTTTAGCAACAGAAATTTTGGACTCAATTGTGATCATAAGTCGAGGACTACTGTACTGTGTGATTTCTATTGTGAATTCCAAATTATGAGTTTCAACTTTGGGTGACATTAATTTAACCGATAATAGATAATCAGAGTTGGAAGGGACCTTATAGGTCATCTAGTCCAACCCCCCAGCCAAGTGGGAGACCTAGACCATTTCTGACAGATGGGAGTCCAATCTCTTCTTGAAAGTCTCAAGTGATGATGCTCCCACAACTTCCAAGGGCAACTTCTGTTCCATTGATTGATTGTTCTGTCAGAAAGTTTCTCCTTATTTCCAGGTTAAATCTCTCCTTGCTCAGTTTTCATCCATTATTCCTTGTCTGGCCTACAGGCGCTTTAGAAAATAGCTTGACCCCTTCCTCTCTGTGACAGCCCCTCAAATATTGGAAGACTGCTATCATATCTCCCCTGGTCTTTCTCTTCACTAGACTAGCCATGCCCAGTTCCTGCAACCATTCTTCATATGCCTTAGTCTCCAGTCCCCTAATCATCCTGGTTGCTCTTTCTGTACTTTTTCTAGAGTCTCAACATCTTTTTTATAACGTGGTGACCAAAACTGGATGCAGTACTCTGGGTATGCTCTTACCAGTTTATAAAATTTATAAAATTTCTGTTTTACTTTGCTCATTGCTTTCTTATATTGGTTACAGTATATCCTTATCACATATAATTTTGTGATCATATCACATCTGTTTTGATACAAAGTAGTAATAAAGTTAATGAAGATTATTTATGCTGTGTTCAAAATGATGACTTAATGTGTGTATGTGTTTATTTAGGTATTGCTGTTAGATGAGCCAACAACTGGTATGGATCCATGCTCACGGCAAACTGTTTGGAACCTCTTGAAAAACAGAAAAGCAAATTCTGTGACAGTATTCAGTACCCATTTCATGGATGAAGCAGACATTGTTGCAGGCATGTTGAGCGATATGCACCCCATGAATACAGCAGTTATTCCTTTAATGGTTACTGTCTAAAAAAGAATAACTGAAGATTCCATGTACTCTTGTTTTTAGATCGGAAAGCTGTGATTTCTCGAGGAATGCTGAAATGTCTCGGCTCCTCTCTCTTCCTTAAGACAAAATGGGGAATTGGCTATCGTTTGAGGTATTATTAGCTTCACTGCCTATTTCAAATAGATTTTACCAACTACATTACTTGTACCTAAGCTTTATAAAGTGTTTCTGAACTATCATAATTTTATTTCACTAAAGAGAGGGTTGAAATGTAGGAAAAGTGTGAATTACTTAACATTTGGTTATTTGGGAGGGCAATAATGATTAGCAAACTTAGTAAAAAAGGCAGATTGTAATATATCTTAAGGATCTATGAATAGTGGGCAGACTATTAAAATTTTAAATAATTAAAATTAAAATGCTTTGTATTTTACATAGCTTATAATGCTGTTTTCTCATCTGCAAATATGAAGTAGCTAAAATTGTATGAGGTGCACATATAACAGTAAAATTATCTGAATAAATTTATTAAATATTCAAGTAATCAAACATGAATAGATCATAACATATCTGCCTTCTTGAAATTTAACATTTATTTACAGGTTCTATAACAGAATGTTTGTAGTTAAAAAATAATGCACACTATAATGACATTAAAACAGAAACAGTAGAGGAAAACTATCAATTGTTAGGAGCCTTCAAACAGATTTGCTATAATGAAGAAAATAACATTTTTCACAGATCCTGGCCATATACCTCCAGTGCACCAGTTGTAATGCTTCAACACCTTTATTTATTTATTAAACTCATAAGTGACTCTGGGCATCTTACAACGTTTAAAAATCCAGAATATAAAACTCCATAAAACCCCCATCCCATCTCCCCATATCAACAGCAACCCAGTCAAATCACTTTGTCATCTCCATTTCCATTTGGAGTCTCCAGGACAAGAGGTGGCATTCATCAAGTTCTGACCGGTTCTGGAGAACTAGTAGTGGAAATTTTGAGTAGTTTGGAGAACTGGCAAATACCACCTCTAACTGGCCCCGCCCCCATCTGCCTCCCAAGTCCCAGCTGATCGCCTGGGTCTTCTTTTGTTGCCCTGCACAGGAGAACGGAGCTGGAAAGCACGTTAGTGGGATGGGGAGGGAATGGGATTTTGCAGTAACCTTCCCCCAGGTGTGGGGAGGTAATGGAGATTTTACAGTATCCTTCCTCTGCCACACCCACCAAGCCACACCCACAGAACCGGTAGTAAAAATTTTTGAATCTGACCACTGCCCAGTACTGCTGACAAAACTACATCTTTTGGGAAAGCAACAAGATACATGTCAACTGTACCTCCAGGGAAATGATGTTCCACAGAAAAAGGGCCACCCACAAGAAACTTCAACACATCTACTATAGATCCTATCTCTCAGGCCCAAGAACCAAGAACAACAAATGGAGTTACTTCTGAATATTTTTCTTTATTGTTGTTCATTTGTAGAGAGAATCTTGCTAGACTAAAGCAATTAGATAGCAATATTAGTATTAGTATTTATTTAACTTATATACCGCCCCCTCTCCCAAATTGGGACTCGGAGCGGTGTACAGCCCATATAAAACAACACAATTACAAATATAATTACAAATATAAATATAAGTTAAAATCAATTAAAAAGATTAAATTAGTGGCTGAGATAACGATAATAAAACTATAAAAACAGGATAAAAAAGTTACAAAATTAAAACCATTCCAATGATACTAGGCCAGACCGGCCTGTTGGAAAAGGTGGGTCTTCAATATACTCTATGAACTACTAAGGAGGATCCTAGCACACATTCTCTAGTATAATCTTGCTTGTTTTGTTTAAAAATAGTGAGATCCATGATGTAGCAACAATGTTTTTATTCCTGCTTTGTGTTTGATCTTTAGTATGCAGATAGACAGGTATTGTAACACAGAAGGTACAGCGTTCTTGATCAGGCAGCATATCCCTGGAGCCAGTCTGTTAAAGGAGACTGAAGAGCAACTTGTCTATGCTTTACCATATAAAGATACAGACAGATTTTCAGGTACAGCTTTTTTCTTTTGCTCCACTGAAAATTGGAAGTTGAAATCTGAGGTACAAAATGGCTGGACTGGCCATATCAGCAAGCACCTCCCTAACTGCTGAGTATTTTGAAACAGGAGCAGTCTGGGAGAGTGCTGGTACAGTTGTGAGAGGGAAGCTGTGATCGATTAGTTGTGTGAGTGGACTGCATACATTCCTTGGCTATGAGAAGTTGCTAAGGATTGGGGGAGGAGGAAGAAGGCAAATAACATTAGACTTGGGAACAGAACTCGTTCTTAACCTGGGGACTTTCTGTTTATTGTTTTTTGTTCTTTCATTGCATACCTGGAGCCCAACAATTCCAGTTAAAGTAAACAACTGGCTATTTTTTCTCCATATTGTGCTCCATTCTTTTGAGTTTCAACAAAAATACCCAGTTTATGTACACTATCTCAACTCTGGACTGCTCAAGTAATGCTTCCAATGTCTGGAGATTGTGTGGGTCTTTATGGAGAGGAACAGACTCAGAATCAATTCCAGCAAGATGATTTGGCTCTTCTGACTCCAGGAATTTTCCGTTATTAGTCCTAGATGGGGTAGTAAATGAACAGTCTGTGGTTTTCTTCAACTTGCACTCTTGCTCAAAGAGCAGGTGGCAGCTGTGAACAGGAAGGTCTTTGAAGAGATTCATTTCAGGCACCAGCTGTGCCTATTCCTAGATTAGGAGATTCTAGACAATCACTCAAGCCTTAATCACCTCAGAGTCGAACCATGCATGATGCTTTTAAGGACTACTCAGAAGTTGTAGCTGGCCCGGAATGCAGCCATATGTTCATGGTACATTGGATACCACTGTTTCATAACATGCACTTCACAGTTCATTGTAACAGTTGCCACTTAGAAAATCTTCCACGACATATTTCATATATCTCCAATAGTTTTTGCCCATCCTGTAAAGCCAGGCAGAGTAGCCACATTCTAGGTCCCTTTGATGAAACAATGTTACTGTCAGGCACAAATAACTGGACCTAAACATTTAAGATTCAACCTCACTACTTTATTATATTCTGTCTAAAATAAGGAATATATCCAGACTACCAGCCTCAGCCTGGGAACAGATAGATAATGTTTTATGGAACTTAAGGTGGGGAGAGGTCAGTTCTGGACCTGCACTATGACTCAAGGCTAATACCACGCTTAAGGTCCCTTCCCTGAATGGCTGAATGTTTCCCAACCATTACTTACCAGGATCCAGGAACATCTTTTCAGTTGTAGCACCAATCTTCTGGAACAGCAATTCCCCCTGTCCCCAAGATTCATAGGATGAATTTCTTGGTGATATTCAAGAAGTTTTTGAAAATGTAGCTGTTCCCCAACTCTAGATTTAGAAGGGTATTGAGCCCCTATATCAGGGGTCAAACTCACATCATCACAGTGGCATCATGTGACGTATCGGGACTTTTTTCCCCTTTGCTGAACCGGGTGGGGACGTGGCCAGCATGTGATGCATCTGGGCTGCGGGACGTGTGTTTAACTCCCCTGCTCTACATGATACTTTTTCCTTGAAGAACTGTATTTTCTGGATGCATATGATTTCTTTTTCCTATTGTTGCATTCCCTTTTTTAATGAAGTATAGGTAGTCCTATGATCACAATTGAGCCCAAAATTTCCATTGCTAAGCAAGACAGTTGTTAAGTGAATTTTGCCCCATTTTATGACCATTCTTGCCACAGCTATTAAGGGAATCATAGCAGTTACTAAGTTAGTAGCATGGTTATAAGATGAATCTGGCTTCCCCACTGATTTTGCCAGAAGATCACAAAAGGTGATCACATGATCCTGGGACACTGCAACCATCATAAATATGAACCAATTGCCAAGCGTCTAAATTTTGACTAAGTGACTATGGGGATATTGCAACGGTTGTAGTGTGAAGAACAGTCATAAGTCACTTTTTTCAGTGCTGTTGTAACTTGGAACATTTACTAAACAAATGGTTGTAAATTGAGGACTATCTGTAAGACCTTCAGAGTCTTATAGAATTAGCCCAACTCCAAATCAATAAATAATCTGAAAAGGCATTCAAAAGCACTCTTGCTACTTTTATAGGGAAGAAAATGGAAGTAAGGGAGGGAGGAGAAAGAAGAAGAAAGGAAGGAAGGATGAGGGGGGAGAGGAAGGAAGGAAGGAGGAAGGAGAGGAAGAAGGAAGAAAGGTGGGAAGGAGGGAAGAAAAAGGAAGGAAAAGAGAAGAGAGGAATGAAGAAAGTTGCTCCAAAGTTTTTTTGGAAATAATTCTTCTTCCTCTTCCACTCCCTCTAGCGCTCTTTGCTGATTTAGATACTCATTCCCATTTGGGTGTTATTTCTTATGGCCTTTCTACCTCAACTTTAGAAGATGTGTTTTTCAAACTGGAAGTTGAAGCAGAAACTGACCAACGGGGTAAGAATCAATTGTATAACTTCATGTGGTATAATTATTATATGATGAATTTATTAAAAGCATATTTCATCTTAGTATTATTTGTAATTTAGAGATTTCTGTACAAAAACACATTCTTTTAAACATTTACAGTACAAGATGATTAAAACTCCAAGAAAATAGTAATGTATTTATTTCTGAGAATTGTGCCTTAAGAGTATATATATATGGATGTATGTATTTTTTTCTCCCACGAATAGTGGTGATGTTCTCAGAAAAATATAGTTGAGCATGTGCTGATATATTTAATTTATTTACTTATGAAATGTTGCTAACAATGTGATGTCAAGCGTTATAGAGCTAGTTGGAAAAGTTAAGTTTAAAAATGTTTTTTTCTTTTTTCCTTTTTCCTTTATTTCTTAGATTTTGGCGTTTTTAATTTAGAGCAAACTGAAGACAAAATGGATAGGAATTCTGTTAATGAACTAGAGCAAAGCCTGTTAATGCTATCTAGGACAAAATCTTGTGTGATAAGCAATAAGTCTCTTTGGAGAAAGCAGGCCCTTGTTATTGCAAAAGTTCATTTTCATAGTTTTAATCGTGACATTAAATCAATGTCGGAAGTGTAAGTATCTTCACATCAAGCTTTCTCCACACTTTGGAAAGTGTTGAATTGATATGAAAAATATAAATAAGAAACCTTGTTCTTAATTGGTTGACCATGCTAGTTCAATTATAAAAATGTCCCATGTGGAATTAAATGTAACTTGTTGAAAAGAACATTACAATTTGTGATTTTAAATATAGGAAATTTCTCTCTTGAGGGTTTACATCAGCGGGAAACTGAGTTGATCGCGAGATGGGCAAACCTGAGGCAGTCATTTTTAAAGCTAATAAGCTGAGCAACATAGGTTTCTTAACTTTGGAATTTTAAGTATCCAGAAGCTGGAGAAAAAGGAATATAAATGGACACCAGTTCTCACAACAGTCAGAAATTTTAGCTGCAAATATGCCAGAAAGTAATTTATGTTCAAGACACAGATATGTTTTGGGGAAACTGAACCATTTTAAAGGTACTTCAAGAAATGAAACATTTATGGAAAAAATCTTCAAGTGTGATAAAAAATGTGAGCAAGTTTCAATGTAGTATATCATTCAGTCAATCATATTACCAGGGATGATTTCCCCATCAACCCAGTCTGAATATCTTTATGTGTGCCTAGATTTCAAGCTGGCACAAGCTGATTTTTTTAAAAATAAGAGATACAGTAATGTTGCAATGAACTTTCATTTTAATGTATGCCAATCATTCAAAGTGTACATTCAAAGTGACAATAAAGTTATTCTATTCTATTCTATTCTATTCTATTCTATTCTATTCTATTCTATTCTATTCTATTCTATTCTGTTCTGTTCTGTTCTGTTCTGCTCTACTCTACTCTATTCTATTCCATTCCATTCCATTCCATTCCACTCCACTCCACTCCACTCCACTCCACTCCACTCCACTCCATTCCATTCCAACTGTGATATTTATATAAGAACAGAACTTTATTTTTGGGTATTTCATTAGACAATTTATTTTATCTGCAAATTTCTGTATGTCAGGTTTGCACATAATAATTGCTAATAGGCCTTAGATTAGAGAGTAAGATTTTCGTTATTGCAACAAAAATACGATAATGTTTGCTTAATTGAAATAGTACTTGAAGCTTTTCATTTGACAGTTTTTTTTGTGAATTTAATGAATACGGTAATGGGTTGGAGGCACATTGTAACTTATTTCCAGCGGGTCACCTAATACACAGGTTAGGGAGATCTTTTAAATCTTACACCAATAAAATTCTATCAAAATCCATCTTTAATCAGAGATTATTTTTGGACTATACATGTAGACCAGCTTTCATATCTAATGTTTAGTCTGTACAAATTGTACTGCTGTGATTCATGCTAAACATTGTAGATCTCAAGCAATTTTCTAAAATAAGAAAGCTTTTAAAATCATAGGAGTAGAAAACTTTTGTAAGACCTTGTGCATATATTGCATATTTAGAATGTTTTTCTCACTAGTAAGAAAACTTGTCAAGGGAACGTATTTATAAGCATATCAGACCTCCCTAATTTATTTTTATTAAATTAGGGACTTCTCTAATTTATTTTTGCAATTAAAAATGAAACTTTTATAAGATGATATAATTACACTTTTATGTCTTTTATGTCTTTTCCTTTTATTTACTCTCCTTGTCTAGTAAACTGTTCTTTCTCTGCCTTTATCACACTATGAATTTTTATTCCAGTGAATTTTTATTCCATTGCACCCTTCATTTATTTCTTTTGTCTCCCGTTGTTCATACTTAATTTTCATTCTCTGTATGATTTTCAGAAATACCTCAGATGAAATTAAGATTATTTAAGATTATTTAAAATTTATTTTTCTGAAAAAGTGCAAAATCCACAAATTATTTACTGTTCAGTAGTGATGCATTCAGACATGTTTAGTATATGTTTGTGCTTGGCAAATTTAATATAGATAAATAAATTGTGGAATTTTTTTTAACAATAGAGAAAAAAATCAACTCCAGATTGATGTTAGTTCACTTTTACTCTAAAGGACAGTCATTCTTTAATGTAATTTCACTCAATGTTTTTTTTCTCTTAAAGGTTAGCACTGTTCCTAGTATTTCTTTGTGTTGAGATTTTTATGTTTCATGTATATAAAGAATACCTGAAAAATACTATGGCTCCTATCAAACTCTCTCCAGATTTATACTTTCTTAAACCAAATGAGACTCATCATAAATACAAAACCAGTCTTCTTATTCAAAACTGCACTAGTAAGTAATAAAAAGCACCACTACTTTTTTCAGTTTTTTTTCTTCTACTGCTTTTCATTTCTATTATTATTCTATTTTAATATATTATACATGCTGGAAACCAACTGAAAGAATATTTTCTATACATGACTGAGATGCTTAATCTCAGCCTGAATTTTTCAATTTATTGAAACTAGAGCTAGCAATTTTTTTTGCCGCCAAATGTTTTTCTTTTTCCTGACATCCAAGGCTCTAGAAGAGCTGTGTTGAAGCTATAGACTTTCCTGTTGTAACTGTAGTTCCATACATTCAACGAGAATATATATGAAGAACTGTTTTTTTCCATAGCATGAATGGGGAAGTACAATGCAATCATTATATTCATTTGATTGTAGAGAGAGATTATTGGAATGACACAGACTTGTCTTCCTTTATTCATTACCTTCTAGGTATAAACATTGATGACATGATCGTAAACCCACTTCAGAGCCAGAATATACTGACAGAAATGTTCAATGGCAGTGATTATGTATCAGTTTCTCCTCACAATGCAGCATTAAATGTAGTTCATGTAAGCAAGGTGAGAAGACATATAACTTTTATTTAACAGCTGGTAGCACATGATCTTTAACAGTTTTGCTAAAAACCAGTAATTCCAAATTGGATTTGTAGCTAATAAGTTAAATATTGTTTTTGCAGACTTATGTCCTGAAAGCTGCTTTTAACCGAACCATGCTACATTCTTTACCTCTTATGATGAATATCATTAGTAATTTGTACCTACACAACTTAAATGTAACTGAAAACATCCATGTCTGGATTAGCTCTTTCATTCAAGTAAGTAAATGAAAACTCAAATGCTGATATAACCAAATAAAATAATAGAAAGTGCAGACTTTCTGTGGAAATAGATGTTTAAAGCAAGTTGTATTTCTTTTGCATTGTCTATTTGTACAATTTGTGAGTCACAAGATGAAACACAGCCAATATGCTATTTCCCCTGGTCTTCTAGTGCTTCTTGTTTTCTCATTTCCAGACAAGCTGGAATAAAAAAATATTGAACCAGTGGTAAACATCTGAATGTAAATTACGTGTCATTTAAGTTTTCACCTATTTTCTATTATTAACACCTTTATCTTTCAGGAAATTACTGATAGAAGTTTCATAATGGTGATGATTGTTCAATGTTTGACAGTAGGTGTTACCATGACTGGATTACCTTCATATTTTACTATGGAGAATGCAGAAAATCATAGGGTAAGTTTACATGAAATCATTTTTTAAAAAATACATGAAGGAATAACAAAACCCCATGTATTAGTCTAAAGCAGTGCTCCCCAACCTTTCTGGCTTGGCAGGCTGGTGGGGGGATGGTTTTGTGCAAGTGGCAAGCAAATGTGCTCGCTTGGGCAAATGGAGCTGTGAGAGCACCCACCGCTCATGTAGGTGAAGCTATGCACATGCTTATCTGCTGTTTGTGCAGCCTGGTTCCATGGTCTAAAGCATGATTTGTTTGCCCACATTTATATTCAATATATAAACTGATGTTGGGTAAATATTTGAATTGATTTCAAATTTGAATATATTTTAAACTGGAATTCATAAATTTCTTTAAAAATCATTCTCTGCCTCTGTTACTGCTCCCACTCTTTGAAACAATTTCCCCCTTGAGATTTGGTTAGCCTACCCCTGCCTGCCTTTTAAAAGTGTTAAAGGCCTGTTATTTTTCCCCAGACATTGAGCCTGACTGGATGAGTTTCCCCCCGTATTTATGAATTTATATGTTACTCCTTTGTGTTTTTCACATTTAAATTTTAATGTACCAATTGATCAGTTACAGATGATGCTAGCTGCTTTGAGTTGTGTTCTGAGTAGGGTGGCTATATAAATTGATTAAATCAATCAATCAACACATTTATAATACAAAGTATACCAAGTAGCATACATCTATGTCTGAGGCCAACTTGAATAAAAAGGCCAATCTAACACACACAGACATATATACACACCCACACACAAATAAATAAATAAAAAGGACAGTCTAGATCAGCAGGTGAAGCAGAGATATGCAACTCAGATAAGACCAAAAGTTGGGCGTATTAAGTGCTACATTGCAAAGGATCAGAGTAACTGAAAAAAATGTTAAAAACTTGAGAACCAGCAAATATCTAAATTGATTAAACATTAATATATATTGGATTAAATTAATTGTGTGGTTTTAGCACATACATGTATTTAGTTATTCCTGCCCTTGCTAATCTGACTCCTGAGTTTAAAAGCAAACAAAAAGAAACCCACTAAAAGTTTATTATCTCCTACATCAGGATCATTTCCTTCCCTCTCCCTCTCTCTCTCTTTCTGATGCATTCTTCATCTAACCCTGAGCTGTGATTACAGTTGTTAGATTTGTTCCAATATGTTGTATCAAATACTCATTTTAATCAATTTATTTTTTGCAGATTAAGGCTTATACTCAGCTTAAGTTGTCTGGCCTTTATCCATCTGCTTATTGGTGTGGACAAGCATTAGTCGACATTCCTTTATATTACACTATTCTTCTTGTCATGACGGGGATCTTATTTGGTGTTTATCATGAAATTATTTTTTCCCCAATGAAGATCTTTGCTGTAGTAAGTCTTCCTACATTCAAACAATTGTTCTTTGGCTTTTCTTCAGTTTATTTCCACTTACCACTTTCTCAGTTCATTTCCACTTATTCAGGTCTTGTATTATTTTGTAGTCCTAAATCCTCCTTTTTTTAAAATGCCCATCCCTGGTAAAGTATCACTTTAACAAGGAGGTATGCTGAATCTCTTGAATTCTAATAATTTTAAATATGAAACACCCTGTCTTAAGCTTGAAACAGTTGTATTAAATGAAAATCTATTGTTTCATATTCAAAACAGGCTGTTTCAATTATTCTGGATATGTTTCAAGTACGAAGTGCTTCCAAAATGATCAAAACATCCTGTTTCAAATGCAATATTTCACTCAGAAAATATTAATCTGAATTTTTAAAAAGTTACAAATTTGAAATAGTTCTGAATTCAAGACATTTTGCACAATTCTTAATGGCTTCAGCTTCTCACTATTTTTATCTTTTAGGATAATTTGTAAAAAAACCTGAAAACATGTATACAATTATGTATGAATGAATGTATTTTCTTTTCTTGCAGGCTTTTTGCATTATAGGCTATGTACCCTCAGTAATTCTGTTCCATTACATTGTCTCTTTCACTTTTAAAAGTATACAAAATACCAAAGAATTTTGGTCATTCATTTTTCCAACTGTGAGTAAACAGGCAGAGCCTAATTTGTTTTTTCCATTTATTTAAATTTCTAATTTTGTTTCTCTGTTTATATATACACCTTCACGTTGGAATATACATGACTTTTTTAAAAAAATTAAATCATGTGTGCCCTTATTCTTATTTAGTCTGCAGTAAACATCATGTATACCTCTCTATTTTCTCTGAGTTTCATTTATTAGAATGAATCAAATCATTGTTGTCTAAGTCATAATGTCCAGTTTAGGTCTTGCATAATGTACCATCCCAGTCCTTGTAGTTCATTATCTACTATGTGGATCACACAAACTCTGTCCTAACAACCATGATAAAGTTTTAAAGCTGCTATGGGTTTTGTAAGAGTCAGAAGGTGCACTAAAGATATTCCAAACTGTCTCAGCATTAGTGTGGAACATCACAGGGACAAGAAGAATTCTTGTTTGATATTTGCCCATGAGTTTTATTATGATTATATTTGTTTTGTCTTTCAGGCAGCTTTGATCTGTATTATTGTCACTGATGTAGCATTTATAAAATGGTATACAGCAGCCATTATAATTCACATGTCCTTTTGTATCTTCGTTCCAATCTATCCTCTTATCGGGTGCCTGATTACTTTATTAGAGGTAAGTTTACTATAGACTGAATTCACTATTCAGAATTCTAGTGTGCCAAGGAGCACTATACGTTATTCTTAAATTTCAATATATGTTATACATTTTAAAACTTACGATAAACAACCATAATATGTCTTCAAAACAACAATTTCCCCTATAATTGAGGCAGGGGAAATGATTTGTCCTATGTTTAGTTTTAAGCTAAATTAGGACCATTATGAATTCTGATCACTTCTCAACTTTTTGTATTGAAAACTTTTCGTATGTGAACTTCTTCCATTCATTTCAGAATTAAAACTTCTAAAATATAACTTATATAAAAAGGCAAGCACTACAGATATCAATGTTGACAGAGTGAATGTAGCTTCCACTATCCTCAGTGCATCCACTGTCCTCATTAAAACTTATTTTCGTTTTGATTGTAGTCAAATTGATATGTGTAGTGCTACGGGTAAGAACAGCCTTGATGTGAGAATTTCTTATCATTCTCTCACATGCCCTATCTTTTTAAGGACCCACCAAGTAAGACATGAGAGATGGCCCTTTCAAGCAATGCACAAAGTTCAATTGTCAGAGGAAGAAGATTATCAGTAAATGTATCCAGAGAAAGAATCCAAAGAGTTATATAGCAGTCAAAGTCTGAAGAGTTCCGTGGCAGCTGAAGAACTCTAGTTTGGCCTCAGAATTAAATAGTCTTGGACTTCCTGGAAAGAAATGGCGAATTAAAGACTGCTTCACAGAACCAATGACCATGACAGGATAAAGAGCTGGCAAACAGACCAGCTCTTTATAATTCTCTGAGCATGAGGAGGACTTGAGATCTCTCACAAATGCTCTTATACCTCGTAAGACCATAAGGCAATGATCTTTGTCAGGTTTAGAGCCCTGAGAACCAGGGATTCTTGCTCAGACACCGGGTTCACATGCTTCCTTTTCTAATCACTTTCAGAAATTGCTGAATTGCTGAATCACTGAACCTACAGTCCACACTGCTTGTTTTGGAAAATAGTTGGGTTTGCTAAATTGAATTCCAAATCAAATCAAGAAAGGATTTGCTGTTGTATTCTGAAATATGAATTATTGTTGAAATATAAGAAGAGGTTTTTTTTAAAAAAATTAATCATCTTCATGATCTGCCAAAAAAATGAAAAAATAATTGGAATAATTATTATCTTGCTAGGAGACAAAGAAGATTGGCCAAAAAGTGGAAAGAAGTTCAGAAAGATTGTTGGTTTCAATAGTAGCGGTAAGAATCCTATTTTTTCTTCAGAATTCAGGAAATCTTATACATTTGAAGAACTTTTGATACATTTTTTTTCTCATTTATAATTTGAATAGGATTATAATATTCTTCATTCTATATTCTAAACTCATGCAACATGTGCAATATGTTAACAAAAGATAATGTAATCCTCTTCAACAGAACAGTCATGGCATGTGAAAGCTACATAGTTTGGTGAGCTCTAGATAGATTTACTGTCAAATATATCCTAATTTAGTGATTATATTCTAGAAATCAATTTACAGTATTATATCTTGATTAATAGGAGTTGTGTTTAAAAGCAAAATTGCCTTTTAAAAGGCTCCTCTCAATTAATACACTCTGAAAAAAAATGGGTTTCAGTTTCAGATCCAACACAATAAATACAACCTGTCATATATATACTTTATACTAATCATACTCTTAATATTTAAAGTTAAACATTGTCCAATATTTTTAGCAAAAAAAAGGAAGTGCCCTGTAAGTTTCTAAAAATAAATAATAAATACTTCTAGGTGCACCATTCAGATAGCAATAAAAAGATACAATGAAAGGTAAAGATTCTCCCCAGTTTATTCGTTTTCTATAATTTTTTTGGAAGAACATAAGCACATAACAAGTTTGGAGGCTAGGAATAAGGTAATGAAGTACAAGGAAAAAAATCTCTCCAGACATAAGAATCAGGAAGTTAGTGAAGCTTAATTGGTTTGTTTTGTTTTGAGATTTTGTTCTCAGTTGCCTTTTTGTTAAACTTGTGGTCATACATAGCATTTATAATCAGTTATATTGTTTAATTTTAAATCCTGCTTACTAGCCAGAGTCACTTTGGTAAGACGAAAGGCCATATAAGTATATGAAATAAAGTACATGACCTAAAATGAAGTATAAGAAATAAATGAAAAAAAAAAAGCCTATAATATTATAAGATTTTTCATACACATTTCCTGAGCAAAACTCAACTGTCTCTATTGAGCTTTAAACTGAAATTACTTCAACAGTGTTTCACAGTGTCAATATAGCATATATTAGGAGAGTTGTGTTCTATTTTTAGTAGAAATCAGCAAGCAATAAAGTTTCCCGATACAATTACTTATAATGTAATTTGGAGCAAAGCTGTGTTAATGTTGCATTTTGTTTTTTCTCTTTCTTTTAGCCCTATTTGCAATGTATAATTTGGCTCTTTCTTCTGCGACACCTTGAGGTGAAGCATGGAGGCAAATCAATGAGAGCAGACACTTTCTTCAGGCAAGTGTTCTGCATTTTTTTCTTTTAAAAATCAGTATTGAAATTACTTTTCCAAAGCAAAACTTGACAACTATAAGCTGCTTCTTTGAGAAAAAGAACACCTGTCACTGAAGCTTTTTGTCCATAAAGATTTGAAATCCATGTATTAGGTATCTTTTCTAGGTATGGCTAGACTGGTCTTGAGTGTTCTCTTAAAGTAGCAAGATTTTTGGCTTTTTCAGAACTGTCTTTGCTGAGACTATTGACCAAGGAAAATCCATGCTTCTCAAAATGTTTTCCCTCCCTCCTTGCATTTCCAAATTTACTCTGTCTTTTATAAATCCCTTGTGGCATCCTAGGCCTCTCCCACATTTCTGTTTGGTGGATTATTTTTGCATTCAGCAATATTTTTCCTATTATGATGAATGAATGTATAGATAATGAACGGGATTTTATTATGCTATTTCTCTATAAGGACTACCTCCTCGCCCATTCTGTTCTCTCAGAATAGACAGAATAGCTCTTAATAATTCTAGGAACATGGATCGGGTCACTCTTTGTTATGATTTTTGTTTAGAGGGTTCCATCCCAGAGTCAGGGTGGGGAGAAGGTTCACAACTATAGAATCCCTGCAATGAAGTGAGAAAGTGCTTCCTAATGACAAAGTCCTTCACTTGAACACAATCTCATTTGGCAGCAAGGATCTTAAGCTTTGGTCGATAGAACTGCCCATAGGATCAGGCTTACTGTCCGGCCTATTAGATAGTATCTTTTTGCAGTCTATTTAGAAATCTTATAAGCAGAGATTGGATATGTTTTCCTATCCAGAGCTCCTACACGGCCCAAAGCCTGTAAATTCTTAGATGTATCACATGAAGATGATGGCGATGAAGATGTTATGGCCGAAAAGCTGAAAGTTAAAGAGATGATAACGTGCCAGGACTGTGAAGAGGTAAACATCTTAATCCTTCCATCCTAATATCACTATGTATAAAATAACACAGAAAATTCCAAAGGTGCTTTTCCAAGAGGCAACTGGAGTTGTCTTGTTTTTCCTTAAAGACAAGACAGAAGAGGAACATCTTTAAGGAAAAATAAAGAAAGTGCATGTGTCTCTTAAAAAAGCACCTTTGGGGCAACCATGACCTGGATGACTGAGAATCTCCATCGAGAATAATCCAGAAAAGAAATAATTGGTTAGGCAACATTTGCAGTTATTAGCATAAATAGAAATTGTACTAGGAATTAATCTCTCCAGGGATCAGAGAAAGCAACCTGTAATAAAAGCACAAAGGGATCTTTATAATTTACCTGATCTTCATGGATTGATTATATCCCTGAACCAGCCATGTTTCATTTCATTTATTTCATTTATAACATTTATATACCGCCCTTCTCCCTAGGGACTCAAGGCGGTGTACAGCCGAATCAGACCCAAAATAATACAAAAGTTAAAAAGAAATTAAATAATGGCTGTTTAAGTTAAAACAACCCTCCCCCAAAATTTAAAACCCAGGTTAAAACCGAATTAAGAAGACAATTAAAACTATCTCAGCCCAGACCAGCCTGCTCAAAGAGCCAGGTCTTCAACGCGCGCCTGAAAGCCCTCAGGTCCATGCTGGTGCGTATCTCAGGTGGCAGAGTATTCCAGAGGGCAGGGGCCCCCACAGAGAAGGCCCTACTCCTGGGGGCCGCCAGATGACACATAGAGGCCGACGGCACCCGGAGAAGGCCCTCCCTGTGGGAACGCACCGGTCTGCTGGAGATCACCGGCAGAATGCGGTCCTGCAGATAACCTGGCCCAATGCCATGGATCGCCTTAAAGGTCAAAACTAGAATCTTAAAGCGAACCCGGAAAGCCACCGGCAACCAATGCAGCTCGCGCAGGAGAGGCGTCACATGGGAGCTACGCGACGCCCCCATAATCACCCGCGCGGCCGCATTTTGCACCAGTTGGAGTCTCCGGGTGCTCCCCATAGGGAGCCCCATGTAGAGAGCATTACAATAATCCTGGCGAGAGGTGACAAGGGCGTGAGTGACCGTGCGCAGGGCGTCCCGATCCAGGAAGGGCCGCAACCGGTAAATCCGGCGGACCTGGTAAAACGCCCCCCTGGAGACGGCCGCAATATGATATTATTCCCCTCATTCTCAGTCTTGGGCCCAGGAGTATGTAGAGAAATGTCAAATGGAACTGGCCTGAGATACCCTGCACCCATTTTCATTTTTACAATGTCCATCTCTCTCATAACAACAGAAAAGGATTCAGACTATTCTTACATATTGGCTAATCATGCTGACTGAAAGAAATGACATTTGAAAGGAATTATTGTGCATCATACATACATGCTGGTTCAGTGTAAGCTCAATATTTTTTTTGTTCTTTAGAAACCTGCAGTATTGGTTATCAGCTTACATAAAGAGTATGATGGAAAGACTGATTTCCTTCTTGGAAGAAAAATGAAAAAGGTGGCAACTAACTATCTTTCACTTTGTGTTAAGAAAGGTTATTTTCAAATTATTTACTATGGAATTATTTTGTCAAAAAAGAAACAATTAGCTTGTTGGAAAAAAACCAAACCCCCCCCTCTTTTTTTGCTTCTTTTTTAGGAGAAGTTCTTGGAATTTTAGGCCCGAATGGAGCTGGGAAAACTACTTTGATTAATATTCTAGCAGGAGAAGTTGAACCAACTTCAGGCCAAGTATGTAATTTTGATCAAATCTTTCTATCCACTCTTTCTCACTGTTTTTGCTTATTAATCGCTATTGAGTTCCCATCCACAAGATTTAGATTCACAGTACTTTCTAGGCAATGGAAATGGATATTTCTTATTGAAATATATGTATTTCAGCATTCTTAATGACAGAATATCAGTTGAAGTACATATTTTATTTCTAACTAGCACAAAAGTACCTAAACCTCATTTGGACAACCAAATAGTTATATCTTCAAAATAGTCCCATCTGATGGGACCCAAGCAGCATGTGTTCACTGTCAGAGAGCCTGCCCTCTGAAATTATCTCCCCTCCCCTCCCCTCCCCCACACCTGGTGGTCTGAGTTGCTTCTTTTCCTAGGCCCTGGTTTAGAGATATATGCCTTGATGGTAATTTTACTAATGTGTTTGGTATATAAACCTCTGAATTATTACCTTCTTTGTGTTGCATTGAATGTATTTTTAACTTTTACACTACTCAGAGCCATCATGAATTAGGTGGCGTATACGTTTGATTTATAGCTCAGTCAGTAACATAGAAGAGATCCGTGCAGTTGACAATATTTGAGCACATGGATTCATCCTTTATGTGGCTGTATGAACAAATTTGATGCACTCTATTAATCCCAACAATCAATAGAATATGGGAATGGACATAAGCAATTAAATGAATCAATTTTATAAAAAATAAAGAACGAAAACTATTGGAAAATAAATTCCTAGACAAATGCTTATATTACATTAGAATACATTTTTTAATAAAATAAAATGTTGCATTTTGTCTGTTATATTTATTTAACATTAAGATTTTGGTTAATTCAGCTTTTCACAGCCTCCTTTAACTGGAAACACTATGAACGAATACCAAGAAGAGATTCTTGTATTTGCAGGTGCTGATGGGAGATTATTGTTTAGGTGAAAATATTGTGGATAATTCCATGAAATACATGGGGTACTGTCCACAGACAAACCCACTTTGGCCTAATATTACATTACAAGAACATTTTGAAATTTATGGAGCAATTAAAGGAATGAGTCCTAGTGATAGGATCGAAGTCATAAAATGGTAAGAATCTCAACTATTTAATTTTTGTATACATTAATTGTATTTTCTCTTATTATGCAATGACATGACATTGTTGACTGATTATATTAAAATTTTATAAATGCTATAAAGATTCTCATATAGTTGGCTGTTTATTTACATTTGGTATTTTTGTATACTTATTTACTTACTACCTCCCGTTTCACCAAATAATGACTTTATTTTTTTTTTAAATGGCACATTTCAATTTTTATATTTTATATTTATTTATTGGTAATAATTCAGCTGCATATAGTTCAATATAAACTTCAGTTGCATAAAGTTCAATATCAACATGTATGAGCCATGGTGGCGCAGTGGTTAGAGTGCAGTATTGCAGGGTACTTCTGCTGACTGCTGACTGACTGCAATTTGGCAGTTTGAATCTCGCCAGGCTCTAGGTTGACTCAGCCTTCCATCCTCCCGAGGTGGGTAAAATGAGGACCCAGATTATTGGGGGTAATAGGCTGACTCTGTAAATCGCTTAGAGAGGGCTGTAAAAGCACTGTGAAGCGTTATATAAGTCAAAGTGCTATTGCTATATATGCAACAGATTAATGCAAGTCAAGGTGCCTGCACATACCATCAGTTTATTATATTATTACCAAGAATATCTCAGTTTCTTCATTCTTGTACATATATTTCATAATTTTCCTTGAACAAAATTATTTAATAATTAACAAAAAACCATGTGCATCTAACCATAATAGATGTAATTCCAGTAATTACTATGAAACTACTTTATATTTTATTTTTGAGTTCAATAAAATACCAGATCTTTCATCACATATGGTAGAAATACATATATAAATCCTATAGACTTAAATCTGCCTTTAGACTTAATTCCAACCAAAATAAGCAGAAAATCTTGCTACCAACGTTCTGCAGTTTCCTGCTGAAGTTTTCAAAAATGAAGTCACCAAAAATGGGACTCATGGGTTATAGTTATTGCTGCTATAAAATATTTGGAAACAGTGCTGTATGAGAATTTTAAAGAAGTATAAGTAGTATGTCTGATATTTATAAGGATGAGAGAATGAAAACATATTACTCTGGCTACTATACTAGCAAAAAAAGCAGCAGGTGAAGCTAGGCAGAATCATATCTGATACCTGTACAATTAGCACAAGGCCACCCCAAGGCTGTGTGCTTTCTCGACTTCTCTTCTCCCTATATACCAATGACTGCATCTCAAATGATCCATCTATTAAAATACTGAAGTTTGCAGATGACACAACAGTGATTGGTCTCATTCGAGACAACGATGAATCCACATACAGACAGGAGATTGTACAACTTGCCTCGTGGTGTAACCAGAACAATCTGGAACTGAACACACTCAAAACTGTAGAAATGGTGGTAGACTTTAGAAGAAACCCTCCCATACTACCACCACTTACAATACTAGACAACACAGTATCAACAGTAGAGACCTTCACATTTCTAGGTTCTATTATATCACATGACCTAAAATGGACACCTAACATCAAAAAAGTCATCAAAAGAGCACAACAAATAATGTTCTTTCTGCGCCAACTCAGAAAGTTCAAACTGCCCAAGGAGCTGCTGATTCAGTTCTACAGAGGAATTATTGAGTCTATCATCTGCACCTCTAGAACTGTCTGGTTCTGTAACCCAACAGGACAGATACAGACTCCAGAGGATAATTAGGACTGCAGAAAAAATCTCAAGAACCTGCCTTCAATCAAGTACCTGTATACTGCACGAGTCAAAAAGAAGTCTGTGAAAATATTTACAGACCCCTCACATCCCGGACATAAACTCTTTCAATTACCCTCAAAACAATGCTATAGAGCACCGCACACCAGAACTATTAGACACAAGGATAGTTTTTTCCGAATGCCATCACACTGCTAAACAAATAATGCTCTCAACACTATCCAACTATTTACTAAGTCTGCACTACTATTACTATTAATCTTCTCATCACTCCTTATCACCCATCCCCTCCCACTTGTGACTGTATAACTGTCACTTTGTCGCTTATATCCTTACGATTTATATTGACTGTTTCTAGTATGATTTGATTGCTTACTGTACCCTATGACTATCATTAAGTGTTGTACCTTTTGATTCTTGACAAATGTATCGTTTCTTTTATGTACACTGAGAGCATTTGCACCAAGATAAATTCCTTGTGTGTTCAATCATACTTGGCCAATAAAGAATTCTATTCTATTCTAAATAAAAACGTGTGTATTTCAGCTGTAAGGTATTTCAAAAGATTATGTGGCTCCATACCTCTGGACTGTACAAAACAGTGACACCACTATCAGCCTTAAAAAAACAACAACCCAGTGTTCATTTATTTTTCTTGGTCTTCTCCCAATTTCTCTTTATAGAGATGTCAATGGTTGTGATGAAAATGTTTTTCATTTTAAACTTTCTTGGTGATCTATGTTTTGTTGTTATCACTGGTTTTCATTAATTACATTTATTATATTGATTTTAAGTTGTTAGCTACTTGGGAATGTTTTATCTCCTAAAGTTGGGGTTGAAAATATTTTAATTAAATATGTTGTGCTGTATCTATCCTACCTGCCCCTCATTGTTCTATGCTTTTATGAGTCAGACTGCAGTTTCTTAAAATGTGCAAATTTTTAACACCTTATTAATACTCTTCTTTCAAGACTACAAAATGTACTTGTTTTCTACAGTTTTTCCAAAGCACTTGAACTTAAGGAACATCTACAAAAGAAAGTGAAAAAAATTGGTGCAGGAGTCAAACGAAAGGTATTTTCTATTTTAAAAAAATGATGCTCAAGTTGTGTTATATAAAGTGAATGGACAGCAAAGTAATCACTTCTGAATTTTTATTTTTCAGTTATGCTTTGCCTTAAGTATGCTTGGTAATCCTCATATCACTCTATTAGATGAGCCATCCACTGGTATGGACCCTGTAGCAATACAGCACATGTGGTAAGTAGCCTCCCATAATACTGGAAGAAAATATCATGTTGCTTTTTATGTAATGTAAGTTGTAATTTAATATACTGTGAGTGTTTTGTAAAGCCTATTATCTTTCTTTCACTATCAAAATCATGGTTTTCTAAACTCTTGTTTCAATAATCAAGAGAGAAATTTGAACTATTATTCAAGGATTTATCAGAGTTTAAATCTTGTAAATACTTAACAAAACTTTCAGGGAAAGAAATGAGATCAGGATTCAGGAAAATAGAAAGTTCTCAGATTGAAAACAAAAAAGGTAGAAAAGGGAATGGAATAGAATAGGAAAAGGAAATGTGGGACATAATTGTACAGAAAGATGAAAGAAGGAGGAAGAGAAATAAGAATAGTTTTTTCCTAAACAAGTGAATAGATCATTTCTTGCTTCATCTTCTATAAAGTTTTTTAAAATGTTCCCAAAGACAGATGTATAGGCTCTCCATAGAACTCGGCAAGGATGTCTCCATCTATTTCATAGGTAGCTCCATCTATTTCATAGGTATACTACATGGTCCAGAAAACCAAGCATTTAGTGCTAACTTTTGCCTTTCCTTAGAGCCCAAGTTTGTGAAGGGGCCAGGAGACGATTTTACATCATTACAATCTAGTCTTAGTTAAGGAATCTATTCTTTTTTTGTTGAGTTGTGCATTATATTGTACAGGAAAGCAATCCGAGCAGCCTTTAAAAGTAAAGAGAGAGCAGCTATTCTGGCGACACATTATATGGCAGAAGCAGAGGCAATCTGTGATCGGGTGGCTGTCTTGGTATCTGGAAAGTTAAGGTATTTCCTTAGCATCTTAATTTTTTTTCTTAAAAAATGAAACATGTTTTGATTGTGAATGTTGAATTGATTATCTATCTACCTCATCTTTTCACCACCTAACAAATAGGTACATTGGAACAGTTCAACATCTCAAGACTAAATTTGGCAGGGGATATTTTTTAGAAATGAAATTAAAAGAAACACCAGAATCACAGCAGAAGGAATACCTTCAAAGGAAGATTTTGAGCATTTTTCCAAATGCAAATTGTCTGAAAAGGTAAACCTTGATGGATTGATTCTAGATTTAGTCATATGTAGTCTTAGAATTAGGTCTATTATAATCTGAATTATTTAAAGGCAAAATAATATTTTAGAACACAAAAGGAACTTACCTAACATCTTTCATAAATCAAACACAATTTTTCCTAAGTTTTCCTATAAACAATGGTTATTACTTACCATTGAGGCTATTTAAATCAGCATGACTGCACTATATGTGGTAATCTTCTTTAATCATATATTGCTGATTTTGAGAAACCTATGCTGTGATTTATTAGTTAAATGTAGGTATCTCCTATCTCACTCTCAGAGTGACTGGGTGCATAAAAACCATATAAAAATGCAGTAAATCAGTTAAATGAGCCAGATATTTTATGCATCTTAAAATATGTCTTTGTGTTGGCCTTCCCTAGCTATTATCACCTTTAATATTTGTGAATCATGTTTAAAACATATATATATATATGTTTTTTGGAGGTTTTCGCGGGTATTTGTATGTGGATCTTTGGTTCTTCGGGTTTTCTCCCGCATAGAATTGGAAATATCTAGGCGATGTTTCGATGAAGTCTCATTCATCATCTTCAGGCTTGCGTCTTCGGCCTTGTGCTTCGGCCTTGTGCTACTCTGAGAAGCACAAGGCCGAAGACGCAAGCCTGAAGATGATGAATGAGACTTCATCAAAATGTCGCCTAGATATTTCCAATTCTACGCGGGAGAAAACCCGAAGAACCAAAGATCCATATATATAAAACATTATATACTCCTATACTTAGCTGGTGCAACAATATCATAAAAACTGATTATAAAACAATAGAATACAGTTGCCAGAATGATTCACTGAAACATCTGCAAGAATTATCATGTGCTACTAATGAACAATTGGAGGGAATATAAAGTTGAGAAAGTAGTCAAGAATGAACAGGTTAGAATATTGTGGGATTTCTGAATACAAACTGATAAAGATGTAATTGTGATTAAAAAGAAGAAGGCGTGGATAACTGATGTGGCAATAGCAGGAGATAGTAAAACAGAAGACAAAGAACTGGAGATCACAAAGTATCAAGATAGGAAAATAGAAGTAGAAAGATTATGACCTAAACAGGCCATGGTGGTCCCAGTAGTTATTGGCACACTGGGAGCCATACGAGAAAAATCTTGGGAAAAAATCAGAAAATCTGTGTATTGATAAAATTTCCATCTGCTAGTTACAAAAGGCCACAATGTTTGGATCTTCACCAATACTTTAAAAATTCTAGATTCTTGAGAAGAATTAAATGCATACGAAGGCCAACTCAGCTAAAGCACAAGCAGCTGTGATTTCATATTGTTGTGTACATAATCATAATTATTGTATATGGCTAAAGCTATGTACTTCTTGTTAAGGCTTATCTTTTTTTTTTAACTTTTTTACAGCTTTGCTTCAATTTTGGCATATAAAATTCCAAAAGAAGATGTCCAGTCACTTGCATTGGTTTTTTCTAAACTGGAAGAAGGTAAGGATTTAACTTTCTAAGTATAATAGAATCTTCAACCTCACTTATCCATCTTAATCTTGCTGTCTATCATCACTAACATCATCCTATTACATTATGTTTCTATATGCATTTATCTTTTTATCCAACTTTTTGTTTTCTGGTAAGCTTTTTTTCATATGGCTTTCTCATTTGCAGAACTTATAGTTTTTCGGACTTTCTTTATGCTTTTATAGCATTTAAGGCATCATGGCATGAAGTTGTCAAACATATTCACAAAGTTACATTGGAGGTATATACATGCTGCCATGTTAATAATTGATGGTGTGCAACCTTTGGAAGTGCACAGAAGCAAGAAAATGAGAAAAACAGTGTTGTACTATGCAAAAGCCATTCCTTTTAATATGTGTTGTCATGCTGTATGCATAAAATATCATGACACTTTCTTCAGAAGGAATCCAGTGGACACTTCTGACAATCTTAATAGAATGTGGAAGTCAGAATTAGTCATTAAATTTCCTATAAAGCCCCACTCCAATCACATTTTGTTTTCTTTTTACAAATGTCTAGGTATAAATGGTATAATATATATAGTCTCTCAGTGAATAATAAACAATTATTTCTGACAATTTTAACAGCAAAACATTCCTTTAATGTTGAAGAATACAGCTTCTCTCAAGCAACACTTGACCAGGTAATTAGATAAAGATTTATGGTCCAAAAATTCATAATATGCCCTCCAAATGTATATTCTCCACAAATTTTAAAGCAGTCACTTTGTTATATGAAATTGTCATTTCCATCCATAATTTCATAAGTGTCCATTTGTTTTCTTGTTCTGCAACAAGGGCATAAGGCATGTCATTCAGAGCCAACATTTCATTCATAATGTTGTAACAGCAGGAAGGTTTTTCTATACACAGAGTACTTAACACATGACAATGGGAAACCTTGTCCTTCTTCCTTCTGAGATTTATCTCCCAATCATTAAGGGATACAAATTTTGAATCTTTTAGTTAACTCAGGTCACAAATCTGCTCACCTGTTGAGTGGAATTCTAGTGAGGAAAAGTTGTCATTAAAGCACTCATGCACTGTTCATTTCTTTTAGGTATTTGTGGAACTTGTCAAAGAACAAGAGGAAGAAGACACCAATTTTGCTACATTAAATGGAACAATTAGTTGGGAAAGATCCCAGGAAGATCGAGTAATTTTCTGATTTGTTGCAAACTGAAGAATTTGGCTGTTTCATTTTTAAGGGCTTTTTTGCTCTGAAAATTGATGCTTTTTTTGGGGGGGGGGGGAATATGCACTGAGCACTATGCATATAAAACATACTCTTATATAGCTGAAAGAATTCACCTTCTTTGCCTTACTATGCTATAGATAGTATGAAATGGCTTTATTTTTTTAGTAATCTTATTAGGGTGCAACTTGCAATCAAGGGGTAATAGGATTGGCTATATCTTTTTCTAAGTCTGCAGCAAGCATGGCATTTTGCATATCAGATAATATAGTCAATGAATCAGATTCTGCATTAATCTAGTATTTATTTTTATGAAAAGGATTCCAGTCATGTGTTCCTTTATATTTTGTTTTACAATGCGGGTAGAAAGAGATCAATGTACAATGAAATTTATAAAAATATTTCTCCTCTTCAGGGTTGGGAGATCTCAAAAATTATAGGTGGAGGTACTCAAGGCTGCAGGAGGAAGGTAAAATCAGCAAAAATGAATAATCTTCACCTGCTTCAGGTAGCTCTCAGATGAGCCTCCATCTGTATTAAGAGATGAGCCTCCACTGTATTTTGCTCAATTCCATGAGCTGAGTTTGTAGGGCAGTGAATTTACCCCACTATTTATGTATATTTATGAAACTTTTTATATGCAGTGCATTTTATGAAATTTTATTTTAAGAATCACTTTATATTCCAAGGTACCTTTTTTCCTTGTTATAACTTGCTAATCTATGTACAATAATCATTATATAATCAATGGTGTCATTTTTCAGAAGATATTGCTAAAGGCATTGTATGTTTGCAGATTCCTGGAACCTTTTGTCAGTTTTCATTTGAACATACTGTATATAATCCTTAAAAAAGCAGTTGCCTAAGTACTTAGCTTTTCGATAGTTGTTATTTAGGTGACTTGCAGTTCAGTTATATCTTATAATAAACAGTTATTAATTAATCTAAACTTAAATGTGTTCATTTTGGTTTAAGTTTCTTAAAGGGCTTAGGTAACAATGAGAAAGTTATTCATACAATAAATCCTCAAATTGATATTTTCTTCTTGAATGAAAATACCATGCTAACTTGAGATTAATATTGAAAATATGTCAGTATATTCATGTTTTTAAACAAAACAGTGCTCCAAATGAGTGACATTTGCTTTTTATTTGTCATGCTTTCCACTTTCCTTTGAGGTTTAGAAATTCTGATATCTAATGTTATAAGTAAAGAGATGTCATGAAGTTAATTGACTTGGAAGAAAAAAATGAGCCACAAAAAGATTACTTTTTAGATATCACTGTTTATCAATCAACAATAACCCAATTTAGGGATTATATTGTATTGTTATCACTACATACTTTGTCTTGAATTATCTAAAATGTTACTGTTGCACATTGCTGAAGCAGACTATGTATTACACTTGCATATAAGTTTATTTCACTTTTCCAAATATAAATATTTAGCACTAATGATGCTACCTAGTTAGGTAATGAAACTTCTGCAACCAAGCTTAAAGAACACTAATGACCTATAATATAAATAAAATCATTAAATTTATTCATTTTTCTTGTTCATATATAATGAACATATCACATACACATGTGGACATGTTTTCTTTTATTTTTGTTCAGTATATAACACCCCAAGTTTAATTTTCATTTTTCAATAATATTTGTACCACAGACGCAACCAGAATCTTATAGTTTACTGTAATGATAATTAGAACAGGGATTAAAGCATATTTAAGAGCATTTCCAAGTGAGGGTCTTCTCAGCCCACTGATGCACCTTTAAAAGATGAGGGGCATTTGAACTAGCAAACAATGGGACACAGTTTTTCAAAGAATATTTTTTTAAAAAGCCTAATCCTGCATCTTTCTTGTATATCAATAATTCTGGCTGGTCCCCTCAGACCAAACAATAGGGTTGCTCTGTTAATTAATTTTGCATTAAAGCCAGGAAAGGAGAGGGGAGATGCATGTTGGGTTTTATATACTGACTTTATTTGATCCAATTGGGGTATTCTGCCTTTTGAAATAAAGATCACCATTGGCTGTTCTGTCTGAAGTAGCAAAATGCCTCTTTATAGATCCCAGAGTCACTTCTGCTGATATTTTATCATGTTCTTCAGTTCTTTAAGTCTTTTTTTCCCCCTATTACCTACCACCTGTAACACAAGAAAGATTTGATGGTGAGAGAGATTGATTAAAAAACACGTAAATACATAAGAGAACTTGAAGAAATGCACATGAAACGACAGCAAAGAAAAATGAGGTGAGACCTATTGGGACAGCATCTCTTCATCTGGAAAAGAGCAAAAGCTTATCTCACCAACTCTTGGAATTGGTACTCTGTGATCTGATATAATAAAGCCGTGAAGACTGAAAGATTTATAGGCTTCTGAGGTATTTTTCCTGATATTTTGGGATGTTATATTTTTGGCCATTAAAAAAAAAAAGCTGCCTCCCATTAACTACTATTTATTCTGTGATAAAGATGTTACACCAAACGACCATATTTGAAATGGATATGTGAAAGAACAAACAACTAGGGCTGCTTTGCCAGTTATGACAGCTCATGATATTATTCCTGGTAGTATGACCTCTTTCTTACATAATCCACTTAGGTTTGGTTGGAGAATCAAAATAATTGAAACTATTGAAGAATGTTTACTCGGCATATGTTGAAATGCAACACCATCTTTTTTCAGTCTTTGAACCTTTGTTGGTTGTATGAAAGAGAGAAGGAGTGCATGTCTTAGTGCAGGGATATGCTCCATAGTGGGGAGCATTAACACTTTTTAGTTCAAAGGGCCACATTTGTTACCAGATAGAAAATCAAGACGCATCCTTTGCATCTACAAAACATACAATCTTTAACATAAAGACTGTAAGTGATCTCCTGGTGATTTTTGTCAAGACTACTGCTTTCTCACTGATAGTAGCCATAAATGGTGTTCTCTTTCCGATCAGCCACCTGATACTGTGGGTTTCTTTTTTCTTTTTGATTTGTATGCAAACTGCTAAAAGTGCAGAGAAAGCTTGCAGGGTATCTACTCATGACTAAATGGGAACAACTTTCAGCTATCTCTTTTTTAATTTATGGTAACTGCTTTTCTTCCTCCTAAACATTCAAAACAATTGGGACAGGAGATGTTCCATGAAAAGATCAAGTCCTGACTGTAGCATTGGAAAAAAGAGTTATAGGTGTTAAGATTAAAGGGATCTTAACTTAGAGTTATTATTATTTAGTATATGGGATGTTACAATTAGCCAGGAGACTACAATGTTAGCACAAAGTAGTTATTTCACTGCCAAAGAGTCTCTTTAGTTTGTGCTCATGCACTTTCCAAGGTGCATCTGAGGGGACAAACTAGCTTTGCACCAGAAAGATGAGTAGCATCTGTGGTGTCATCTGGGATCTTATCTCATCACCAATGTCACTTGCAGTTGGGTGTCGCACCTGAGCAGGTCCAGCACTAGCAAGGGTCTAACCGTCCGCACAAAATGGCTGCTCATATGTAATTTTGAAGAAAAGAGGTGGAGGCAGCAATAAAGCTTAACTGGCTTTATTGTTAAATTGTATCTCAGATGTGGCTAGCCACAAGCTCACGGCAGCAGCTGAGAGAAAGACAGCTGATTCCGCTTGACAGCTCCTGTTATATGGAGCTGTCAAATGGCTCAGCCAATCAGCGGCACCTCAAACAGCGGACCAGAGTGAGGATTTGCTGGTCGCAACACTCCTTCCCTCTGGAACTGTGCAAGTGTAGTTGTCCAGATAGGCAGGGCGATGCTTCACTCGCCCAGATCGCCTTAGTTCTGCAGCCGGTAGCAATAGGGAAGGACCTGTTGCTGGAGTGGCACCTTCCACTTGGGGTGGTATCTTCTCCCCTTCTCTAGCAATGTTGGCTGGCTGCAGAAGGACCTCAGTGGTCAATGGGACCTTTTCGGACAGTGGCAAGCGGGCTTCTCCAGGTAAGGCCTCCACGAGAGATCGCTGGTTGGGAGTTGGCCTTTGAGGGGCTTCAGTGTTGCCCCACTCGGTGTCCGTGGTCTCAGCCTCCCTCTGGATTGGACCTGTAGGAGCACTCCAATGGCTCCTTAATTGGTTCACGTGTTGGCGCCACAGTCTTCCATCCGCCAACCGTATCCTGTATGATTTTGGGCCTGTTTTCTGTTCCACCCACCTGGGCAACCATAGGGGATTTCCCACATAATTGCGGGAGGAGACTGGGTCTCCTGGCTTAAAGTACCTTGCTCTGCTGGATGAATTGAGGGGTGTCCTGGGAGCATAGGTAGGGTGCAGCCTATCAAGGGTTATGCAAACTCTCCTTCCCATTAATAGTTCAGCTGGAGTGCGGTTGGTGGCAGTGCTTGGGGTGGTGTGCTGTGTTAGTAAGTACTGGGCTACCCTGGTAGACCAGTCCCCTTCCTCCATTCTCCCCAGGGCTTCTTTAGTTGATCTTATAGCCTTTTCTGCCAGGCCATTGGAAACTGGGTGGAAAGGGGAAACCAGGGCATGTCTGATACCCCTTTGGGCCAGGAATAGTTCAAAGGGGGATGAGGTGAATTGGGGTCCATTATCTGAAAGCAGGATGTCTGGGTACCCATGGGATTCGAAAATGTCATCCAAGGCCCTGCTTACAGTTTCTGAAGTGGTTGATTTGAGGAGAACCAGCTCTACCCACTTGGAAAAGGAATCAACCAGGACCAAGAAGTTTTTCCCTTGCATGGGGCCTGCTAAATCCACATGCACTCTAGACCATGGCATTTTGGTATCTTCCCATTCCCCAGGAGTGGCAGCTAGTGGAACAGGTCTGGACATCTGGCAAATGGAGCAACTTTGAACTTTATTAGTAACTGCCTCATCCAGTCCTGGCTACCACACATAGCTCTTGGCCAGAGCCTTCATTCTGTTGATACCTGGGTGACCCTCATGGAGTACTTCAATGATACGCGGTCTTAGCAGGTGTGGAATGATTACTCGGGGTCCCCACAGTAAACACTCCTTTAGCACACTCAGTTCTGCCTGGTGTGCCTTGAAGGGGCAGAAATCCTCAATAAGGGTATCTCTGGGCCACCCCCTCCGCACCCAGTCCATAACTTGGGATAGCTGTACATCTCTGGTGGAAGTGTAGGTGATGTCATCAACTGTGAGAGGCAATTGTAGATCTTCCAGCATGAACTCGGAGGCTGAAGGGGCACAGTCAGTGGCCAAAATGGGTAATGGGCATCTGCTCAGGGCATCAGCATGCACTACATCTTTGCCAAGCCTGTAAGTCAACTTGTAGCTGTAAGCTGCCAAGAAAAGGGTCCATTGGGTCATCCTTGGGGAAAGGATTTGTGGGCTGGGCTTGTCACCTGCCAGGATGCCTAGCAAAAGTTGATGGTCAGTGATGAGCTCAAACTGGTGTCCATAGAAGTATTTATGAAACCTTTTGACTGAGGCCACTGCAGCCAATGCCTCCTTGTCAATTTGGCTGTAGTTGCGCTCTGATTTGGAAAGCGTTCTTGAAAAGTAAGAGATAGAGGCTTCCTGGCCATTTGGCAATCTATGGCCTAGGACTGTCCCAATCCCATAAGGGGAGGCATCACAAACTAAGTCAAGGGCATCACTGAACTGCATAAGTACCTTGGATGAAGTGAGCAGGGCTTTTACTGCAGTGAAGGAGGCCTGCTCCATGGCTCTCCACTTCCAAGGTGTTTTAGAATCTAATAGTCTGTGCAAAGGTTCTGCTACAGTGGCCTTGAAAGAGCTGTAGAAGTTAAGTAGTCCCAAAAAGGCTTGCAACTCAGTTTTGTTCTGAGGGACCAGGGCATGCACTTTGGACTCCACAGGGTGAATTCCCTTGTAGTCAATGTGATAACCTAGGAAGTCTATCTGGGAAACTGCAAAGATGCATTTATTTCTGTTCAATTTTAGTCCAGCATTCTGAAAACACTGGAGAACTTTTTGCAATCTTGCCAAATTTGACAGATTTGACAGTTTGGTGGCTTGAGCCTCTTTGATCGCCAGTTTCAAGCTGAGGTCAGCTTTTGCCAGCAACCGTTGTTGTAGCCGAAGGTCTCTCACCCCACAGACAAGCTGGTCTAGCAGCATATCATCTAGTTGATCTCGGAACCTGCATTGAAGGGCGGCCAAATGAAGAGCCACCATGTATTCACCTACAGACTCGCCCTCCACTTGGCTTCTTTGCCTGAAGGCATGGCGGTGGGCGATACGTGATGATTTCGGGGCATAGTAGTTACCGAGCACCTCCTATAGTTCTTCCCAGGTAACAGCCTTGATCATCTGAGAAACCAGCAACGCGGTGGCAGTGCCAAAAACGGTGGCCCCGCAGAAACTCAGGAAATAGGCTTTTTTCCTGTTAGGAAGAATGTTGGACAGGTTTGCGGCATCCAGGACATATTCGAACCTGTTGATGTACGATGTCCACATCTTGGTGGCTGGCCGAAAAGGCGAAGTTTGGCGGTGCCATCATATCTTCGCTTGACAGTGACTGCTCTAGTGACTCTCTTAATGACAACTCTTAGTGACAGCTCTTTTTGTAGTGACTTCAGCCGTGTGGTGCTCTCTCTCTGCCTCAGGATTGCCTCAGTTTGTCAGTGATCCCACCTTTGTTGCCAGTTTTGTGTTTGGCTCATTGAAGAAAAGAGGTGAAGGCAGCAATAAAGCTTAACTGGCTTTATTGTTAAATTGTATCTCAGCTGCAGCTAGCTGCGAGCTCGCGGAAGCAGCTTGAGAGAGAGACAGCTGATTCTGCTTGACAACTCCTTTTATACGGAGCTGTCAAATGGCTCAGCCAATCAGCGGCACCTCCAGCTCCCATTCAAACAGCGGACCAGAGTGAGGACTTGCTGGTTGCAATATGTAAGATGCTTTCAAACTGCTAGGTGGGCAGAAGCTGAGGCAAGTGATGGGAGCTCTCTCCACCATGAGGTGCTAGGATTCGAACCGTCAGAGCAAAAACCATCTCCGGCATCTTTAAGGCACTCACCCATCGTGCCTCATAACTTGGGGGTGGTGAGACATTTCATAGCTTTACTGTCATAAAGTCTTCTGCGGGTCAAATCCACTAGTTACTTCTTACCCACTGCTGAACATAAATAGTTGCACGCTTGATGGGACACAAAACTACAAGTGAATTGAAAGGGCAGTTAATAGTATCCCCAGACCTCTAGGTGGAGCTGCTGCTTTGCTCTTTCAGTATTTTATGCATATCTGCTTCTTCCTTTGGCAGCTACAGTTTTTCTTCAGCCCAGTTGTGGGTTTTAGTGATAGCCAAGAAAAAGATACAGCCTGCAGAGAGGCAGAATACTTGAATAAATCCCACTTGACTTAAGAAATATGTTCATTTATAAATATAGTGCATAAATAATTTTTTGACCTGTTGGTAGGATTATTAATTACCATCAATGTTCCTGCCAGCCAGGTGAACAGTTAAAGATACACGCACAGGCCCACAAGCTTTTAAAATGTTCCTGCAAATTCTTTTTGGACAGAGAAGACAAAATAAAAAAGAGGAATAATTTATGAATGTCATAGGGACACAGAAATCAGCTTTGCTTCTTTGTTGAAGTAAACATCTGGTGAGTTCATACGATATTCTGAAAGAAGTAAAAATTTATATTCCCCTCCCCCTCCACATAAATGCCATGAGGAAAGCTTCAGCTAGAAGCACTCAGATATCACTGCTGGAGTAAGGTGCTGTCACGGGGAAAAGTTGTCTCTTTAGTCAGGAGTGCTACAAAATATTAAGAGGTGCTTCATAATAAAATTGTTGCCTTGGCTTCTGTTTCTCTGTGCTTTTTGTGACTGATACAGCCAGAGAAGTCAAAGACTTCCCTAATCACATTGTTATTATTTCATTTTGTTCATCTTATTCAAATTTTCCACTGGGATAGATTTATTCACTGGTGTTATTTAACCATTGACCATGGGCCAGCTGGGAGTAATGTCTTTTGCACTATTATGCAATTGTATTTTTTGTAAAAACAGACAACATTTTTCTAACACAAAATCATTTTTAGATTATAATTTAATGCAGGGAGAGGCGGATGTTATAAAAACAATACCTTAATATTTCTAACTAGTGATTTCAACAGGAACAAACACTCTCAAAAACTGGAAAACACATTCTGCCATATAGCATATAAAGATCTCCAGAGAGCAGTTTAACTGACATTGATTAGTTGTCCATAAATCTACAATACTATCTATGATTATACAACAACTAAAAAATAAGAAGAAACCCTTTTCTCTAACCTCATCACTATAGTCATTGTTTAAAGCAGGGCTTACCAAAGAGAGGGGGAGGGGGTGATAAACCAATTGGTCCACCACAGACTTAAAAATTGCCACATTTACTTAAATGTATTTGAAAATCTCCTAGAGTATTCCTATTAAGGTGAAAACTGATGAAATGGCAAGATCATTCAAGACATTCTTTTTAATAACATAGGTAGTTCTTAAGTTACACCATTTTTTTCAGTAACCATTTGAAGTTGCAGGCGGTGCTGAAGGAAAGGATTTATGACAGTTCCTTGAAGTTCAGGAAGACTTTATGATAAGCAGTTTTGGGTAATAAAGGAAAAAAAATTGGAAAACACTGGTTTAAAGTATGATTAAGCACAGGAATTTGGGCTTCTGTGGCATCCAGCCACACAGAGAATATTGTTCAAGGGGATGGAAGAATAGATTCAATTAAAGATCAATAAGTTAATGTCCCACAGTTACTGAAGCAATCAAACCTGACATGACAACAATTTGATACTTCCAAAAAATAGCATTTGCAGGAAGAAAAATAAATGTTTGGGGATGATCTTGGCATTCTCTAAGACTTAAATATTATGGAATATCTGTCAAATATTCAGGGCATGCTATTTCTAGAAAAAGGAACAGATGGGGCCCAACCCAGATGTGCACATGCGTAGAGAGGAAAGGAGAGGAGAACAAAGGAAAGCAATAAGCTGGCTCTCAAGGAAAAGCAGATGTAGACACTAGCCAGCCCCTCCCTGGCTGGGAAATAAATAGTAGGGGTTTGGGAGTGTCCCTTTGTCACACACAACCATTCGTTTTCAAGTATACAGCAAGCAATTTGGATTCCTTGGCCAGAACCAGCTTTGTTGGGACTAATTTTGTTTGATTTTTGTTTATTCACATGAATAAAAGACTGTTCCTGCCCTGTTTTGAAAAGGGATTTGTTTTGTTCGTAAGTGGCTTATCATTGCTTGCAAAGGCTGATCAGAATAATGTGCTTCATCAGCTGGTGCTGGGGATCAAAAGAGACAATGCCATTACATACAGGATCCCTCATAGTTCTCCTCTATGCTGCTCTCGACTAGCAACCATTTGTTTAGTGACTGTTTAAAGTTACAATGGCACTTTTATATGCATTAACTGCAGCTAGAACTGTATTTGCACAACAATGGAAAAGAGAAGAGAACCCTACAGATGAAAATGTGATTTAAAAAAATATTAGAATGTGCTGAAATGGATAGAGTAACACTTATAATTAAGGAAAAGGAAGAAACTGAATACTTTTTGACAGGATTTATTTTATCAGTGGTTAGCTAATAAAAACAGAAGTTAGAAACATGAAGATGAAATAAAAGGACTAATGATATAAGGGAGGTTTGTTAAAATGGATAAACAACTATTATTATTGTCATTATTATTATAGAACTAAAACCAATGTAATGAATATTGTTGTGAACATTTTGATTACTATTTCCTAAGAAATATTTGTACCCAGACAACATACTGTTTAACTAAAAATAGGATTTTTATATGTTATAAAATAAAAAATATATATGTATAAAAAAATAAAGTTACAATGGCTCTGAAAAAACTGACTTATGATAGGTATCCACACTTACTGTATGCCTGCTGCAGCATCCTCATGGTCATGTGATCCAAATTTGGTTGCTTGGCAATTGGCAAGCATTTATGACAATTGCACTCTCCCGGGTCGTGTGATTGGCATTTGTGACTTTCCCAGCAAATGAAGTCAGTTAAGTTTCACTTAATGACCGCATGGTTCACTTTACAGCTATGGCTGTATGGGTTGTGAAATGGGGCAAAGCTCACTTAACAACACTCTTGCTTAGCAGCAGAAATTTGGGGCTCCATTGCGGTCTTAAGTCGAAGGCTGCCTGTACTCAATGCTACATGCTCTAGGGCTGGGAGAGGGTCTTGGGCTCTGCCCCTCAATTTCTGCTTTACCCTAATGGTGCCACAAGAGGTTGCTGGAAGTTTCTGGAAAGAAAAAAAGAAGTGACATAATCATGCCATGAAGGAGCCTGGAAAATCTGCCCAGAGACATAGAAAAGCCCTCCAAAAGTTAAGGCATGTGGTGAGGTAAATATACTCAAACAATCAACATCGCTGATATAATTTCTAAGATGTATAAAAATGCCTGTTCTGAGGGGATGTGGTGTATGACTAGTATAGCTAGATTTACCTAGAAAAACTCCATATTATTGGGACCAGTGTGGGGGGGAAACCATTTCCCTTTGATTTTAGATTCTCCCCCCCTTTGGGCCTTCACTTTTGCCCCAAAATTCCTGGAATCCTCCGTTATAGCCTTATCAAGGAACTCAAACCAGCCCAGCTGTTTTGATTGAGTCCCTTTCCTGCCCCAGATAAATTAGCTAGAAAGCTTTGCATACTTAATTACTAGCTTATTAGTATTTTTAGAAATGTTTTATTAATGAACTTACCTTCAGGGAGGACTGGCCTCTGCCAGGAATATGAATACTTTTTTGCCTGGGGCCTATTGCTTGCTAATGATCATGTGCCTTGCTTTCTCAAAAGTGTATATAAAAGCTATGCTCATTTTATATTGGAGAGCATACTTCTTTGCACTGTACAAAGTAAACAGGTTGCAAGTCCCCACCTTGGGAAATAATTGGCTAATTTGCACCAGGGAAAAACAAATTCAGCATTTGACTGGGCCAGTTCATAGGTTGGAGCACTTAGTTTTTTGGACTTTAATCCTGAGCATGAGTTCTTTACTTCTGTGCAGAAATAAAATTCTTAATATGTTTTCCCCCAACTTTCTGTGATTATTAACTAATCCACACCAGGTAAAAGAAACTATCCAGTTTTGGGCTGGGCCAACACTTCCAATTTACTCCACTGATAATATGATTCTTTTTGTGACTGTGAGGGTGTTGTTTTACCTTGGACACCATGGGTTCTTGGCATCCAAGGTGGCTATTGTTTTAATACTTGTAGGTCACCCACAGTTGGGGGTGACCTACAAGTTGCAGGATGAGCAGCTATTATAGTGGTTTGTTGCACAGTGAGACAGATGCTTAGAGTGGATTGGCACTTTAATCTACCTATCAAGACTTCCAAGACCCTCCAAAGGACTTGATATAGGCAAATGTTATTGCTTAATGGTGTTAAAGGCATTATTGCAGGTTGTAAGCTGTTCCAAGTCAATTTTGGAATTGATTGAAGGGGATTTGGTCAGTTATCATGTTCAAGTGGTGCTCCAATTGTTTTGGAATTGCACCCAAGGTACCTATTACTATTGGCATTTTTTTGCCACAGTCGTTCTATTTGCAGATCTATATACTTTATGGTTTTCTCTAGTTTTTTTTTTCTCTCTTCTATCTTGCTGACTCCAGGTATTACAATCTCCACTAGTCAGACTTTTTCATCTTTCTTATCAAAGTTGTTAAATATAGGGTACTGTGAGGCAAATGCTTGTCTGTTTGAATTCTAAAGTCCCAGAGTACTTTAGCTTCTTCATTTTTCATTATTTTGCGATCCCACTAGTTTTTGCTTACAGGCACATGGTATTTTTCACAGTTCTTCCAATGCACCATTTTTGCTACTTTGTAATCAGTCTATGTGATTTTCTTGCAAGTGGTCAACTATTTCTCCAGCTTCTTTTAGAGACAGCATTTGCTGTCTGTTGCTGTCTTCTTAATGCTAGCTTTATATGCATTTGTTCTTAAGGCTTGGTCTACTACAGCCAGAATTAGCCCCTCAATTTCTTCCTGTTCTTAGCCATTGCCAGTTCTTCTTGTTATTTGCTTTGCCTGCTTCTTTTTTTAACTCCTGAGCTTGTAATGCTTTTCCTTGCCATGTCTCTTTTCTATTCTTCATTTAGTCTTTCTTGTAGGCCAGTTTGTTTTCTTTGGTAGTGTATTCAGTAAACCTTCATGGTGTACTAGCTTTAGTGCATCTTCGTCTCCTATGTCCTTCTGATATTCTTCCAATGCGCTTTTTATTTCTTCAATTGCCTAGTGTACTTGGAACGTTCCATGTACATCTATACTCCTTGGTAAGTAGGTTATTTTTAGTGGCATTTGCCCTTGCTTGTGCAATTCTTTTTATGTCTAACCATAATGGTTGCTGGAGGCAGAAAACAAGATGCCAGAAGTAGCCACTGAAAGAGAATAAAGGTAAAATACCATAAGTACTCAGAGAAAAGGTTGGCTATAAAGGCAATAAATAAATAATTCCTACATTAGGCAATGAAGTAAAGTTTGAAGGAACTAACAAAACAGATTCTCTGAAAGCATCACTGGCATTACAGAATCTTTGTGAGATCTTAGAATTTATCAAGAATAATGGAAAAAATAGCATTCTAGGTTTGAAGATGGTGATCTGGTTTTCCCTTCAATGTTCCAGCCCAAAAAGATGGTACCTGCACATTCCACTCTGTTTCTCATACTCCTGGAATTGCCATGGCTTCTCTTCTATGACAGCTATGTAATGGTGTTGTAGCCAAGGGAAGGATGTGGGAGTCAAGCCTGATGGGAAGGGGAGAGGTTGCATAACCTCCTACTGTTCTGGAACCGAGAAACAGACCAATGGGACTTGTGCTTGTGATGTGGCAGCTCCACCTCTCTAAGATGCTATTGCTTGGGAAGCTCCTAGGAAAACCTACATGTGGAATCTGCATATATAACACTAATAACTTTCTACTTCAAATCCACTTTCAATATCACCTGCACATTCCATTGAGGTGGAAAAGGCAGAGCAAGCAAGCAAGAAAAGTGCTTCAAATCCCTTTCATAATCACCTCCCTGAAAAAATACATTAGAGATCTGGTTCAGCTAATTACAACCCAACTGAGTAAACAAATGTAATGCTGCTGTTAGACTGCAAAATTGGAGCTCAGCCCTGGCCATGGATTTCTGGGCTGCTCTAGGCATTTTGAATTTCAAAATGATATGGTGCCAAATTTCTTACTGTTCCTTTTAATTCCTACTATTCAAGCACTTAAGCAGCATTATGAAGCTTTACAAGATTATCAGCTTTAGTATGACTGATGAGAAAAGCCATAACTTTA
The DNA here is from genome assembly GCA_023653725.1 of Bungarus multicinctus. Classification (NCBI taxonomy): domain Eukaryota; kingdom Metazoa; phylum Chordata; class Lepidosauria; order Squamata; family Elapidae; genus Bungarus; species Bungarus multicinctus. The sequence goes on from CM042834.1 coordinate 129,660,760, forward strand.
AGTTTTTGACTGGACTAATTGAATAGCAAGGAAAACACTCCAATTAGCCTTTGCAGAAAGGAAACAGAAGGACCAATAAGGAAAAGAAATATAAACGGAATCTCTTGGCAAGGATTACAATTAACTTTAATAAAATAAAGAATAACACAATTGGTTAAAAAATGGAAGAAGCAAGCAAAGAATTTAAGTTGGAACTGCAAACTGTGAAAGAAATGCTAAAAGAAAGAAGGGGTTTATTGGACACACTGGCAGAAAAAGTAATGCAATTTATAGCAGAACAAAGGAATTCTAGAGAGGAGGCGCCAAAGAAAGAGGAAAACAGCCAAGATGGACATGAAGATTTAGAGACATTGCCAAAAGACACAAGAGGAACTAAAACTAAGACATAGGTGGATTTCCATTGATATGATCATCTCTAGTCTAGGCATCCAGCAAATGAGGCAAGAAGATAATGACATCATTTGCAAAACGAGGATAAGATATTATTAAAAGTTTACTTGAGGCAAGTAAGTTAGGTTGGAATTTCAGCAAAAGACTTAAAAGCAATTATTTCTATTTTTCTGTATCTTATTTCATCAGTACAGCTTCCCAAAAGCTATAGACTATTCCAACCTTCCTGTTTTTTAGCATTTCCTTCTGAATCACCAAATTCAACATATTTCTTTGTTCCACGTGTTTCCTACAGCTAGATTATTGAAAGAAAACAACATGTCACCATTTGGCACTCAAATAATTTTCATCTCCTGACAACTGTGGAAAAGAATTCTTGACTATCTTTTCTTAGAAGCTGAAAAATAAATAATATAAATTCATTTTTTAAAACATAAACATTTTTAACCATGGAAGTAATTTTGCACAATGCTCCATACTTATATAAACATGACCATTAATGCCCACAAACTATAAGAAGTATTTTAATAAACAATTATATTGAAACATTCTAAAATACAGTTGTTTTAAATTTTGCTTGTTATTTTGCCATTGTGTATACTGCTTAAAGAACCATTCAAAGTGGTCATTCCAATATTAGTCAGTAAACACCAAGTATTTTGTGTCATTTTTATGATGTTTAATGTGGCAAATTTCCTAAGAAAACTACATAATTTTGGGTATTGTTATACTGTCTGAACATTTTGTAATATTTTATTTTTCATATAGGTTTTTCTTGCCGTGTCGAGTTTCTCTCCATCATCAAATCTTGATATCATTTCTACCTTCTTCCAATGCTCATTTGTTCCATCATGCAAACATACTTCCTCTCACTCCTGCACTCTTCTTCTATGTAGCAAGCACCTTGAAAATTCATGGTTGGACCTAAAATTCATATACTCCAACACTCATCCTCTTCTACTGCTTTCTCCTACTCCATCCAGGGCTTCTGCTTACAGTCCATGGTCAGGCCTCCATTCAATTATTCTGCTAATTTTCTGACCCGTAAAGAGCAATATTTGTATTGAGTACAATATGTAGTGAACACTTTTCTATAGGACTTTGAGGTTAGAATATGTGAACTGGATATGTAGAAACGGGAGTCATAGCTTTCTTTGTGCCCAATAGTAATGAAAACAATAGCAAATAAATCTTTTTAAAGCTCTATATTACTTACTCTTTGTTTAGGGTCTTTAGGGGACTGGAGGCTAAAACATACAATGAATGGTTTCAAGTACTTGGCATGGCTAGTCTAGTGAAGAGAAAGACCAGGGGAGACATGATAGCGGTCTTCCAATATTTGAGAGGCTGCCACAGAGAGGAAGGGGTCAAGCTATTTTCTAAAGCACCTGAAGGCCAGATAAGGAATAAGGATGGAAACAGATCAAGGAGAGATTCAACCTAGAAATAAGGAGAAATTTTCTGACAGTGAGAACAATCAACCAATGGAACAGCTTGCTTCAGAAGTTGTGGGAGCTTCACCACTGGAAGATTTCAAGAAGAGATTGGGCTGCCATTTGGCAGGGTGTCCTGCTTGAGTGGGGAGTTGGGTCAGAAGACCTACAAGGTCCCTTCCAACAGATTAACTGTTAATCTGTCATTTTAGCTAATTCTGTCTGCTTAAAATTATAAATTACAACCAAAATCATTAAGATTTGTACTAGAACAGAATAGAATAGAATAGAATAGAATAGAATAGAATAGAATAGAATAGAATAGAATCCGTTATTGGCCAAGTGTGATTGGACACACAAGAAGTTTGTCTTTGGTGCATATGCTCTCAATGCACATAAAGAAAAAATAAAATACATTTATAAACAATCATAAGATACAACACTTAATGATAGTCATAGGTTACTAATAAGCAATCAAATCATACTAGGAAACAAATAAAACAATATAAACTGTAAAGATATAAGCAACACGGTTATAGTCCTAAGTGGGAAGAGATAGGTACTAGGAAGGGTAAGAAGAATAATAGTAATACAGTCTTAGTAAATTATTTATTTATTTGATTTATATTGCCACCTATTTGCCCATGGCGATTCAAGGTGGCTTGCATAATGTCAAATCATATTTAAAACAAAAAATAAAAATAATAAGAACTAACAAAAAGAATCAAATAAATTAGTAAAGTACAATAGAACAAAATTTGGGAAACAAAAAAAACAAAAAAAAACAAAAAAACAAAAAAAAACAAAAAAACAAAAAGCAACTCCCACCACCCCACCCCGACAACAGAGAGGGTTCCACCTCTCTCTGGGTTCCCCAGGCCCACTGGCAAAACCAGGTCTTCAGTGCCTTTCGGAATAGTGTTAATGAGGGGGCCATTCTAATCTCTGGGGGAATGATGTTCCCGAGAGATGGAGCCACCACAGAGAAGGCCCTTCTTCTAGGTCCCACCAGGTATATCTCCCTCAGGGGTGGGACCCGCAGCATTCCCTGCCTCCTCGCTCTAATGGGTCAGGTAGATGTCACTGGCAAGACATGTTTCCTCAGATAACCCAGACCCAAGCCATTAAAGGTGACAACCAGCACCTTGAATTGCACCCGGAAGCAAATTGACAGCCAATGCACCTCCTGCAGGAGAGGTGACACGTACACACTGGGGTCTGCATAAAACCATGTGGGCCACTGCATTTTGCACTAACTAGAGCTTCCGGATGCTCTTCAAGGGCAGCCCCATGTAGAGCCCGTTGCAATAATCAAGATGAGAAGTGACCAGGGCATGAGTGATTGTGAGTAGGGACCGCTGATCCAGGAAAGGGTGTAACTGGTACACATCCTGCAGTTGCACAAAGGCCCTCCTGGCCATGACTGCCACCTGTTCTTCGAACAGGAGTCGTGAGTCCAGGAGAACCCCAATTACGCAGAGGGTCTGTTTGGGGTAGTGCCACCCCATCTAAGACTAGTGGTGGTAATTCTCCCTGAACCAATGAACCCCAGGCCCAGAGCCACTCGGTCTTGCATGGGATTAGTTTCAACTCATTGCTCCAGCCCCTAACAGCCTCCAGGCATTGCAAGAGAGAGGACACAGCAACACTCCTGTTAAACCTCTCGGCGGCTTTTGATACTATCGACCATAGTATCTTATTGCAGCGGTTGGAGGGGTTGGGGATTGGGGGAACTGTCTTGCGATGGTTCTCCTCCTTCCTCTCCAACCGCTCGCAATTCGTGTTGATGGGGGGGAGAGGTCCACTTCTAGGCCCCTCATTTGTGGGGTGCCTCAGGGGTCGGTCCTCTCCCCTCTTCTGTTCAACATTTATGTGAAGCCGCTGGGGGAGATCATCCGTGGTTTTGGGGTGCGGTGTCATCTGTATGCAGATGATACCCAGCTTTATATCTCCACCCCGGGCCACCCCAATGATGCTGTGGAGGCTATGTCCTGGTGCCTGGAGGCCGTGCGGAATTGGATGGGTGGGAACAGGCTCCAGCTCAACCCATCCAAGACCGAGTGGCTGTGTTTCTGGCGGCCCGATATAGTCAGTTGTCTCCGTTGCTGGCTATTGGGGGAGAGATTTTACCCCCACAGGGAGGGCTCGCAATTTGGGTGTCCTGGATGCACGGCTGTCCTTAGAAGACCATATTACGGCCGTCTCCAGGGGGGCTTTTTATCGGGTTCGCCTGATTTACCAATTGCGGCCCTTTCTGGATCGGGACGCCTTACGCACGGTCACTCATGCCCTTGTCACCTCTCGCCTGAACTACTATAACGCTCTCTACATGGGGCTCCCTGCGGGGAGCACCCGGAGACTCCAACTGGTACAAAATGCGGCCGCGCGGGTGATTATGGGGGCGTCACGAAGCTCCCATGTGACGCCTCTCCTGCGCGAGCTGCATTGGTTGCTGGTGGTTTTCCGGGTTCGCTTTAAGGTTCTGGTTCTGACCTTTAAAGCGATCCATGGCATTGGTCCAGGTTATCTGCAGGACCGCGTTCTGCCGGTGATCTCCAACAGACCTGTGCGTTCCCACAGGGACAGCCTTCTCCGGGTGCCGTCAGCTTCTATGTGTCGTCTGGCAGTCCCCAGGAGTAGGGCCTTCTCTGTGGGGGCCCCCGCCCTCTGGAATGGTCTGCCTCCAGAGATACGCACCAACACGGACCTGAGAGCTTTCAGATGTGTGTTAAAAACTTGGCTCTTTGAGCAGGCTGGCCTAGGCTGATATAGGATTTTTAATTTTGTCTTATGTTTTAATTGGTTTTTAATATTTGGTTTTAATTATCTTATGGGGGAGGGGTAAAATTTTTAAACAGCCTAAATTATTTAATCTGTTTTTAACTTTTGTATAGTGTATTGGGGTCTGTGATTGGCTGTGTACCGACCTGAGTCCTTCTGGAGAAGGGCGGTATATAAATATTAAAAATAAATAAATAAACACTTAACTCACCACGGGCCGAGACATACAGCTGAGTATCATCAGTGTATTGGTGATACCTCAGTCCATGGTGACGGATGATCTCACCCAGTGGTTTCATATAAATGTTGAACAGGAGCGGAGAGAGTACTGAGCTCTGCGGAACCCCATAAAGCAGTGGGCGAGAGTTGGATCTCTCCCCTCCTATCAACACTGACTGAGAGCGGCCGCAGAGGAAGGAAGTAAACCAAGACAGCACAAGGCCTCCCACTCCCATCCCCCAAAGCCGTCTCAGGAGAATCCCATGGTCAATGCTATCAAAAGCTGCCGAGAGGTCAAGTAGAGCAAAGATGGATGCACTAAGATAATTGAAGAAATACTGCATGTATTCAACAATTAAGACACAAGACTTTAATTAAAGGCATACCAGATACTAAGTCTGTTCAAATTTAGTCTGTGTTATCATCAGTGGATCAAAATCAGTAACTATGTATGGGTAATTTTGAGACCATAAACTGAGCTATAAAGCATATAAAACAATTGGAATAAGATCACCTCTCTAAACTGTACTAAAACTTTTGATCATAGTTATTTACTTTCTTGAATCCTATATTTTTATAAATGCACTCTTTTTTTACAGGAATATTGTCCCTATTTAATTACCAATTTGGGGTATGTGTAGTAGTTTGAAAACATCCCCTTTGTCTTCTATAATTTATCAACAGACTGTTCCCCTTACAAAGAGCTAAAGCCCATAATATACTCAACCCAATTGGTGCTAATAAATATATCCATATATGACAAAACTGCTTTTCACTGACCCACCAAATTAAGTCAGTGGTGCTCTTTTTTGATAATTTCTAATATAAAATAGAAAAATTAGACAAAGTCTATATTAATATGCAGCCTTACTTAACCCCTTCCTGGCATAGGATGGGGAAGAAAATTGTTACTTCTAATTTGAAGAGGAACATCCACTTTCAGCTGTTTAATCAATTGGAATCACCAAGAATTTATTGAGATCTTTTCAGATTTCTTCCAAGTCATATCACAGAGAATGGAATCAAAGGGTGGCTTTAAATCTATAAAGGCTACATAAAATAGTCCCTTAGATAGAAAAGTATGTTTTTCTGTCAAATTAATGGTTTAATAATGGCACATGGGGATTTCTCTTATTTAAAAAGCTTTCTCATTTCTTGTTCTAGTCATTTTACAAAAAACAGATTGGCAAACAAATTTGTGATGATATTTAATGGTTCCCAGTACAATAGTTAATTGGATCAGCTGTATTACTATTTATTAATATGGAAGATGAGGATGGCGACAATACATAAGTATTTAGAGTATAGATGTTTATTTATCCACCCAATAAACACTGGATATACATTGAATTGTTATTTATATAAAAATATTAACATATTCTGATAAAAAATACCATCTATACATGTTGGTGTGCTAGGCTATAAACAATACATATATTAAAAATATATATTTCCATTTCCAGTTTTTCTCATAAAAAACAAAATAGTGCAGAAACATTTGTTTTGCTGTTAGTTGTGAAATATTCAAAAATGTTATATCTCTAGATACGATAAATATGAGGGTTAATCTTTCTAACAGACAACTAGGCATACTTGCTAAACATAGAGAAGATTACAGAATATCTTTTCACAGGGGATGTCAAGGCACAACATTCCTCAGAGTGCTCAACCTATTTGCCCTCCATTTTTCCTGGAGGAAGAAACTGGTGTTTGCCTTGGTTGTTGATCAGTCTTTCAACTATCTTGTTGGTGCTACAGTTCTCTCCATTCAGAAGTTGGGCCTGATTCAAAATAATCTCGCTCATGTTCTTTGCACAGTTCCAGGAATACCTGAACAATACAATAAATCAATAGCTACAAAGGAATTGCACATACAGTACATTAGATGTATAAACTGCTAACATTGATTCTGACTTCTATCTAGGCATATCTGAAAATACAAAATCATTGTACAATGGATGATAGCAGTTTATGTCTGTGTTTTGCTTGAGGTGAAAACACAAATGTAAATTTATCTATGCAAGGTGATAGCATTAAAATGTTTTGCTTTTTTCTATCATGCATCTGGTGTTTCTATAACACACTTTACTAGCACTACAAAGATAGCATAGCACTTAAGATCCTCCCATAGCCTAGAGAAGGTTGCTAGTTTAAAATGTTTTTTGAGTAGCTACTTTTCCCCCTGGCCTTTAAAAAAATTAAAATAAGTTTTATAATTGTTCCAGTCACCTCCTGCTCCCAAGTAGTCAAAATATCTTATAGATCAGCTTTTTTAAATTCTAGTATGCAAGAGTACTTTCTCACTATAAGTACCACTATATAGCTTTCAGACAGAGCTGGGGCCATTACCTGAAACTCTGGCTCATAACTTGGCCACAGACTTGGTAGCCGCCTGGGATAGGCTGGCTGCCGAGGCTCTGGACCGAGTTGTGCCTTTGCGACCTCTGACCCGGCAGAGACCTCGCTCGGCTCCGTGGTTTACGGAGAAGCTGAGGGAGATGAAATGCTGGAAAAGACGTCTGGAGGGTGTCTGGAGGGCCAGTCGTGCCGAGTCCGACCGAACACAGGTTAGGTCCTATATTAGGACCTACCTAGTGGCGATAGAGACGGCGAAGCGTTCTCACTTCTCCGCCCTTATTGCATAGGCAGAAAATCGACCCGCCACCCTGTTTAGAGTGACCCACTCCCTGCTTGGGCCGGGAGCGAGGGAGGATCTCTTGCAGGGAAGGGCGGAGGAGTTTTCACGATTTCTGCATGATAAAATCGCTCAGATTCGGGCTGGGTTGGACTCTAGTTGGGAGGTCCCGGGGGAGGTGACCGTGGCGAGTCTTGAGACGGTTATCTGGGATGAGTTCGACCCTGTGACCGCTGAGGGTATAGACAGATTGCTGGGGCGGTTGAATGCCACCACATGTTTATTGGACTCTTGCCTCTCCTGGTTGGTCTCTACCACCAGAGAAGTGACGCAGAGTTGGCTCCAGGGAATTGTTAACGCTTCTTTGATGGAGGCCTCGCTGCCCACTGCCTTGAAAATAGCGGTGGTGCGACCCCTCCTTAAGAAGCCCTCCCTGGACCCAACTCTCTTAAATAAATATCGTCCTGTCTCCAACCTTCCCATCGTGGTGAAGGTTGTTGAGAGTGTGGTGGCAGGTCAGCTTCCCCAGTACTTGGATGAAGATATGTACCTGGATCCCTTCCAATCGGGCTTCAGGCCCGGACATAGTACTGAAACGGCATTGGTCACGTTGGTTGATGATCTCTGGAGGGCCCGTGACAGGGGTTATTCCTCTGTCCTGGTCCTATTAGACCTATCAGCGGCTTTTGATACTATCGACCATAGTATCCTATTGCGGCGGTTGGGGGGGTTGGGCACCGTGTTGCGGTGGTTCGCCTCCTTCCTCTCCGACCATCTGCAATTTGTGTTGGCGGCAGGGGGAGAGATCCACCTCTAGGCCCCTCGATTGTGGGGTGCCTCAAGGGTCGGTCCTCTCTCCTCTCCTGTTCAACATTTATGTGAAGCCGCTGGAGGAGATCATCCGTGGCTTTGGGGTGAGGTGTCATCTGTACGCTGATGATACTCAGCTGTACATCTCCACCCCAAGCCACCCCAACGATGCCATGGAGGTCATGTCCCGTTGTCTGGAGGCCGTGCGGAACTGGATGGGCGGGAACAGGCTCCGACTCAACCCTTCCAAGACTGAGTGGCTGTGGTTTCCGGAGTCCCAATCTAGCCAGATAGTTCCATCGCTGGCTATTGGGTGTGAGATTTTGCCCCCTTCAGAGAGGGCTCGCAATCTGGGTGTCCTCCTGGATGTACGACTGTCTTTGGAAGACCACATTACGGCCGTCTCCAGGGGGGCGTTTCATCAGGTTCACCTGATCCGCCAGATGCAGCCCTTTCTGGATCGGGATGCCTTACGCACAGTCACTCATGCCCTGGTCACCTCCCGAGTATACTACTGTAACATCCCCTACATGGGACTCCCGAATGGGAGCATCTGGAGGCTTCAACTGGTACAGAATGTGGCCGCGTGGGTGGTTATGGGGGCGTCAAGGTTCTCGCATGTGACGCCCCTGCTGCGCGAGCTGCATTGGTTGCCAGTGGCCTCTCGGGTGTGCTTTAAGATTTTAGTGTTAACTTTTAAAGGGTTCCATGGCATCGGACTAGGATATTTACAAGACCGCATTCTGCCATTTCCCTCTCACCGTCCGGTGCGCTCCCACAGGGAGGGTCTCCTGCGGGTCCTGTCGGCATCTATGTGCCGGCTGGTGACCCCGAGGAATAGGGCCTTCTCTGTGGGAGCGTCTGCCCTCTGGAATGGGTTGCCTCTGGAGTTACGTACAGCCACGGACCTGGGGACCTTCAGGCGTGCCTTGAAAACCAGGGTCTTTGACCAGGCCAGCTTGGGCTGATTTTAGATTTGGGTGTTTTACCTTTTTATTAAACTTTAGGGTTTTAGGGAAGGGTTTTAATTGATTACAGCCAGGGCCTTAGTTTAATTTAATTTTAATTTTTCACATATTTATTGTTTTAATTGTACGGCTGTGCACCGCTCCGAGTCCTTCGGGAGAGGAGCGGTATATAAATAAATAAATTATTATTATTATTATTATTATTATTATTATTATTATTATTATTTGAATATCTAAGCCATTACCTGTTCCAAAGTGTTCAAAGAAAAGCTGTACTCTTCAAGACTGAAGTGCTGTTTAGCTGTGTAAATAAAATATTAAGTCATTATAGCTGGTTGATTTACACCTGACTTGGGTAATAATTTGTTTCATTCCTCATTGTACAATTACTATTTCTATCTAATATATATATCTTTACTCACTGTGATATCATCTACACCAGTGGTGGGATTCAATTCTTTTTACTACAGGTTCTGTGGGCGTGGCTTGGTGGGCGTGGCAGGGTATTTGCCAGTTCTCCAAACTACTCAAAATTTCCACTACCAGTTCTCCAAAACTGGTCAGAATCTGCTGAATACCACCTCTGATCTACACAGATTTTTAAGAGTTAACTTAGGGCCTTATCCAAAGTATGCTTTTGACATACTTTTGACATGAAAAGATTACTCTTTTTGATTACCCTTTTTGAGAAACTCACATTCAGAGCTGTGGGTGGAGCTGGCAAGAAATCATAGTATTGCATTAACTTGTTCATTGTGGGTGGTTGAAATTGAGGTGGCCCATAAATTTGCCCCTGATGTAGCTGCCAGGTAGTCTGCAGGTTCCTACAAATCACTGCAAAATTTATTCCAACCTACCATCTTCTAGCATGGCAAAGGCTCTAGAGAGAGGCAGGGCATCTTCCATTGGGATCTTATAGGCCAACAAAGTGGATATCCTAAGAGGAATGGAAACCAATCATTAGTTAGTAAACTAAGACAAAATCCTAATATAGAGCAACCAGATTTACTCATACAGAACAAGAAAAGTTGGCAGGGAAGGGAACATAAATAATAAATCCATAGCAATACTTTTGGAGCACAGTTATGATTATTTATTTGGGAAGGAATCTGCATGCAAGATGCCTTATCTGGCAAGGAAAATACATATGACATCCCTTTGTATCCAGGTATATGAGTTTTGCACAGTATTTAAATTTCCTCTTTAATGTAAGGTTGACAGAAAAGAATGTTTACACTTCCGTTTACTTTAAACTCTCCAGCTACACAGTAGTTGATGGTAATTTCGGAAAACAGCTTCATGTGAGAGCCTTAATTCAGCTTAGAAAATGCATACTAAAGCCAAATAAATCAGGCTGTATTGGCTCCTTATTCAAAGGCAACAGATGAAAACCATATTCAGCTGCTTAAATCGACACATTCCATAAGCAAAAAAAAGAATAATCAGAATAATACAGAACGTTTGGTTTAATTTAGTTTACTTTATTGTCATTGCACCTCGTACAACGAAATCAAACACCATCTTCAGTGCATATCATGACCGTGAAAATAAACGCAAAGACCCATCCTTCACCCTCCACACATTGAACCGAAAACCCCCAACACTGCACCAATACTGCACTATACAGCAGAATTCAAAAGAGCTACTGCCCTGGAATAGAAGCTGTTTTTCAGCCTATTTGTCCTTGTTTTTATTATCCTGTACCATCTGCCAGAGGGTAATAGTTCAAAAAAGGGTTCCCAGGATGAGATGGATCTTTGAGAATGTTTTGAACTTTCTTAAGGCAGCAGGAGCTATAAAGCTCTTCCAAAGAGGGGAGAGGGCAACCAATGATCTTCTGGGCAATGATGTTAACCCTCTGGAGTGCTTTCCTATCTGCCACTAATATGTACTAATTAATATAGAATTAATATGAATGAATAATATGGAATATACTAATTAAAACAATTTAAAAAAATCTGTCAATTTGCACAGAAGTTACCTTTCTTGACGTGCTGCTTGTGGGAAAATCTTCAGAATCTGAGTATTCACAAGATCTCCTTGTTCTACTCCCTTTACTTTTATTTGTAGCAAGTAATTTTTCCCAAATTTGCTTTTCAAATACTGAATTGAACCAAGGCACCTGCAGAAAGAAAGGATTATCATATACCATTCAGACATAGATTGTTGTTGTTAGTTGTGAAGTTGTGTCCGACCCATCGCGACCCCATGGATAACGTTCCTCCAGGCCCTCCTTTCCTCCACCATCCCCTGAAATCCATTTAAGCTCATGCTGGCTGCTTCAGTGACTCCATCCAGTCACCTTATTCTCTGCCGTTCCCATTTTCTCAACCGTTCCCAGCAGAGGTGACATTCAGCAGGTTCTGACCAGTTCTGGAAAACCGGTAGTAGAAATTTTGAGTAGTTCAGAGAACGTACAAATACCACTTCTGACTGGAGATTTTACAGTATCTTTCCCCTGCCATGCCCACCAAGCCATGCCCACAGAATCAGTAGTAAAAAAAATTGAATTCCACCACGGATTCCCAGCATTAGGCTCTTCTCCAGTGAGTCCTTCCTTCTCATTATTTGACAGACATAGATAGTCCTTGCTTAACAACAGACATTGGGACTAGAATTTCCATTGCTAAGAAATATGGTTGTCATCGATCTTATCGCTTAGTACAGCAATTCCTGCACTCCCTGTTGCCATTGCTAAGCAACAATTGTGGGTTGCTCAGCAATGAGCTCTTTTAAATTTTCTGCTGACTTTCAACAAGCAAAGTTAGTGGGGAAGCCCTCAGAGAAATTGCAACTCCCAAGCAGTTTACAGGCAGACAGTGGACAGGTAAATGGCTGCTGCCAGGCTGGGGACATGACACCGATGGTATCTGTGAATTGAAATATAGTTTATTTCCACAAGTATTTCATGCAGCTGCCCATTCCCATGCATTCAGAGAATACCTATATGAAGTCATTCCCATCAATCATGAATTTTGCCCATATGGGAAGTGACTTTCCTTAGATGAATGAATACTTGTGAATGAATCCAAGTGAATGAATCCAATGAATGAATCCAAGGTGAATGAATTCAAGGTGAATGAATTCAAGGTGAATGCATACTTTGGCCCAGTTTGGACATTTGTTCATGTGGAAGTTCTTTGCCCAAAACAAAAAACCTCAGAGCACCAGCTAGCTGTATCAAACAGACATAAGACATCTGTTATCATTGCCCATATATGTTTTTGCTCTATTGATGTGGAATCTGTGTAATATCTTCTCTAGTCTATTGTGGAATCATCTGAACTCCCATGTAATTCATTCAGTTTCAGCATTTGTCTTTGTGTCCTCACAATCAACTTAGAAATAGAAAATTGCTACTTAAGCAATTACTAGAAAACATACTGATATCATCAATTGAAGAAAGCAAGCTTCTTTGAATTAAAAAGAAGCAGAAGTAGAACAAGAACAATCCTTTACTTCATTCACTTTGCTTCATGAAATTCCCTAGTTGGGTTTTATCTATACTTTCTCTATTTGGGTAGCTTGTTATATAGGTAAAATATTTAAAGAAACCCACCTGAGCTGTCCAGACACCATGATAGCTACTCGGTCGCACAACACCTCTGCTTCCTCCATGTGGTGTGTTGTCAAAATGACTCCTTCATCCTTCTCCTGCAGCATAGTGTGAATTGCTCTCCTGTTGACAACAAATGGCTAAGGAAGTTTAAGCAATCTTGAAGCAGCTCCAAAGGCCTGTTCCGGCCATTGCCATTCTGTTCTGATCCTGCATAACTGATGGGCACATCTTCCATGGCAGAAGACAAAATAGCCCCATCTAGCCCCAAATTAATTTGCATGAAGGAATTGTAAAGAGGGATAAGAAAACCTGCAACCTTTTCTTCTTACCTCTCCCTCCCCCATGGAAAATGACCAAAGTCTCTCCAAGGGAGACTCAAGAGTTTTCTTTTTTAACATCATGAGGAGGAAACCAGTTTTCCTCAGCATGAGTCAGATTCTTTATCTGCATAGACAGGAACATAACATTTTCTGACAGTGGCTGAGATATTCTAGAGCAGGCCTGTCAAACTGGCGGCCTGCAGGCCGGATGCATGACACGCAGGCCATGCCTACCCTGCCTCTGCAAAGGTAAAAAAATGTCATGATACGTCACACAATACATCACGTGACGTGATCGAGTTTGACACCTGTGTTCTAGAAGTATGAATGGGAAGGATTTCCTCTTGCAATATTATCAAATGCTTTCTCTGTATTCAGGTGTAAAAAGCAATGTTTGGTCCTAGGCTTTAGATATTTTTTTGTAGAAGATCTCCCCATCCTACACAATAGAATTAAAAGAGGAAGGAAGTGGGGAAATGGGGAGACTGGAAATTGTCATTTTTATAAGAGTGCAATTCTTATTCTAAAGAGGGAATCCCTGAGTCACTTACCACACTTGGCGCTTCCCTTTTGGATCCAGGCCTGTGGTTGGTTCATCCAAAAGCATCAGAGTGGGATTACCCAACATGCTCAGAGCAAAGCACAGCTAAATTGTAGACAATGAATCTTATCTTAGAAACCACAATATTTCATGCAAACACAGAACCTTTTCAACTACACATTTTTGAATCTTTGAAGTTCCACAGGAATATTCTAGACAAAAAGACTGCTAAAATGTTCAGTAAGCTTCAATCAACCAATTCAATCAACCAAGAAAACATCAAAAGATCTTGTTAGTTTTATATGAAATTATGATGGACCAGGATGAATAAAGTGTTTATTAATAATGAATGCAGATGCCTTAAGTTGGAAACACATAATCAGCACTAGGAAATTAAAAATGTTCATTAATCCTAATACTAACATTCCTCATCTTTCACAGTTTGTTCTAGGCAGCTGAAGTTACCTTGACAAAACAAAATTATGAAATATGATATCACACTTCCTGCCATGTATTATTTGGGATCACATTAATACTTCTATGATGCTCCTATAGAAATATAGCAGAGTTTGGAATATTTTACAGTGTGCATGACCCAAGTTAAATCTTAATATATGAGAATGAATTTTTGAACTTACTAGAGGGTAATTTCCCAATCCATAATTTTTAATTGGATGCTATGCAGAACAGAACATGCGTTAAGCAAAGTCAAAGTTTAATATGTCAGTATTGTTTGACTGGATGCTCTATGCTGTTCTTTGATTTTCCAGCAGCTCATTTTATTATTCCCACTGCCCATCAGATTCAAAAAATGTAATATTTCCAAGCAAAACATGCCATATAGGTTTGATGCTTAACAAAGACTGAATCCAAGTTTCCAGGGCGCCAAGCATGGCTATCCATGCCATTAGAGCTGCCATATGTGCAGTATTAAGCATTCTCTTCTTGCCACCATCTTATGGAAATTGGCTTTCAAACAGCACCAACAAGGCCTGGACTTTCACACACACACAAAAAAAGATCACATAATGCAAGAAATAACAAAGAGCAGCAATCCAATTGGTCTTGATGCTGCTACCAAATGTTTATCAAACCTTTAGTATTTGTCCATTAGTACCAGAATAACAAAACACTGAACTTACTTTTCTGGTTAATCCAGCTGCTAAAGTCTTTTTTGTCTTTTTAAAATGCCCTCGGAGTTCTAGAGCTTGAGATATTCTAAAAACAAAGCAGAACTTATAATTTTTGATCTATTCTGTAATTGCAAATGTATTAAGAAAATAAAAGACATTCCATTGTAATATTGGATCATGTGTAGAAATTTCAATTGTAATGTTTAAGAGCTGCAAAAGGACAAATCAAAACTGAAAATAACTACTTAATAACTTATAACAACTAATATGTTTCAGCTTTGAATATACAAACTGACTTCTGCTAATAACAAATCTTGTGGTAGGGATCTAATTATTAAAAAAGATTACTTGTCCATACCGATTAATGGCCATAGTAGCATCATCCTTCCTGATCCCTTTTATGGCTGCAAAAATCTCCAAATGTTCTTTCATGGTCAGGTTGGACCAGAGCGCATTCTCTTGAGGACAGTAGCCAAGAGCAGCATTTTCCTCTGCCACAGCTCCATCACCTCCTTTAATCTGCACCTGTTCCAAATAGATAGCATAAGAATCTCATTTAATTTTAGCCAATGTAAGAATATATTTTGAAATATCAGTAAGGCGACAAGGAATGTATATGAAATGCAAGTATTCTATACCAAAATAGTGCACTCAGAACTAAGTCCAGGAAAGATGAAGAGACATAGCATAGGGTTACACCAAATATCAAACTGCAGCTATTAACTAGAGCAAAGATTTGGTGGACAACAATATATGAAACTTCACAACAAGTTTTTGTGTCTCCAGTCACTACTTCCATTAATAAATTAAAACCCAGATTGTTTTTTAATATTCACATGTGTAGTTTTCAAATATACTAGTTCAAAGATATTTCATTTTCTTTATTCTCCTAAATTAAATAAGTTTTACAATGCAATATAAATAGGAGGAAGAGCAAAAAATTCTCAAACTTTACTTTTTGTTCTTTCCAACTCAATGATATAGAAAATGTGAAACGGACTCTGGTCTCTGCCACCCATTGATCTTTTTTTCAAAAGGGAAGGAAGGAAGGAGGGTAACAGAGAAAACAACATTTCAGATGGAATAAACTCCCAATGCTCCCAGTGAGTGAGTCAGCTGAGCAACATTCTTAGCTACATGCTCCATCCTTCCTCCTGATCATATGACCCAGAAAGGAACATACGATGCCTACCCAATTCCTCTGCCCTGTATAGGTACATTCACATACAAAGATGTCACACCAAGAGAAATCAAAAACATAGAAAACAGACACAATACATTACTTTATTATACAGAAAAAAAATCCAGATGCTCCCTATGGCGTCGGCTGGAAAAAGGGATGGGAAGAATTCTAGAAGCTATGCTCTGCAAGTTCTTTCTTGTTAAAATGATTAAAGTTACATTTACCTGTCCTGCACTTGGCTCTGTGTCTCCTATTATCAAGTTAATTGTTGTACTTTTACCAGCTCCATTGGGTCCCAGAAGCCCTAAAACCTCTCCTACAAAGTAAAATAGTTTCATTAAAATAGAGTCAAGTGAACTGATAAGAAATGAATTAATAAGAACTCAGCAGAAACTCGTAAGAAGACAAACTGGTTTATTACACAATCAATGTAATGAGTATTGGAATACCTTGGTTTACAGTATGTTCTTGAGCTGTATTCAAAATATCAACCAATAAAATCTTAAGGCAAAGAGGTAAAGTACTCAAATATCGCTGGAAAAGAATTTTTAAAACATGGATTTGTTCTCCTCTGACAGTTGTAGACTCCCATTGCACCCCCAACGTATACAATTCATTCAACTTCCTGTTGTAAAGATTGAGGAAAACACCCAGGAGGAGGAAGGAAAAAGAAAATTCCATTGCTTATATGAGATTTCACCTACATACCACATGGATGTACACCTTTAAATACAACAAGTCTTACTTCCAACTACATGCACGCTACTATAAGAGAGAAAATGAAAGATATTCTATCTTTGCCTTGGTTAAAAAATATTTTAAGTTATTCTGTTTAATATATCAGTCAGATACGATAAATAAATTAGGATTATTAAGAAAGTGATAGCAAAAAACTCTGTTCTAAAATAGATAAAAATATCTATATGTTGCAGTGGGCTTGGATTGAAACCTAAGGTTTAAAGATGAGAAATTGGTGTGTGCTATTAAAGTTTGCTATAAAGTGCATTACTTTCTTGTTTTTCTTTTTGGAGTACTTATTACAGGTGTCTTCGACTTACAACCATTCATTTAGTGACTGTTCAAAGTTATAATGCCACCGAAAAAAAATGACTTATCACCATTTCTCACACATATGACTGTTGCAGCATCCCCACGGTCATGTGATCAAAATTTGAATGTTTGGCAATGATACCATATTTATGATGATTATTGTTCCCCAGGGTCATGTGATCACCTTTTACAACAAGGGAAGTCAAAGGGAAGCCAAATTCACTTCACAACCATATTACTAACTTAACAACTGCATGATCCACTTACCAACTGTGGCAAGAAAGGTCATAAATTGGGGCAACATGTATTTAACTGTCCTGTTTTGTAGTAAACCTCGAGAGTCCTCTTGACCTAAGGCCCTAAGAATGACCTTCTCAAGTTAGGAATTGCATGATAAACTCAGCTTGGCACGACACGTAGGCAAATAGTTACAGAAACTAGCTGACTACAAAAATCTTGTTAATAGATAATCACGCTATCTTAGCACACAACAGTGGTCGCATCCTGCCATGGCGCCATTAGAATTATACTTCCTTGCTCCTCTTCACATATGTCTCGCTCCCCCCGCCCTGATAAAACTGCAAAATAAAAGAGGGTGGTGCGTTGCAATCGGGGGATTTCTTCATCTACCCCGGGCACAACGTGCTCTCTCACCTTGAGAAACTATGGTGTCTGTGTCAATTATTGATTCTAGTACTTAAGTACTCACCCTCGCGAGGGTCCCTCTAAATTTCACCCCTGCGGGGGCTCTACAGGCTGATCAGAGAACCTAAGGACAACGAGCAAACCGCGACAACGCGACAACTGGGGGCTCTTCCGGGATCTCTCCCTTCTTCAGCTCCACGGCGTGACTTCTGTCTAGAGGTGCGCTGCCTTCACTCCCGTTGCTACGCACCTGGCAAAGGCTCTGTACAATCGTAAGTAATGGGCTCCTCACTCTCCAAAGTTTCGTCAGTTCATAGGGACGAACTTTACCAATTAGTGAAGAAGGCTAATTGTTTGCAGAAAATTAACGGCACCACTGTATATACCTTGTCTAGAAAATCTATCACCTCCTTCTTGCTTTACGTGGAACAGCACTGTCCTGCTTATCCGGCTGAGGGCACGCTGCATCGCACTTCGTGGGAACGCTTGGGAAAATATCTGTATGATGTCCCCAGAGCTCCACCGGACATTCTTATGTCCTGGCATGCGATAATGGCTGCGCTCAATACTATTTACCCCTCCACCACTCTCCCCGAGTCTTTATCTCTTGCCTCTAAAACTGCTAAGCCTCCTGCTGTTCACTTTGATTCTTCTCCCCCACCTTACCAATCTGTCGCCTCTTCGGATGATATTCCTCAGCTTGCCTCTGCCCCTCCTTTTCACTCTGACACTCCGCACAATCGTCTGCAGCCCTCCTCTCCTTCTGTCTCTCCTATTCCTACTGATTCTCCGTCCCCACATCCATCGGGGGGAAATATTACTGCTATCCTGGCTTCTCCTTCCTTCACCTTAGAATCTTGTGATATACCTTCTGCTTACCGTATGACTCTTGTTCCGGGAGCCCCTGGCGCTCCTGTTCATACCAACATAGAGTTAAGAGTGTTGAAAAATTTAAAAGAGGCTGTAAATATGTATGGACTGCAATCCACTTACACTCGTGGCATGCTTGATTCTCTCGTGTCTGCTAACACTGTAATGCTGTTATATGATTGGAAGATGTTGTTTTCTATGCTTATGACTCCTGCCCAGTATGTTGTTTGGCAGTCTGAATATGAAAAATTAGTAGATGCTGAAATAAGACGAGGCCTCCCTAATCTGGTCATTGCTGATCACTTAAAGGGAACCGGATTATACTCCACCCTGATTCAGCAACAAACTTGCCCTCGCCGTGCCTTTGCAATCATTCATCTTTGTGCGATGAATGCCCTGAAACGTGTGGATGACTCAGACTCTAAATCCACACACACCTTTTTGAAGGTAGTGCAGGAGGTTGACGAGTCTTACTCTTCATTCGTTAACCGTTTGCAAACCGCTCTGGAACGCCTCGTGGCCAGTCTCGGGGTACTGCACCCTATGCTGCCAAGCCAAAAACTGTTTGCCCTCGTTGCAGAAAAGGTTTTCATTGGGCTTCCCAATGTCGCTCTAACCCTCCTCATGCTCAGCAATCGGAAAACTAGGCATGGGGTCTTCAGCTAACCCCGCTACAAAGGCTGAAACTTCTCTTTCCTCTTCTCTTTCCTTTTTACAACCTACTTCTTTCCCTGTACAGCTGACAGAGGACATCGTTTATGATGATCCTGGTTCGGTCTTCACTCTCCCTCTTTCTATCACTGTTCTGAAGCCACTTCCGCCTTCCTTGCCTGTTTTGCTCATACCTAACTCCTCCCTTACCATTGAAGGCGTAGTCGCTGCACCCTTTTTGTACGACTCCTCTTCTCTGAAAAATCTCTCTCTCGCTGCCATTGGCGACCGGTGCTTTTCCCTGAAAGCGGGAACGATTGTGGCTACTCTCATTCTTCTTCCCTCTCCTGAACCCCCTTCTTTGTTTGCTCTACAGCAATCTGTTCGAGCCTCCAAACCTATGTTAACCATATTGCTGAATGGCCAATCTTTTGCTGGCCTGATTGACACCGGAGCTGATGTCTCTGTCATTCGGTCCTCTGAGTGGCCATCCTCTTGGCCCCTTGCTGAAACAACTTCAGTACAAGGCGTCGGTGGAGCACAGGCAGCAAAGGTTAGCTCACTTTGGCTTACTGCCTCTACGCCTCATTCCTCTGTGACTGCTTATCTTAAACCCTTTGTCCTTCCATTACATTGCAATTTGTGGGGCCGTGACCTGCTATCTCAACTCCACACTTCTCTCTACATACCTTGAATTATGGCTATTTCTCCTCTTTTTCTCACTCTTAAATCAAATATTCCTGTTTGGATTGATCAATGGCCTCTTACAAAAGAAAAATTAAACGCACTTCACACTCTCGTTCAACAACAATTGGCAGAAGG
The DNA here is from genome assembly GCA_023653725.1 of Bungarus multicinctus. Taxonomy (NCBI): domain Eukaryota; kingdom Metazoa; phylum Chordata; class Lepidosauria; order Squamata; family Elapidae; genus Bungarus; species Bungarus multicinctus. Next base: position 129,680,770 of record CM042834.1, read on the forward strand.
TCATATTGAACCATCTACCAGCCCATATAACACACCAGTGTTTGTAATTAAAAAGAAAAGTGGCAAATGGCGCCTCCTACAGGATCTCCGTGTTCTGAACGCTATATTGCAACCTATGGGCCCATTGCAATGCGGCCTTCCTAATCCAAATTTAATTCCTGTAACATTTGATCTCATAATCATTGACCTCAAAGATTGTTTTTTCTCCATCCCGCTGATACCAGAGGACAGGATACTATTTGCCTTCACCGTTCCTGAGTTTAATAATTCTAAACCTACAGCTAGATATCAATGGAAAGTTCTTCCCCAAGGAATGCTCAATTCTCCTACGATGTGTCAATATTTTGTAAATAAAGCTTTACAACCCTATCGGGACAAATTTCCTGAATTTTTAGTGTATCATTACATGGATGACATCCTGATTGCAGCTGATGGTCCTAAAGGTACAGTATGTAAAACTTTTCCATGTCTTCTCTCTCTCCTTGCTCTTGCAGGACTGCATGTAGCACCAGAAAAGGTGCAGTCTCATTATCCGTTACAATATTTAGGACACAAGGTTTTAGCCTCCACAGCTTCACCTCACCTTCCTGTTCTCACACTCCCTCAACCTGCAACCTTGGTTCAGTTACAGCAATGCCTGGGCACGCTCAAATGGGCACGCCCATATCTTTCCATTTCAACTCATACTCTCTCGCCATTATTTCAAGCATTGGTCGGCCTTAAGTGTCCAGCGGATCTCATTTGGCTGAATGAGCAACAGCTTAATGCTCTTAAAGAAATCAACAGCGCCTTGCATACCCATTGGGTGGACCGCTCATTACACAATCATGCACTCTCATTGGCGCTTCTTCCCACACCCACACTCCTTACAGCAATCATCGTTCAAATCTCGACTTCAAAGAAGCTACACATTTTAGAGTGGATTCACCTTCCTCATACCCCAAAAGCATCAATCACCACAAGAGCTGCACAAATGGCCCTTCTTATAGAACGGGGGAAGAAAAGAGCTAGAGCCTTGATGGGTGTGGACATCTGCACGCTTTACACTCCCTGCAGACTAACACAATGGGAACCACTCTTCCAAAATTCTGATGCGTTACAAGATGCGTTGGAAGGGTGGCAAGGGAATGTCTCCTGCCATCTACCACCAGACCCACGCATACAAGTGCTGAAAACAATTCCGCTCACTCTAGAGACTCCTTTAGTACAACAACCAGTGAAAGATTGTCTTACTGTATTCACTGATGGTTCTAAAACCATCGGGGCTTGTGTGTGGCAAACTGACAATCAATGGCATAAAAAACTTACCACACCACAATCTTCTGCTCAACAGGCTGAACTGTCTGCCTTCAATATGGCACTCACACTTTTTCCCAACCAGCCAATTAATGTAATATCTGATAGTCTGTATGTGGCACAATTGGCCTTGAATATATTTGATGCCTACATTTCTCCTGCAACCCCTTCTCCTTTAATGACGCTTTTTTTACAGTTACAAGACCTATTGAAGGAAAGGAAAGAATCTCTGTTTGTGGCCCACATCAGAAGCCATCAGCATCTGCCCGGATTTCTTTCAGAAGGCAATCACATGGCAGATGAGGCCTGCAAGTTACATTTGTTACCAATCCTGCAGAATAACACCTTAACAGCAGGAGAAAGTCATGATTATTTTCATCAAAATAGAAAGGCTCTGGTGAGACAATTTGGAATTACTCATCAAGAAGCCGCAGCAATTGTTCAACAATGTCCTACATGTAGTCTGCAGGCACGAAGTGTCCCAGAAGGAGTAAATCCTAGAGGCACCGAGGCCTGTGACACATGGCAAATGGACGTTACTCAGTATCCATCCTTTGCGCCCTGGAAGTATATTCACGTGTCTGTAGACACTTATTCTGGGTTCATCATGGCCACACTGCAAAGGGGGGAGACTACTAAAAACACTATCAATCATTGCATTCGGACCTTTGTAACACTGGGATGTCCAAAAATTTTAAAAACAGACAATGGTCCTGCATACACGAGCTCCTCCTTCTCGGAGTTCTGTCATCATTGGTCCATTGTACACAAATTTGGAATTCCATTCAATAGCCAAGGCCAAGCTATTGTGGAAAGAGCAAATTTAACACTCAAAACGGCCCTTGATCGATACATGGGGGAAAAAGGCGTACGCCCCCCGAACCTCCCAGCGTTACAGAATGTGTTAAATGTATGTTTATATACCTTGAACTTTCTGAATCTCACTGGCTCTCCTTCTTCTACGGCTGCTTCTCGTCACTTTACCACACCTCCTGTCCCTACCTCCAGACCTCTTGTTTATTTCAGGCAACTTCCAGATCCAAAGTGGAAGGGACCTGTGCAACTGATCACTTGGGGCAAAGGATACGCTGCTGTTCAACTTCCTGATCGTGTTCTTTGGGTGCCTGCGCGCTGTGTTCGACCTTATCATGGGGAGGCTAAGGACAAGTGTTCCTCTCCTAGCCCTTCTGATTCTGATATCTCCTGTCTTTTCTCAGTTTCGGGCTGATCCTGCTGTTATCTTCGCCCCTCCGTTCACACGCGTTACCTTTACCTTTAAAGACATCTCTCTTTCCGCCTGTAATTATGCCTTTCAACATCAAGGCCGTGCCTTGCGTCCCTCACCTCACGTTTCTCTTCTGTCGGGTCTACCTACATGTCTATGTCACTGCGAATACGGTGGGACCTTATTCCTGCTTAGGCTTTCTTGCTTCCCGTCAATCCTTCAATCATACAGTTTATCTCTTTTCCATTTTCTCTGTAACTCGCCCCCCACTACCCTCTATGTTTCTTTCTTGGCTCCTTTTGTCTCAATCTTCTCCTCAATCTTTTTCCCATACCCTGGTGCGCCACTTCTCCTGCTGCCAACCTCCCTGTGATACCACCAGCTGCCTATGGGATACACCTGGCTCCCATCTCCCTGACCGCTATCCTGGTTCCTGGTCACCGCTCCGCGGACAACGAATTCGTAGACAGCTTCTCGAGTCCTCTCCACATCCTAAATTCAACTCCTTGATTCACACGCACCATTACTACAATGAGGGAGCACTGCATCTTCGCTCTCAGGCCCTCTCCTGTTACCAGAGGTCTCCAATCAAGAAAAAGGGAATCATCTGGCGCTGGTTTTTCAACAATACCATATATCTACAAGACTCACCCAAATATACCATCAATTATCATTTTAGAGCAACTCATCTTTCAGTAACAGATCTGACCCTCTCAGACTTTGGTCTATACCAATGTGAAATTACAAAAATGGTACGAGGCTTTCCCACTTCTTCTCGGCTGACATTATCCCTACACCAAAAGTTTATCCCCCCACAACGGAGGACACGAAGTGCACTCACCTCCCAAGATGCCAAACATTGCACCCCCTGCTTGCAAAAAACTCAACAGGGGCTGACCATCAGAACTACATTAATATATCACACTCATTTTATTTGCACCAAACCATCCACGCACACCTGTGTGTGGAATAGCACGACGTATAGTATTTGTGAAGATAACAACAAACAAACCTGTTATGACCCCACAGGCCCCACTCATCGCTACAACATCCTCATCACTGTCGGAGCCGGCTCATCGAAAAAGACACTGGTCAATCATGACTTTTATAATCCGAAGGTATCCCAATCGGTCACTTTTGATGCCTGCGAAGCCATGGACTATGGCACAAACGAATGCGGCTCACTTGTCTGGCGACGGACATATTCCAGCAACGAAAAGTACATCTGTGCCAGAACTTCAAATCAACATGACCCCTGTGGCAAAGGCACCTACTGCAATGAATGGAAATGTGTGGACTTTCAATCCAGAGGGCTCACAGTGCGACCCGACACCATACCCAAGAGGGATAACCTTAAAAAACTCTATATCACCCGTCTTAGAGTTCCCGATTCCAACTGTATGCAACATCAGTGCAATCCCATCAATCTCACGTTTCCAGTACCGGAAAATTGGCTTTCCTTCCAAACATGGAAAGGTACTGACAATGACTATGGCTTGGGTATTGATGGGACAGGAACCAACCCTTCAGTAGCCATCAAAATAATAGTAAGCAAAATTTCCATCGACTCAACCAGACACTCCTTATTTCATTCTGTTTATTCGGAATTGGCAAAATTGACTCACCTGACCGTACCATATGAGGTGCGCAACACCTTTGTACACCTTGCAGAGACTATTGCTAAATCATTGCAAGTTAAAAATTGCTTTGTGTGTGGGGGAACTACGATGGGGGAACAATGGCCGTGGCAGGCCCAGGAAATTAACATCACCCATGTCATAACTAATTGGTCCAACTTTCCTACCCTGTTTATTACCTATCTTTATTTCAATGATCAAACGTAGTTTAAATGCTATTGCCGAAGCTAAAGCTGCTGCGCAACTTAATCTCTTAATGCAAAATCATGTATATATGGCAATCCCAACTGAGGAGTGCAAGGCTCCGCTTTTGCACTTATGTTCCGATGACGACTCTGACACTGATAACCTGCCCTTGAACGAGGTTGTGCAATCGGATCGGGATGTCCCGGAGGGTATGTCCTTATCCAAGCACTATGATACTCCAAAGGAGAAAGGCTTATATTTTGAATCGGATATCGCGGCACCATAAAAACAAAGAAAAGAGGACTTGTAGTAAACCTCGAGAGTCCTCTTGACCTAAGGCCCTAAGAATGACCTTCTCAAGTTAGGAATTGCATGATAAACTCAGCTTGGCACGACACGTAGGCAAATAGTTACAGAAACTAGCTGACTACAAAAATCTTGTTAATAGATAATCACGCTATCTTAGCACACAACCATGGTCGCATCCTGCCATGGCGCCATTAGAATTATACTTCCTTGCTCCTCTTCACATATGTCTCGCTCCCCCCGCCCTGATAAAACTGCAAAATAAAAGAGGGTGGTGCGTTGCAATCGGGGGATTTCTTCATCTACCCCGGGCACAACGTGCTCTCTCACCTTGAGAAACTATGGTGTCTGTGTCAATTATTGATTCTAGTACTTAAGTACTCACCCTCGCGAGGGTCCCTCTAAATTTCACCCCTGCGGGGGCTCTACGGGCTGATCAGAGAACCTAAGGACAACGAGCAAACCGCGACAACGCGACACTGTTTAGTAACACAAAGTTTGGGCTGAATTGTGGTTGTAAGTCAAGCACTAACTATATCCTTTTTGTTAAGCTTGCTTTAAGGAATAAGTAAAATTCTTTCTTCTTTCCAATGAATTTTGTTTTTTTGGTATAAATGGATATTAACTATATCTTCATACACTGAAGCAAGGGAAAACCAAAGTTCAGCCTTACTGTATGCTGTGTGATTTATTCACATACCCTGGTCTCAATCATCACTCCAAAGTGGAGTCTTAGAAAAGGTGTATTGTTTGACCTTAATCTGATTACAGTTTAACTGCATTCTGTGGTTCAATAATAGAATCTGATGGGAAATATGTTGCATTTAATCTACCCTTACAGATCATTTGCTTGGTGATATTCTGAGTATTATTGTTCCTAATTTGGTCTTAATGTTTCAAACCCCACAATGCTTCTCTTACTTAATTTTTGCTGATCAATGACTAGAACAGATTTACAATAGAGACTGAGTTAAGAATATTATTGATTCCAATCAAACCTTTTTTAACACAAAAGGAGACGTTTCTGGTAGCCACTTTTTTTTCTTCCTTCTTCTTGAAACAAGAAAAGGAGCAAGCCTTCCCATGTTTGTATTCCTTGCGCAAGTCATGGACAATGATAACTGGTTTCTAAGCAGAGAGAAGATATTGCTTAAAATATATACACATGGCCATTTTGCACTCTTAGTTGATCTAGGTATGAGGCAATCTTTTTTGGTAAGTCACAGAAACAAGTAAAATTGGCTACTTCTTATCAAGAGTATGCCATTGTCGTTCAACTTATTTTTGGAAGCAGATTCCCAGTGTGTTCAGACAGATCTTTCCTATTGTCTGCTTGCCATATCATTATGTGAACTGTTATTTAAACAATAATTCCTTAAACTGGTTTGGACAATAGAACAATAACTGTGTCTGTGCTTCAGCCATAGTGGTTTATAGACACTTGTTTTAAACCTTCCATAAATTTCTTAATTTTTATTAAATGGTTTTGGACATTGTGGTGTGCAATCTACTTTGCAATCTCTTTCAAATGCTCTTCGTGCATGTTGTTCCTCTTGTGGCATTTGATTTCATTAAATAGCTGCTTGATGCTGAGTTCCTGGAGGACTGTGCTATACATTAATTATGTAAAAAGACTTTTGGCCTCTACCAGCACCTCTTCCTTTTAAGAATTGGAATCTTTCATCATCAAACACCAGCACAAGTCAAAAGCATCATCGAAAGCATCTCTTTTGAGGAGATTCAGCTTATGTCCATACCTTTTCTGTGCCTAATCCTGTCTGCTCCTAACACTCTGTTTACTTTATACACAGAACTATCCAGGTGTTTTTGAACTCTGGTGTTTTTTTACTTCAATAGTGCCTCACTATCCTTGAGGCAGTCCAGGTAAATATTTATTTGCAGTGTAAAGGTGTTAGATAGGATGATATGCAGGATTTGCATTTAGCTAGATTTCAATAAGCAAATCAAATATATTCTTGGAATAAGTTATAGATATTTTTCAAAATAAGAAAAGCTCAATAGTTATGCTATACCTCTCCTTCATGGACAGAAGCCAGTGCACTCTGAACTCTTGTCCTTTCATCTAGGATGTCTCTGTCATCTGCTTGGCTGAGCTCTTCAGGATTCTGATGGGTTCTTTTTCTTTGTGGAGAAATCCTAGAGATCAAAGATATAACAACAGGTCTCAAATGATTTGATATGAAAGAATAAATGGTAATTTCAATTAGGAAGGCTTTCATATGCTCAACTGACTAATGAATAGTGTATACTGTTACTATCACAGCTAGTAAGGTAGCAGAAGGTTCAGAGCTTCTGAACCATTTTGAGATTAAATAAGAAATGATTGGGAAAATCTCTCAACAAAATGACTATGCGGAAGACCTTAGAAAGGAAAGAAAACAGACACATTAAGTGATTTCTGTCACAGAACGTCTGTGTCTGCAAGAAGTAGAGGGCTTTTTTGTCACCTGCTTCTTTCCAGATTGTAACTGGCCTTCCACCTACCTCTCCCCACAATCAGAATCACATTTTGTTGACTTTTTTGAATTCTTCCTCACTGAGCTACCATAAATGGGAAGCCAACATCCAAATGACCACTTCATGGTGGCAACAAGTTGGCATTTATTGCCATAGTAGGTGATCCACCAACCATGATGGATCTATCAGTAAATTTTGTTTGCATTTTTTCCATTATGAGGCACATGACACATTTATCAAATCCAAATTCCACTCTGATATTCTCACTAAGTATCTTCATAATTGAAGGAAACTGAATTTCATTTTCTGGTTTCTCACAAAGCTTCAGATCATTCACATATAACAGATGGAATGTGTTTCTACTTTGTTGCTTCAACAGTTCATATTGAAATGGCGGTGGTACGGTGGTTAGAATGCAGTACTTCAGGCTAATTCTGCTGACCGCTGACTGCCAGCAATTCAGCAGTTTAATTCTCTCCAGATCAAGGTTGGCTTCGCCTTCCATCCTTCCTAGATTGGTAAAATGAGGACCCAGATTGTTGGAGGCAGTATGGTGACTCTGTAAACTGCTTAGTGAGGGCTGTAAAGCACTGTGAAGTGGTGTATGAGTCTAAGTGCTATTGCTGTTGCTCTTTTATTTAATAAAAGGTTGAAATTTACATTGTGTAAAGGAGTATTTCTATAAAATAAACATGTGGCATATGATGCCAGAGAAATGATCTAGAATGTACAAAGACAGTCCTAATGTGTGTTGAAAATGTGAGAAAACATGAATGGACATTTTATCATGCATGGTGGATGTGTAAAAAAAGCTTCAAAAATAGATTCAAAATACACACTTTAATATAGATGATTTTAAAGATTAATATTCAATTGAAGTCAGAACGTAATCTTTTAATCCATTGATGGCTAAATAGTTAGAAAAAAAATCATGGAAGATCATTATAATATATGATGACTACAGCAAAATTATTACATACACTATCTACTATGGAGGAATAACTAGGGAAGTTAATAATACTTTACTGAAATAGATAAATTGACTTCTTTGATTAGAAAAAATATATTATCTCATGTATTGGTGAGTGGAAGCCTCTTCTGGACTTTTTGAATAAAAATGAAAAAAAAAAGCTTCTGACAAAGGGGACTATGATGTAACTTTAGAAAAAGAAAATAAAATTTCTACTTATAACTACTGTGAAGAATATTGGAGGCTGCTTCATCTTTTTTCCTTTCCTTTCTACTTTTTTGAAGTTTTTTCTTGTACTTTTTGCTTTCTTTCCTTTTCTTTTTTTCTTCCTTGCTTTATATTACTTTGTATTAGTTTTTAACTTTTTTAAAAGTTTTAATAAAAATATATGTAAAAACATTATTTTATTCATAGTATGAATGAGGGGTATCACTTAGGTTCCCCCCTCAAAATCCTGCTGTATTGTGCCATCAAGCCTGGGGATTGTTTCTGGGAGGGAACATAAATTGCATAAAGCCTATATACAAAATATTAGTATTTTTTCTAATTATTAATTAGTAATAGTCAATGCTTATTATTTTAATTCTGCTGAGTACAATATTGAGCCAATATTGTACTCTTGCTGTGCATCTTTTGCCATGTTAAGGGGGTTGTGTGCTTCAATGACCTCAGGAGCTATGCTGGTGGTGGCTTAACCACTTTGGGTTCAACCGTACCAAACATGACTTGGTGGAGAGGCCAATGGATGGTCCAAGCATAACCTAAAGTATGGTCCAAATTGTTATGATTGATTGCACAATCACCTATATATTTACTTTGGGTTTGGCATTTTTATTCATCTATTGAATCCTTCTCAAGGACCTGGGAGAGACAGTTGTTATAAGAAAATAGAAATAAGAGTAAAAAACTAATGGATTGGCTCAACCATGAAGGACATGGTTAGGAAAGGCTGTCATGGAGAAAATCTATGTGGTCACTGAGAGTTGACTCCAACTTGATGACATGCATGCAATCAATCAATCAATCAATCAATTAATCAATATTATAATTAATATAATTGCTTTCATCTAACTAACATACACAAACAAAACACACTGTATGCATATTACAATATATACAAACCTAAAAATGGGATCTCTTCTCATAACTGACTGGTCATATTTCATCACCAGGTAACGCAGTAAAAATATGAGTATTATACTCTGCAAATAGGGCTAAATAGAAGCAAAAATAGAAAATTACAATCAGACATCCAGCGATGTAGTTATACAGATTATACAGAACAATGTTCTGATCAGTCCAGCAGGAATCAGAATAACTTTCAATTCACATTGTGCTTCTGTTCAATCCAAACTATGGTTCTGTCCACCACAGTCATAAATTACAACTGGTTTCATTAAAATGGATTGGACATAATCACATACAGTTTTTGAAATCAAGACATTACCATGCAAAGTTTTTAATTTACCTCTTAGCACAATCGTAGAATCAAGCTTATAAAGCAAATAGTTCAGCAATTTCATTGAAAGTGAAATATATATAAATCAATGTAGCCACACAAATTTGGTGGTGGGTTTGATTTTATATCCAATTTTTTGTACTCAAGTCAGAATTAAAATCTTTTGGAGCACTGAAAGCCTGTCAATCAATCAAAGAAATCAAGTCCATTTCACTTCTCCACTGCTGTCCATTTCTACAGACCGATCCTCTGTTTATAGAAGATAAACAGCAGGCAACATCTATCCATGGAATCATTCTCCACAGCTAGAGGAGATTGTATAGAAAACAATTTACAAGTAATTACACTGATTAGTATGAAGTCAATTGTGTGACCATGGTCTGATTGCTAAGTAAAAAGGCTGAGTTCTGGAAGATCTATTTGGAAGATGTCCTCCTTCTCTGTTGGCCATGGACAGGCAATAAAAGGAACTTGTTCCATCCTTCTCCAAGCTCTGCTCTCCAGGCTCCTCACCACAAATCCATTCATTCTTTCAGACAGAAGACATTGAGGCATATCACATTCTCAGGAACCCTATACTCAATGACAATAATAATTTTGGCTTTTGATACTGTCAACCACAATATCCTATTGCGGTGGCTGGGGGGTTAGGAGTGGGAGGCACGGTGTTACGGTGGTTCTCCTCCTTCCCCTCCGACCCTTCGCAATTTGTATTGGCAGGAGGGCAGAGATCAAACCTGAGGCCCCTGATTTGTGGGGTATCTCAGGGGTTGGTGCTCTCACCCTTCCTATTCAACATTTATCTGAAGCCGCTGGGTGAGGTCATCCATGGCTTTGGGGTGGAATTTCATCAATATGCTGATGATACTCAGCTGTACATCTCTATCCCAGGCCACCCCGACAAAGCTGTGGAAGTGATGACTGGTGCCTGGAGGCTATGCGGGGTTGGATGGGGCAGAACAGGCTTCATCTCAACCCGGCCAAGACCGAGTGGCTGTGTTTTCCGGCATCCCGATATAGCCAGCTAACTCCATCGCTGGCCGTGGGGGGGGGGGGAGTTCTTGCCCCCACGGAGAGGGCACGCAATCTGGGTGTCCTCCTGGATGTACGGCTGTCATTAGAAGACCACTTAGCGGCCGTCGCCAGGGGGGCCTTTTGTCAGGTCCGTAGGATCTACCAGTTGCGGCCCTTTCTGGATCGGGATGCACTTTGCACAGTCACATCTGCCCTCGTCATCTCCCGCATAGGCTATGCCAATGCTCTCTACATGGGGCTCCCCTTAAAGAGCACCCGAGGCTCTAGTTGGTGCAAAATGCGGCCGCGCGGGTGGTTTTGGGGGCTCCTCAGAACTCCCATGTTACACTACTTTTGCGCGAGCTGCATTGGCTCCCAGTGGCCTTCCGGGTGCGATTCAAGGTATTAGTGACAATCTTTAAAGCGCTCCATAGCTTGGGACCTGGGTACTTACGGGACCGCCTACTGCCACCATCGGTCTCCCGTCGGCCAGTGTGCTCCCATAGAATGGGCCTCCTCGGGGTGCCGCCAGCTGGATGGCTGGCGACCCCGAGGGCACGGGCCTTCTCTCTGGGAGCACCTTCCCTCTGGAATGAATTACCCCCGGAGATGAGGACCATCCCTGACCTTTTGACCTTCTGGCGCGCTTTGAAAACCCACTTATTTTATCAAGCCGGTCTGGCCTAGAGTTCCGTGCAGGGTTTTTAATTGGTTTTAATTGGTTTTTAATTTTATAACTTTTAACCTGATTGTTTTTATCTATCAGCCATCTATCAGCCATCTTATTTAATCTTTTTAAATTGTTTTTAAATATTGTATTTTTCATTGCATTTTATCTGGCTGTACACTGCTCCGAGTCCCATTGGGAGAGGGGGCGGTATAAAAAACTAATCAATCAATCAATCAATCAATCCATGCAAGCAGTAGAAAGCGGATCTGCTTGCTATCACACTGTGCCAGTGGTGTCACTTAAAAGGTAGGCAGTGTACTGTATATTATTAATGACTGCCTGTGTTTTTGCAATGGCTGTATGCTGAGGCCTAGGCCAAAAGGCTCCGCCTCCCTCTCAATGCTATATAAGTGGATGAGTGTCTTTTGAGGAAACTTACAGGTGGAATTTCGTGGTTTGGGACAAGCCCCTCACCCTTGCTCTCATAGTGATGATGAAGATGATTATTATTATTTTCTAATGCCTCAGGAGAGCTAAAGAAATAATATAAAATCTATCTCAGTAATAGCTAAACAAAAGCATTCCTTTGAAGCTCTGTGTATATATGTGAACATGGTCCTGGTACTATGAATGAATACATTCAGTTCTCACCATGAAAGTAGATATAAAGAACTGTGTCTGAGTTGAAACATGATGTTCATCAACTGGAAAGCCTCTCAGCAGCTAGTTAAAAAGCAGAAGGAATTAAAAAAAAGTACAGCTATTTATTTTCCGCATTTCTATCTCATTCAAGAAAAGGCAGATTGCCAGAGCAAATTCTAAATTCTAAATCCCTGTGCTTCTCCCCACCACCTTCTGAGCCCTTTCCCTCAGCAGCTGCCAAGTTGGACCAAGACAGGTGCCTGGGATCTCTGCAGCCTCAGACCTCATGATAAACAGACTCAACTAATTGCCAAAACCCAGGAAGAAAAGCAAAGAGTCGGTGAGTTGAATAGCTCAAGTGAAGGCAGAGAAAGAGGCAAGGAAAAGGAGGAGGCAGCAGTTGGGCAAACCAGACAGAGAGGGAGGCACTGAATTCCTTCTCTCTGGTTTGGCCTGAGGGAAAATATCTTCCAGCTGTTTCCCTCAGACTGAGGCAAGATTTGGAAGAGGACAAGAGTCAAGAAGCCCAGCTGTGAATAAACAAAAGAAAAAGAGAAGAAAAAAAGTTAAGATATTTTGTCCAAACAGAAGTAGAAAACAGAAACTAAAAAAGAAAGAGAGAGAGGGAAAAAAACATGGTTGAACTCTGGAGAAAAAAAAAGTATAGCTTTCTTTGAGTACAGAGATATAGGTGAAAACAAAAGATGAAAGGATATAGGTGAAAACAGCTTTAGAGAAAATGATTACAGGTATAAAGATGAAAACAAAAAGAAATAGAGAGGTCAGCAATAAATAAATATATTAGAGATACAGAATGGAATGATAGGAAGATATGATAAAAATTGGACTTTAAAGAATATACTATAGTTTAAGTGCCCATAAAATAATAGTTAAAATAGAACATAGTTTGGGTACTATGAAATCAGTTTCTACAATAGATGAAGCTGTTTATAATTTAGAATTCCTTTGTGGGGGAGGTGGAGGGATAGCTTTCCTTGTTTTGTGAAATCAGTTTCCTCCAGCCATTGAACAGGGATCCGAAAATCCATCCAACTTTCCAGCATTGTGTATCTGTATGGAGCCTGGGTCAATCTGGTTATTATTAGTTCAATCAAGAACCAATGACAGAACTTTTGTAGAATTAGTTATTTCAAATTTTCTTTTTAGGTACTCCTGGGTTTATCTGACCCTGAACATCAGATTTGCACCCATCCTGCACAGGCAAATTGATCAAACCCTGATATATTAGATTTATTTACCTTGCAGGTCAATAAAAACTTAGCAGAATTCAGAACTAAGTCTGGGACCCGAGATATTTGGTCAGATAGGGCCCAAATCTCCCATCTCTGTTTGCCCCATTCTTCTGGACTTTCCAACCCATGCTGTGTATAGACTTAAGCAAATGGGATTGTGACTGAAGTTGACAACCATTTAATGCTTACGACATTGCTTTGTCTGGATATCTATTGGCTGCAGCCATGGGGAGGGAATTGACACATGGCTCCCAGGAAAAAAACCCGTTTCCACTAGAATTCACTTTGAAGGAAAAATGAATTTTAGTGAAATCCTCACAGTTTTGGAATGTTACTGGAAAGAGGCAGTCCCACCCTTGAAAAATTGTTGAAGTTCTGCTTCCTGGGAAAAATTCAGATAACTTTTTTTACCCAATTATTCCCTATGCAAACTGGGTGGATGGAAAAATGTTCATGCTCAGATCCAGTTTTCATAAGAATAGGCTAAGAGATAATAGATAATATCGCACTTACAAATGTAAAAAACATTATAAAATTGGTAACTGGAAACATAGGAACAAAAAAACTCAACAGCTGTCTTATGTAGGGCACGGTAAGTGTACTTGTCATGATGCTTATTATGAACAAAAGCAGCATAACCTAAAATGAAAGAAGAAACATTTTAATATGTTTAACAAATGAAATCGCTTTACCCAATTTTCTTTTCTATAACCCCTGTCTTGACTGCCTTGACTTAACAAGTTACATGGTGATTTCAATTAAAATACCCCAACTTTTACATTTGATCATTGCTATCCATGAAACAGAGACTGCTTTTCTTCCTCTCATGTTTCCCTTCCTTTGTTTTGCTTCTATAATTAAACCTTAATTCCAACCCCACCACAATTTACTTGCTGGTGTCAGCTCAGGGATGCCAAGAACCAGGAGGAAGATGCTGGGACACCTTACATCACCTTACTGTCTTGGTAATTTCAGGTCTTTGCTGTCAAAGTTATAGTAACATTAAGAGGCATATATATCCAATAATGCTAAGAGGAAATAATGCTAAGAGGAAATAATGCTAAGAGGAAAGCAAAATCCCCCAATGTCAGCCCTGCAAGGGAGACTCAGTCAGGAAGTCAACTGAAATTTGCTATACTTACAGAATCTTCCAAGTCTGATTATGCATTTCTCCCCTCTTTCTTAGACCCCAAAGAGACAAGGAGGGGTCAGCCTGAGTCTGTTCTTAATACTATCTCGCTTCCCAAAACTTAATGTTTGCTTCAAGGCTATTTCTCTGTCTATAACCAGCATGCACCAAACAGCAATAATTCTGCCCCACAAAGCTAATCTGTCTCCCTAGGAAACAGCCACTGCACCTACATGCCTGATATGTGACAAGAAGTGGCAACAGAATGGTGCAATGCTTAGCCTTATTTTAAAGCCCAGAAGCCGACCATACAAGTCCACTTTTGAAAGACAGCTTCCACCTTCTGGTAGGTTCTCCCAACTGGAGCCTTTCACACTGGAGCAGTGTGACTATACAGTCTTCCATGCCACAGGTCAATCAAAAATACATCCAGCTGTCTCCAACCATCCCCTTGTTAAGAAGAAGCATATGGCTACATTAGGCATATACTTACTAAAATAGAGATGACTGACCAAAAACTGGCAGTATGCTTTTTTTGGCGAAATACGAAGGCAATTACGTATAGGAATAAAACAATTGATATGCTGTAGCCGAGGAAAAATGCCACCTGAGCAAAAGAAAGCTCTGTATTAACAATGTGTTACCAAAAAAAAGCAGAAATGTCTCCTTCATTTTAATAGCTTATAATAATGTTTTTTATTCTATTCAATCACATTTGATTCTTAGAAATTGCATGGACAAGTCCTTACAGTTTTCTTGGCAAGATTTTTCAGAAGTGCTTTACCATTGCCTCCTTCTTAGGGCTGAAAAAAAATGACTGACACAAAGTCATCGAGTTGGTTTTTGCCTAAAGCAGAACTAGAACTCCCAGGTTCCAGCCTTAAACACTATACCAAACTGGCTCTTTTATAATAATTTCATACAATGCTTTAAGTACAAAGAACTTATTTACCAAACTGGCATGGCAAGTGTTTTGACTGAGTGAATTTGAGTAAAATTAATTCATTGTAAAAAAGTTTGTGACTATTTATGCAGATGACTATATTGCAAAGCTTGGTCATCAACCTTGAAAAATTCCAGCCAAGAAAATCCAAACTCTTGAAAGAAAAGAAAGTCCAAATCTTTGCACTGTGAAGGACAAGAACAGTACCAAAATAAAAAGTGATTTTAGGAAGTGCTACTGTAAATTAAAGGTACATTAATCTATACTATTTTTAATCAATGTATTTCCTTTTTTTCTCTAAAAACTTTGTTCCCTACTCCCCCCCAAAAAAATTTTATGAGATGAATCGGTAGGACTGATGTATTATATCAAACAATTCAATTTATGTTTGCTTTCCTTACAGGTAGCACACAATTTATGACCATCCATTTAACAATGGCCTCAGAAAAAGTGACACCATCCACCCCCAAAGTTACGACCCTCACACCACCCCACAGTCATATGATTGCAATTTAGATGCTTGATAATCAACTCAAATTTACAATGATTGCATCCTCCTATATGGTTTGGAACCTTCTCAGCCAGCTTCTGACAAGCAAAGTCATTTGGGGAAACCAGATTCACTTAATGACCATGTGATTCATTTAACAACCAAGTTAAAATAGTTGTAAAATTGGATCTTGTCATGTGATGCCTCTCTTAATGACTGCATTGCTTAGCTGCCAAAATTTCAGCCCTGATTGTGATTGCAAGTTGAGGATACTTATATTTGTTATTATGTTTCTTGCTGGTGGTAGGAAGTTTGAGCAAAGCAAGGGCAATGTGTCTAAATGAATGCTTTTGTGGTGGTGGATGGTCCAGGGAAACCCCCCCTCCCCTAAATCCTCTGATTGTTTTAGTCAGCTGGTATGTTAGTAGAAACAATCAATTCTTTCTTAATTAACTTTGTTTATTTCCAAGATATTTTCAAATCTAAGTTTGCATTTGGATCCATTATGCAAACACCACTGGCCATTAACTATCACTGTCTTCTAAAAGTGATGAATGGGGACAACGTTCGTCTCTCAGTTTAGTGCCAGTTTATTGTTAGTTCATGGTTGGGGGGTAGCTTTTTCAGACTGTTGATGGTTAAAGACATATGTTGCTACCATTCAGTGTCTATAGAAGGAACTACAACTAGTTCTCAATGTACATCCGCAATTGAGCCTCAATTTTCTGTTGCTAAGTGAATCATTTGTTAAATGAATTTTGCCCCATTTTACTATCTTTCTTGCCATAGTTGTTAAGTAAATCACTGCAGTTATTAAGTTAGTGACATAGTTGTTAGGTGAATCTGGTTTCTCCATTGACTCCTTGTCAGAAGGTTGCAAAAGGTGATCACATGACCCCAGGATACTGCAACCATCATAAATATGAATCGGTTGCTAAGCATTCAAATTTTGATCACATGACCATGGGGTTGCTGCAACAGTTGTAAGTGTGAAAAATGGTCATAAGCAGGGATGGGATCCAACTGGTATAACTACTGGTTCTGTTACTCTGCATCGTGCGTGCATGCACGTTTTCTGTGTGCACACCTGATGCGTGAGTGGCGCACCTGCAATTTACAACCTGCTGAGCTGCCCAGACAGCTGAGCACAATGGTTGGAAAAACCCTTTTTTCCTGCTTTTTCAACTGCAGCTGTGCCACACAAAGCAGCTGTGGTTGAAAATGCAGGAAATAAAGGACAGGTAAGAGCTTGGGCAGGAGACCAGTTCTGTGACTGCTGCTCTTCAGGACTACCGGTTCTGTAGAGCTGGATAGAACCGGTAGAATCCCATCCCTGGTCATAAGTCACTTTTTTCAGTGCTGTTGTAACTAAATTGTTGTAAGTTGAAGACTACCTGTATTCTGGTGTGACTGCTTGTCATTAAAAAGTGTAAATGTAAAAGCTGACTGAAAAATCACATGTTAAAGATGAATGAAATTCAATTACCAAGCAGAAAACCAAGCTGGGTATAAACTGAGGACTTGCAGCTCCTATATTTACAAACCATGGCCAAAGAAGTAAAAGAAGAAGAATGCAATTCAGGGGCATATCCACCAGAGCTTGTCCACACCAGTAGGCAGAAGGAAAAAGTCCAGCAATCCGCAGCTGGGAACGAGTCCTTATCTAACAAAGAAAGATAATAGAATTACCAAATAATGACTAAGTAATAAAATTACCAAATAATGATTACTTAAAGGTTCGCATAAATTCAATTCAGGAAAGTGACAGAGATAAATGCAATACTTATATTTCCTTTCCTCCCACAATGTTTATCGGTAAGTTGATATAGCACAAGAAAACATAACAGCCATTTATAGTTAACCAGTTTAGAAAATGAAAGTTATGTAGGCCACTACTACTTAAAGTTGTAGTAACAGTATCTTACAATTCTGAATGCTCCTCCTTCCTCTCTCTTTCCTTCCTATTTACAAATATTGTCATACCAAGAAACTTGGTTACTTATATTCATTATTTACTATTGTAGCAGAAAAGTTAAATTCTGTCATACATCTAGTAAAAGTCGCTCTTGCTTAGGACAAAACTCAGAAAAGTCTTATATGTCTCCTAGTAGGCAACTTTTTTCTAGATATACTCTCAGCCTATGTGGAATGCCTTAAGTCCTTCATTAGACATCAGCAGCAAAGTTCTTATGAAAAAGACTTGTTGCACTGTGTAAATTTCCTTCACACCTTTACTTTGGCAGATGGATGTTTTTCCAAACAAGTATAATTTGCACTTAGAGGGGGAGAAGGAAGGAAGATGAAAACTATACAGGCAGACAGATTCTAGCATTATTATTGGTTTTACCAATTTAATGATTTTTCTGGATAAACTTTTTCCTTTAATACAGTTTTAGATATACAGTAAGCTCCTTTTTAGAAGACTTAAGTCTTCTAAAATCTTGTTACAACACTAATATTTCTTTTTACATTGAGCATTGTTTCTCAATCGAAGATGTAATTTCTTTCAGTGTTGCATGACTCTTTAATGTAATAGTCATAGTGTAAGAAGAGAGCTGTATACCACAAAATTTCATTTTAATGTATGCCGATTAGAGTACATTCAAAATGACAATAAAGTTATTCTATTCTAAAGGAAATGTGCAGGAAAACTTACACGCTTGCCTCAAATATCAAATTGCATTGGCATGATGATGTCACTGTTTGCATACTATCAATTTGCCACCATCACAGTATGATACTGAAATTCTGGAAGAGCAACCTCTCAGAAATAGATATGGCTTCTACCCTTCAAATGTTCTGGAAGTCTTTTAGGACCAGACTCTGTTCCCATGCCTGAGTTTAACATGTTTTGGTGCCCTTTGTGATTTCCCCCAGGCATTTTTTATGTAGTTTTAAACTTTTGAAATTATGTATGTGTTATTTTAAATATTATAAACTGCCCAAAGGGTTGTTTTTGTTTTGTTTTATTGTTTGGTGTTCAGGCAAACTTGAAATCCAATCATTTTTTTTTAAAAAAAAATACATTTGTATTTTTATTAGATAGCATCAGCACAAAGTTAAGAGAATTGCAATGATTTTTAAAAAGTCATAGCTATAACGATCAATGAGAAATAAAATCTGAATACAGATACTGTTCACCTGTGGCGATTGACAGAACCTTTTAACTCACTCCTGCTGTCATTTGCAGATGCCACATGGAAGTAAATATAGGCATATCTTCATAAAACTTTGAAAAAAAAAATCAAAGAAATATAATTATTTTACCATGTAATCTTGATTGCTTCGCATTGCAAATTGTGGTGGAAAAGCAGGTAATACAACTGAGGCCGTAACCATGTAAGCTTCCATAAAAATCCAGAAGTAATTACTTAAATTATCCTGAGGAATAAATTAAAGTATGTTTTAATTCCATTGTGATAAAATGTCATAATATAATAGCTATTATTAATCTTTTATTAATCAGTGAGCTTAGAAACAACAAAGAATATTTGTTATTTTCTTTAATATTTTCTTTAAAATAAGAACAACCACAGCTGGAGGACCTTGACTTCCTGACTCTGACCTTTGACCCTGCCTCACTCCTGCTCAGTTGCATGTTGTACCTTTTGATTATTGATTATGTAGTATTTTCATGTACTCATTTTCCGAAGGCAGGAAATGTCCTGACTAGGCTTCTCCTATTTAAGCCTTCTGAGAGAAATGGAGATTTCATGTTTTGAAATAATCTATAAAGTGGGAATAATAATAATAATAATGATAATTAAAGAGTTTTCATCATGTCTTCTGCCTGCTAGTTGGTGCTCATGAATGCATTCTGTCAGTCTTCTGTCTGTTTGTTGTACATAGGGGCTGTTGCAGTCTTTATACTCTACGCTGTAGATGACTCCTTTTTTCTTCTGGGACTGCTGAGCCTTTTGATTTATGAGGAAAACTCTTTAATTTCACAACATATGGACAGACTTAATCATAGCTTCAACTGGGAAACTGTGACCATCCTAGGCCAAGCCAAGTCTAAAAAAGCTAGAGAATTCCTGGAAGCCTGGAACTCTGGCA
The DNA here is from genome assembly GCA_023653725.1 of Bungarus multicinctus. NCBI lineage: Eukaryota > Metazoa > Chordata > Lepidosauria > Squamata > Elapidae > Bungarus > Bungarus multicinctus. The sequence goes on from CM042834.1 coordinate 129,700,524, forward strand.
CTCTGACAAATTGGCCATCAATAGACACATAGACATAAATAATTTCTATATATTGTGCAAAAGGCGCAATCAACAACAAACCAAAAAGGAACAAAAAGATCAAAACACCTACCCACAAGCAATTAATGCTCAGATATTACCTAGATTAACATCAGACCAACAATCAAAAAGTAAACAATACTTCCATCAAGGAATTGCCAAACAAACCAATAATAAACAGCCCAACCAAACAACCTCCAAAACCACTCCCATCAACACTGACAGGACAAGCCACTAGAATATAAACTGAGAGCAAACCCAATTTCTTACTCACACTGATGATGTTACTTATTTGGGTAATGAAATGTCTGCAAGAAAACAACCAAGCTCAGAGATCACCAGGGACTCATTTCAAACTTGAGCGACAAATATTCTCCTTTATTGGTAAAATGATATTTTCTGTTGTTTGGGGTTCAAATGATTTAATGACATATTTTATGATGGTTGAAGGAGTTGTGCTTGCCAAATCTAACTTTTTAAACTGGGCAGAACTCAGATGTATATTGTACAAAGTCCCCATTTAGCAACAGGATTTAACAGACTGAGAGCAAACAGATACTGACCAATATGTTAACTGGAAAGTTCATGATAAGATAAGATAAATATTTATTTATATACCGCTTCTCTCCCGAAGGACTCGGAGCGGTGTACAGCCATCCAATTAAAATAACATAGAAGTATACAAAAAATAAAACTAAATTAAATAAACTGGCTGTAACAGGTTAAAACCCCCACTATAAACTTTAAAATTAATACCCCACGCTTCTAATCGCCACTAAAGACCCCCAATTTAAAACCCCAATCTAAATTTAAAGTCAGCTCAAGCTGGCCTGGTCAAAGAGCCAGGTTTTCAAGGCATGCCTGAAGGTTCCCAGGTCCGTGGCTGTACGCAACTCTGGAGGCAACCCATTCCAGAGGGCGGACACCCCCACAGAGAAGGCCCTATTCCTCGGGGTCACCAGCTTGCACATAGATGCCGATGGGACCCGCAGGAGACCTTCCCTGTGGGAGCGCACCGGACGGTGAGAGGAAAATGGCAGAATGCGGTCTTGTAAATATCCTAGTCCGATGCCATGGAGCGCTTTAAAAGTTAACACTAAAATCTTAAAGCGCACCCGAGAGGCCACCGGCAACTAATGCAGCTCGTGCAGGAGGGGCATCACATGAGAGAACCTTGACGCCCCCATAACCACCCACGCGGCCGCATTCTGTACCAGTTGAAGCCTCTGGATGCTCCCACTCAGGAGCCCCATGTACAAGGCGTTACAATAGTCCAGTCGGGAGGTAACCAGGGCATGAGTGACCGTGTGTAAGGCATCCTGATCCAGAAAGGGCTGCATCTGGCGAATCAGGCGCACCTGATAAAACGCCCCCCTGGAGAAAGCTGTAATATGATCTTCCAGGGACAGCCGTACATCCAGGAGGGCACCCAGATTGCGAGCCCTCTCTGAAGGGGGCAAAATCTCACTCCCAATAGCCAGCGAAGGCATTATCTGGCCATATTGGGACGCCGGAAACCACAGCCACTCAGTCTTGGAAGGGTTGAGTCGGAGCCTGTTCCCGCCCATCCAGTTCCGCACAGCCTCCAGACAATGGGACATGACCTCCATAGCATCATTGGGGTGGCTTGGGGTGGAAATATACAGTGAGTATCATCAGTGTACAGATGACCCTTCACCCCAAAACCACGGATGATCTCCCCCAGCGGCTTCACATAAATGTTGAACAAGAGAGGGGAGAGGACCGACCCCTGAGGAACCCCACAATCGAGGGACCTAGAGGTGGACCTCTCCCCCCCCTCCAACACAAATTGCAGATGGTCGGAGAGGAAGGAGGCGAACCACCGCAATACGGTGCCTCCAATTCCCAACCTCTCCAACCGTCGCAATAGGATACTATAGTCGATAGTATCAAAAGCCGCTGATGGGTCTAATAGGACCAGGACAGAGGAATAACCCCTGTCACGGGCCCTCCAGAGATCATCAACCAATGCGACCAATGCCGTTTCAGTACTATGCCCGGGCCTGAAGCCCAATTGGAAGGGATCCAGGTACGTATCTTCCTCCAGGTACTGGGGAAGCTGACATGCCACCACGCTCTTAACAACCTTCGCCACAAAGGGAAGGTTGGAGACAGGACGATAGTTGTTCAAAAGAGTTGGGTCCAGGGAGGGCTTCTTGAAGAGGGGTCGAATCACCGCCGTTTTCAAGGCAGTGGGCAGCGAGCCCTCCATCAAAGAAGTGTTAACAATTCCCTGGAGCCAACTCCGCGTCACCTCTCTGGCGGTAGAAACCAGCCAGGAGGGACAAGGGTCCAATAAACATGTGGTGGCATTCAGCTGCCCCAGCAACCTGTCTATACCTTCGGCGGTCACAGGATCAAACTCGTCCCAGATAACCATCTCAAGACTCGCCGTGGTCACCTCCTCCAGGACCTCCCAACTGGAGTCCAGCCCGTCCCGAATCTGAGTGATTTTATCGTGCAGAAATCGAGAAAACTCCTCCCCCTACCCTGCAAGAGATCCTCCCGCGCTCCCGGCCCAAGCTGGGAGCGGGTTACTCTAAATAGGACGGCGGGTCGATTTTCTGCCTATGCAATAAGGGCGGAGAAGTGAGAATGCTTCGCCACCTCTATCGCCACTAGGTAGGTCCTAATATAGGATCTCACCTGTGTTTGGTCAGACTCGGCACAACTGGCCCTCCAGACGCCCTCCAGATGTCTTTTCCGGCATTTCATCTTCCTCAGCTCCTCCGTAAACCATGGAGCCGAGTGAGATCTCTGCCGGGTCAGAGGTCACAAAGGCACAACTCGGTCCAGAGCCTCAGCAGCCAGTCTATTCCAGGCGGTTACCAAGTCTGTGGCCGAGTTATGAGCCAGAGTTTCAGGTAATGGCCCAAGCTCCGTCTGGAACCGTTCATGATCCATCAGGTGCCTGGGGTGGAACCATCTCCTCGGCTCCACCTCCCTGCAGTGCGGATTGGCGGTACAGAAGTCTAGTCTAAGGAGAGAATGATCAGACCATGACAAGGGTTTAACAACTATATCCCCTAACCGATCATTCAACTACTGTCCAGAGGCAAAAATCAGGTCCAGCGTGTGTCCTCCCATGTGAGTGGGCCCAGAAACTAATTGGGTCAGGTCCAAGGCCATCATGGAAGCCAAGAACTCTCAGGCCGCCCCAGAGGATTCACTGAGCGAAGGCAGATTGAAGTCACCCATGATTAACAGTCTGGGTGTCTCCACCGCCAGCTCGGCTATAACCCCGAGGAGCCCGGGCAGGGCCGAAGATACGTGGTAGGGAGCCAGGTACATTATCAAAAGGCCCATCTGACCTCCCTGACCCCACTTCACAAAGAGGGACTCACAGCCAGCCATGTGAGGTACAGTGGCCTCCCTAGGACAAAGATCCTCCCTAATAATTGCCGCCACTCCACCACCCCTACCCTGAGCCCTCGGCCGATGAAATGCCTGGAAACCTGGTGGGCACATCGTTACCAGGAGGAGACCCCCCCTCTGGGCCCAACCAGGTTTCAGTGATCCCTGCCAGGTCCATGCCCTCACCCTGAATCAGATCGGAGATAAGGGGGGCCTTATTTATAATGGACCTGGCATTGCATAACATCAGCCGGGTACTCAAGGCCTGAGACTCTGCACAACCAGGCCTGCAAGACAGGTCGAGAGGGTCGGAGTGCGTTATCGCTTGGAGATAGCGGACACGTGATCACCTAACCTGATATGGTCCTCTACCCCCGCCATATCTGCCCTTCCCACTTACGGTGCCAATAAGGTCCACCCTCGGTCGTTCTAACCCTGGTCGCCTCCCCAATCCCCGGTCCCCCGGGTCCCCCCAGGCGCACTCGCTGGCTTGGCTGACTGACCCCAAACCCCCTACCCACTAACCTCATTAAAAATCTATCCCTCACCCTCCTCCCAACCTCCCTCCCCAAACCTGTGGCGTCCTTCCCTAACCCCATTAAAAATCTAAAAATAAAAGAAAACAATTGAGTACCCCTCCCCCTCCCCAAGTGTTTCACAGAATGGGCATGCCATCTCTCTGGATCCCAAGACCCATCTTTGAGGTGGACTTTAGACAGTCCCATTGGCCATGTCAGGGAGAGGGGAACCCTCTCTAGGGCGTAAAGTTCGGCCCATGAGTACTTCCGCGGGCCAACTGGTCCCACCTCAGGTGTTCGGTGCCGGGTCCAACCGGCTCCAGATAAAACTTGCCGGCCTTCCCCAGTCCTCCCCCACTTCTGCCACCGGTGGGGGGAACCAAGGGGAACAAAGAGTCCATCCGCAGCTGTCACAGCCATCATCACTGCCTCCGCCCGATACTGCTGCGGCCACCCAACATGGTCGCGGTCGCCGCTCTCGCCATCCCTGCCATCCCAAAAGCCCCTCCAGCCGGTTCCAGGCAAGACTTGCCGGTCTCCCCCAGTCCTCCCCCACCTCTGCCACCGTTGGGGGGACCCAGGGGGAACGAAGAGACTGTCCATGGCTGTCATCACCGCCACCGCCCAATGCCGCCGCGGCCGCCCAATGCCACCGCAGCCGCCACTCTCTTCGACCCTGCAATCCCAATGGCCCCTCCAGCTGGCTCCAGGTGAGGCACCTCTGCCATCGGTGGGGGGGATCCTGGGGGAACGATGGATCCCAGGGGGAATGATGGATCCCATGGGGAACGATGGAGCCATCTGTAGCTGTCATCATCGCTGCTGCCCGAAACTGCCGCGGCCACCAACGCTGTCGCTGCCGCGGCCGATGCTCTCACTGGCCCTGTGGTCCCGGCAGCCCTCCGACCAGCTCCAGCTCAAACTTGCCAGTCTCCCCGGTCTTCCCCCACCTCTGCCACCGGTGGGAGGACCCAGGGGGTGTAAGGGCTTAAGCCGAAGGCCATTCAAACCGGAAGAGCTCCTCTCGAAAACACCCGGCTGCCATCTTGAAACGCCCCTTCATATAAGACCAGTTTTATCTTTGTAAGAGAAACATTATGCTCTCATGGTTCAGAAGAAACTTGTGAAACTCTATCAGCCTTAACATAAATATTAGTCTAGCTCTGTCACATGAACATTATTTTAACCACATACAATTGAGTCTTTAAAACAACATTCATCTGGAATGCAATCTTGTTGATTGCATAAAATTCAACTTCCCCTTAAATGACTGAGGATGGGACAACATTGCAAGAGATATTCCTTGAACATTTTAAACTCTCCCACCAGTTATGCTTCCTAGCAATCACCTTTTATCTCTACATAATGTCCTGAAAATTATGAATTTAAAGTAAACAGAAATATTTTCCTTATTGCTTCCTGCACACAAAAAACCACCCTTCATTTGATATTCCTCTGGAACACTTACTTCTGTCAATGTATGACTCCAGGTTCGAAGATGGGCAGTAGAATTAAACATATGCAAAAATGCATTGCTGATTATGTTGACAAGCACAGGATAGCAGTTAGTTATCTCCATGTGGCACATAAGTGTGAACCTGTATTTCTGAACCAAGGCAAAAAGTCAGAACACAAGGGACTCAAGTGAAGAACAACAGTTCTAAAGAATGTAATTTACATAATTGCAAACTTAACTTCTAATAAAAACCATTTGATTTTTTACTAATTTGAAAAAAGGCAAAAATATGAATGCATGTTTTTCAAGCTAAAATCTAATTTGGCCTTTGAACTGAACTCTTAATTTCCTCCTCAAGTATGTAGGATCACAACAAAGAAGTAGGCAGGACCAGGACAAATTAGTAACAGTATAATTATTCCAAATATGTTGTATACCTTTTTCTTTATGGCATATTAAAAATTTCAGTTTAGTAGCTTTGGAAGCCGTATTAGCACCAGTTTTGTCAGCTTTGGAGGCCATATTAGCACTAGAAGCCTCCACGCTGCCACATTCTCGAGGAAGATGGGAGGGGGAGATTTTCATGCATAACTGGTTAAAATAATAGCATTCTTGTTTAGAGTCAAGGTCATGTTTTTCCTGATGGATCTTGACAGACTATTTAACAAAATGAAATTCAGTGTAGAGAAAAATAAAGTCCTACACTTAGGCAAGAAAAATCAAAAGTACACATATAGACCGGGTGAAACCAGGCTCAATAGCAGTAACTGTGAGAGGGGTCTTGGAGTCTTAGTGGACAACCAACTAAATATGAGCCAGCAGTGTGGAACAGCAGCCACCAAAAAAGCTAATGCAATCCTAAATTTCATTAAAAGAGGGATACAATCAAGATCAAATGAGGTACTAATACTACTCTATAAAGCCTTAGTAAGACCACACCTAGAGTACTTCATCCAGTTTTGGTCACCATTTTATAAAAAAGATGTTGAGACTCTAGAAAAAGTACAGAGAAGAGAAACCAGGATGATTACGGGACTGGAGACTAAAACATGAAGAACGGTTACAGGAACTGGGCATGGATAGTCTAATGAAGAGAAGAACTAGGGGAGACAAGATAGCAGTCTTCCAATATTTGAGGGGCTGCCACAGAGAGGAGAGGGTCAAGCTATTTTCTAAAGAGCCTGTAGGCCAGACAAGGAATAATGTATGGAAACTGAACAAGGAGAGATTTAACCTAGAAATAAGGAGAAACTGTCTGACAGTGAGAACAATTAACCAGTGAAACAGCTTGCCCTCAGAAGTTGTGGGAGCATCATCACTTGAGACTTTCAAGAAGAGATTGGACTCTCATCTGTCAAAAATGGTGTAGGGTCTCCTGCTTGGGCAGGAGGTTGGACTAGATGACCTACAAGGTCCCTTCCAACTCTGATTATCTGTTATGTGTTATCACTTGGCTGAGGAGTAGTAGAGGGAATGTCCCAAGTTGGGATGGATGGTGATTGGGGCATATGATGGAATGATGGGAGCAGGGGGTGGATTTGTAATATTTTATTTATTGGGGGGAAACCTGGGACTTTCAGATTCGGGATTTCCCAGATGTGCCAGTTTACTACTCTAATAAAAGGGAACTTTGAGAACATGTCTGGTTCTGAGTTATCTGTTGGAGTCGAGTTTTTCTGGAGCGCTGACAACTCTGGACATTCTACTTTGGACCATATGTTGTGGACCTCTGACATATGTTTGCTATGCCTTAGGTATGACCATCCATTAAAGCAGAACACAGCCATCCTACAGAAGTGTCATTAGAAATTTAATAGAATTTTAAATTATTTTCAGAATGGAAATCAGTCTTGATCATTTAAAAAAAAACACATTCTTAACATACCAGTAGTAAAATAAAAAATCATCATATTAGAAAAACTACAATTTTCCACATGACCTCTTTCTTTGCATCTATACAATGTTATTTGTACCCCTAGTAGAACTATTGTATATTCCTATTCCTTTTGATGAGAAGTTACTGTTTCTTTAGCATCTCTCTAGGATTTGGAGTCCATTTTAGATTATAGATGAAATAGTCTTTTTTTCCCTTTTCTGTTATTATTTTTATTTATCTATTTATTTATTTATTTATTTATTTATTTATTTATTTATTTATTTAAGTACTTATATACCGCCCTTCTCCCGACGGACTCAGGGCGGTGCACAGCCGATCATAACCCCAATACAGTATACAAAAATTAAAATGAATTAAATAATTTAGGCTGTTTTAATTTAAAAAGTTTACCCTCCCCCATAAATAATTAAAAACCCCAAATATTAAAACCCAATTTAAAACGAGAGACAGAGTTAAAATCTTATGTCAGCCTAGGCCAGCCTGCTCAAAGAGCCAAGTTTTTAACGCCCGTCTGAAGGCTCTCAGGTCCGTGTTGGTGCGTATCTCTGGGGGCAGACTATTCCAGAGGGCGGGGGCCCCCACAGAGAAGGCCCTACTCCTGGGGGCCGCCAGACGACACATAGAAGGCGACGGCACCCGGAGAAGGCCCTCCCTGTGGGAACGCACAGGCCTGTTGGAGATCACCGGCAGAACGCAGTCCTGCAGATAGCCTGGCCCAATGCCATGGATTGCTTTAAAGGTCAAAACCAGAACCTTAAAGCGAACCCGGAAAGCCACCGGCAACCAATGCAGCTCGCGCAGGAGAGGCATCACATGGGAGCTTCGCGACGCCCCCATAATCACCCGCGCAGCCGCATTTTGCACCAGTTGGAGTCTCCGGGTGCTCCCCGCAGGGAGCCCCATGTAGAGAGCGTTACAGTAATCCAGGTGAGAGGTGACAAGGGCGTGAGTGACCGTGCGCAAGGCGCGATCTAGGAAGGGCCGCAACTGGTAGATCAGGCGAACCTGATAAAAAGCCCCCCTGGAGACGGCCGCAATATGGTCTTCTAGAGACAGCCGTGCATCCAGGAGGACACCCAAATTGCGAGCCCTCCCTGTGGGGGGTAGAATCTTTCCCCCAATAGCCAGCGATGGCGTCAGCTGACTATATCGGGCCGCCGGAAACCACAGCCACTCGGTCTTGGATGGGTTGTGTCGGAGCCTGTTCCCGCCCATCCAATTCCGCACGGCCTCCAGGCACCGGGACATAGCCTCCACAGCATCGTTGGGGTGGTCCGGGTGGAGATGTAAAGCTGGGTATCATCTGCATACAGATGACACCGCACCCCAAGACCACGGATGATCTCGCCCAGCGGCTTCACATAAATGTTGAACAAGAGAGGGGAGAGGACCGATCCCTGAGGCACCCCACAAATAAGGGGCCTAGAGGTGGACCTCTCCCCCCCGCCAACACGAATTGCGAGCGGCTGGAGAGGAAGGAGGAGAACCATCACAAGACAGTTCCCCCAATCCCCAACCCCTCCAACCGCCGCAATAAGACACTATGGTCGATAGTATCAAAAGCCGCCGAGTGGTCTAACAGGACCAGGACAGAGGAAAACCCCCTGTCACGGGCCCTCCAAAGATCATCGACCAACGCGACCAATGCTGTTTCGGTACTATGCCCGGGCCTGAAGCCCGATTAGAATGGATCGAGGTAAGTCGCTTCCTCCAGGTACTGAGGGAGCTGCACTAAATGACTGCACTAAAGTACCACAGTGCTTTCTTGAACAGAAGTTGTCATCTCCTCAGACAGTCATATTGAATTCCTTGGTCCATTGTCAAAAAGGAGGAAAAGAACTTATAGTTACCTTGTTTTCAAGGTCTACTTTGATGGCCCCATTGTGAACCAGTTGGTCATTGACTATGCTACCAGAGATGATGTCCATCAAGATGTTTTGACTCTTCAGTGCCTGGATAAAATTATCAATTTTTCCACCTGGAAAAGAAAAAAAAAGATAAAATGAATTTGCAGGATAAATAAAGAAGAGAGCATCCAAACAATGAACAGTACAGAATTTAAATGAAATTATATCTGTACCTGCCATTAGCATGGAAAACTGTGGCCTCCAAACATCATTGAGTGAAATTTTTCAGCCAGTGTAATCCTCCTTAATGAAGCTTATATAAAGCTATATTTCTTACACTCTAACTTTAAGATAAGTATAACTCCACAATAAGTATAATTCTCTAGGAACTTAAATACGTTGACAGTGCCAATCATTATAAGAAGACCTATCACTTTAGAAAGAACAATTTTAGAAAGATTTTTTAATTGTTATCCAGTTGGCCATATTCCTTAATATAATATTTTATGAATGATATGCTAGTTTCCGAATGCCTTTTAAGAATAAGAGAGACAGCACAATTTGCTTATTAAACTAACCCTCCATTGGAGTATACCCATTTTCTACTCCTCTTTTTTAAATTTGTGTTTTGTAAACCAACGCTAAAGGGAGAGATTCCCAATTTGGAACTCATAAATTTTGATATTTATTCATTGTAGATATTTTAAGCCAACAAACAGTTGAATTCTAAATGGCTAAAACAGGGTTGAAATTGTGTTGGATCAAAATGTGTCATAGTTCAGTAAAGGAATAGGTGAGAAATAGGAGGGAATCTCCTTTTAGATTTATTGTAATGTATCCGAGCTAACTTTGTGCTATATTTCAGGTATCTTCTTGAACTTTCAGTGTGCAACTCAACTTCCTTTTCACTTAGTCCCTTCTCGGTCTTTTTTCCCTTTTGTCTCTTTGGTTGGTAGAAAGCGGTAGGATTTTACAGCATAAACCACTTGGGTTTCATTCTGATTTTCTCCAGTCAGATCATTTTAAAATGAGACTGTGCCCAAAGTTCTTAAAACTAGTATTATTTAGCAACGCATTTGAACAGAGATGGTTCAGCTTAGAATTCTGCTAGGAATTCTTTCTCCTGCATTCTGAAGTTAGATATAAAGAATCAGTAAGGCACCAACTATCTCATAAATCTCTGATTTATTCTTCAGCAGATTTAAGTTCAGCTCAGGTTCAAGAGAAAGTTCTCAAGCCAATTTAGAAGTAAGAATATCATACAATTGTCAATGTCTCAAATTCTGTTTTGTATTCTTACCTGTATTATTAAGGACCAGAAGTCCTGATGTTCCTTTGAAAAACTGGTTTCCTGGCTCAAAATAAAGCCCAGGATGAATCTCTTCATATTGAAGATGCATCCAAACAGAGTAGGTTATAAGTTCGATAATATAAGGTGCTAATATAACTCCAGTAAGCAGTAGCCTAAGATAATGAAACATTAAGCATAGGAGAAAAGTGACGTTTGATCAGTTTCATTCTATTGCATTTATAAAATTAGGCATTATAGAGCAGAAGTGCTTGATAATTAATGAAGTGTGTTATCAGAATTCTTGAAGGACCTGAAACAAACTTCAGTCTTCCATACAGACTCCTATTTATATCAAATTTTTAAAATGTTTTTAAGAAGCAAAGTAGCTTTGTGGAAGTAGAAATGAAGTAAATGTTTCCTACTTGTTGAGATCTCCCTTCTGTGCTCTGCATATTGAAGGAAGCCTTAAACTAATCCTAAAAAATACTTTGGCCAGACCTATTTGTTGTCATGAAAAGATTGAATGATGAAACTATTGAATTTCTGATTTTGGTAGAACTGAATCATCTCGTCTCACTTCTAGCTGCTGGATTTGCTTTAAATGATTTCCTTCTCTCACAAGCAAGAAGAAGCAATATAAATATGCCAGCTTTAGGCTTGGATAGAATAAATGCTACAGTAGTTTGGAAGCATGGCAAGGGGGTGAAGTACATGAAGTACAAATTACAGACCAATCTCTTTATGTTGCGTCACCTGCAAAGTCATGGAATCAATTATTACCCAACCCATTACCCTCCATTTAGAGACAAACAACCTGCTTTTTAACAAACAATTTGGTTTCAGGAAAAAATTATCCTGTAATCTGCAACTCTTACACGACAAAAACATATGGACTTCACAAATTGACCAGGGCAGAGCAATAGACGCTATTTACATAGATTTATGTAAAGCCTTTGATTTAGTGATACACGACAAACTACTTTTAAAACTGAAATCTTATGGTATCTCAGGACACCTGCATAATTGGATAGCTGCATTCCTGTCAAACAGGCAACAAATGGTCAAAATAGGGAGCGCCCTATCAAATCCTGTACTTGTCATCAAATCCTGTACGTTGTCAACAGTGGTCCCCCAAGACAGCGTACAACCTCTCTTTATACTTTACATAAATGGCATTTGTGATCATATTAAAAGCAACTGTGTTCTTTTCGCTGATGATGTAAAACTATTCAACACTGACAATACTGCTACCCTTCCAAAAGACCTTGACTATGTGTCAGAATGGTCAAACAAGTGGCAACTTCGAATCTCAACAAATAAATGCTCTGTCTTACATATTGGCAAAAAAAAATCAGAAAATAAAATACAAGCTGAATGAACATAATCTTGGAGACAATCCCTATTCTGTCAAGGACCTTGGAGTACTCATCTTTAATGATCTACAGTGCTAGACCCACTGTAACAACATTGCCAAAAGGCATTAAGAGTTTTTAACTTAATCCTGCATAGCTTTTTCTCCGGTAATATTGTATCCAAACCTGGTTCCAAGAGAACAAACACAAGACAAAGGCAGCAGTACAACCTTTTTATGTTTCAGCTAAGAATTCTGTTTCTTCACAGATAAAAGGCTGTTTCCTACTAATTAGCTCCGACAAGAAAAACCTTGCCAAGTTTTCGCAAGTCTGCCAAAACACAACAGATAAGAAATAGTTTACAGTACAAGAGTCTGTAAGAGTCATTACCAACTGTAATGTCCATGAAGGTGAGTTTAAAACATCTTTGCCTTCTGCAAAGAAGGTTAGTTTCCCAGTTGGCTTTTATCTTCTTGAAGGAGGGGCCATTACCTTGCAGCCTTACTCCTGAGTTGCCCGTGCTGTTGTAACTGTTCTTTCCTATGAGCAATCCTGGTGCATGTGCACTTTGCACCGGCTCCTCGGGAACCTCCTCCTCATTGCTGCCAGCCCTCACAAACTCTGAAGGCAGCAGTCCACTCCCTAATGGTCCTGGCCCCTCATCTGAGTCCTTGCTCTCCTCAGCCATCCGCACCTGCTGTCGGCTAACCACAACATAACTAAAGCATATAAAACATTCTCGAATACAGCTCACCTGTCTGGAACCTGCATTGCATATCAGACATTAATACAATTGAGAGTCCAGAGATATTTCACGAGAAGAGTCCTCCACTCCTCTACTCGCAACAGAATATTTTAGGCCACCAGATTTGAAATTTTAGGCTTAGACAACTTAGAACTACGCCACCTTTGGTCTGACCTAAGCGTAGTACATAAAATTATCTATTGCAATGTCCTCCCCATCAATGACTACTTCAGCTTCAATCACAACAATACACAAGCACACAATAGATACAAACTCAAGATTAACTGCACCAAACTTGATTGCAGGAAATACTACTTCCGCAACAAAGTGGTCAATGTCTGGAATACTCTACCTGACTCTGTGGTTTCTTCCCCAAACCCTTAGACTGTCTACTGTTGGCTTCACCCCATTCCTAAGAGGTCTGTAAGGGGCATACATATGCTCACCAACGTGCCTACCGTCTCTGTCCTAATGTTCCCTTTTATTCGTATCCATTTCATGTATTCATAATCATGTTTATACTTATATCTGTTATCTAATACTTGCTTGACAAAATAAATACATAAAATAAAGAAATAGCTGGAATCATTGGATTAATGTCCCCTATCTGAGATCATTGTTCTCTTTCAAAATTTGAAGGGAGAAATGTGAAATATCATTATCTCCTCTTAAACTTTGTTCCTAACCACTGTAGGTTTGCAATTCTGAAGTGTTACTAAAACCTGTTTTTTTCTTTAGCTTATTCAAGGTGGCATCCAAACTCAATTATCACAGCCTATGATTCTAGTTTTCTTGCATTAAAGATAAAATTGATAAATCATTTTTAAAAAGACACTCACAAGGTTCCCCAGATTTTGCTCTCCCTCTTGAGGTTTAGAAAGTGCATTCTGGCAATGGCATAAACTTGTTGTCTCCAGAGCTCTGTGCCTTTCATAGTCACCTTTCCTGTGTCTGAGAGCAACAGCTGGTCCTGTTCCATTTCATCCTTTCCTGCCGCTTCCCCTCCATGAAGAATTCCATAATCTAAAACCATTTTGAACATCAAAACAATATCTTATTTCAGCTGAAGGAAAATCTTGTTTATCCATGCTTACTCTTTCCTCTTCTCAAGTCCTATTCTTCCTGTTGGCTATATCCCCTTTTACCAAAAGATCAGTCTAGCGCCTTCCCTTGGGTCTTCAGAAATGATAGAAGAAAACAATGAAAATCCCACTCCATAGTTATCACTCCAAACACACAGTTTTCTCAGAAGGAGATGCCTGAAAATAATACAATATTGGAAACAATACTTTACCTTCTTCCTTTATATTTTCATTTCCTTGTAGCCTCAAGAAGACATCTTCCAGAGTCGTCATGGTAACTCCATAATTAATGAGCCCTAGGTTTGTCTGATGATCCATATCACCGAACAAATCTACATGTTGGGCAAGGGAAAACACATACCAAATTGATATATCCTTTCAACCAGAAGTGGTATTCAGCAGGTTCTGGCCAGTTCCAGAGAACTGGTAGTGGAAATTTTGAGTAGTTCAGAGGCAGGCCTCTGAATGGCCTGCCCCCATCTATTCTCTGCCTCCTGTGTCCCAGCTGATCGGCTGGGTCTTCTTTTGTTGCCCTGTACAAGAGAACAGAGCTGGAAAGCAGGTTAGTGGGGAGTGGGCTGGAAATGGAGATTTACAGTAGCCTTCCCCTGCCATGCCCACCAAACCACACCCCCAGAATCAGTAGTAAACATTTTTTAACCCCACCACTGCTTTCAATTTAAAGGAAAGGGGCAAATACCCATTGGAATTTTGTGAAATTTCATTTAATTGAAAGAAAGTGAAATTTTAGGTGAACTGTTCTTAAGATTTGCTTTTAATTTTTTATTTCCTGAGTTATAACAAACCAGCTATAATCTGATTGAGAAAGTTAAAACAACATATCCAAAGTAACACCATTTCAGAAACATAAAAACAATCAATCCAATGAAGGCAAAGTTCATTTTAGAACTTTGGTTTATTTAACTTTACCTACAGAATCATTTTTAAAAAAAATACTATTCTCTGTTTATGAAGCGACTGTAAACCAAAAGATAACTCTGTATTTTGACAGTTTTACCCAGGACAGAGAAAGAGACAAAAATATAAAGAAAGTTTTTATTTACTAATTAATGGACAATAGTATTATGTGATTATCTAAAGAGCAGACTAATTTAATAAGTATGCTGGTTAATTTAGCACAGAAATTGATTTCATCACAGGATTGTGAAATGGGCATTAGGTAATATGCTGGCATTTTTAAAAGAAACGCCATTGAAATCATTGCATTATTTAATATATTCATTGCTTCCAAAGCAAATTTATATTAGTAGATCATTAAAAACAGGACAGTATTTGAAAGATACTAAAAGATATTAATTTAAAGGAGCCTAGGATGGAATGCATTTTATTCCTTTTAAAAATTCAAGTCAAGTCAAGTCACTCTATTTTTCTATTGCTTCCTTAGACTGTTAGGGAATCTGTCACTATCATTATTTTAAAGTATGTATGCTCTCTTTCTCTCTCTCTCTCTCCCCTCCTTCCCTCCCTCCGTCTCTCTCCCTTTCTTGTGTATGTGTATATATTAATATCACATCACACACACACACACACACACACACACACACTGCAATATTGGTAAGGGGCCTTTTATTTTCATAGGTCTTATTTATCAAAGTTAGAATTGTGATCTCTTCATTTTAATGATAATGGCTTTTATCTGTGAAAGATATGTTTTATATTCTCTTTACTATAGAGCAGTTGATTAAATTATTTGGTTCTCCATTTTCATGTGGCTAATATGAAATATTAATTATGAACTTGATTTTTAAATGGTTTTAATTATGTTTTAATCTGTATGTTGCTCAAAGGATAGAACATAGGGCTGTGATGGTGAACCTATGGCATGCATGCCACAGGTGGCACGCAGAGCCATTTGTGCCGGCACGCGAGCTGCAGGCAAACTTACCTAATTGGGCATGTGTGCGCCGCACAGCTGATTTTTGGCCTCCCAAAGGCTTGAGGAAGGCTTCTGCAGGCTTTGCAGGCCGAAAACTAGCCCCATTTCATCACTTCATGTTTTTCCAAAAATACCGGAAGTGACGAAACAGGGCTAGTTTTCGGCCTGCAAAGCCTGCAGAAGCCTGCAGAAGCCTTCCTCAAGGCTTTGGGAGGCCGAAAAAGGCCTCAAATTGGCAGAAAATCAGCTGTGAGGTGTACTGCAGGTAAGGAGGTGGCGGGGGTGGGGATTATGTGCACATGTGTAGGGAGCGTGGGGGGTGGGACTTGCATTGCCTTCTGGGTGCTGGCACGCGAGAGCGAGCGTACAAGCATGTGCACAATTTTTGGCAGAGGAGCCCAAAACGTTTAGCCACCATTGACATAGGGTAATACAAAATTTCATCTGGTTTGTTAAGAAAATAATATTAAACAACCTTCCTCTGTTGTCCAGAAAAGCATGGTTCATATGATCTCAGCTGTTTGGGTTCTTTAGGAAACAGCAGTTAAATTCATTTTATTTATACAGCTTGAAAATTACCTGAAAACTTATCCATGTTTTGTAAAGGCAGGGTATAGCTCAGCTCATTCTCACGTTGTCCTGATTTTTTAGCAGCAGGGATGTGGAGTTTGACCAGTGATGTTATTCTCTCAAAGTCACAAAACTCATTTGTATGCATCCTGTTCATGTTAAATAACAATTTAGATCAAGAGCAATGTCCAATTCATTTATTCAGAATATTCAATGAATCTTTCCAGCCAGTGGTGGAATTCAAATAATTTAACAACCTGTGCTCTGCCCTAATGACCGGCTGGGTAGGCATGGCTCGGTGGTAATGTGATTGGATAGGCATGGCCAACTCGATGTCACACCCAGGAGATCACACAGAAATGATACTTTCACTTTATTTAACAATGAAGTGTCTTGCTGCTCCTTTTTTATATCTCTGATTCGTATTTTTATAACTGTCTGAAATTATGATGGATATCACTGTTAAATAAAGTGAAGGTGTCATTTCTGTGTGATCTCTTGTCCAATGGGATATTCAAGGTTATCCTAATGAATGAGGAATTTGCATCAACTATATGACAGCTGAATGGAAAGAGGAAGGGAAATTGGAAGAAGAGAAAGGAAAAAGGGGAAGGGGAAGGCAAAAGGTAAAGGAATAGGAAGGGAAAGGGAAGCAAAGAGTAAAATGGAAAAACAGGAAGGGGAAGGGAAAAGGAAAAGGAAGCAGAAGGGGAATTGGAAGAAGAGAATGAGGAAGGGGAAGTGGAAAGGGAAAAGGGAATGGGAACCCTTCACCTTTCCTTCCCTTTTGATTATTTTGCAACTACAAATAACTGAAAAAGAATCAGCCTGGCCCACTGAAACGTCAGACAGCAAACCGATCAGAACGCTGCCCTCTTCACAAGGGAATCCCATACAGTTGTCTTTATTTCAGGGTATTTATTGGTCTCTCTTTTTCCCTTTCTCTCTCCCCTACTTCCTCTTTCCCATTTTTTCCTTCCACTGAATTTTTCCTCCCAGATCAGCTGCTACAAAGTGGTCTGGAGCATACTTGTGTTGCCTTCTTATTATACAAATCTTACATAGCGGAACAAAACCCAGCCAGCCAGCCTAACTCAACAACCAACTCAAAATCCCAAGGAGCATCAATCAGCCCTGGAAAAATCAAGGTTGGTGCCACAGTGAAAGGGTCCCAGTGGGATAGCTACTTTGAGAAGTTTGACAGGAATAAGGAAGAGCTTCCTGTTATGACAGAGCTCTTTGGATGTCCAGCAAGAAGGAGCCATCTGCAGATTCCCAGAGTGGCCCTTCTGGCTGTTCAACTCTGCCTGGCTGCTTGGAGTCAGAGGGGACTTCATAGCAGCCCAGGGGTTCAGTTTATGCAGAGGCTGCAGGTTGGGCCAGTCCATCCCTGGAGGTGGGCTTCTGATCTCTGCTCCAGTCTCCCACCCTCTGCCTTGACCTTCTCCCTCCCTCCCCCCTTGGGGCTAGCCAAGAGCCTTACCAGAAGCCCAGGCAAAGCGCAGCAGGTGGGAGGGAAATGGAGTTGGGGCACCTGGACTGGCTTACTACCAGCTGCGAGGATGAAAGGCACAGGCAGCTTTGCATCTCTTCCCTCCCGGGCCACATCAGGGTTCTGTCTCCAGAGGTTGTAGCCACCCCTGCCGAGGAGAATGGCATGGGGAGCAGCAGCAGGTGGTCAGCCTTGAGCTGATCGAGACCTGTAGGTGACTAGAGGGGGACCCTCCCTCAGCTTCTTTCTGCAGAACTCTGTGAGCCAGGACGAGGAGGAGGAGGGAGAGGAGTTTTCTCTGGTGCTGCAGATCGGCCATTGCTGGACTCATGAATCGTTGCAAATTTCTCTCCTTTCCAGATTGTGCTGCTGTCATGCCCCTATCGGAGTCTGAATCTGAGAAGAAAGCCAGATAGCTGACAGGGAGTGGGAGTGTGGCTCTGTTGACTGTGGAGGAGGCTGGAGAAGGGCAAAGTCTGGCTGGGCAGAGCAGGAGAGAGATAGAACAAGGGAGAGGGAGTTTAGAGGGAAAACCAGGCCCACCCCCTCTTCATCCTAGGGCACGCAAGGAGGAACGGAGAAGAGCAACGTGGGTTGCATGCCTTACAATGGAAGAGAGGGCCCTGATTCCCTTCATTAGCCACAGCTGGGAAGACAGTTGATAAGAAAGGCAGGCGGCATGCAGAAAGGCTGCTGGAAGCAAAGTTAGAGATAATAAAGAGACTCTTATTGCTTATTTGACTGTGTTGCCTTTGTGCCACACCCCGGGTCATCAAAGCTGCATTGGGTTAGGGCAAAACCACACCCAGCTTTGCACTTGACTGTTGACAGATTAGGGAGGCAAGTGGTGGCAGAAATGAGGAGAGGTGAGGAGTGGCTGGGCTATTCAGTTGCTTCGCCGAACTACACAAAAAAATAACTACTGGTTATACAGAACCGGTGTGAACTGGCTAAATCCCACCACTGCCTCCAAATAAAAATCAGATTTCAGCTAATCTCATATGTCCTAAACTTCCATAAAGCAACAATGCTGGTACTAGAGCTGACTTGCTGTAATTAAAACAATTTTAAAATAAAATAGACTATATCCTAGTTTATAATTGTCTCACTAATGCACTTTCCTTCATATTTAATTAAAACAATAGCATACTGTAAATATAAAAAAAAATTGTTTCCTTTCAAATGCATCTTTAAATCAGATTTGATTGGGGCATGTATGATAAGAACTTCCTCAAAACATTTGGGAAATATGAAAGTAGACCATTAGACATTTTAATCATTTCACCTTGAAGGCAAGGTATGTTAAAGTATATTTATAGTGGAATTAAAAAATAGTGGATTCTTAAAAGAATTTTCAATAATGACTCATTTTCTTACATTAATTTTATAAGATGGGTAATACTGCTGCATCAAGACATTCATAGTACAGTATTTTGTTTCCCATAGTAGCTAATCAGGGTCATCTGGGAGTTTTGCAAGTAGTAGGTAGACAGCCAAATGTTCTTTTCCCAACAATATTTCGAGGTAATATTGAATATTTACAATTAATAGCTCTTAGTAGACCTTTCCTCCATGAATTCATCCATTTTTTTTGTAAAGCCATCTAAATTAAGAGCCATCACCATACATTATAATAATTAATGCCATAGGTTAATGATCCACTATCTGTTTTAAAACTTCTTCCACTCACTTTCAGTCCTGGTATTTTTGAATGGATTAAACTTTTCCCGTCCATGCCCTCTGTCCCATTCATAATGTTATATCCCTGAGTTGCCTTTTTTCCAATACAGAGTACTTTACATTCTAGCCAAATCTTACAACGAAGCTCAACACACAGAAGCACATATTTCTAGTTTTCCTCTTCTGCACTTTTTCCAACTTTATTATATAGCTTTCAAAATGTGGTGACCCAACACTACATAGTATTACAGGTGCAAAGGTAACTATTTGGTCTGACTCATCTAGTCTGTCTGATGGCACAATGGCAACATCCGTTGGCATTCTTGAGCAAGTAGACATTTGGTCTCTTGTTCTACAATGATGTTTTCAGACATTAGATTTCTGACATAGTTTCAAGGAAATCCAATAGTTAAACTTTTGAAAAGGATGGGATAGAAGTAGATCGTCCTTGAATTTTGGAAGCTTACTCAATGATTTCAGGCCAGTCACTATCTCATCTTCCTCCCTGTTTTGGTGAAATAATGAAAGAAGGAATGCTGTTTAACCACATTAAATCCTTGGAGGAATGATGGGCTGTGAAGGTATCAGATAAATAAACAGAACAGTTTTCTCCCCGAATCAAATTGAATTCTTGCTTTTGTGAGGCCCTTCTGCACATTTCTGTACACATTCAATTTACATGGCTAGCAAGAACTGCAAACTCACTCTTCAAGTGTGCTTCTCAGTGTCTTTCTTTCTTACAATTCAAGCACGCAGTGAAGATTTCAAACAAACTGTAGATATATTTATTATTTCATTATTTTTATTCTTGATATGTTTCTATAAAATTGTTTATTTGTTGTTTTTTTAAATGTTACTTTTCTCCATTACTGAGATTTTTTTTTGCATTTAGCTAAATTGCTCAAGTGTCTGTTTCAAAATGGAAAAGCAAGGTGTAACCTGAAAAAAACAAATGAAGGACTGAAAGAATGGATTAAATATTCCAGCATAGAATTAATATTAAGCTTTTCAACTACAATGAAAAGATATCCACAACATTAACATATTACTGGTACCTTAAATGATAGCCAATGCCCCATTTTTTCTTCAAGAACAGGGATGAACCAACACACTGCAGCCTCCCATGTGAAATAATAGCTTTCCGGTCTACATAAAAAGCAAACAGCAGTTTTTAGTTTATCTCATCTGATAATAAGTTCTATTTGCCAAATGCAAAGTATTAAATGTATAGTTGTTGGAGATTTAGTGGAGTCAATGCAGAAAATAAAGTAATGGTTTGGTATAAAATGTTCATAGTAATTGGTATATGAATTCGACCTAATTTTTACTGATATAAGAAATGAGCAAACTAAAAGTAGACAAGCTAGCATGAACCTTTAAGATAGGATGAGCCAACAGTGGCTAGAATGGTAACTTTTACATATCCACATCCAAATGTTTTTATTTGAGATTTCATTGAAATGGAAATAGGAATAGAATCAGAGGGGTGGAAGGGACTTTGGAGGTCTTCTAGTACTTTTTGAGTTGAATCCATCTGAGAGGGGATGGTCAGTAAGAAGTTCATAAATTAATAAATAATATTAATTCCATCTATCTGCAGATAGAATAATCAATATACAAGGAACAAGAAAGGAAATAGCATTGACGGATCTAAAAGTAAAAAGTGAGTAAGAGGTTCAATGGGCTGAGTAGGGGAGAGAGGAACAGCTGCAATACATGAAAATCCTGAAATTGACAGGAGAAGCAGACTGATGCATAGTGATATATGTGACTGGATTTAAGAAGTTACATGGATCAGCTGTCTTAATGCAATTCAATAAAAGGCCTTTCTGATTGATACGAACAGAAGGAGAAATAATGGTATTTGAAGAAATAACATTACAGTAAGTACTATTTCTATAATTTCTCTTTGTTCCTATAATCTAATCTGCTTCAACATGAGGTCTGCTCACCAGAAAGGATATCAGCTTCATCCATGAACTGGGTGGTGAATAAAATGACTCGACCTGCTTTGCGTTCATTCAGGAGAGACCACACTTGGTGTCTAGAATATGGATCCAATCCAGAAGTTGGCTCATCTAGTAATAATACCTACAGTAGGCATTTGATTGCACATCTTAATTCAACACATGATTAAAACAACACATAGCATTCATTGATGATGTACAGTTTCTCATTATGAAGACACAAGAATATTGCAAAATTGTATGGCTTTTGAAATAACATTTAGAAGATTTTATAATAGAAAATTCTATTAAAATTATTGCAAATTCCATTTAACTTGCAAAAATCAAGAAAATTAAGAAAGGGGTTGAAACAATAAAGGTGAAAGAATGGGAAACCGTATCAGAATGAGAGATTCTGATTATTTAGGGATTTCCATGATTACTATGCAAGTTATTGGTAAGGATTAAAGCAATGCATTAATAAAAAAAGCATACTTAATGGTACATGTACAATGGGATTTTCTGCCTAATAGTGGGTTTACCTGTGGTTCTCCTAAAAGTGTAATACCAAGAGATAATTTTCGTTTTTGTCCACCACTTAAATGATTAGCTTGGCTGTTTTGAATGGCCTTGATGTCCAAGAGTGTCAACAATTTTTCAACCTATAAAATACATAACATTTCAATTATTTTGCACTTCTTACTTAGAAATTCAGTCTCTTAACTGAATGAAAGAAATGGACAGACAGTCCATATATTGTATATACTTAATTTGTAATGTATGTTTGGATTTTATTTATGTTGCTGCTCATCTCTGAAACATTTTAAAATTTTGTTGACTATTTAGCTTAGATGTCTTCAGTTGTATCTTCCAAAAGGTAAGTAATATTTTATTGTAAATCAATATCAAGTACTGAAAGTTGAATCCTTTGTGCTTGTTTAGGCAGACTATATACCTGAAATTTACATGGCCATAGTTTGCAACCCTTTTCCTGAAGAAGCCAAATTATATTCTACCAAATGTTTGCACTTCAGAGTTTTCTTGGCTTCTTTCCCAAGGTTTAAAAATAAGCTTTAGCTTATTCATCTTATTTTCATCACTGTGGAAGTAGCAGTCTACCTATCAATTAGCTAACAAACCCTAATCCAATTGGCAAAGAAATGGTCTATTACAGAGTTTTTTCAAATAGTGCTTTGTGGAATTTGGGGTGGTAAATAAAATAAATAAGTTTTAAATATTCATCAATTAATTAAGTGTAGGAGATGATGAGGCTGAGCCTGAGGAAGGGGTGAAACACGTCATAAGTCATGAGTCCTTGTCTGCCCGCAAGAGATATAAGTCCAGCCCACCTTGAATGCCTCTCTTATCTCCTACTCATTTCCCTTGACCATTAGTCGCTCAGATTCTTGTCGAGAGCTTAAGCTTGCAATAAATATTTATATTCATTTGAACTACCCGAATCTCCTGACTTCCCCGGCATTTGACATTAAGTTGATTATCTACACATTTGTCCTACTGATTCCAAAGCATAAGTGAAGTTTTCTAGAATGGACTGGCTAAATACAATCAGAGAAGAATAATGTTATCAAATCTAAAGGAACAATGTCCTACAATGGAAGAAGGAAGAAGAGGAAAATGTAGAACATAACACCTGTGCAACACAAATCTGTGCAGGACAACGTAATATGACTGAATCCATTATTACCTCTTTTTCTACAGCATTGGATGGTATCCCTTTTATTTTAGCAAATGTCTTTAAGTTTTCTCTCACTGTTAAAAATTCAAATTGGATATTCCATTGAGGACAGATAGCACTTATTTCCCAAATCTTTTCCATATGTTCCTTTTCACATACATTGTACTTGAATATGGATGCAAAACCTGTAAACAATAGTAAATGATTACATAGAGGATTTTCCAATTAAACAGGCTGCTATTATTTAGAATAGGATGAATTAAAAGGCTGTTTTTCAAATGGGTTTTTCTGTTGTTTATCCAATTTATTATAATATATGCTATTAATGACTGTCTTCCTAAGGCTAGTTTTACCCTTAGCATTAAAGGGGATTGTTACCCCCTACATATACACCCTGCCCCCAAAAGTGCTGGTCTTTACTGAAGTCTGGGAGTTCTCCAGGATAATATGAAGAGGAAAAGCTTTTGCCAGCTTCCCTGCTACAGCAGATGAAGCCATTCTTGAAGCAGTATCCTCCAGTGTCCATTACTCATCCCTTCATCACCTAACACTAGGATGCTACGCTTGGAGCTGCATTTAAAACAGTGGGAGATTCAACTCAGGATTAAGTCTTGGTGACTCCCTTGACTGGTCTTTATAGTTTTCCTGGTAATGTTTCAGAAGTGATTTGCCCTTACCTCCTTCCTAGGGCTGAGAGGGAGTGGTTGGCCCCTGGTTACTGACCTGGCTTTGTGTGGTAAGACTACAAGTCCCAGTCTTCCGATTCCTATCGTGCCTTAACCAGTGCATCAAACTAGCTCTCCTTTAAAGACTAATGGGAAGAAAATCACTAAACATTTTTCAAAGAGACATCAATATAAATCTGCACAATGGAATATCAATATAAAATGTCATGTCAGTACTAAAATAACACAGGTAGTCCTTGAGTTACAACCGCAACTGAACCCAAGATTTATGTTGCTAAGTGAGAAATGTTTTAGTGAATTTTGCCCCATTTTACAACTTTTCTTGCCACAGTTGTTAAGTGAATCACTGCAGTTGTTAAATTATAACACGGTTTGAAGTGAATCTGGCTTCCACATTGCCTTTGCTTGTCAAAAGATCATGAAAGGTGAGCACATGAACACTGCAACCATCATAAATATGAACCGGTTGTCAAGCATCTGAATGTAAATCACATGACCACAGGGATGCTGGTCATGTGACACTTTTTCAGTGGTGTTGTAACTTTGAATGGTCACTAAACAAACTGTTGTAAGTCAAGGACTATCTGCATTTAACTAAGACTATAACATCTAATCTGTGTTGTTCAACTTATAAACTGATTAAAATAATTACTGCCTGATATATGAAGTTTCACAAATCTAGGAAATCATAACAAAATCATAATGTTATGTAAAAAAACCTGAATTTAGAAAAATCAAAAATTAACTTTTACAGGTTCATGGAAAATAAAACTTTTATAGTCATAACCATTTATAGATGATACTTCACTAGAGAACAACAGCAGAAAACTGCTATTGTGGCTTTTTCCAAAATACCTAGTTGATTATTATGGAAAACAGGAAATGGGACTAGTCTGGACCATGATCAGATCCAGCAGGGCTGCACCTTTCTAAACGTACTTTGAGATTTGGCTGGCATATGAATTCATTTCAAAATTTTCATTCTTACCATCAGATGGTTTGGAAAGTCCACTGAGGATGTTTAGCAATGTAGTTTTTCCAGATGTGCTATGACCAAGTATTGCAGTGATCTGACCTTCATAAATATCCAGGGACAATCCTAACATATAAAGAGGTCATGTTTGCTATATATGGTAAATAATACATTGAGGCATCTAATAAGAGAAAGCACCGAATTCTTCACATTTTTTATCCTGAATTTTATAATTGCTACTGATTCTAGTTATTTTTTCTTTTTGCTGGCACTCATGCAACCAATTTTCCCCAGGACTTCCTATCAAGATGTGGGAGGAAATTGAACAACAATTTGCCTTTCCTTTTTCAACCAATGCCCA
Organism: Bungarus multicinctus; assembly: GCA_023653725.1. NCBI lineage: Eukaryota > Metazoa > Chordata > Lepidosauria > Squamata > Elapidae > Bungarus > Bungarus multicinctus. The sequence continues at coordinate 129,725,427 of CM042834.1, forward strand.
GAAGGCTGATGGAGAACGTAGAGATGAAGGTGTAAAAGCCCTGGAGATTGGTCAGAAAGATGAGCTTTGAAAGTTACTTAAATGTAATTGTTAAATTTAAAGCATCTCAGGAAGATTTCTATACAAGGAGAGCAGAAATGTCTGTGTTAGGTGCTATCTTTTCACATGAGCCACACAATAGTTTGGAATACTTTCTTTGTTCCCAAAATCTCATATATTAATAAAATCATATCGGTTTACTGTATCTCATGAATTGCTGACATTTTGATCCCTGAGATATCATGTGAGGTCAGACAAGAATTATAATGTTTTATAGATTTACTGTTTTCTGGCCAAACGTCTAATGAGATTTCATGTGAAGAACCCAAAGATTTAATATAAATAGGCAATCTTAAGTTGTGCCCATTTTATTTTAAAAATGGTCTAACTTTCGAGGTTCAATGATGGTATTTACATATATTATAGATGCTCTGCTTCCCAAATGTTTTGTGCTATTTCTGTCCTATTTCATAGAATCAAAGCTATAATATATATTCTAAAGTGCAGGTTATCTTACCTTTCAAAGCTTCTGTTTCTGTGCTTTTCGTTTTATAATTTTTTTTAATATTATTTAGTCTAAGAAACAATGAAATAGTTATTTGTCAGTATATTGTGGAATTTTTCTTACAAATTTCAGAATCACTCAAAATATCATGTTGAAATAGGAGAATATTAACTTAGCATTCAATATGTCATAGTATATATTAGACGTGGGATGCATTTTCCTCTGGTATATGTCCAATAGATCTAATTAAATATATAAAATATAATGTAAAAATAATAAAAGACAACATAGGTAGTCTTCAGGCTAAGATAGCACATTACTAAATGATGTGGTTGTAAAGCTTAACACCAGGACCATATGGGTCATTAAGTGAGGACCTCATATAACATGACAACAGATAATCAGAGTTGGAAGGGACCTTGTAAGTCATCTAGTCCAACCCTCTCCCCAAGCAGGAGACCCTACACCATTTCTGACAAATGGCAGTCCAATCTCTTCTTGAAAGTCTCAAGTGATGGCGCTCCCACACTTTCCGAGGGCAAGCTGTTCCATTGGTTGATTGTTCTCACTGTCAGAAAGTTTCTCCTTATTTCCAGGTTAAATCTCCTTGTTCAGTTTCCATCCATTTTTCCTTTCTGGCCTACAGGCGCTTTAGAAAATAACTTGACCCCTTCTTCTCTGTGGCAGCCGCTCAAATATTGGAAGACCGCTATCATGTCTCCCCTGGTCCTCCTCTTTACTAGACTAGCCAAGCCCAGTTCCTGCAACCGTTCGTTGTATGTTTTAGCCTCCAGTCCCCTAATCATCCTGGTTGTTTTTCTAGAGTCTTAACATCTTTTTTATAATGTGGTAAACAAAACTGGATGCAGTACTCTAGGTGTGGTCTTACTAAAGCTTTATAGAGTGGTATTAGTACTTCCCTTGATGTTGATTGTAACCCTCTATTAATACAACTTAGGATTGCATTAGCTTTTTTGGCTGCTGCTGCACACTGCTGGCTCATATTTAGCAGGTTGTCCACTAAGACTCCAAGATCTCTCTCACAGTTACTGCTATTGAGTCTGGTTTCACCCAGTCTATATGTGTACTTTTGGTTTTTCTTGCCTAAGTGTAGGACTTTACTTTTCTCTACATTGAATTTCATTTTGTTAGATATGGCCCAGTGTTCTAGTCTGTCAAGATCCATCTGGATTTTGAGCCTATCTTCTTGGGTGTTAGCTATTCCTGCCAGCTTAGTATCATCTGCAAATTTGGAAAGATCCCCTTTTATTCCATCATCTAAATTGTTAATGAAGATATTGAAGAGTACTGGGCCTAAGATGGAACCTTGTGGTACCCCACTGCTTACTTCACTCCATGTAGATTTAGACCCATTAAGGACTACTCATTGAGTACAGTTTGTCAGCCAGTTGCAAGTCCATCTAGTGGTGGTGCTATCTATTCCACTTTTTTCTAGCCTACTAAAAAGTAGATTATGGTCTACTTTGTCGAATGCCTTGCTGAAATCTAAATATATTATGTTTACAGTATTTTGGTGGTATACTAATTTAGTCACTATGTTGAAGAATGAAATAAGATTTGGTTTGGCATGATCTGTTTTTAACACACCGATACTGACTGCTAGTTATTACTTTACTTGTTTCTAGATGTTGGCAGATCTGTTTTTTTATTATCTTTTCCAGTATCTTCCCTGGTATTGATGTTAGGCTGATTGGTCTATAGTTTTCTGGGTCTGTTTTTTTCCCCTTTTTTGAAGATGGGAACCACATCAGCTCTTTTCCAGCCCTCTGGAAGTTCCCTGGTGCTCCAGGATTTTTGAAAGATATGGTGCAGTGGTTCTGAGATGACCTCTGCCAGCTCCTTTAAAACTCTGAGATGTAATCCATCAGGCCCTGGTGATTTGTCTTCATCAAGATCAGACAGGTGTTCTCTTACAAATTTTTTGCTCATTTTAACTTTTATTTCTGGTCTGTCTTTTACAGTTATGTTTTGGTGGGTTGAGCTATAGTTTTTTTTTTGCATGAAGACCGATGCAAAGAACGAGTTAAGCAGCTCTGCTTTCTTTCTGTTGCCTGTTACTTCCTTGCCGTCTTCTCTCTTTAATGGACCGACTGTTTCCTTGATTTTTTTCTTGTTATTTATATGTTGTAAGAAACTTTTTTAAAATTATCTTTGACCTTTGTTACAAGTCTTTGTTCATTCTGAGCCTTTGCTTTCTTGATTTCGTCTTTGCAGTTTCTGGCTATCTGCTGATATTCTGCCTTACTTGTGTGACCCACTTTCCATTTTTTGTACTTATCCCTTTTTTCTTTCAATTTGCCAGAGAGATCTCTGTGCAGCCATGACGGTTTGTTCTTGGATTTCTTGTTTTTCTTTCTCGGTGGTATTGTGTTTGTCTGGGCTTCTATGATCGTACTTTTCAGAGTTTCCCAAGATTCTTGAATTGTTTTCCCTTTTAGCATTTTCATCCATGGAATCTTTCCCAAGTTCTCTCTGACTTTATTAAAATCAGCTCTTTTAAAATCCAAGATTCTGGTGTCCTTATGTTCTATTGCTTGTGTTTGTGTTATGTTGAATTCTAGTATGACATGGTTACTCTCACCCAGGGTTCCTGCAGTTTCAACTCCCTCTATCACTTCTTCTCTGTTTGTAAGAATTAAGTCCAGTATGGCTTTCCCTCTAGTTTCACCCTCTACTTTTTGGACAACAAAGTTGTCAGCTAGGCTGGTCAGGAACTTATTTGATTTCTCACTTGGCGCAGAATTAGTTTTCCAATTGATATCAGGATAATTGAAGTTCCCCATTACTATTATTGTGTGTTTCCTACATATGTTTTTGGATGGCAAAAAGATCTATTTTTTCTGCTTGGTTGGGTGGCCTATAATATACATCTATGGCCATATAATTCTTTTTTTTCTTTTATATTGACCCATATGCATTTTAGGAGGTTTTCATCTTTGGTTTCATACATTTCTGTAGCAATATAGTGGTCCCTTATATACAGTGCACTCCACCTCCTCTTTTATGGGGTCTGGTTTTTTTGAACAGTTTGTATCCTACTACCAGTATGTTCCAATCATGGGTATCCTCTCACCAAGTTTCCGTAATTCCAACTATATCCTATCTACTTTCATGTATTCATAGTTTGAGTTCACCCTGTTTGTTCCCCAGACTTTGTGCATTTGCATATAGGCACTTGAGATCTTTATGTCTGATGCTCTACTTACTGTCTACATAACCTGTGTTGTTCCTGCCTGCCCCTACCTTCTTGTCACCTGTTTGATTAATGCATATGGTATGGCACTTACTATTAAATGCTTGGTTTTGTTTGACAACAAGGTTGATAATCTTACCTGCACAAACATCTATGTTACATGCACTAATATCCTTATTAATTTTAGGTTGCCGGGGACAGAAATGTTCTGTATCCATTAATTCTCTGTCCCCGCTGTTCAGTTTAAATGTTTACCCAGAAAATCTGTGAATTTAATGGCATGATGTGGAAGAATCACTCAAAATATGTTGAAATAGAGAATATTAATTTAGCATTCAATATGTCATAGTAAATATTAGACATGAGATGCATTTTCCTCTGGTAATATGTTCAATAGACCCAATTAAATAAATATAAAATATAATATAAAAAATAATAAAAGACAATACAGGTAGTCCTCAGGCTAGGATAGCACATTGCTAAATGATGTGGTTGTAAAGCTTAATACCAGGACCATATAGGTCATTAAGTGAGAACTTCACATAACATGATATGGAAGAGGGAATTTCAGGTAAGCAGACCAGGCAGAAACTGAGGGTTGGCACTACAGATGAGGGGAAAAGCAGTGGGAATGCAAGCGACTTGTAACCTCCTACAGGCTTCCCATTGACTTTGCTTGTAAGAAACCATTGTGGAGGATTGAAATGGCAATCATGTGACCTAAAGATGCTGCAACCATTATAATGGTTGCCAAGTGGACAAATAGTGATCATGTGACTTCAAAGATGTTATAACAGTTGCAACTGCAATGGCCAGTCATAAGTCCACCTCATTCAGTATTGTCACAACATTGAATGGTTGCTGAACAGATGGTCATAAGCCAAAGACTACCTGTTGTAGCAGAAAGGTATTTCTTACAGCATATTATTTTCTCCTTATGAATGAATCTCCCACAAAGTCCTCTGAGAGCAGAATCTATCAGCAAAAGAAATTTACAATATGCTCACACTATTGAATGTCCAGATTCAATGTCTCTTACCTTATGGCTTCCTTCCCATCGAATTCAGGGGGCACAGGCTCAGCATTGTCACTGAAGATATTCCTTTGACTCAGTTCATCACCAATATAGGGGCTTTTTGGTTTACACCAATAGGTCTTCTTCAAGAAAAACAATGGAGGATAGGGCACCCCATATTTGTCTAGAAAGTATTTTACAAACAGCAAGTTGTCATAAAACCAAACTAATTGTAAATTCTTAATGTTCACATTGCACATACAGTAGAGTACAATGCTAGTCTTTCTTGTTCTTTTGTAGTATTTTCTTAACTGTGAACCTGACAATAAACTGAATTGATGCAGTCAGTTCAACTCCCTACCTAATAAATCATAACCTACATCAAAACTAAAAAACAAAATATATGAATACAAGATTCATTTGAGAATTCTTGCTAATCTTGCTACTATTATTAGTAGACAAATCTGCATGTAGCACTCGTATAATTAAGGCTAGTAACCTACAGTTTGTTTTTTGGTGAGAGTTTTGAGTTAGTTTTTTTTTTTAGTTCTGGCAACTGCTTGGACAGATCCCTGCAGTTTTCTCGGCAAGAATTTGAAAAGGGATTTGCCTTTGGCTCCTTCCAAAGACCAGGACAAAATGAATGGCTCAAGGTCACACAGCTCACTTCATGCCTAAACTGGGAGTAGAAATCACAATCTTCTGGTTTCTAAGCAAGAATTTTAACCATTACACCAGTCTGGCTCTTGGTTAACCTACCCTGTAATTTCTGTATATATTGCAAAAAGATAAGGTAAAAATCTTGGATTGAAAGCCATATTAGAAAGAAGAAGTCACATTCTAAGTCTCCATCTGTGATTTCTATGACAGATCTGGACACACTTCGCACAGTCACTTCTGCTCTTGTCATCTCCCGCTTGGACTATTGTAATGCTCTCTACATGGGGCTCCCCTTGAAGAGTGTCCGGAGGCTGCAGTTGGTCTAGAATGCGGCTGCGCGGGTGATCTTGGGAGTCCCTCGGAGCTCCCATGTAACACCGCTCCTGCACGTGCTGCATTGGCTTTCTGTGGCCTTCCGGATCCGATTCAAGGTGGTATTGATCATTTTTAAAGCGCTCCATGGCTCGGGACCTGGGTACTTATGGGACTGCCTGCTGCCATCAACAGCCTCCTGCCACCCAGTGAGCTCCCACAGGGTTGGCCTCCTCGGGGTTCTGCTGTCTGGTCGTTGCCGGTTGGCGGCCCCGAGGGTGCGGGCCTTCTCTGTGGGGACTCCCTCCCTTTGGAATGATTTGCCCCCAGAGATACAGGCCATTACCAACATTCAGACCTTCCGGCGTGCAGTAAAGACCCTGTTTTTTCAACAGGCTGGCCTGGCCCAGTAACGATTTTTGGGGTTTTTAAAACTTGGTATTTTAAATTTTTTAAATTTTAAATTTTTTATTAGTTTTATATTCTCAAATTGTATATTCGGCCTCTAATGTAATTGTTTTTAATTTGTTTTTAATTGTATATACTGTTTTTGTTTTTAGTTGGCTGTACACCGCCCCAAGTCCCTTTTTTGGGAGAGGGGGCGGTATAGAAATTTAATAAATAAATAAATATGGGGGATTGCAATTTAAGGTGTAAGGGGAATACTGTATAATATAGTTGAGAACATTAAGTAACAAAGTAAATAAAACAAAACAGATCTATTTCAGGTCTTTGAAACAAAGATAAAGAGAAGTGACATAATAGATTTGAATAAAGGCAACCTGATCTTATGGCGTACCTAGAGAGAAATGAAGACATGGTTTTAATTATAAATGAAAGGGCAAAGATCTATGACACAAAGTAAGAACTGGTCATCTAGATTGTTGCGCTTGTATATCACAATAGGAATGTGCTGGTTGGTGATACTGATATGTTTCAGTATGCAGTGATAATGGAAAAACCAATATTGGGGAAAGTTGTATAGCATGCTGAGTGAATTAGGTCGTGGGGAGGGATTTTTGCTAGATGATATGAGTAGAGAAAAGAATGAAAAGTACAGAAGTGATCAAACTATTTGGCCCAATGAATGAAAGGGATGATTATTTGATGTGCATCTACTCAGAAAAAAAATCTCTTTGTTTTAACTATGTGGTTCAAGTGTAAGTCTATTCATGTGTACATGGGATAAAAGGATGAACATAAATCTTAAAACCAGAAATATTTCTGTTAGGGATTTTACCTGAAGTTTATAACAAAGAGAATGTATATTTAATTATTCATGTACTAGCTGCAGCTAGAATGGTATTTGCACAACATTGGAAAGGTGAGGAGATTCCCAAAGATGAGGAAGTAATCAGGAAAATATTAGAATGTGCAGAGATGGATAGATTAACACTAGCAATTAAGGAGAAAGAGAAAACCAAGTATTATATGTTATGGAAAATATTTTATCAATGGTTAGAGAATAAAAAAGGAATTTGAAAGTGAAGAATAAAGGAGAATAGAAAATAAATTAAGACAGAGATAGAAAAAAGATGATAATTGTTATTATATGTATGATGAGAATAATGAGATGTAACTCCAATAAGGTACTATCGCCAGAAAAGTTTTATAATGTTTAGCTGTTTGATATATTTTAACTTTAAGTTTAGAGAAATAATATCAATGTGAATGTGAATAATGTTGTAAATGGTGAAGGATGTGGCACAGATGAGTTTGTGCCTAGACGACACACTGCTTGAGAAAAAATGAAACGTTTGTATTTTTGAAACTGAAAAATAAAAAAAAACTTATTATAAAAAAATAATGAATATAAATTTATTCTCATAATTATCAATTATTAATCCTGTGAAAAATGAATTTGGAGAAAAATAGTGAAAGAAATGAGAATGAAAGCAGAGTGACTGCAGGGAGAGAATAGATTGGTCCAGTTTTAAAAGTTATTTGAGTTATTTAAGTGAGAAAAGGTATCCCTGATAATAGTATTTTAAAAATATGGGAATTATGTTGATGATAGTGGTATGTCAAACAGTAAAAATAAAATGAATACTATGAAGGTTTGTATGTAAGAAAAAAATGAGAAAAACAAATTTTAAATGCTGTTAAAATGTTGAACAATGGCAAAGTGTTTGGTAGAGCTGGTACAACTCAACAAATGTAACAATATGAATGTGGCTTGCTTACAATTTATTTATAATGTATGTGTAAAGACGGCATCTCTGTGAGAATGCTGATTGTCAAAAAAGATAGCAAGATAGTGCAAAATGCTACAGTTTGTTAAGGATGCCTAGCTAAATGTCAGGAAGAATTCTGCCTGCAAGAATAACAAGGACAATTTGGCTTTAGGTCTGACTGTTACTTTTAGTAGGACACATAGATATGTATGAGTTTGAGAATTTTTTTTAGAAATGTATGAATTTGAAGAGTCATTGTTGATCTCTAGTGTGATCACATAGATTTTTCTCCAGGATGATTTGTCTTTAACCTGCTCTTGCCAGTCTCTCAATAGTGCAGTCATCGCCATTATAACTGAGTCTATCCAACTTTCTGTTGGTTGTTCCAGGTAGTGATGATTACATACTGTTGGCTGAGGACCCAAAAATTTGCAAGGAGAGTTATGAAAAAACACAAAGTGAAAATGATAGTATCAAAGAGGAAGGCAGTTGTGTTTCAAATGGAAAATGGAACGAAGAATTGCAAGTATGTATAAATAGCAAAAAGCTTGTATAAGTGGGTGAATTTGTGCATGTTACTAGAATATTTACTAAAAATAGGAACATGAATGGAAATATTTTAAGATGTGCAAATGCTGGTAGAAAAGTATTGGGTGGAATAATTCTGTTGTGAAGATGCTTCTCAAGAGCAATAAAAATTGCTAAGTATAAAACCAGTTTTCTACTAATTCTGTACATATAAGTGGGAGCTGGATATGTCAGGAGAAACATAAATGCAATGCAAATGTGTTACTTAAGAACTGTGAATGGTGAAACAAGAGACTAAAAGATCAGAATGAATGGGTGCTGAATATTTGTGAATTGAATGCAGTGAATGATTTTATGAAAGCAATTCATTTGAATTGCTGGTCATGTAGGGAAAATAAATGAGAATGGAATTGCAACACAAAAATGAGAAGCCAATGGAATTGATGAGCTCCACAAAATGACTGAGATCTAGAAAACAAAAGGGAAGTTTTCCTTCTCTCTTGTCATCCACCTTTTCATTTGCTGACTTGACTTTACATCATTTCTATGCTTTGCATAGCACTGGTTTCTTTAAAATGGTCTACAGTTCATACATTTATGTACAATATGTGAACAAGACTGTTGTATTTAGGAGCTTCAGATGAATGTCAGTCAACTTAATCTAAAGTAAGATGTAATACTTGCTGTCTCAGCTTTGTTATTTCCCCCGTTTTTCAGGCCAGTTACAGTTTAGAATAGAAGAACTTTATTGTCATTGTACGAGTACAATGAAACTGTGGATGCACCCCAGTAACTGTTTGCAATACAATAAAACTAAAGGACTTAAAAATAAAGATTAAAAAAAAATAGAGTACCCACATTTCCATTTACAATTTGAGAGTGCAATATCTACGAATATATACAAAATATACATCCAACACTGACTGTGACACTTTGCCAAGTGTAATACATAAAAGATAGATTGTACTGTAATAAGTTATTATGCATCTGTATGAGGTATTGCAGTTTTGCATCTTTTCACATCTTAATATGGTAGTAACTTATATTTATTTGCAGTTCAGATGGCCCGGGGAGGAAACTATTTGTTAATCTAATGGTGTGGACCTAATTTATTTATTTATTCCTAATTCAAAAATGATGCTTAGTGAAAAGCAACTTGAAGAAATGTGATCTTTAAACTATAATATATTCACAGTAATATTCTTACCAGGCACAACCTTATCAAAATAGAAAGCCAGCAGCATGTATAAGACACTGTCAATAAGCAAGCAGTAACCATATGGTTCGAACATTAAGTCAGTAAAATCAAAGGTCCTTCCATATTTTTGAAAATAGAGAACCTGCACGAAAAGAACAAAGGGTTTTTGTAAAAATCAAATTCTCATAGGAAAGAACAAAGAATTGAAATGAAACTAACTATTTAGTAAGTTAAACTATTGTTTTAACCCTCTTGGAATGGAAGCATGGGTGTCAGAAGGATGAAGGAAGGATTAGAATGGAATGACATTTTGGGTCCCTGTTCAGTTTGCTATGCATTTCTATTAAAATATCTTTGGAAGAGAAATATCTACGCCACCAGAGTGAGTGTCAGATGTGTTTCCTGTTAGTTGCATCATGATTAGGAATTGTAAGTAAAATACTGTGCATCACTCTACCTTTGAAAGCCCAGCACCAAAAGCAAATGGGCAGAAGATGCTCAAAATCAACTCCAAACTTGGAGGTATCAACCTGATTATTGTAGTAATGTTGAGAGCTCCCAAACAAAAAATGAAGATAAAAATAACAAAGCTAGTGATTCTGGGTTTCTTTAGGAGAGAGCTCAACATGAAACAGAGACATATCTGCAAAAGAAGAAATTGCCAGTTAGTATACAGTCTCTACAAATGTGCAAGATACAATAGAATTAGTGAATTATTATTCTGTACTTATATGTAACTGTTGCAGATAAATTGTTGCAGTAGACACTTGCAGGCCAGGATTCAAACTGAACTGAATTAATAGGAAAACAGTGCATAATGCCTTCCCATAGCCATGTTTCCCAAAAGGTTATTATATCTCTAAACTAGAGGAGATGGATTCTAATCAAACTAAAAATGCTCAAGATAGTTAGAAAACCATCAGTAGGGGGAATTCAGTCCATCTGGCTCTAAGTGCTGAGGCATTCAGACAACATGTCCATAAATGGAACCTGGCACCAATTTTTGCTTCCTATTCTTCCACAGACTCCTAATGCCATCATACTCAATAATTTTGTACGTATGTATTGAGCTTCATTGCTCTGCCACTCAATACTGATCAGAGGTGGTATTCGGCAAATTCTGACCAATTCTGAAGAACCGATAGTAGAAATTTTGAGTAGTTCAGAGAACTGGCAAGTACCACCTCTGACTGGAGATTTTACCGTGTCCTTCCCCTGCCACGTCCACCAAGCCACACCCACAGAATTGGTAGCAAAAAAAATTGAATCCCACCACTGATATTGATAGTTGAACTTTTTAACCTGACTTCATTCTCTTTGGAAACTTCTTCTACTAGATCACAACTGCATAAGATCACCCCTCATACATTTATTTTAGAGGGTATCCATTTGCCTACCCTGGCCCCTGGCTGCAGAGTCTGCAGAGAGGAACACAGACCTGTATATTCCATTTATGGTGATTATAATGGTAAGGGCAACAGCGAACTAAGTGGCCACAAGCAGAAGCTCTCAGTGACCGTATCCTGATTCTGCTCTCTCTCTCTTTCTCAATGCAAATTATATTATTGTCCCTTCACTGTTTTTGCTCTAAGGTACCTATGTTGAAGATGGTGTCTCACCTTAAACGCTGTACAGGAGTGGAGGGAGTGGAGAGTTTTGTTTCACTCTCCCAGCATTCCACCATCAAAAAGCCAACTCCATCTTGTACCCTAACCCTTCAGTTCTCCCTAGTAATATGTACATACTTTATTCTATTACCCTCTCACAATTCTTCTGGGCACTACTATTTTACATATTACTACTATTTTACATATTACTACTATTTTACATATTAGGGGCATAAGCCCACCAACATGCCTACCGTCCCTGTCCTATTATTTCTTTTATTTCTTTTATTTTTCTTATATGTATCCATGTATTCATAACTATGTTTTTACTTATACCTATTATCTTGTAAGCAATTGACAAAAATAAATAAATAAAATCTTCTTCCTCTCTTGCCTACTGACTCCATCTTTCTTCATCTTCCACCTTCACCCACATTTTCCACATAGTTGGTTTTTTTTCCTGCTTGCAATTCATCCAGTACTTCCACCTCCTCCACCTGATCTACTTTCTATGGTATGTTCCACTGAAGAATTTGAAACCTTCTAATATTCCTCCATCTCCTTTTTTCCCTCCTTCTCACCTTCACATTCTATCTTGCATCTAGCATTTATCATATAGACATTTTCAACAGGAACATCCATACAGCAACTTTAATCTTTGGTCAAATGATACTCAGGGTACCTTTTTAAAAAATAATGAAGTAACAGGTTCTCTTTAACCAGCCCAAGCCGGTTAGCAGACTGCCACGTTTGGGATGAGCTGAAAATTCTGAATAATTGTCTATAAAGCATTTAATAGTTATCTAATCTCAAATTTATCAAGAATTGAATGATATAGCTATATTTTCAATATTTTCTGGAAAAGTGTTGGCTTATCAAATGAATGTCAATGAATACAAAACAGAGAGGTATGCTTTTTTCTATCTTTCATCTAAGCAAACTAAAGAACTTTCTGCTAAAGAAAATAATCTATCCAGGTGTGTTTTCATTGAACTGGTATCTCCAGAATCCCTCAAACTAGTCCCAAACTAGTTATTAAAAAGAGAGAACATTTGAGAAATAAATGTTTTAATTTAATATTTAAAGTTTCTTCTTAACCTGGTCCAGAAACTGTCCTCCAGCAGAACAGAAATATTTATTCTAAATATTGCATCAAACATATAATTTTAACTTACAGATGAAATGCCATAAAGGAAAAGCAGGACAAATAAGATAGAATTGCTGCTTAAGTAAAAATATGTAGCTTTCAGACAAAATGTCAGCACCATGCTTGGAATTGAGATGTATATGGTGTACAGCAAACCCCAGGAAAGCCTATGAAGAAAAAGACTTTGTTAACCTTCTTGATAACATTTATCTAATTTTTGTCCCCCTTCCCTAAATAATTTCTCCAGTTTTGTTCAATATTACGGTCCAAGTCTACAGGAGAAAAATACTGATTGCAGGAAAGGGTTCTCTTATTAAGTAAAACTGAGGCGCTTATAAATGGTATTTGGCAGGTGTGTCCTGTTAGGAACAGAATCCAATATGAAGATGAATAGAGGCCTTCAATAGCTTTTCCATGACCCCTTGTCTACATCAATTCAAGGAGTGACAGAAAAATAAAATTATTATTTTCTTTAAATGTGTTGGCTGTCCAACACCAAGAAGCCAAGGATGACTCTTCCAAACAAAGATAAAGCAGATGTATCCCTCAGCTCTTCACAGATTATTGAGTGTTTAATAAAACAATGACAGATGTAATCAAAGAATATTCACACAAGATACAATATGCTTTGTGGATTTTTTCCTTTTGCTACTCAGAGCAAGGACTGAAGGTCTTCTTGAAAACTTCTTTTGTTAACAAAAGGAATCTGGAAGACAGTTCCATGGCTATCAATTTTTTTGGCATGTCTTTTGTTTAGACAGAGGAGTGACATTTTTGGCTGTTTAAGGAAGTTGCTTTAAGGCTCCTTGTTCTATATGGAATTAATTCTATGTTAAAGTCCTTTTAGCTCAAACATCTTTTTATTTTTATACCCTGTCCATTTTTCTCCATAGCTAATTCTCATTTAAGAGAACAGAGCTGTGGAGTAAAATCCCATCTAGAATACTATTGGGCTTGACTTCTGGTCTTGCCAAAATTGATCCAAGTGATCTAGAACATGGTAAATCCTAGCTGCCTAGAAGCAGTTTTCTAAAATGAGCAGAGGATCCATTTTTGGAGTAGACCCTAGTGACATTATGCCTCTTCCAACCCCATCCCTAAAAACATACTTGCAGAGGTTTTTAAATGTACCCCAAAGACATTTGCTCCAAGTTGGGGATATTGGGTATTTAAACTGGAGGGTAGTAGTCCAGGAAAAAAAAATGCTTTAAGGTGCATCTGCCCACAGTAGCATTGTTTGAGTTTTTAGAAGCACATAAAGAAATGTGCAACAGTATAAAGAAATGTTCGAGAGGATTTTTTAAAAAGCATCTGTTCCACTTGAGAGTCTACTTAGTGGATGCAGAACTATCTGTGAGCAATTGAAAGAAGTAGCAGTAGAATTACAGGGAATATTAGCAGACTCTTGGGTAGAGTTAGTTGCATAAAATACAGAAAAGAATAGGTGAGTCAAAAGAGAGAATTTTAAACAGAAATGTTCACCTAGAAGAGGAGGTGAGCCAACTGTAAACTTCATTAGATCCAATGAGCCACAACTATGGGAGGACCCAATTCATAATAAATTCATAAGTTGAAGTTACCCTCTCAAATGCCTGCAATACCTTCTCTTCTGACCAATATTGGAGATCCTTACCCTATGTAAGATAAAGGTCCTAACAATGATCTTTCCCCGAGGGTGGCCCATTTGGGGGAATATCTTGCTTGAGGTAATGGTGCCCTCAACTTATTGATCTTCAAAAAGGCTCTATTGTTTTTCCACTTAAATATATGAGTGCTAACAGTTGTAGATTTCACTTATACATAGATTTTATTATTTATAATGGCTTTATGTTTAAAGACTTGAAACTTTTTCTTTTGTGGAAAAGTAACCAACCTTGAGGTTTAAAATGGATAGAATAAAGTTATTTCAGTAAATAAATAATATTGTTTAGAATAAAAACCAGAAACAAACACAGTAATGTTGTATGTGTGATTGTGGTGCTTTTCAAAGTTGGGTAATTTACCAAAGTATTTTGTAAAATTGTAAATGTGAATATTTAGTTATATTTAACTAAGTTGCAGAATGGCTGGCCAAAACAGCTATTTATATAAAGAGGAAACAAGGACCTGAGTGGTGACGCCATCAGTCACGTAAGTGTGTAGTGGTCCAAAGGAAACAGAACCTAACATGGAGCTACTATTTCCTGCACCAGCTCCAGGATCAGAGCTTCGTTAAATTCTCTGCTGAGTTTTCTGGCTGGCATGGATTCATCCTCTTTCTTTCTCATAAAAACCTGCTGGATCCATCTGAGAAAAGGAGACTACAGCCAATTTCATAGCTCACCAGAATGCTGCATCTCGTAGTCCCATCGTCTTCATCACCTCCTTTAATTTCCTTTTCTCTCTTGAAAGAGTTAATGCCAAGAAATACATAAATGGAGCAAAACACAGTGATAAGGTCCAAAGGAACACACTATTTGCTAATTCAGATCCTGTTGTAATAGAAGGTGATTTCATACGGATGCCATTAATAGAAGTCATTTCTTCCCAAACAGAGTGATTGGTGATCCTCTAAAAGAAAAAACAAAAACATTTTTGAAATTACTGATAACTTATTCCATAGGTGATTTGCCATGCCTGTTTGTGAGAAGGGTGGCTATACAATTTTGAGAGAGAGAAACACAGGCAGGCAGGTAGGCAGGCAGACATCTGATCAGATAAGTAAATGCTGGGAAAAGCATCCTGATCCTCATCACTTACAAGATACTATCCCAGTGACTCATTTACATGTCATTAGTATACTGTATATCTCTAAATTGATCTCCTTTTGCTATTGATGGCTACATACTTTGTTTTTTAGCTATAGATTTTCAGTAATTCATTGTCTTTAGATGTTTGTCATATCTGAATTAAACCAAAATGTTTTCCAAGAGAAATGGGTGAGGTAATGGCAGTCCAATAGAAAATACAGAAACACCTGTTTTATTTCTTTAATTATTTTCACATTCCTATCCTTCCACCTCTGGGCTTGCAAAGATGATAAAAAGCAATTAAAACAACCAGAACAACCATACTATAAACAGTAAAACAATACTACCCAAAAATAAAACTATAAGCAATAAATAAACAACAACCCAGAAATAGAAGCAGATTCCCTGAAACAAATTTCTGAAATACCAACAATGAGAGCCCTAGCCTGATCTCAGCCAGAAGACTGTGACACAGTGTGTGTATGGAAGGAAAAGTCTTCACTACAACATATTTTCTGTAAGTGTCTGCCAATATTTGAATTAAGCTTTTTTTCCCCATGTGAGGAGCAAGAAATAGAACTTTTGGGTAATTCAATCTTTTTTTTTTTTCTTTATAATGTCCAAACTTCCCTCTTGATAAATTTATATATACCGTATTTATTCGAGTATAACGCGCACAATTTTATACCGATTTTAAACTGAAAATTAGGGGGTGCGCGTTATAAACGAGGGGTGGGGTGGGGTGGCAATGGCGGCTGGTCCAATGAGGGCGCAGGCGAATTGTGAGTTCGCACTGCGGCGACCATACAACAGCCGCGCACTATAAGCTACGAGGGAGACCCCCGCGCGCTTCTCCCACTCAGCTCCCCCGGGTCCTTTGCCGCGGGTGGGGGGGGTGTCTCGGGGAGTGTCTCGTTTCCCCCCCGCAGGCGGAGAGCGACGGCCCAGCGTCGCCCACTTGGGACTGGGGAGGAACCATGCCTCCTCCCGGGGTCCGCGCCCCCCGCCCAGCGCTCACCTGCTCCGCCGGCGGCTCTCGCTGGCCCGTGGGGACGCGCGCCCAGCAACAACAGCAGCAGCCGGGGGGCATCGGTGCCCGGGGAGGACGGTTTCTGCGTGGCTCCCTCGCCCTCCGGGACCCTCCTCAGCCCTCGGGAAGCAGGCGAGGGGCTGGCGCCCCGACCCTTCCGCCGGTTGGGCAGGTTACGGCCGCCTCGCCCGGCAGTCGCTGCCTCTTTGGCCTTCCCGGCGGCCGGAGCCCGTCCCGAGAGCCCGCGGAGTCTCGCCGTGGGTGAAGGGCATCTCCTCCCGTGACAGCCAGGCCGAGCTCGCCCGGCAAGGCCGCTCCGCTCCAGACGCCGGGGCCACCTTAAGCACCGTCCGGGGGCCGCGCGCAGTCGCCCCGTGTGGCGGGCAGCCCCGGAACGTGTGCGGCGGGCGCTGGCGGAGACGGCTGTGCTGCCGGGCGCCCCTTCCCGGCAACCTCGGGCGGTAGCCACGGCCGGCCCGTCGCAGGGACCTCCGGGGCCCGGACGGAGCGTTGGGCGAATGACTTGGGGCAGCGGCGTAGGCGTTTGTCTGTGGCGGGTAGCTTGCAATGGGGACTAGCCCGGGGGCTTCGGGGCCTGGCGACTCTTTCGGGCTGGTGCAGGCTGTGGAGGACGGATTGCTTCCAGCAGGCGCGCCCTGGTTGCCAAGCCCCTCTTAGCGTTGCAAGGGCTCCGTGGGGGAGATGGAAGTGGGGAGGGCGAGATCGTTCTGGACAGGTGGAGACTTCGCGCCCACCAAAAAAGCTTCCTACATGCTCTTGAAGCCCCAAATAACCCAGACAACCACAGTCCGCAAACGCCAACCGTTTCCCGCCACCGACTTCCAAAACTATCGCGACGGGGCAGAAAACCCTCGCGGCCGCGCTCGCTCTTTCTCCAGTCGCAGGGAAAGCGCGCACTATAAGCTACGAGGGGACGTTTTGTTTTTCGGGACTGCAGCCGCGCACTATACGCTACGAGGGGACGTTTTGTTTTTCTTCGCCCTCGCGTATAGTGCGCGGCTGCAGCCCCAAAAAACAAAACGTCCCCTCGTAGCGTATAGTGCGCGGCTTGATGTGAAACAAAATTTTATACCGATTTTTAATGGAAAATTAGGGGGTGCGCGTTATACACGTGTGCGCGTTATACTCGAATAAATACGGTATATATTTATATAGAAACATTGCCTGGTTAATCAAAATATATAAAACTGAGAACAAAATTAAAGGAACAGAGGAGTTATTCAAACCAAACTGAGAAAATGCCACTGCCACTGCTGAAGGTAAAAGTAAGGCTTATCCACTTACTTCAATAAGTGCGCTGTCGATGCTAGATTGCAGTGAGACAAAGCCTTGAGTCCAATACTTCGGATTTTCACAATAAATCGAGGAAAAGTTGAAACACGTATCTGCAAAAAAGAGGAAAAATAAACTTTTACAATATTATACGTACAGTCTTATAACTTAACAGTCTCTATTAACTGGGGAAAAGTTGGTATTTCATTGGACTGGACGATCTCCAAGAAAATGATTCACTGCACAGAGGCCTTGAATAAAACAGCCCTTGAGAGCACCGAGTTGCCCTTTCTTCTAAGAACAAAGAGAGGGAAGAAATTCACTTCGCTTTTTGCCAACTTCACTGACTTGTCAGACACTTCACAGACTGGAGCCAACCAAAATTATCTTACATAAGAATAGGGCAATATAACTTGCTGACATCTTGAACTATACTCAGTTCAATATATCCTCTCTAAAGTCAAGAAGAAAATGGGAGCTGTTTCTAATACTTATGTCCATTCAAACTATTCCTTGATTTGAAAACTTTTAAGTGTTGTCATTATTGAATTGGGTCAGACATATTTACATGACCATTTTTTTTGTTTATAACTTGGCTTTACAAAGAGCAAAACCAAGAAATTAATAATTAAATCAAATTAATCTAAAGAATAGATTTCTGAAACAAAAGACCATCCTTTATAATAAAGGGCATATGGCTCCAGTATATATATTAAATATGTCCTTCACTTACTGGTACCACATTCAATTTACTTGTATGTTTTTCCTGAACTCCCATGTTCATTTAACAAAGTGGGCAGAAGTTTGTTCTTAGCCATTTTCACTTCATTTGACAAACATTCATTCCTTGCCACACACAACAAGCTAGCCCCAAATCCGCATTTCCACATTATTATTATCATTTCAATTAATAAGCCAAATAACCACAAAGCAATTCAAGGTGACATATAAAAATAGATAAAATCAGAGACCAATAATAATAATGAAAAAAAATGCACCACACTGATAGAATCCAGTTAAAATACCACATATTTGGTGCAAGTTTTATAAGCCACCCTATCTGAGATTTTGCCGATAGAGTTCAGTTAGTAGAGCTTTATTAATACATCCTCTCTATTTGTTTTTCCATCTTTAGTAAACATTCTACCAAAGTACACAAATTCATTTACTTGTTTTATTTTTTCCCATTTATTTACAATTTGCCAATTTCATTTCTTTTTCTCTGTGAACCATAACTATCTTGAGGTTTGATACATTTATTTCAGATCCATGCTCTTTATTGCTATTATGCACTCTGTCTAACATTCAATTAAAATAATTAAAATTCTCAGTCAATAACGTAGCATTCCCTTCTCCATCCAATATGTTTCTGTCACATCTCCATCCAATATGCTTCTGGCACCACAGCAAGCATTCTTTGCAGCCTAATTCTAATCATTCCATTTGAAACCAGGGGTGAGATTCTACCAGTTGTGTCCGGCACTGTAGAACTGGTAACTCTGAAGAGCAGCAGACATAGAACCGGTTCTATATCTGCTGATTTTTTGGCCACCCGCTCACCTGGGCTTGTACCTGACCTTTATTTCCTGCTTTTTCAACCTCAGCTGCCATGCAAGGCACAGGTGTGGTTGAAAAAGCAGGAAAAAAGTGCTTTTTCAAACGCTGCTTCTCTTTATGCAGCGCTGCTCAGCTGTCCAGGCAGCAAACTGATGACGATTTACAGGCACGCGAGCAGCATGCAGGGAAGTACATAGTAAATCACTGAACCTCGTAAATCATCGAACCGGTAGTTAACTCTGTCGGATCCCACCCCTGTTTGAGATTCTTTATTTTGTCCTCTTAATTTTCAAAATACTTTTTTATATTGTAAAATTGTTCTCCATTTTCTCTGCCTATTATAATCATAACTATTTCCTGTTTTCTTTCTCTTTGCAATGTTTATTTTTTTCTCTTACAGATTACACAGTATTTTTTCTTCATCCTCATTTTTGTAGTATTCTCTTACCACTTTGTTTCTGAGGAAATTTGTTGTCTGCTTTCCCCCAGAGAAGGTCATAAATCTAAGTAAGCTTGTCTCTTGTATGTATTTTTTTAATTCACAAGTTCCTTTACAGTGTCATTCCACTAAATACTCTTTCAAACTCCCAGTTATCATAACTGCAAACATATCTCTAGTACTTTGTAACATAATTCTCCTTACTGTGTTCCAAGTAACTACTATCTGTTTTGATTTATCTCTTTTTGCACCAGTTACTCTTCATTCCCTTGAATAATAATTCTAACCCTAACCCTAACCCTTAGTCAAACAGGACTTATAGTTTCTTTCCCTGCAGTCATTTTCTTTTTGCTTTTTTCTTTCTTTAGTGTTTATTCCACCCCCCCCCCAAAAAAAAAAATCCATGTGACTACATGGATACATTCCAAGCTTTTTCATACCCATATTCTCCAAAACCATGCAGTCCCTCCAAACAAACCAATCCCCTAGATTTGCTTAGGATTACAGGGATGAGATTCAAATTTCTTAACAACTGGTTCCGTGGGCATCGCTTGCTGGCTGGGCATGGCTTGGTGGTCACGTGACTGGCTGGGCATGGCTTTGGTGGTCAAGTGACCAGGTGGGCATGGCTTGGTGGTCATGTGACTGGGTGGGCATGGCCAGGTCAACATCACTTCTTTGCCCTAATGACTGTTTTAAGTATAAAAAGAGATATACCAAAACAAAAGGTAGTTTATTATTTCATGCCTTTAATGCTTAAATAATAAAAAGGTACACAAAACTAGATTTTGTTACAACCAAGTTTTATAATATTAATCAAGAACTATTACATAATATAATACTTTACAAAAAACAATAAAACTGTTATTTAAAGTATTGCCAAATTGCTTTTTTATTGGCATCCTCACTTGCAGTTTTCTTTTGTTTTACACAAGCATCTGTGTGATGTGCTCACAACCATTTTTTACAGGGTCCCATTCTTGTAGAGATCGGGCAATTAGATTAAGTCAGTAGGTTAGTTACATTGGAAATCATTAGGTGACTTTTGCACTCTGAACATATGTTCATTTGCAAAAAACCTCTTTCCGCTTCTGCAGAACTGATAGCTATTGTCCTGACAATGTCTCTAGCTTTTTTTAATGCTGTCAGGAATTGCACATTTTTCAGAATCTTTTAACACATTTTCTATAAAATCTCGATAATCATTAATATTAATTTTATAATGGAAAATTTCACCAAATGCAACCAATTGTTCTTCAGCTGCTTTCCATGAAACCATCGCTGCTTCAATGTTCCAGTAATCTGGCTCAAAAAAATTGAGAAGTTTTAATTTATCAGTGTCTTTAAATTGGATAGCTGTTTTTAAATCTTTTCTTCAAATTAGTTACAATGCTTTCTAAAGTCTTTCCCAAGGAAGTCCCACAAATCGATTTTGTACAAAATGTCTACATTTCTCGCTTGCAGTTCATTAGAAAGAAGAGAAATTTCATTTAGAATATCAATCATCAATGCCAAATCAGTGAGAAAATATGTGTTTTCAAGATAGGCAGCCATACATGAGTATTTTTTATTTGAACAAGAAAACTGATGTAGTACTGGATAAGCACACAACACAGCTAGGGTTGACCTTAAACTATAGGCAGCCCATCTTGGTCCAAAACTTTATCAATCTTTGTAATTTCAGTCTCAAGT
This sequence comes from Bungarus multicinctus, assembly GCA_023653725.1. NCBI lineage: Eukaryota > Metazoa > Chordata > Lepidosauria > Squamata > Elapidae > Bungarus > Bungarus multicinctus. Next base: position 129,746,566 of record CM042834.1, read on the forward strand.
TGTTCAGAAATTTTGTTAAGTTCAACTAGGTTCTTATTGGATTGTTGAAAAATAGAATATATCTTATCAATAAATATTTTAAAATGATTTACTTGCTTTATTTCCCTAACAGAATCATCTAAACAATTTGGAGACAATGGTTTAAACAATGCCATATTATGATGTTTGGAAAGTCTTTGGCTGCCCTAGTGCTTACCCCAAATTTTCTCCTAAGCACAACACTGGCACCATCAGAGCAAAATCCTACTAAATGTTTCTCTAGATAGTTCTTAGTAAACCCAACATTATTTAAACTTTCCATAACTGAAGAACAGATTGCCTCTGCATCTTGTTTTTTCAATTCAACTAGCTCAAGGAAAATTGTTGGTGAGAAAACTGGATCCTCAATTTTTAAGTAAAGTATAAGAACTGGTTTGGAAGTTATTGTTGAGGGTTCGTCAATAATCAAACATATTTTGCAAGTTTTTTCAATAATGTTAGTAAATAAATGTTTTCTAATGTCTTTTGCAATGAAATCTATTATTTTAACTGCAGTTTTACATGAATGCAATCCTATTCCCAGATCTAAACCAGTTTTAATTTGCAATTCTATCACATCTTCTATATCTGAAAATGGTTTGCACCTTTGTGCAAGACTGTACACTGTATTAAACATTCTACAAGTACTACCCAAATATTTTTCAGTCATCTTGTCCAGTCCTTTACTTATTACATTGTCCTAACATTGCTTTAACTTCTCTGTCCAAATGTTGTGAGCTTTAGATGAGAAATGCTCTTTCAATTTTTTTTCTAAGAGATGCTTGTTGCACCTCTTTACTCTTCCCTGCTGGCTCAATTTGGAAATGTTTTCCATTCCTTTGCTGCATGAACACGTTTTTCTTTTGTTGAAATCTCAATTTTTTTGCAATACTTGCAACCTAACTTTTTCTGAGAAACTTCCAGTCCATCATATTTTTCCTTAAAATTGGTGTACTGTAGCAGTCAGGAAGATTGCTTTCAATATCCAACTCAGTTCTTTCTGTACTCGATGTGCTGTTTTCCCTAGGTTGGAGTGTACTTGATGTGCTGCTTTCCCTAGACTCAACAGTTGTGGCTGTGACTCTTTTGGATCTCCTTTCATTTTTTTACTGAAGAAAGCAGCCAAACTCATTTGCCTTTTCATCCTGGTAAGGTACTGCAAACAACAACAACATAACAATGTAGTGTTGGACTTGATTGTTGTTGTAAGTTGAGTAGTGAAGGTAGTGGCAAGCGAAGAAAGCAGGTGAGGAGCGGAGATCAGTAATATTCAGTTACTTTTAAGAGTGTCTGACACTATAGGTAGTTAGTGTTTAAAAAATGTCTATTAAAAAAGACGCTACACTGTGTATATAAAAGAATGGCTGATATTTTTATAATTACAATTAATTAATTGAAAAATAAACACTTAAAATGGAAATATAATTAACAAACTAAGGGAGTTTGTTATTTTGTGCCAGTAGTGGCGCAAAAATCTTTCCTAGCCAAGACTACTTACATGGACCCATGGTCCCTAATGGAATGCTCTCTCTATAGCAGAGAGAGAGAGAGAGAGAGAGAGAGAGAGAGAGACAAGCCAGGGGAAGCCATGTTTAGTCACCTAAGCTTTTTAGATTTTTCATCTTAAAAATGTACTGAAGCTTTTTACAGCCTTATGCAGATATATATAGCACAAAAAAAAGATATAATACAAGATCATCTAAGAAGTTAGATTAAGAGTGGAATTGCACAACTGTGGAAAAATGATGAGATTCCTATAGATGAAAATGTAATTAAACAATATTACAATGTGCAGAAATGCATAGATAGAGATAAGAGGTAGAAATTAGGCAAAGAACGATCATTGCTATGTATGAATTAAATACAAAGAGGTTGATAATTATAAACATTTTGATATAATTAACAGAATTATAAATAAGCCAATACAAAGAGAAATTTAGTTAAAATTATTTTGTTATATTATTATTGTTACATGTTGATACTTCTATTTGTTTTTCCTTTGCTTTTTCCTAAATGATATGTCCTGCTTGACAATACAATACTATTTATGAATAAAAACAAAACAGATACTAAATAAATAAATAAAATAAAATAAATATTTTACTATTATTGTTACATGTTGATTTCCTTTGCTTTTTCCTAATAGGAAAAAGCAAAGAAAAACAGAAGTATCAACATGTAAAAATAATAAACAATTTTTATTTTTTATTTTTTTTAGTATCTGAAATAACAATTTTTATTTTTTATTTTTTTTAGTATCTGAAATAAATAAATAAATACATAAATAAATTAAAAAGAGCAACTTACCAAAAATTAGGCGAGGGACAAGGCAGGCAAGTTGGCTGGGATTGGAGAGCTTGCTGCGGCGAGGGTGGCTGGGCATCCTGGGAGTCGGAACTTGACTGGGCTGGTGGCGGCAGTAGGAGGAGGAGGTAGGCGATCAGCAGGGCTTGCTGCTTGTCTCCTCACTCACCGATTGGTGGTGGAAGGCCAGGCAGCAATGGTGGGCCATGGGTGGGTGGAGATGGCAGCCAGGTGAGGCAGGCAACATTGGTGAGAGTGTCTGGGCGGTTCGAGAGTCGGCACTCAACCAGGGATGGCGGCGGTGGCAACCAGGGCTTGCAGAGCCTCACTCACCCGCAGATAAGATCAGACAAGGCAGGGCTGTGGGTAGCAGAAGGTAGGCAGCAATGACTGGCCAGCTGGCCAGCTGGCCGGCTGGCTGGCTAGCTGGCTACTGCAGGAAGTGATGGTAGGCGGAAAGGGGTAGGCAGGGGAGCATGCAGTGATGTCACGCATGTACGATAAGGACTGACTGGGCGGGGAGGGGAGGGGCAGGCAGAGAGAGGTGGGGCCAGCCAGTGGCATGATTTGCCAATTCTCCGAACTGCACAGAATCATAACAACTGGTTCTACCGAACCGATCCGAACTGATAGAATCTCACCCCTGGTTTTATATACCAACTGATACCTACTTAACAGTATCAATAGCTATCCAACAGAGCAAACTATAAACACTAATTTATTAAAAACCCAATCAAATTTCTTCAGATATAATGGACCCTTAATTTGCTGGCTTGGTATGATCTTGTTCATTGCTTTTCCAATATACCAGAATCATTTCACAAATAAGAGCATGATTTGTTTCTCACTCATTCCCACATACTTGAACTCCCAGAATTCCCCAGCCACCTTTGCTGAGCAGAATTCTGGGAATTGAAGTCTTCACAACATAAAGTTGCCAAGGATGAAAAACACTTCTATAGACGTATGAATATTTAGAATGAAACACACAGCCATCTTGAATTACCTATAACAGCAAGATCTTTGTGTGGGGTAACTGTTCTGTAGGTAGGAAATCGGAGTCGATAGGAAAATTCATCTTGAAATACAACTCCAATAATATCTAAGTAGAACTCCTGCTCTGATTCCATCTTGGCCTTCTCATCTTCTATGGTCTTCTCATCTTCCACCACTTTCGTATTAATACCTTTAGCATAGAAATCATGTCAGTAAGTGATATCCTACATAGGACAGGGAAAGAGAAATGTCTTTGCATGCTGATGTTTTATTAGCTGTATCAAGTAACCATTTCAAGGGTTATTATCAAAAATTTGGTGAAAAGAGTATTAAAAAAACTAGACTGATATTCAATCTTCTAGCCTGAACTCTGTTAGCACCTAAGTTAAATAAAAGGAGATAGGCAAGCAGAAATGCATGATTGGAGGGTCCCCTCCAAAGCCTTTTCATTCATCTATTCGATAGCTGTCTTGTTCTCAAATATAACTTCATGCATAACATATTGGCTGGGTTCACCCATCATACTAATCTCCCCCCAAAAAACCAAATTGTTTAATTTTCGCTTCTCATATAAGAAAATTGGGGACCTGTATACTGCACCAGTCAAAAAGAATGCTGTGAAAATATTTATAGTCCCCTCACTTCCGGGACACAAACTGTTTCAACTCCTATCCTCAAAACAACACTATAGAGCACTGCACATCAGAACAACTAGACACAAGAACAGTTTTTTCCCTGAACGCCATCACTCTGCTAAACAAATGATTCCATCAACACTGTACAAAGTATTTACTAAGTCTGCATTACTATTACTATTAATCCTCCCATCCTCCTTTTCACTCATCTCCTCTCACTTATGACTGTATGACTGTAACCTTGTTGCTTGTATCCTAATGATTTTTATTGATTGTTTCCTAGTATGATTTGATTGCTTATTGTACCCTATGACTATTAGTAAGTGTTATACCTGATTATTTTTCACTCTTGATGAATATATCTTTTCTTTTAAGCACACTGAGAGCATATGCACCAAGACAAATTCCTTGTGTGTCCAAACACACTTGGCCAATAAAGAATTCTATTGTATTCTATTCTAAAAACAGTGCTGTAGCCATATGAAAACAGGTTTTATAGACAGGTTATACAAAATCAGTTGATCACAATATATAAAGAACATCACAGACAAGCCACAGGTAGCATGATATATGAACCCAGTTATAATTCATATACCAGTCGTATTTATTTATTTTTATTCTGACTTTATTATTTTTTGAAGTTATTTAAGGCAGTAAACATATCTAATATTCCTTCCTCCTCCTATTTTCCTCACAACAATAACCTGTGAGGTGTGTTGGATTGAGACAAAGAGTGACTGGCCCAGAGTCACCCAAAGAGTCATGCCTAAAGCAGACTAAAGTCTGGCCCAAGAGTCAGGCCTAAAGCAGGACTAGAACTCAGAGTCTCCTGATTTATAGGCTCCTGGTGCCTTAACCATTAGACTTAATTCTCTGGCTCACTTTCTCTAAATTGAGGTATGCAAAGCTTGAACAACATTGGAGGATACCTGCAATCATTTTTCTGAAGTTACCAAACTCAATCAAAACAAGCCTATTTGAAATTAGCATCTATTGAAGTATTTGAAAACATTTAAATATATACTTTATACCTTTTAGAGGAGAGAGCATTTCTATTTTCTTCATTATTTCTCTTGACATCTTAGTATTTGGAGCATACAAAAGTTTAACTTCAGTAATATTAAATGAAGGTTTTCCAAGGAAAGCATAAGGTATTTTGGCCTCCTCATATAATAACGCAAATGCTGATAACAATATTATACTGAGGAGAATCAGAGAACAAAACAATTCCTGGAAATATGAAATAAATCAAAGTTATTAACACCCATTACAGTATTTTGGAATGATCGTAGCAAGGTAATTCTATTTTGAACCATAGGCATATCATATGGAATCTACAGTAATGAAAATATAGCAAAAGAGAATCTAGGAGGGTGGACCCTGCAATATTGCATACATGCACACTTTCACATCATGCATATATGCACCTATATGTGTGCCTATTGGCATCACACCCTTCAGAAACACCTATAAAATATGTATGGGAAGAAGTTGTAATGCCAGTGAGGAAGCTCTGCTTATCCACACATTCATTCTTAACCCCAAAAGGCATCTTGAATGCAGCTTATGGGTGTATGGCAGATAGGAGGAAACTTAAAAAGAAATACTTTTAGAACCACCCTTATTTCTAAAGTGTTAGAATTTTAAATTAAGATTACTTTTCAAAAAACTCAATTTTTCCTATATTGCACAGAAAAGAAAGCATTTAAATGGATGGCATGTGCACTCCTTTTGGTTATAACAAGAAATATTAGCAGCTCAAGAAAGCTGCTAAAATTCATTTAGCAAGTTAAAAACCCTTTAACTTGTGCTTTCTTAAACTTATTTATTGGACTTTTTCACCCTCACATATTCAAACTGATTTTTTTCTTCTGTCTTTGTACCCTGGAAGTCCTCCAAATGTGAGACCATCCCTGCTATGTCAGTGTGCAGTCAAACATTGTTGTCTGTCTCTAAGTTGAAGCTGAACCCATTCCACCTGATTCTGTATCCTTATATCTCATGAAAAGTTCTTGAGACCTCATAGACTCTTAGCAAAGTCAGTTGCTGACAGAGAACCAAAAAACAGAATCACATGAGTACCACCCCCTGTTTCCAAAACCAGTTATATTCATCAAGTTGCACAATAAACACAAGACAATTTGTCCTTAGTCCAATTTTTTTGCATTAGATTCACAACTTTTCATTGTTTAGAAATAGAGAAAGGAAACCAGAAGAAAAGGAGTCAGTGGGGAGTAAGGGTGGGGAAAGGGGAAGTTGTTTTCATGAAGTAAAAGTTGCTGCTTGGCACTTGCCTGGAAACTCTGCATTCTCATCCTCCATTTCAGAATTATATTTTTCCACAAGAGCGCAGCAGTCTGTTGACACAAACTTCTTTTTCGCACGTACTCTGTCTGCATGGTAAAGCTTGCTTGAAATAAAAAAGAAATCCACCGACAAATCTTAACATCAAGGAAACTGTAGTGGGAGGCACAGGTTAAACATTACAATCCTCCTCCTTTCCTTGCTTATGGGGTCATGTTCTGTCATCTATTTATTTCCTAAACAGATCGATACAGGTGAAAGCCATGCAGGGTTTCGACTTAGAATTATTTGACCAGGAATATTTGAGCATGCCATTCTTTCCTTAGCCAAATACAGTAAAATAGATGAACAAAAAAAAATAAAACAATCAAATCTCTGTATAGATTTCCCATCTACTCCAAAACACTTAGAAATATTTCCAGGTATCCAAGTAGAGCTCCATATTAGCATCCAACAATGCAGAAAGCAATTTATCCGTAATCTTTAGACTGCCAATGAAAAAAACACAGACAATGTTCTAAGAAACTTCACTAAATATCTTTCTTTTAACATAATTTAACCTGACACAGCTTTACTCAGAATCAGGATCCATTTCAACAAGATAATTCCAGGCAAGACATATGTAGATTGAATCAAACTGAATTTATAGTAGCTTTCAATGACTTAAATTGCATAATGTTTGAAATCTAAATAGTATTCTGCATAACTGGATTATTGTTTTATGCAGTCAAGAGAAAGTAACAAAGAAATCCTTACCTTGAACAATTTGAAGAAGAAATGGAGGAAAGGAATTACAGATAGCTACAGAATCAAACCAATGTCCATCTGGAATGTGATTTCTTTGGGGAAAAAGGGCTACAACAGCTTGCTATTTCCATGTCTTCATTCCTTCATTCATAAACGCAGCAAAAAAGCCACAGACTTTCACAATACTTTGGTGTTCTTATTTTCCCTCCTCCCATATTTCCCTCTCAAGAGAGCTGAACAGATTTCCTTGTTTTGAAGGTTTCATCAGTGTTCACACAGCTGCATCTCTGAAAAAGAACTGTTCGTTGCTGGTCATAATTCCTGGCCATTCAGCTTTTATTTTAGATCTGCTAGGATTTGCCAAATGGTTTGGTCTAACAAGGCAATAGATTTGGCTCTGATTCACAGCACAGCAATGGTGGGGAAGAGGGAGAAAGTAGAGGGATTTTATTAAATGGAATACAATTGCAAACATATACAAGGTAAAGGTTACTTTGTGTCCTTTCTGCCTTTCAGAAACCTTCAAAAACAACTAAAGTTCTGCCAATAGGCAACGCCAACCAATAGCAAATAGAGAAGTTGAGATAGTGGCAGATTTTATCTTTCAAGGGAGGCTCAATCATTCACAGTGACAATGATTGTAGTTCTGACATGGTACTTAGGAAAAAGGCTAACACAAATCTGGACAAAACCCAAAAGCTTGAAAACATCACATTGTCATACGACCATGAAAACCCATCCACCAAAAGGCTGAATGAAAGAAAATTATTGATAATAATTGGATCACAAGAACAAACTATTCAATACCAGATGAAGTCCAGGTTGCTCACTGGATGTACTACTATGGAAGTACAGCTTATTTAGTTTGGAGACATCATGTGAAGGCCAGGGTCACTGGAAGAAACCTTGATGTTTGGAAAAATCAAATGCAATTGAAGGTAAAAAAAAAAATTTTTTTTTTTTAAAAGGCCACAAATGGCACCAGCATGGGCATTCTAGAGCTCAGGTAATTCCTGGCCAATCATCTGGATAAAACAATGTTCATCATATAAAGTCAGAAATAACTGAGTGGGTGAACAGCAGCAAAACATTTTTATCCAGCCAGAGTCACCAGGGTATGAAGGGCCTTGGTGGTGCAGGCTGTTAATCATCTAGCACTTAGCTCAATTGCCTGCAATTAGTACAGGTTCGAATCCCACCAGGCTCAAGGTTGACTCAGCCTTCCACCCTCTTGGGGTAGGTACATTGAGAACCCAAGATTGTTGGGGGCAATAAGCTGACTTTGTAAAAATGCCGCTTGGGGGGGTGCGGGGGGGGAGGGGCAAAAGCCCTAGTAATAAGCAGGCATATACAATGGAATGAAGGCTATTGCCGAGCACTTAGCATGGTGCTCCATAGACTGTAAGCCGCCCTGAGTCTCCGGAGAAGGGCGGCATATAAATGCAAATAAAAAATAAATAAATAAATAAATAAAAGTATGATGGGTGGCCATATTAATTGAATAAATAAAATTAACTATGATCCATGACCACAGAAAAAAGGAAGGTCAGGTGCATGAGCCTTGATTTGTTATGCTTAGTCAAAATTACTCTCAGTAAAAATTGAATTAATTTAGGGTAGATATATTGAAGAAATAGGAATAAGGTATAACTCCACTGATTATTTATTCTTCAGACCAGATAATATTGAAATACTGTAAGGTACTTTTTGAACATTAATTATGCACAGTCTAATCAGAATGCCATCATTCCATGTAGCAAGCACAGAAGCAAATGATATAAGGATGCTTCAAAGAAGGCTATGTCCGAGAGAACAGATGGTCAGACAACAATCAGAGATTGTTCTAGCATAGGACTTTGATGTCTCAGAAGCTGCACCTTTATAAATCAGGAAATGATAGTACAGGCAGGCTGTTCAGAAGCCACAAATCAATTCAAGAGAAATCAGTTCAATCTATTCAAGACAATAGATTGCTATTCCAGAGAGATGTCAGAAATCCATTTGGTTATATTTAAAAGAATGGTATATGTTTCAATTTTCACTTCATTAACATCCCATTTTTTCATAAAACATGAAAGCAATACAAAAACAAATATTTTCCTCGCAATTGCAAAATGTTCAAATATTGCAGTACAGATCAGTATGCACCATTTTAAGCAGACATGAGATTACAGAAATGGCAGGGGAGGATCAGTTGCCATATATTTTAGGTTTTGAAAACATTAAGATATTTTCAGAAAGCCTTTAGAAACTGACTTAGCAACTTCACAATAACCGTTAAATCCAATTTGGTGTGGAAGAGGGATTTCATACTACATCATGTTATTGGTTAATTCAAACCAATTGCCTGTTCCAAAGAAATTGCTCAAGATTGAAGCAGGGTTCTGCTGTATACTTACACCACTTATACCTGCTTGATTTAGGTCTTGCTTGAACACCAATTTGCCTTTCTTCCTCTGTGCATGCACTACCTATGGCTTTCTCTATCCATTCCCTTGAGATGATGCCTCCCCGTAATTTAGCTCCTTGTCTAAGTGCACATTTTATCATGAAAGATTTTTCTTCTCAAGAGACTCATAGGAAGCTGGGACCAAAATGTTCAATATTTAACAGCAGAGTCTCTACTGAATTATCCATGTTTTACTTCTTCGCCCAATGCTATTTAAATCATATACGGCAATGCAAACTATATGGAACTAAAACATTTGCAACAGATAATCTGGACAACAAAAATCGGGGTGGCAGTGAGCAGAGATTCATATGGTTCCAGTCCTAAAGTTATTGCGGAAGTAATTAAAAACATGGCTATGCTCCCAGTCCTGAGGTTAGCATGGATGCCAAGTCTGCTAGTTTTTGCAGATTTTGTATGTTTGGTGTTTCTCTCTTCCAGATGTATGTGTGTGTTTTAATTATTTTGTTTTCTGTTTCTTTGTCTCTACTGTAACCTCCCCTAGGAACTTGTGGAAGTTGTGTGGTCTCCAAATGGAATAAGTAAATAAACAGGATCAAGTGGCTTGTTTAAAAATCTGCTAGGAAAAATGCCAGTGATAGTGAAGCATCCTCATTTCTGGAAAATTCACTGGAACTCACTGGACATTAGCATTAGAGAGGCTACCAGGGGCTTCACCTCTGACCTTATTTGCCTATCTCAATCCAATAAAGAAATTAAATCACCAAAAACCATAGTGTTGAGCAAGTCAGCAATGAAGATTCTCAGTCATCTAGGTAGAATTGTCGGGAAGTTGAGCCAAGACAACCAGATTTCTTTTCTTGTTGGTTCAAAACATTTTGCTATTTATCCAAGGAGAACTGAAGAAGCTACTAGCAAGAGCAGCATAACATTTTGAGCCAACAAGAAAAGAAGACTAATGGCCATGACTCAACTTGAAAATGATTTGACTTTATGGATTAATTTTTGCAAGGCTTCTATAGATGCCCAGTATCATTACCCATGTCTTGTGGTTCATTACTTATAATTTTCAATACTTATAATTTTCAAAGAAACTCTGTTTCTTTGTTTCCCACCTTTATTATTTTGATAAATAACTCAAGATAGTGAACATTCCTAGTAGTCCTCCCTCCTCCTATTTTCCCCACAATAATAAACCTGTGAAAAGTATTGGGCTTATTAACAGCGATTGGCCCAAAGTCAGCCAGCTGACTTTCATGGCTAAGGTATCAATAGAACTCAACAGTATCTTGGTTTCTAGTTCTTTACTTTGCTACCTTACTTTATTGCTACAACCCCTGTCAAGCATTCATTGCTACACTTGGGCAATTTCTACTGACAAACCAAACTGTTAAGATATTTTAGGGACTTTTGAATTGTGACTCCACTCCTGTTTCACAGAATAATGACCATTAAATCAAGGTTTTAATGCATCATTTATATCAGTTATACACAGGGGTGGGATTCAAATTTTTTAACAACCGGTTCTGTGAGCGTGGCTTAGTTGGTGGGCATGGATTGATGGTCATGTGACTGGGTGGACGAGGCCAACTCAACATCACTCATATTGAGGCACGCATCTCCTCGCCTGGCCTGTCGTGACTGTGGGGATGCTGCAACAGTCGGTCATAAGTCACTTTTTTCAATGGTCACTCCACACAAGCAAAGTACCAGCAAAGGAGGGGAAAAAAAACTCCAGAGAAGTTCCAGAGACAGGAAGTCTAGTCCTGCCAAGAATGTAATAAGGGTTAACGGAGGGGCAGTTTCTGTAAGCAACACCAGAATGTTTTTTTCCTGCCTTCCTTACAGGATTAGGCCAGTAATTTCTTCTAACAACTGGTTCTCTGAACTGCTTAGAATGTTAACAACCGGTTCTAGCAAATAGGTGTGAACTGGTACAATCTCACCCCTGGTTATACAGTATAGTTACACAAATAAGGTGAAACCTGGTTAAACCAGATTAATTTAGATTCCACAGATTACCCCACTCAAAGTTTCATTAAATCATGATTTTCATGGTCAAATGAGACTCAAGCAGGAAGTTAAATAAAGAAGGCATAACTTACTACTGAGCTGCATTATAAAACCATCTATCTGTCCATAGTCTTCCACCAATATTTCAAGGGATTGGGTGGTCATAGTGTTGAGGTTAATTATATATGGCAGAATTCCAAAGGTAAAACTTAGGTACTAGTGAAGTCTATATCAGAATTCAAGCAGATGCAAAATATAGCTAAATGACTCAAGTTGTTTTAGAAAGACCCATAAAAATTACCAATTACAATCATTAAGGTTTGTATTATAATTTTTCTCCAATTCTCAAAGAATTAGTATTAGCATTAAGATAACTGAAGAAAATATTGCATTCATCCAACAATTAAGACACAAGATTTTAATTAAAGGCATTCTGGATACTAAATCTGTTAAAATTTAGTCTGTGTTATCATCAATGGAACAAAATCAGTATCTTTCTATGGATAATTTTAAGACTGAACTGAGCTATGTAAAAAAGCATGTAAAACAATTGGAATAAGATCCCCTCTTCACACAGTACTAAAACTTTTGATCATAGTTATTTAGTTTCTTGAACTACTGTGTTTTTATAAATGCACTCATTTTTACAGAATATTGTTCCTATTTAGTTACCAATTTTGGGTATGTATAGTATTTTGAAAACAGTACTTTTGTCTTCTGGTAATTTATCAACAGACTATTCCCCTTACAAAGAGCTATAATAATATACTCAACCCAATTGTTGCCAATAAATATATCTATATGTGACAAAACTGCTTTTCACTGACCCACCAAATTAAGTCAGTGGTGCTCTTTTTTGATAATTTCTAATATAAAATAGAAAAATTAGACAAAGTCTATGTTAATATGCAGACTTACTTAACCCCTTCCTGCCATAGGATAGGGAAGAAAATTGTTACTTCTAATCTGAAGAGGAACATCTACTTTCAGCTGTTTAATCAACTGGAATCATTAACAGTCTATTGAGATCTTTTCAGATTTCTTCCACAGAGAATGGAATCAAAGGCTGGTTTTAAATCTATAAAGGCTATATAAAATTGTCCCTTAGATAGAACAGTATGTTTTTCTGTCATATTAATGGTTTAACAATGGCACACGGGGATTTCTCTTATTTAAAAAACTGGCTCATCTCTTGTTCTAGTCATTTCACAAGAAGCAGATTGGCAAACAATTTGTGATGACATTTAATGGCTCCCAGTGCAATAATTAATTGGGTCAGCTATATTACTATTTATTAATATGGAAGATGAGGATGGCAACAATACATAAGTATTTAGAGTATGGTTGTTTATTTATCCACCAAATAAACATTGGGTATACCTTGAATTGTTATCTGAATTAAAAATATTAACACATTCTGATTAAAAAAATACCATCTATACATGTTTGTGTGCTAGGCTATGAACAATACATATATTAAATATATATATTTCCATTTCCAGTTTTCCTCATGAAAAAGAAAATAGTACAGAAACATTTGTTTTGCTGTTAGTTGTGAAATATTCAGAGATGTTATATCTGTAGACACGATAAATATGAGGGTTAATCTAACAGACAACGAGGTGTACTGTTAAACATAGATAAGACTACAGAATATCTTTTCCCCAGGGGACGTCCAGATGCAACATTCCTTAGAGTGTTCAACCTATTTGTCCTCCATTTTTGCTGGAGGAAGAAACTGGTGTTTGCCTTGGTTGTTGATCAGTCTTTCAACTATCTTGTTGGTGCTACAGTTCTCTCCATTCAGAAGTTGGACCCGATTCAAAATAATCTCGCTCATGTTCTTTGCACAGTTCCAGGAATACCTGAACAATACAATAAATCAATAGCTACAAAGGTATTGCACATACAATAGATTTATAAACTGCTGGCATTGATTCTGACTTCTATCTAGGCACATCTGAGAATATAAAATAATTGTACAATGGATTATAGCAGTTTATGTCTGTGTTTTGCTTGAGGTGGAAACACAGACGTAAATTTATCTATGCAACGTTATAGCATTAAAATGTTTTGCTTTTTTCCATCATGCATCTGGTGTTTCTCTAACTCTCTTTATCAGTGCTACAAAGATAGCATTGCGCTTAAAATCCTCCCTTAACCCTTATCTAACAACTTTAGAGAGGTTGTTATTTTAAATTGTTTTTTGAGTAGCTACGTTTCCCCCTGGCCTTTAAAAAATTTAAAGTAAGTCTTATAATTGTTCCAGTCACCTCCTGCTCCTAAATAGTCAAAATATCTTATAGACAAGCCTTCTTTTATTGTGGTATGTAAGACAGTACTTTCTCACTATAAGTGCCACTATATTATTTGAATATCTAAGCCATTACCTGTTCCAAAGTGTTCAAAGAAAAACTGTACTCTTCAAGACTGAAGTGCTGTTTAGCTGTGTAAATAAAATATTAAGTCAGTTATAGCTGATTGATTTACACCTGACATGGGTGATAATTTCTTCATGACACAATTACTTTTTCCATCCAACACAAATCTCTTTACTCACTGTGATAGCAATACAGATTTTTAAGAGTTAACGTAATGCCTTATCCAAAGTATGTTTTTGGCATGAAAAGATTACTCTTTTTGAGAAATTCACATTCAAAGCTGGGGGTGGAGCTGGCAAGAAATTATAGTACTGTTCATTGAGGGTGGCTGAAATTGAGGTGACCACCAAATTTTCCCCTGCTCTAGCTGCCTGGCAGTGTGCAGGTTTTATTATAGGTTTTGTTTGCAGTGATACAAATCACTGCAAAATTTATTCCAACCTACCATCTTCCAGCATGGAAAAGGCTCTAGAGAGAGGCAGGGCATCTTCCATTGGGATCTTATAGGCCAACAAAGTAGATATCCTAAGAGGAATGGAAACCAATAATAAATTACTAAACTAAAACGAAATCCTAATATAAAGTAACCAGATTTACTTGTACAGAACAAGAAAAGTTGGCAGGGAAGGGAACATAAAGAATAAATCCATAGCAATACTTTTGGGGCACAGTTATGATTGTTTATTTGCATATGACATCCCTTTGTATCCAGGTATATGAGTTTTCCACAGTATGAAAATTTCCTCTTTAATGTGAGGTTGAGAGAAAGGAACATTTACACTTCCGTTTACTTTAAAGTCTCCAGCTACAAAGTAGTTGACAGTAATTTCGGAAAATAGCTTCATGTGAGAATCTTAATTCAGCTTAGAAAATGCATACTAAAGCCAAATAAATCAGGCTGTATTGGCTCCTTAATCAAAGGCAACAGATGAAAGCCATATTCAGCTGCTTAAATCGACACATTCCATAAGCAAAAAAAAAGAATAATCAGGATAATACAGAAGGTTTGGTTTAATTTAGTTTACTTTATTGTCATTGCACCTCGTACAACGAAATCAAACACCATCTTCAGTGCGTATCATGACCGTGACAATAAACACAAACATACATCCTTCACCCTCCACACATTGAACCGAAAACCCCCAACACTGCACCAATACTGCACTATACAGCAGAATTCAAAAGAGTTACTGCCCTGGGATAGAAACTGTTTTTCAGCCTATTTGTCCTTGTTTTTATTATCCTGTACCATCTGCCAGAGGGTAATAGTTCAAAAAAGGGTTCCCAGGATGAGATGGATCTTTGAGAATGTTTTGAACTTTCTTAAGGCAGCAGGACCTATAAAGCTCTTCCAAAGAGGGGAGAGGGCAACCAGTGATCTTCTGGGCAATGATATTAACCTTCTGGAGTGCTTTCCTATCTGCCACTAATATGTACTAATTAATATAGAATTAATATGAATGAATAATATGGAATATACTAATTAAAACAATTTTAAAAAATCTGTCAATTTGCACAAAAGTTACCTTTCTTGACGTGCTGCTTGTGGGAAAATCTTTAGAATCTGAGTATTCACAAGATCTCCTTGTTCTACTCCCTTTACTTTTATTTGTAGCAAGTAATTTTTCCCAAATTTGCTTTTCAAATACTGAATTGAACCAAGGCACCTGCAGAAAGAAAGGATTATCATATACCATTCAGACATAGATTGTTGTTGTTAGTTGTGAAGTTGTGTCCGACCCATCGCGACCCCATGGATAACGTTCCTCCAGGCCCTCCTTTCCTCCACCATCCCCTGAAATCCATTTAAGCTCATGCTGGCTGCTTCAGTGACTCCATCCAGTCACCTTATTCTCTGCCGTTCCCATCTTCTCAACCGTTCCCAGCAGAGGTGACATTCAGCAGGTTCTGACCAGTTCTGGAAAACCGGTAGTAGAAATTTTGAGTAGTTCAGAGAACATACAAATACCACTTCTGACTGGAGATTTTACAGTATCCTTCCCCTGCCATGCCCACCAAGCCATGCCCACAGAATCAGTAGTAAAAAAAATTGAATTCCACCACGGGTTCCCAGCATTAGGCTCTTCTCCAGTGAGTCCTTCCTTCTCATTATTTGACAGACATAGATAGTCCTTGCTTAACAACAGACATTGGGACTAGAATTTCCATTGCTAAGAAATATGGTTGTCATCGATCTTATCGCTTAGTACAGCAATTCCTGCACTCCCTGTTGCCATTGCTAAGCAACAATTGTGGGTTGCTCAGCAATGAGCTCTTTTAAATTTTCTGCTGACTTTCAACAAGCAAAGTTAGTGGGGAAGCCCTCAGAGAAATTGCAACTCCCAAGCAGTTTACAGGCAGACAGTGGACAGGTAAATGGCTGCTGCCAGGCTGGGGACATGACACCGATGGTATCTGTGAATTGAAATATAGTTTATTTCCACAAGTATTTCATGCAGCTGCCCATTCCCATGCATTCAGAGAATACCTATATGAAGTCATTCCCATCAATCATGAATTTTGCCCATATGGGAAGTGACTTTCCTTAGATGAATGAATACTTGTGAATAAATCCAAGTGAATGAATCCAATGATTGAATTCAAGGTGAATGCATACTTTGGCTCAGTTTGGACATTTGTTCATGTGGAAGTTCTTTGCCCAAAACAAAAAACCTCAGAGCACCAGCTAGCTGTATCAAACAGACATAGGACATCTGTTATCATTGCCCATATATGTTTTTGCTCTATTGATGTGGAATCTGTGTAATATCTTCTCTAGTCTATTGTGGAATCATCTGAACTCCCATGTAATTCATTCAGTTTCAGCATTTGTCTTTGTGTCCTCACAATCAACTTAGAAATAGAAAATTGCTACTTAAGCAATTACTAGAAAACATACTGATATCATCAACTGAAGAAAGCAAGCTTCTTTGAATTAAAAAGAAGCAGAAGTAGAACAAGAACAATCCTTTACTTCATTCACTTTGCTTCATGAAATTCTCTAGTTGGGTTTTATCTAGACTTTCTCTATTTGGGTAGCCTGTTATATAGGTAAAATATTTAAAGAAACCCACCTGAGCTGTCCAGACACCATGATAGCTACTCGGTCGCACAACACCTCTGCTTCCTCCATGTGGTGAGTTGTCAAAATGACTCCTTCATCCTTCTCCTGCAGCATAGTGTGAATTGCTCTCCTGTTGACAACAAATGGCTAAGGAAGTTTAAACAACCTTGAAGCAGCTCCAAAGGCCTGTTCCGGCCATTGCCATTCTGTTCTGATCCTGCATAACTGATGGGCACATCTTCCATGGCAGAAGACAAAATAGCCCCATCTAGCCCCAAATTAATTTGCATGAAGGAATTGTAAAGAGGGATAAGAAAATCTGCAACCTTTTCTTCTTACCTCTCCCTCCCCCATGGAAAATGACCAAAGTCTCTCCAAGGGAGACTCAAGAGTTTTCTCTTTTAACATCATGAGGAGGAAACCAGTTTTCCTCAGCATGAGTCAGATTCTTTATCTGCATAGACAGGAACATAACATTTTCTGACAGTGGCTGAGATATTCTAGAGCAGGCCTGTCAAACTGGCGGCCTGCAGGCCGGATGCATGACACGCAGGCCATGCTTACCCTGCCTCTGCAAAGGTAAAAAAATGTCATGATACGTCACACAATACATCACGTGACGTGATCGAGTTTGACACCTGTGTTCTAGAAGTATGAATGGGAAGGATTTCCTCTTGCAATATTATCAAATGCTTTCTCTGTATTCAGGTGTAAAAAGCAATGTTTGGTCCTAGGCTTTAGATATTTTTTTGTAGAAGATCTCCCCATCCTATACAATAGAATTAAAAGAGGAAGGAAGTGGGGAAATGGGGAGACTGGAAATTGTCATTTTTATAAGAGTGCAATTCTTATTCTAAAGAGGGAATCCCTGAGTCACTTACCACACTTGGCGCTTCCCTTTTGGATCCAGGCCTGTGGTTGGTTCATCCAAAAGCATCAGAGTGGGATTACCCAACATGCTCAGAGCAAAGCACAGCTAAATTGTAGACAATGAATCTTATCTTAGAAACCACAATATTTCATGCAAACACAGAACCTTTTCAACTACACATTTTTGAATCTTTGAAGTTCCACAGGAATATTCTAGACAAAAAGACTGCTAAAATGTTCAGTAAGCTTCAATCAACCAATTCAATCAACCAAGAAAACATCAAAAGATCTTGTTAGTTTTATATGAAATTATGATGGACCAGGATGAATAGAGTGTTTATTAATAATGAATGCAGATGCCTTAAGTTGGAAACACATAATCAGCACTAGGAAATTAAAAATGTTCATTAATCCTAATACTAACATTCCTCATCTTTCACAGTTTGTTCTAGGCAGCTGAAGTTACCTTGACAAAACAAAATTATGAAATATGATATCACACTTCCTGCCATGTATTATTTGGGATCACACTAATACTTCTATGATGCTCCTATAGAAATATAGCAGAGTTTGGAATATTTTACAGTGTGCATGACCCAAGTTAAACCGTAATATATGAGAATGAATTTTTGAACTTACTAGAGGGTAATTTCCCAATCCATAATATTTAATTGGATGCTATGCAGAACAGAACATGCGTTAAGCAAAATCAAAATTCAATATGTCAGCATTGTTTGACTGGATGCTCTATGCTGTTCTTTGATTTTCCAGCAGCTCATTTTATTATTCCCATTGCCCATCAGCTTCAAAAAATGTAATATTTCCAAGCAAAACATGAGCTGATCACATGCCATATAGGTTTGATGCTTAACAAAGACTGAATCCAAGTTTCCAGGGCGCCAAGCATGGCTACCCATGCCATTAGAGCTGCCATATGTGCAGTATTAAGCATTCTCTTCTTGCCACCATCTTATGGAAATTGGCTTTCAAACAGCACCAACAAGGCCTGGACTTTCACACACACAAAAAGAGATCACATAATGCAAGAAATAGCAAAGAGCAGCAATCCAATTGGTCTTGATGCTGCTACCAAATGTTTATCAAACCTTTAGTATTTGTCCATTAGTACCAGAATAACAAAACACTGAACTTACTTTTCTGGTTAATCCAGCTGCTAAAGTCTTTTTTGTCTTTTTAAAATGCCCTCGGAGTCCTAGAGCTTGAGATATTCTAAAAACAAAGCAGAACTTATAATTTTTGATCTATTCTGTAATTGCAAATGTATTAAGAAAATAAAAGACATTCCATTGTAATATTGGATCATGTGTAGAAATTTCAATTGTAATGTTTAAGAGCTGCAAAAGGACAAATCAAAACTGAAAATAACTACTTAATAACTTATAACAACTAATATGTTTCAGCTTTGAATATACAAACTGACTTCTGCTAATAACAAATCTTGTGGTAGGGATCTAATTATTAAAAAAGATTACTTGTCCATACCGACTAATGGCCATAGTAGCATCATCCTTCCTGATCCCTTTTATGGCTGCAAAAATCTCCAAATGTTCTTTCATGGTCAGGTTGGACCAGAGCGCATTCTCTTGAGGACAGTAGCCAAGAGCAGCATTTTCCTCTGCCACAGCTCCATCACCTCCTTTAATCTGCACCTGTTCCAAATAGATAGCATAAGAATCTCATTTAATTTTAGCCAATGTAAGAATATATTTTGAAATATCAGTAAGGCGACAAGGAATGTATATGAAATGCAAGTATTCTATACCAAAATAGTGCACTCAGAACTAAGTCCAGGAAAGATGAAGAGACATAGCATAGGGTTACACCAAATATCAAACTGCAGCTATTAACTAGAGCAAAGATTTGGTGGACAACAATATATGAAACTTCACAACAAGTTTTTGTGTCTCCAGTCACTACTTCCATTGATAAATTAAAACCCAGATTGTTTTTTAATATTCACATGTGTAGTTTTCCAATATACTAGTTCAAAGATATTTCATTTTCTTTATTCTCCTAAATTATATAAGTTTTACAATGCAATATAAACAGGAGGAAGAGCAAAAAATTCTCAAACTTTACTTTTTGTTCTTTCCAACTCAATGATATAGAAAATGTGCAATGGACTCTGGTCTCTGCCACCCATTGATCTTTTTTTCAAAAGGGAAGGAAGGAAGGAGGGTAACAGAGAAAACAACATTTCAGATGGAATAAACTCCCAATGCTCCCAGTGGTGGAGTCAGTTGAGCAACATTCTTAGCTACGTACTCCATCCTTCCTCCTGATCATATGACCCAGAAAGGAATATATGATGCCTACCCAATTCCTCTGCCCTGTATAGGTACATTCACATACAAAGATGTCACACCAAGAGAAATCAAAAACATAGAAGACAGACACAATACATTACTTTATTATACAGAAAAAAATTCCAGATGCTCCCTATGGCATCGGCTGGAAAAAGGGATGGGAAGAATTCTAGAAGCTATGCTCTGCAAGTTCTTTCTTGTTAAAATGATTAAAGTTACATTTACCTGTCCTGCACTTGGCTCTGTGTCTCCTATTATCAAGTTAATTGTTGTACTTTTACCAGCTCCATTGGGTCCCAGAAGCCCTAAAACCTCTCCTACAAAGTAAAATAGTTTCATTAAAATAGAGTCAAGTGAACTGATAAGAAATGAATTAATAAGAACTCAGCAGAAACTCGTAAGAAGACAAACTGGTTTATTACACAATCAATGTAATGAGTATTGGAATACCTTGGTTTACAGTATGTTCTTGAGCTGTATTCAAAATATCAACCAATAAAATCTTAAGGCAAAGAGGTAAAGTACTCAAATGTCGCTGGAAAAGAATTTTTTAAAAATGGATTTGTTCTCCTCTGACAGTTGTAGACTCCCATTGTACCCCCAACGTATACAATTCATTCAACTTCCTGTTGTAAAGATTGAAGAAAACACCCAGGAGCAGGAAGGAAAAAGAAAATTCCATTGCTTATATGAGGTTTCACCTACATACCACATAGATGTACACCTTTAATACAACAAGTTTTACTTCCAACTACATGCACGCTACTATAAAAGAAAATGAAAGATATTCTATCTTTGCCTTGGTTAAAAAAAATATTTTAAGTTATTCTGTTTAATATATCAGTCAGATATGATAAATTAATTAGGATTATTAAGAAAGTAATAGCAAAAAAGGTCTGTTCTAAAATAGATAAAAATATCTATATGTTGCAGTGGGGTTGGATTGAAACCTAAGGTTTAAAGATGAGAAATTGGTGTATGCTATCAAAGCTTGCTATAAAGTGCATTATTTTCTTATTTTTCTTTTTGGAGTACTTATTACAGGTGTCCTCGACTTACAACCATTCATTTAGTGACTGTTCAAAGTTATAATGCCACCGAAAAAAAATGACTTATCACCATTTCTCACACATATGACTGTTGCAGCATCCCCACAGTCATGTGATCAAAATTTGAATGTTTGGCAATGATACCATATTTATGATGATTATTGTTCCCCAGGGTCATGTGATCACCTTTTGCAACAAGGGAAGTCAAAGGGGAAGCCAAATTCACTTCACAAACATGATACTAACTTAACAACTGCAGTGATCCATTTACCAACTGTGGCAAGAAAGGTCATAAATTGGGGCAATATTTATTTAACTGTCCTGCTTAATAACACAAAGTTTGGGCTAAATTGTGATTGTAAGTCAAGCACTAACTATATCCTTTTTGTTAAGCTTGCTTTAAGGAATAAGTAAAATTCTTTCTTCTTTCCAATGAATTTTGTTTTTTTGGTATAAATGGGTATTAACTATATCTTCATACACTGAAGCAAGGGAAAACCAAAGTTCAGCCTTACTGTATGCTGTGTGATTTATTCACATACCCTGGTCTCAATCATCACTCCAAAGTGGAGTCTTAGAAAAGGTGTATTGTTTGACCTTAATCTGATTAAAGTTTAACTGAATTCTGTGGTTCAATAATAGAATCTGATGGGAAATATGTTGCATTTAATCTACCCTTACAGGTCATTTGCTTGATGATATTCTGAATATTATTGTCCCTAATTTGGCCTTAGTGTTTCAAACCCCACAATGCTTCTCTTACTTAATTTTTGCTGATCAATGACTAGAATAGATTTACAGTAGAGACTGAGTTAAGAATATTATTCATTCCAATCAAACCTTTTTTAACACAAAAGGAGACGTTTCTGGTAGCCACTTTTTTTTCTTCCTTCTTCTTGAAACAAGAAAAGGAGCAAGCCTTCCCATGTTTGTATTCCTTGCGCAAGTCATGGACAATGATAACTGGTTTCTAAGCAGAGAGAAGATATTGCTTACAATATATACACGTGGCCATTTTGCACTCTTAGTTGATCTAGGTATGAGGCAATCTCTTTTGGTGAATCACAGAAACAAGTAAAATTGGCTACTTCTTATCAAGAGTTTACCATTGTCGTTCAACTTATTTCTGGAAGCAGATTCCCAGTGTGTTCAGACAGATCTTTCCCATTGTCTGCTTGCCATATCATTATATGAACTGTAATCTAAACAAGAATTCCATAAACTGGTTTGGACAATAGAACAATAACTGTGTCTGTGCCTCAGCCATGGTGGTTTATAGACACTTGTTTTAAACCTTCCATAAATTTTTTAATTTTTATTAAATGGTTTTGGACATTGTGGTTTGCAATCTCTTTCAAATGCTCTTCGTGCATGTTGTTCCTCTTGTGGCATTTGATTTCATTAAATAGCAGCTTGCTGCTGGGTTCCTGGAGGATTGTGCTATACTTTAATTATGTAAAAAGATTTTTGGCCTCCACCAGCACCTCTTCCTTTTAAGAATTGGAATCTTTCATCATCAAACACCAGCACAAGTCAAAAGCATCATCGAAAGCATCTCTTTTGGGGAGATTCAGCTTATGTCCATACCTTTTCTGTGCCTAATCCTGTCTGCTCCTAACACTCTGTTTACTTTATACACAGAACTATCCAGGTGTTTTTGAACTCTGGTGTTTTTTTACTTCAATAGTGCCTCACTATCCTTGAGGCAGTCCAGGTAAATATTTATTTGCAGTGTAAAGGTGTTAGATAGGATGATATGCAGGATTTGCATTTAGCTAGATTTCATAAGCAAATCAAATATTTTCAAAATAAGAAAAGCCCAATAGTTATGCTATACCTCTCCTTCATGGACAGAAGCTAGTGCACTCTGAACTCTTGTCCTTTCATCTTGGATATCTCTGTCATCTGCTTGGCTGAGCTCTTCAGGATTCTGGTGGGTTCTTTTTCTTTGTGGAGAAATCCTAGAGATCAAAGATATAACAACAGGTCTCAAATGATTTGATATCAAAGAATAAATGGTAATTTCAATTAGGAAGGCTTTCATATGCTCAACTGACTAATGAATAGTGTATACTATTACTATCACAGCTAGTGAAGTAGCAGAAGGTTCAGAGCTTCTGAACCATTTTGAGATTCAATAAGAAATAATTGGGAAAATCTCTCAACAAAATGACTATGCGGAAGACCTTAGAAAGGAAAGAAAACAGACACATTAAGTGATTTCTGTCACAGAACGTCTGTGTCTGCAAGAAGTAGAGGGCTTTTTGTCACCTGCTTCTTTCCAGATTATAACTGGCCTTCCACCTACCTCTCCCCACAATCAGAATCACATTTTGTTGACCTTTTTGAATTCTTCCTCATTGAGCTACCATAAATGGGCAGCCAACATCCAAATGACCACTTCATAATGACAACAAGTTGGCATTTATTGCCATAGTAGGTGATCCACCAACCATGATGGATCTATCAGTAAATTTTGTTTGCATTTTTTTCCATTATGAGGCACATGACACATTTATCAAATCCAAATTCCATTCTGATATTCTCACTAAATATCTTCACAATTGAAGGAAACTGAATTTCATTTTCTGGTTTCTCACATAGCTTCAGATCATTCACATATAACAGATGGAATGTATTTCTACTTTGTTGTTTCAACAGTTCATATTGAAATGGCGGTGGTGCAATGCAGAATGCAGTACTTCAGGCTAATTCTGCTGACCACTGACTGCCAGAAATTCAGCAATTTAATTCTCTCCAGATCAAGATTGGCTTCGCCTTCCATCCTTCCTAGATTGGTAAAATGAGGACCCAGATTGTTGGAGGCAGTATGGTGACTCTGTAAACTGCTTAGTGAGGCCTGTAAAGCCCTGTGAAGTGATGTATGAGTCTAAGTGCTATTGCTGCTGCTCTTTTATTTAATAAAAGGTTGAAATTTACATTATGTAAAGGAGTATTTCTATAAAATAAACATGTGGCATATGATGCCAGAGAAACGATCTAGAATGTACAAAGACAGCCCTAATGTGTGTTGAAAATGTGAGAAAACTTGAATGGACATTTTATCATGCATGGTGGATGCGTAAAAAAAGTTTCAAAAATACATTCAAAATACATGCTTTAATATAGATGATTTTAAAGATTAATGTTCAATTGAAGCCAGAACGTAATCTTTTAATCCACTGATGGCTAAATAGTTGGAAAAAAAGTCATGGAAGATCATTATAATATATGATGACTACAGCAAAATTATTACATACACTATCTACTATGGAGGAATAACTAGGGAAGTTAATAATACTTTACTGAAATAGATAAATTGACTTCTTTGATTAGAAAAAATATATTATCTCATGTATTGGTGAGTGGAAGCCTCTTCTGGACTTTTTGAATAAAAATGAAAAAAAAAAGCTTCTGACAAAGGGGACTATGATGTAACTTTAGAAAAAGAAAATAAAATTTCTACTTATAACTACTGTGAAGAATATTGGAGGCTGCTTCATCTTTTTTCCTTTCCTTTCTACTTTTTTGAAGTTTTTTCTTGTACTTTTTGCTTTCTTTCCTTTTCTTTTTTTCTTCCTTGCTTTATATTACTTTGTATTAGTTTTTAACTTTTTAAAAAGTTTTAATAAAAATATATGTAAAAACATTATTTTATTCATAGTATGAATGAGGGGTATCACTTAGGTTCCCCCCTCAAAATCCTGCTGTATTGTGCCATCAAGCCTGGGGATTGTTTCTGGGAGGGAACATAAATTGCATAAAGCCTATATACAAAATATTAGTATTTTTTCTAATTATTAATTAGTATTAGTCAATGCTTATTATTTTAATTCTGCTGAGTACAATATTGAGCCAATATTGTACTTTTGCTGTGCATTTTTTGCCATGTTAAGGGGGTTGTGTGCTTCAATGACCTCAGGAGCTATGCTGGTGGTGGTTTAACCACTGTGGGTTCAACCGTACCAAACATGACTTGGTGGAGACGCCAATGGATGGTCCAAGCATAACCTTAAGTATGGTCCAAATTGTTATGATTGATTGCACAATCACCCATATATTTACCTTGGGTTTGGCATTTTTATTCATCTATTGAATCCTTCTCAAGGACCTGGGAGAGACAGTTGTTATAAGAAAATAGAAATAAGAGTATAAAACTAGTGGATTGGCTCAACCATGAAGGACATGGTTAGGAAAGGCTGTCATGGAGAAAATCTATGTGGTCACTGAGAGTTGACTCCAACTTGATGACATGCAATCAATCAATCAATCAATTAATCTATGTTATAATTAATATGATTGCTTTCATCTAACTAACATACACATAAAAAACACACTGCATGCATATTACAATATATACAAACCTAAAAATGGGATCTCTTCTCATAACTGTCTGGTCATATTTCATCACCAGATAACGCAGTAAAAATATGAGTATTATACTCTGCAAATAGGGCTAAATAGAAGCAAAAATAGAAAATTACAATCAGACATCCAGCGGTGTAGTTATACAGATTATACAGAACAATGTTCTGATCAGTCCAGCAGGAATCAGAATAACTTTCAATTCACATTGTGCTTCTGTTCAATCCAAACTATGGTTCTGTCCACCACAGTCATAAATTACAACTGGTTTCATTAAAATGGCTTGGACATAATCACATACAGTTTTTGAAATCAAGACATTACCAGGCAAAGTTTTTATTTACCTCTTAGCACAATCGTAGAATCAAGCTTATAAAGCAAATAGTTCAGCAATTTCATTGAAAGTGAAATATATATAAATCAATGTAGCCTCACAAATTTGGTGGTGGGTTTGGTTTTATATCCAATTTTTTGTACTCAATCAGAATTAAAATCTTTTGGAGCACTGAAAGCCTGTCCTAGGAAATCAAGTCCATTTCACTTCTCCACTGCTGTCCATTTCTACAGACAGATCCTCTGTTTGTAGAAGATAAACAACAGGCAACATCTATCCATGGAATCATTCTCCACAGCTAGAGGAGACTGTATAGAAAACAACTTAGAAGTAATCACACTGATTAGTATGAAGTTAATTGTGTGACCATGGTCTGATTGCTAAGTAAAAAGGCTGAGTTCTGGAAGATCTATTTGGAAGATGTCCTCCTTCTCTGATGGCCATGGACAGGCAATAAAAGGAACTTGTTCCATCCTTCTCTAAGCTCTGCTCTCCAGGCTCCTCACCACAAGTCCATTCATTCTTTCAGACAGAAGACATTGAGGCATATCACATTCTCAGGAACCCTATACTCAATGACAATAATAATTCCATGCAAGCAGTAGAAAGCGGATCACTGTGCCATGGTGTCACTTAAAAGGTAGGCAATGTACTGTATACTATTAATGACTGCCTGTGTTTTTGCAATGGCTGTATGCTGAGGCCTAGGCCAAAAGGCTCCACCTCCCTCTCAATGCTATATAAGTGGATGGGTGTCTTTTGAGGAAATTTACAGGTGGAATTTCGTGGTTTGGGGCAAGCCCCTCACCCTTGCTCTCATAGTGATGATGATGATGATATTATTATTATTATTATTATTATTATTATTATTATTATTATTATTATTATTTCCTAATGCCTCAGGAAAGCTAAAGAAATAATATAAAATCTATCTCAATAATAGCTAAACAAAAGCATTCCTTTGAAGCTCTGTGTATATATGTGAACATGGCCCCGGTATTATGAATGAATACATTCATGAATACATTCAGTTCTCACCATGAAAGTAGATATAAAGAGCTGTGTCTGAGTTGAAACATGATGTTCATCAACTGGAAAGTCTCTCAGCAGCTATTTAAAAAGCAGAAGGAATTAAAAAAAGGACAGCTATTTATTTTCCGCATTTCTATCTCATTCAAGAAAGGACAGATTGCCAGAGCAATCCTTTCTCCCCACCACCTTCTGAGCCCTTTCCCTCAGCAGCTGCCAATCAAATGGGGGAGTTGGACCAAGACGGGTGCCTGGGAGCTCTGCAGCCTCAGACCTCATGATAAACAGACTCAACTAATTGCCAAAACCCAGGAAGAAAAGCAAAGAGTCGGTGAGTTGAATAGCTCAAGTGAAGGCAGAGAAAGAGGCAAGGAAAAGGAGGAGGCAGCAGTTGGGCAAACCAGACAGAGAGGGAGGCACTGAATTCCTTCTCTCTGGTTTGGCCTGAGGGAAAATATCTTCCAGCTGTTTCCCTCAGACTGAGGCAAGATTTGGAAGAGGACAAGAGTCAAGAAGCCCAGCTGTGAATAAACAAAAGAAAAAGCGAAGAAAGAAAGTTAAGATATTTTGTCCAAACAGAAGTAGAAAACAGAAACTAAAAAAGAAAGAGAGAGAGGGAAAAAAACATGGTTGAACTCTGGAGAAAAAAAAAGTATAGCTTTCTTTGAGTACAGAGATATAGGTGAAAACAAAAGATGAAAGGATATAGGTGAAAACAGCTTTAGAGAAAATGATTACAGGTATAAAGATGAAAACAAAAAGAAATAGAGAGGTCAGCAATAAATAAATATATTAGAGATACAGAATGGAATGATAGGAAGATATGATAAAAATTGGACTTTAAAGAATATACTATAGTTTAAGTGCCCATAAAATAATAGTTAAAATAGAACATAGTTTGGGTACTATGAAATCAGTTTCTACAATAGATGAAGCTGTTTATAATTTAGAATTCCTTTGTGGGGGAGGTGGAGGGATAGCTTTCCTTGTTTTGTGAAATCAGTTTCCTCCAGCCATTGAACAGGGATCCGAAAATCCATCTAACTTTCCAGCATTGTGTGTCTGTATGGAGCCTGGGTCAATCTGATTATTATTAGTTCAAACAAGAACCAATGACAGAACTTTTGTAGAATTAGTTATTTCAAATTTTCTTTTTAGGTACTCCTGGGTTTATCTGACCCTGAACATTAGATTTGCACCCATCCTGCAAAGGCAAATTGATCAAACCCTGATATATTAGATTTATTTACCTTGCAGGTCAATAAAAACTTAGCAGAATTCAGAACTAAGTCTGGGACCCGAGATATTTGGTCAGATAGGGCCCAAATCTCCCATCTCTGTTTGCCCCATTCTTCTGGACTTTCCAACCCATGCTGTGTATAGACTTAAGCAAATGGGATTGTGACTGAAGTTGACAACCATTTAATGCTTACGACATTGCTTTGTCTGGATATCTATTGGCTGCAGCCATGGGGAGGGAATTGACACATGGCTCCCAGGAAAAAAACCCGTTTCCACTAGAATTCACTTTGAAGGAAAAATGAATTTTAGTGAAATCCCCACAGTTTTGGAGTGTTACTGGAAAGAGGCTGTCCCGCCCTTGAAAAATTGTTGAAGTTCTGCTTCCTGAGAAAAATTCAGATAACTTTTTTTACCCAATTATTCCCTATGCAAACTGGGTGGATGGAAAAATGTTCATGCTCAGATCCAGTTTTCATAAGAATAGGCTAAGAGATAATAGATAATATCGCACTTACATATGTAAAAAACATTATAAAATTGGTAACTGGAAACATAGGAACAAAAAAACTCAACAGCTGTCTTATGTAGGGCACGGTAAGTGTACTTGTCATGATGCTTATTATAAACAAAAGCAGCATAACCTAAAATGAAAGAAGAAACATTTTAATATGTTTAACAAATGAAATCGCTTTACCCAATTTTCTTTTCTATAACCCCTGTCTTGACTGCCTTGACTTAACAAGTTACATGGTGATTTCAATTAAAATACCCCAACTTTTACATTTGATCATTGCTATCCATGAAACAGAGACTGCTTTTCTTCCTCTCATGTTTCCCTTCCTTTGTTTTGCTTCTATAATTAAACCTTAATTCCAACCCCACCACAATTTACTTGCTGGTGTCAGCTCAGGGATGCCAAGAACCAGGAGGAAGATGCTGGGACACCTTACATCACCTTACTGTCTTGGTAATTTCAGGTCTTTGCTGTCAAAGTTATAGTAACATTAAGAGGCATATATATCCAATAATGCTAAGAGGAAATAATGCTAAGAGGAAATAATGCTAAGAGGAAAGCAAAATCCCCCAATGTCAGCCCTGCAAGGGAGACTCATCAGGAAGTCAACTGAAATTTGCTATACTTACAGAATCTTCCAAGTCTGATTATGCATTTCTCCCCTCTTTCTTAGACCCCAAAGAGACAAGGAGGGGTCAGCCTGAGTCTGTTCTTAATACTATCTCTCTTCCCAAAACTTAATGTTTGCTTCAAGGCTATTTCTCTGTCTATAACCAGCATGCACCAAACAGCAATAATTCTGCCCCACAGAACTAATCTGTCTCCCTAGGAAATAGTCATTGTACCTACATGCCTGATAAGTGACAGGAAGTGGCAACAGAATGGTACAATGCTTAGCCTTATTTTAAAGCCCAGAAGCAGACCATATAAGCCCACTTTTGAAAGACAGCTTCCACCTTCTGGTAGGTTCTCCCATTTGGACCCTTTCACACTGGAGCAGTGTGACCATACAGTCTTGCAGGCCACAGGTCAACCAAAATTACATACAGCTGTCTCCAACCATCCCCTTGTTAAGAAGAAGCATATGGCTACATTAGGCATATACTTACTAAAATAGAGGTGACTGACCAAAAACTGGCAGTATGCTTTTTTTGGCGAAATACGAAGGCAATTACGTATAGGAATAAAACAATTGATATGCTGTAGCCGAGGAAAAATGCCACCTGAGCAAAAGAAAGCTCTGTATTAACAATGTGTTACCAAAAAAAAGCAGAAATGTCTCCTTCATTTTAATAGCTTATAATAATGTTTTTTATTCTATTCAATCACATTTGATTCTTAGAAATTGCATGGACAAGTCCTTACAGTTTTCTTGGCAAGATTTTTCAGAAGTGCTTTACCATTGCCTCCTTCTTAGGGCTGAAAAAAAATGACTGACACAAAGTCATCGAGTTGGTTTTTGCCTAAAGCAGAACTAGAACTCCCAGGTTCCAGCCTTAAACACTATACCAAACTGGCTCTTTTATAATAATTTCATACAATGCTTTAAGTACACAGAACTTATTTACCAAACTGGCATGGCAAGTGTTTTGACTGAGTGAATTTGAGTGAAATTCATTGTAAAAAAGTTTGTGACTATTTATGCAGATGAGTATATTGCAAAGCTTGGTCATCATCCTTGAAACATTCCAGCCAGAGAAAATCCAAACCCTTGAAAGAAAAAAAAGTCCAAATCTTTGCACTGTGAAGGACAAGAACTACTGGTTCTGTTGCTCTACATCGTGTGTGCATGCGCGTTTTGTGCATGTGCGCACCTGACGCGCGAGTCTCGCACCTGCAATTTATGACAGCTGAGCACAACGGTTGGAAAATCTCTTTTTTCCTGCTTTTTCAACTGCAGCTGTGCCACGCAAAGCAGCTGTGGTTGAAAATGCAGGAAATAAAGGACAGGTAAGAGCCCGGGCAGCAGTCCGGTTCCGTGTCTGCTGCTTTTCACAACTACCGGTTCTGTAGAGCTGGACAGACCCGGTACAATCCCCTGGTCATAAGTCACTTTTTTCAGTGCTGTTGTAACTAAATTGTTGTAAATTGAAGACTACCTGTATTCTGGTGTGACTGCTTGTCATTAAAAAGTGTAAATGTAAAAGCTGACTGAAAAATCACATGTTAAAGATGAATGAAATTCAATTACCAAGCAGAAAACCAAGCTGGGTATAAACTGAGGACTTGCAGCTCCTATATTTACAAACCATGGCCAAAGAAGTAAAAGAAGAAGAATGCAATTCAGGGGCATATCCACCAGAGCTTGTCCACACCAGTAGGCAGAAGGAAAAAGTCCAGCAATCCGCAGCTGGGAACGAGTCCTTATCTAACAAAGAAAGATAATAGAATTACCAAATAATGACTAAGTAATAAAATTACCAAATAATGATTACTTAAAGGTTCACATAAATTCAATTCAGGAAAGTGACAGAGATAAATGCAATACTTATATTTCCTTTCCTCCCACAATGTTTATCAGTAAGTTGATATAGCACAAGAAAACATAACAGCCATTTATAGTTAACCAGTTTAGAATATGAAAGTTATGTAGGCCACTACTACTTAAAGTTGTAGTAACAGTATCTTACAATTCTGAATGCTCCTCCTTCCTCTCTCTTTCCTTCCTATTTACAAATATTGTCATACCAAGACACTTGGTTACTTATATTCATTGTTTAATATTGTAGCAGAAAAGTTAAATTTTATCATACATCTAGTAAAAGTCGCTTTTGCTTAGAACAAAACCCAATAAAGTCTTATATGACTCCTAGTAGGCAATTTTTTTCCTATGTGGAATGCCTTAGATCCTTCATTAGACATCAGCAGCAAAGTTCTTAAGAGAAAGACTTGCTGCACTGTGTAAATTTCCTTTACACCTTTACTTTGGCAGATGGATGTTTTTCCAAACAAGTATAATTTGCACTTAGAGGGGAAGAAGAATGGAAGATGAAAACTATACAGGCAGACAGATTCTAGCATTATTATTGGTTTTACCAATGAAATGACCTTTCTGGATAAACTTGTTCCTTTAATACAGTTTTAGATATACATTTAGCTCCTTTTTATAGTCTGAAGTCTTCTAAAATCTTGTTACAACATTAAATTTCTTTTTACATTGAGCATTATTTCTCAATCGAAGATGTAATTTCTTTCAGTGTTGCATGACTCTTTAATGTAATAGTCATAGTATAGGAAGAGAGCTGTATACCACAAAATTTCATTTTAATGTATGCCGATTAGCGTACATTCAAAATGACAATAAAGTTATTATTCTATTCTAAAGGAGATGTACAGCAAAACTTACAAAATTGCCTCAATTTCAAATTACATTAGCATGATGATGTCACTGTTTGCATACTATCAATTTGCCACCATCATAGATAATGAAATTCTGGAAGAGCAACCTCTCAGAAATAGATATGGCTTCTACCCTTCAAATGTTCTGGAAGTCTTTTAGGACCAGACTCTGTTCCCATGCCTGAGTTTAACATGTTTTGTTGCCCCTCGTGATTTTCCCCAGGCATTTTTTATGTAGATTTAAACTTTTGAAATTATGTATGTGTTATTTTAAATATTGTAAACTGCCCAAAGGGTTGTTTTTGTTTTGTTTTATTGTTTGGTGTTCAGGCAAACTTGGAATCCAATCAATTTTTTTTTTTAAAAAATACATTTGTATTTTTATTAGATAGCATCAGCACAAAGTCAAGAGAATTGCAATGATTTTTAAAAATTCATAGCTATAACGATCAATAAGAAATAAAATCTGAATACAGATACGGTCCACCTGTGGCAACTGACAGAACCTTTTAACTCACTCCTGCTGTCATTTGCAGATGCCACATGGAAGTACAATATAGACATATCTTCATAAAACTTTGAAAAAAAAAATCAAAAAAATATAATTATTTTACCATGTAATCTTGATTGCTTTGCATTGTAAATTGTGGTGGAAAAGCAGGTAATACAACTGAGGCCGCAACCATGTAAGTTTCCATAAAAATCCAGAGATGATTATTTAAATTATTCTGAGGAATAAATTGAAGTATGATATAATTCCGTTGTGATAAAATGTCATAATAGAATAGCTATTATTAATCTATTTAGTCAGTAAGCTTAGAAACAACAAAGAATATTTGTTATTTTTTTTAATATTTTTTTAAAAATAAGTACAAGCACAGCTGGAGGACCTTGACTTCCTGACTCTGACCTTTGACCCTGCCTCACTCCTGCTCAGTTGCATGTTGTACCTTTTGATTATTGATTATGTAGTACTTTCATGTACTCATTTTCCAAAGGCAGGAAATGTCCTGACCAGGCTTCTCCTATTTAAGCCTTCCGAGAGAAATGGAGATTTCATGTTCTGAAATAATCCATAAAGTGGGAATAATAATAATAATGATAATTAAAGAGTTTTCATCATGTCTTCTGCCTGTTAGATGGTGCTCATGAATGCATTCTTTTAGTCTTCTGCCCAGAGAAGACTAAAAGTGTTCAGCAGGTTCTGACCAGTTCTGGAGAACCGGTAGTGCAAATTTTGAGTAGTTCAGAGAACCGGCAAATACCACCTCTGACTGGGGATTTTACAGTATCC
Source organism: Bungarus multicinctus (assembly GCA_023653725.1). Classification (NCBI taxonomy): domain Eukaryota; kingdom Metazoa; phylum Chordata; class Lepidosauria; order Squamata; family Elapidae; genus Bungarus; species Bungarus multicinctus. The sequence goes on from CM042834.1 coordinate 129,779,801, forward strand.
TTCCCCTGCCATGCCCAGTACAAAAAATGTGAATCCCACCACTGCTTCTGCCTGTTTGTTGTACATAGTAGCTGTTGCAGTCTTTAAACTGTATCTTATAGATGACTCCTCTTTTTCTTCTTCTGGGACTGTTGAGCCTTTTGATTTATGTTGAAAACTCTTTAATCTCACAACATATGGACAGTCTTAATCATAGCTCCAACTGGGAAACTGTGACCATCCTAAGCCAATCCAAATCCAAAAAAGCTAGAAAATTCTATATATTGTACAAAAGATGCAATCAATAAACAAAAAAGGAACAAAAAATTGAAACACTTACCTACCAGCAATTAACACCCAGATGAACATAGATTAACAGCAAGATTAACATCAGGAACTGCCAAACAAGGTAATACTAAATGGCCCAACCAAGCTACCTCCAAAACCACTCTCATCAACACTGATAGGACAAGCAACTAGAATATAAATTGTGAACAATTCCCATTCCTCACTCATACTGATCATGTTTACCTAGTTGGGTAATGAAATGTCTGCAAGAAACTCAGAGAATACCAGACACCCCTCATTTCAACCCTGAGCTACAAATTTTCTCCTTTATTGGTAAAAGGATATTTTCTGCTTGGGGCTCATATGATTTAATTATGTTTCTTGACTTTTTTTCATTTTGGCAACTGCGCAAGAACTGAGTGGCAACCATGCTTATGATGGTTGAAGGAGTTGTGCTTGCCAAATTTAACCTAACTTTCAAAACTGGGCAAAACTCAGATGTAATATTCTGTAAAACCTACAAGGTAGTAACAGGATTTAATGGACTGAGAGCAAACAGGTACTGATGAATGTGTTAACTGGAAATGATATTGTAAAATCAATTTTATCTTTGTAAGAGAACCACTATGCTCTTGTGGTTCAAGAATAACTGTGGAACTCTATCAGTCTTAACATAAATTCTAGTCTAGCCCTGTCACATGACTATTTACTTTTTTAACCACATACAATTGGGTCATTAAAACAACATTCATTTGGAATGCAATCTTGTTGAATACATAAATTGAACTTCACCTTGAATGGCTGGGGATGGGACAATATTGCAGGAGATATTCCTTGAATATTTTAAACTCTCCCACCACTGAAGCTTCTTAGCAATCTCCTTTTACCTTTACATAATATCTTGAAAATTATGAATAGAATATATTGGAAAGTAAACATTTCCCTGTTGCTTCCTGCACACAAAAAAACCCTTCATTTGATATTCCTCTGGAACACTTACTTCGATAAATATATGATTCCAGGTTCGAAGATGGGCAGTAGAATTAAACATATGCAGAAATGCATTGCTGATTATGTTGACAAGCACAGGATAGCAATTAGTTATCTCCATATGGCACATAAGTGTGAACCTGTATTTCTGAACCAAGGCAAAAAGTCAGCACACAAGGGACCCAGGTAAAGAACAACAGTCCTAAAGAATATAATTTACATAATTACAAACCTAACTTCTAATAAAGGCCATTTGATTTTTTTCTAATTTGAAAAAAGGCAAAAATTATGAACGCACCTTTTTGAAGCTAAGGTCTAATTTGGCCTTTGAACTGAACTCTTAATTTCCTCCTAAAATATGTGGGATCATAACAAAGAAGTAGGCAGGACCAGGACAAATTAGTAACAGTATGATTATTCCAGACATATTGTATACTTTTTTTCTTTATGGCATATTAAAAATTTCAGTTTAGTAGCTTTGGAAGCCATATTAGCACCAGAAGCTTCTAGGCTGCCACATTCTTGAGCCTGAGAAGATGGGAGGGGGGATTTTCATGGAGCGTGTGTGGTTAGACATAACAGCATTCTTCTTTAGAGTCAAAGTCATATTGTTTCTGAAACTGGCTGAGGAGTAGTAGAGGGGACGTTTCAAGTTGGGATGGATGGTGACTGGAGTGATGGGGGCAGGAGGTGAATTTGTAATATTTTACTTATTGGGGGGAAACCCAGGATTTTCAGATTCGGGATTTCCCAGATGTGCCAGTTTGCTACTCTAATAAAAGGGAACTTTGAGAACATGTCTGGTCCAGAGTTATGTGTTACAGTCAAGTTTTTCTGGAATGCTGACAACTCTGGCCATTCATTTTGGACCATATGTTGTGGACCTCTGACATATGTATACTATGCCTTAGGTATGACCATCCGTTAAAGCAGAACACAGCCATCCCACAGAAGTGTCATTAGAAATTTAATAGAATTTTAAATTATTTTTTAGAATGTAAACCAGTCTTGATCATTTAAAAAAATCCACATCCTTTTGATGAGAAGTTACTGTTTCTTTAGCATCTCTCTAGGATTTGGGGTCCATTTTAGATTATAGATGAAATAGTCTTTTTTTTTCCTTTTCTGTTATTATGACTGCACTAAAGTACCACAGTGCTTTCTTGAACAGAAGTTGTCGTCTCCTCAGACAGTCATATTGAATTCCTTGGTCCATTGTCAAAAAGGAGGAAAAGAACTTATAGTTACCTTGTTTTCAAGGTCTACTTTGATGGCCCCATTGTGAACCAGCTGGTCACTGACTATGTTACCAGAGATGACGTCCATCAAGATGTTTTGACTCTTCAGTGCCTGGATAAAATTATCAATTTTTCCACCTGGAAAAGAAAAAAAAAGATAAAATGAATTTGCAGGATAAACAAAGAGAGCATCCAAACAATGAACAGTACAGAATTTAAATGAAATTATATCTGTACCTGCTATTAGCATGGGAAATCATGGCCTCCAAACATCGCTGAGTGAAATTTTTCAGCCAGTGTAATCCTCCTTAGTGAAGCTTATATAAGTATATTTCTTACACTCTAACTTTAAGATAATTATAATTCCACAGGCATTGTCTCTAGGAACTTAAATACGTTGACAGTGCCAATCATTATAAGAAGACCTGCCACTTTAGAAAGAACAATTTTAGAAAGATTTTTTAATTGTTATCCAGTTGGCCATATTCCTTAATATAATAGTTTATGAATGATATGCTAGTTTCCAAATGCCTTTTAAGAATAAGAGAGACTGCAAAATTTGTTCATTAAACTAGCCCTCCATTGCAGTATGCCCATTTTCTACTCCTCTTTTTTAAATTTGTGTTTTGTACACTAACACTAAAGGGAGAGATTCCCAATTTGGAACTCATACATTTTGATATTTATTAATTGTAGATATTTTAAGTCAACAAACCATTGAATTCTAAATGGCTAAAACATGGTTGAAACTGTGTTGGATCAAAATGTGTCCTAGTTCAGTAAAGGAATAGGTAAGAAATGGAAGAGAATCTCCTTTTAGATTTATTCTGATTTATCCGAGCTAACTTTGTGCTATATTTTAGGTATCTTCTTGAACTTTCAATGTGCAACTCAACTTCCTTTTCACTTAGTCCCTTCTCGATTTTTTTTCTCTTTGGCTGGTAGAAAGCGGTAGGATTTTACAGCATAAACCACTTGTGTTTCATTCTGATTTTCTCCAGTCAGATCATTTTAAAATAAGACTGTGCCCAAAGTTCTTAAAACTGGTATTATTTAGCAATGCATTAGGTCTTTCTCCTGCATTCTGAAGTTAAATATACAGAATCAGTAAGGCACCAACTATCTCATAAATCTCTGATTTATTCTTCAGCAGATTTAAGTTCAGTTCATGTTCAAGAGAAAGTTCTCAAGCCAATTTAGGCGCCAATAGAATTAACCCCCATTAAGAATATCATACAATTGTCAATGTCTCAAATTCTGTTTTGCATTCTTACCTGTATTATTAAGAACCAGAAGTCCTGATGTCCCTTTGAAAAACTGTTTCCCTGGCTCAAAATAAAGTCCAGAATGAATTTCTTCATATTGAAGATTCAACCAAATAGAGTAGGTTGTAAATTCGATAATATAAGGTGCTAACATAACTCCAGTAAGTAGTAGCCTAAGATAATGTAATATTAAACACAGGAGAAAAGTAACGCTTGATCAGTTCCATTCTAATGCATTTACTGTATAAAATTAGGCATTATAGAGCAGAAGTATTTGATAACTAATGAAGTGTGTTATCAGAATTTTTGAAGGACTGGAGACAAACTTCAGTCTTCCATACAGACTCCTATTTATATCAAAGTTTTAAAATGTTTTTAAGAAGCAAAGTAGCTTTGTGGAAGGAGAAATGAGTAGATGTTTCCTACTTGTTGAGATTTCCCTTCTGTGCTCTGCATATTGAAGGAAGCCGTAAACTAATCCTAAAAATTACTTTGGCCAGACCTATTTACACTACAGTAATCTCCTGGGGAACAACCGAATGAATATTCTATTCCTAATTAAGTAGCAGGTAGTCCGCAACTTATGACTACAATTGAGCCCATAATATATGTTGTTAAGCAAGACATTGGCTGAGTGAATTTTTCCCCATTTTTCAACTCTTCTTGCCACAGTTGTTAAGTGAATCATGGCAGTTGTTAAGATAGTTACACATTTGTTAAGTGAATCGGATTTAGTCATTGACTTTGCTTGTCAGGTCATAAAAGATGATCACATGATCCTGGGATATTGCAAACCTCATAAATTAAGTTAGTTGCCAATTGTCTGAATTTGATCATGTGACCATGGGGATGCTGCAATCAATGTAAGTGTGAAAAATGTCACTTTTTTCAGTGATGTTGTAACTTTGAATGGTCACTAAATGAACTGCTGTAAGTCAAGGACTACTTGCATCTATATAATAAATACTATATTTTCAAAATAGTATTATCTATGTAAGTGCTCCTATGATATTTTGGAGACTTTGAAATTATTTTATAACAACACAAAAATACTTTTCTAAATTAAAAAAATAAAAATCAAAATAAGGTACAGACAGGAATTGATCTGTTGTCATGGAAAGATTGAATGATGAAACTATTGAAATTACTGATTTTGGTAGAACTGAATGATCTCGTCTCACTTCTAGCTGCTGGATTGGCTTTAAATGATTTCCTTCTCTCACAAGCAAGAAGAAGCAATATAAATATGCCAGCTTTAGGCTTGGGTAGAATAAATGCTACAGTAGTTTGGAAGCATGGCAAGGGGGTGAAGTACATGAATTACAAATTACAGACCAATCTCTTTATGTTGTGTCACCTGCAAAGTCATAGAATCAATTATTACCCAACCCATTACCTTCCACTTAGAGACAAACAACCTACAATTTGGTTTCAGGAAAAAATTATCCTGTAATCTGCAACTCTTACACTGCAAAAACATATGGACTTCAAAAATTGACCAGGGCAAAGCAATAAACGCTATTTACATAGATTTATGTAAAGCCTTTGATTTAGTGGTACACGACAAACTATTTTTAAAACTAAAACCTTATGGTATCTTGGGACACCTGCATAATTGGAGAGCTGCATTCCTGTCAAACAGGCAACAAATGGTCAAAATAGGGAGCGCCCTATTAAATCCTATACTTGTCAACCAACATAAGGCATGGACAGGAATTGATCTGTTGTCATGTAAAGATTGATGAAACTGTTGAAATTTCTGATTTTGGCTGAATTGAACTTTGGTTTGTCTCACTCCTGGATGCTGGATTTGCTTTAAACAATTTCCTTCCCTGACAAGCAAGAAGAAGCAACGTAAATATGACAGCTCTAGGCTTGGGTAGAATAAATGCTGCAGTAATTTGGAAGCATGGCAAGGGGATGAAGTAGCTGGAATCATTGGATTAACGTTTCCTATCTGAGATCATTGTTCTCTTTCCAAACTTGGAGGGAGAAATGTGAAATATCATTATCATCTCTTGAACTTTGTTCCTAACCACTGTAGGTTTGCAATTCTGAAGTGTTACTAAAACCTGTTTTTTTCTTTAGCTTATTCAAGGTGGCATCCAAACTCAATTATCACAGCCTATGATTCTAGTTTTCTTGCATTAAAGATAAAATTGATAAATCATTTTTTAAAAAGACACTCACAGGGTTCCCCAGACTTTGCTCTCCCTTTTGAGGTTTAGAAAGTGCATTCTTGCAATGGCATAAACTTGTTGCCTCCAGAGCTCTGTGCCTTTCACAGTCACCTTTCCCGTGTCTGAGAGCAACAGCTGATCCTGTTCCGTTTCATCCTTTCCTGCCGCTTCCCCTCCATGAAGAATTCCATAATCTAAAACCATTTTGAAAGTCAAAACAATATCCTTATTTCAGCTGAAGGAAAATCTTGTTTTTCCATGCTTACTCTTTCTTCTTCTCAAGTCCTATTCTTCCTGTTGGCTACATCCACTTTTACCAAAAGATTAGCCTAGCACCTTCCCTTGGGTCTTCAGAAATGATAGAAGAAAACAGTGAAAATCTCGCTCCATAGTTATCACTGAGAGTTTTCTCAGAAGGAAGCCTGAGAATAATACAATATTGAAAACAATACCTTACCTTCTTCCTTTATATTTTCATTTCCTTCTAGCCTCAAGAAGACATCTTCCAGAGTCGTCATGGTAACTCCATAATTAATGAACCCTAGGTTTGTCTGATGATCCATATCACCGAACAAATCTGCATGTTGGGAAGATAAAACACATTCCAAATTGATATATCCTTTCCTAAATCCAATGAAGGCAAAGTTCATTTTAGAACTTTGGTTTATATCACTTTACCTACAGAATCATTTTTTAAAAATACTATTCTTTGTTTATTCTTTGTCTGTAAATGAAAAGATAACTCTCTATCTTGAAAAGCTAGGAATAACTGCAAGAGGGATAGTTTTGCCCAAGACAGGAAAAGAGAGAAAAATATATAAAGTTTTTATTTACTAATTAATGCACAATTGTATTATGTGATTATCTGAAGAGCAAACTAATTTAATAAGAAGTATGCTGGTTAATTTAACACAGAAACTGATTTCATCACAGGATTAGACATTAGGTAATATGCTGGCATTTTTAAAAGAAAAGCCTATTGAAATCATTGTATTATTTAATATATTCATTGTTTCCAAAACAAATTTATATTAGTAGATCACTAAAAACAGTACAGTATTTGAAAGATACATATTAATTTAAACTGAGCCTGGGATGGAATACATTTTATTCTCTTTCAAAATTCAAGTCAAGTCAATTCACTCTATTTTTCTATTGTTTTCTTAGACTGTCATGACAGGGAATCTGTCATTATCATTATTTTAAACTATATATGATATAAATATGTATAATATTAATTCCCTAATAGTGAAATAAAATATAGTTCTCTGTAACCATAGTTTATAAATTTATAAAAGAGCAAAAATATATTCTGACACAAAAAATATGTTGCATTCATCACATATTATAAACCAATGGTTCATTATACAATAAATTTCATTGTTATATTGGTGAGGGGCGTTTTATTTTCATAAGTCTTATTAATCAAAGTTAGAATTGTGATTCTTCATTTTACTGTCATGCAATAATAATGGCTTTTGTCTGTAAAAGATATGTCTTGTATTCTCTTTATGATAGAACAGTTGATTAAATCCTTTGGTTCTCTGTTTCCATATGGTTAATCATATGAAATATTAATTGCAAACTTAATTTTTGAATGATTTTATTATATTTTAATCTGTATGTTGCTCAAAGGATAGAACATAGGGTAATACAAAATTTCATCTGGTTTGGTAAGAAAATAATATTAAACAACCTTCCTCTGTTGTCCAGGAAAGCATGGTTCATATGATCTCAGCTGTTTGGTTTTTTAGGAAACGACAGTTAAATTCATTTTATTTATACAGCTTGAAAATTACCTGAAAACTTATCCACATTTTGTAAGGGCAGGGTATAGCTCAGCTCATTCTCACGTTGTCCTGATTTTTTTGCAGCAGGGATGTGGTGTTTTACCAGTGATGTTATTCTCTCAAAGTCACAAAACTCATTTGTATGCATCCTGTTCATATTAAATAACAATTTAGGTCAAGAGCAATGTCCAATTCATTTATTCAGAATACTAAATGAATCCTTCCAACTAAAAACCAAATTTCAGCTTATCTCATGCATCCTAAACTTCCATAAAGCAACTTAGTGCTGGTACTAGAGCTGACTTGCTACAATTAAAACATTTTTAAAATAAAATAGGCTATATCCTAGCTTATAACTGCCTCACTAATGCACCTTTTTCATATTTAATTAAAACAATAGGATAGATATAAAAAAACTTTGTTTCCTTTCAAATGCATCTTTAAATCAGATTTGATTGGGGCATATATGATAAGAACTTCCTCAAAATATTTGGGAAATATGAAAGTAGACTATTAAACATTTTTAATAAAAAGATTTCACCTTGAAGGCACGGTATGTTAAAGTATATTTATATTGGAATTCAAAAATACTGGATTATTAAAAGAATTTTAAATAATGACTCATCTTCTTATATTAATTTTATACGATGGATCCATCCATTTCTTTTGTGAAGCCATCCAAATTAAGAGCCATCACCATACATTATAATAATTAATGCCATAGGTTAATGATCCACTATCTGTTCTAAAACTTCTTCCACTCACTTTCAGTCCTGGTGTTTTTGAATGGATTAAACTTTTCCCGTCCACGCCCTCTGTCCCATTCATAATGTTATATCCCTGAGTTGCCTTTTTTCCAATACGGAGTACTTTACATTCTAGCCAAATCTTATAACGAAGCTCAACACACAGAAGCACATATTTCTAGTTTTCTTCTTCTGCACTTTTTCCAACTTTATTATATAGCTTTCAAAATGTGGTGACCCAACACTACATAGTATTACAAGTGCAAATATAACTATTTGGTCTGACTCATCTAGTCTGTCTGATGGCTCAATGGCAACATTCGTTGGCATTCTTGAGCAAGTAGACATTTGGTCTCTTGTTCTACAATGATGTTTTCAGACATTAGATTTCTGACATAATTTCAAGGAAATCCAATAGTTAAACTTTTGAACAGGATGGGATAGAAGTAGATTGTCCTTGAATTTTGGAAGCTTACTAGATGACTTCAGGCCAGTCACTATCTCATCTTCCTCCCTGTTTTGGTGAAATAATGAAAGAAGGAATGCTGTGTAGGCCACATTGAATCCTTGGAGGAAAGATGGGCTATGAAGCTATCGAATAAATAAATAGAATAGTTTTTTCCCCTAATCAAATTGAGCAGCTTTTTTGAATTCTTGCTTTTGTGAGGCCCTTCTGCACATTTCTGTACACATTCAATTTATATGGCTAGCAGGAACTCCAAACTCCCTATTCAAGTGTGCTTCTCAGTGTCGTTTTTTCTTACCATTTCAAGCATACAGTGAAGATTTCAAACAAACTTTAGATATATTTATTATTTTATTATTTTTATTCTTTATATGTTTCCATAAAATTGTTTACTTGTTGTTTTTTAAATGTTACTTTTTTATTATTGAGATTTGTTTTTGCATTTAGCCAAATTGCCTCAAGTGTCTGTATTTCAAAATGGAAAAGCAAGAACAATTGAAGAACTGAAAGAACGGATTAAGTATTCCAGCATAGAATTAATATTAAGCTTTTTAACTACAATGAAAATATATCCATAACATTAACATCTTACTAGTACCTTAAATGATAACCAATGCCCCATTTTTTCTTCAAGAACAGGGATGAACCAACACACAGCAGCCTCCCATGTGAAATAATAGCTTTCCGGTCTACATAAAGAGCAAACAGCAGTTTTTAGTTTATCTCATCTGATAATAAGTTCTATTTGCCAAATGCAAAGTATTAAACATATAGTTGTTGGAGATTTAATGGAGTCAATGCAGAAAATAAAGCACTGGTTTGAGTTGAACCCATCTAAGGGGGGATGGGCACTAAGAAGTTCATAAATAGATAAATAACATGAATTCCATCTATCTGCAGATAGAGCAATCAATATACAAGAAACAACAAAGGAAGTAACAATGACGGATCTAAAAAGTCGCTGAAAGTAAAAGGTGAGTAAGAGGTTCAACGGGCTGAGTAGGGGAGAGAGGAACAGCTGCAATGCATGAAAATCCTGAAATTGACAGGAGAAGCAGATTGATGTGCAGTGATATATATGACTGGATTTAAGAAGTTACATGGATCAGCTGACTTAGTGCTATTCAATAAAAGCTTTTCTGATTGATAAAAACAGAAGAAGAAATAATATTTGAAGAAATAACATTACAGTAAGTACTATTTCTATAGTTTCTCTTTGTTCCTACAATCTAATTTGCTTCAACATGAGGTCTGCTCACCAGAAAGGATATCAGCTTCATCCATGAACTGGGTGGTGAATAAAATGACTCGACCTGCTTTGCGTTCATTCAGGAGAGACCACACTTGGTGTCTAGAATATGGATCCAATCCAGAAGTTGGCTCATCTAGTAATAATACCTACAGTAGGCATTTGATTGCACATCTTAATTCAACACATGATTAAAACAACACATAGCATTCATTGTTGATGTACAGTTTCTCATTATGAAGACACAAGAATATTGCAAAATTGCATGGCTTTTGAAATAACATTTAAAATATTTTATTTTTATAATAGAAAATTCTATTAAAATTATTGCAAATTTCATTTAACTTGCAAAAATCAAGAAAATATTAAGAAAGGGGTTGAGACAATAAAGGTGAAAGAAAGGGAAACCATATGAAAATAAGAGATTCTGATTATTTAGTGATTTCCATGATTACTATGCAAGTCATCGGTAAGGATTAAAGTAATTCATTCATAAAAAAAACATATTTAATGGTATATGTACAATGGGACTTTTTGCTTAAAAGTGTGGTTTACCTGTGGTTCTCCTAAAAGTGTAATACCAAGAGATAATTTTCGTTTTTGTCCACCACTTAAATGATTAGCTTGGGTGTTTTGAATGGCCTTGATATCCAAGAGTGTCAACAATTTTTCAACCTATAAAATACATACATTTCAATTATTTTGCACTTCTTACCTAGAAATTCAGTCTCTTAACTGAATGAAAGAAATGGAGAGGCAGCCCATATATTTTATATACTTAATTTGTAATGTATGTTTGGATCTTATTTATGTTGCTGCTCATCTCTGAAACATTTTAAAATTTTGTTGACTATTTAGCTTGAATGTTTTTAGTTGCATTGACCTTCTAACAGCTAAGTAATATTTTATTGTAAATCAATATCAAGCACTGAAAGTTGAATCCTTTGTGCTTGTTTAGGCAGACTATATACCTGAAATTTACATGGCCATAGTTTGCACACTTTTTTTTCCTGAAGAAGCCAAATTATATTCACTAAATGTTTGTACTTCAGAGTTTTCTTGGCTTCTTTCCCAAGGTTTAAAAATAAGTTTTAGCTTATTCATCTTAGAATAGAATAGAATAGAATAGAATAGAATAGAATAGAATAGAATAGAATAGAATAGAATAGAATGCTTTATTGGCCAAGTGTGATTGGACACACAAGGAATTTGTCTTGGTGTAAATACTTATTTTCATCATTTCTCTTGTCTGTTAGTTGGTCACATTCTTGTCGAAAGCTTAAGCTTGCAATAAATATTTATATTCATTTGAACTACCTGAATCTTCTGGCTTCCCTGGCGTTTGACATTAAGTTGATTATCTACACATTTGTCCTACTGATTCCAAAGCATAAGTGAAGTTTTCTAGAATGGACTGGCTAAATACAATCAGAGGAGAATAATGTTATCAAATCTAAAGGAACAATGTCCTACAATGGAAGAAGGAAGAAGAGGAAAATGTAGAACATAACACCTGTGCAACACAAATCTGTGCAGGACAACGTAATATGACTGAATCCATTATTACCTCTTTTTCTACAGCATTGGATGGTATCCCTTTTATTTTAGCAAATGTCTTTAAGTTTTCTCTCACTGTTAAAAATTCAAATTGGATATTCCATTGAGGACAGATAGCGCTTATTTCCCAAATCTTTTCCATATGTTCCTTTTCACATACATTATACTTGAATATGGATGCAAAACCTGTAAACAATAGTAAATGATTTTATAGGGAATTTTCCCATTAAACAGGCTGCTATTACTTTATAATAGGATGTTTGTTGTTTATGTTTATGTTTATTAAATTTCTAAACCGCCCCCTCTCCCAAAAAAGGGACTCGGGGCAGTGTACAGCCAGCTAAAACAGAAACAGTATATACAATTAAAAACAATTTAAAATGATTAAATTGGAGGCCGAATATAAAATTAACAGATATAAAACTGATAAAAAATGTAAAAATACCAAATTTAAAACCCCACAAATTGTTACTGGGCCAGGCTGGCCTGTTGAAAAAACAGGGTCTTTACTGCGCACCGGAAGGTCTGAATGTCAGTAATGGCCCGTATCTCCGGGGGCAAATCATTCCAAAGGGAGGGAGCCCCCGCAGAGAAGGCCCGCACCCTCGGGGCCTCCAACCGGCAACGCCCAGCCGGTGGAACCCCAAGGAGGCCAACCCTGTGGGAGTACACTGGGCGGCAGGAGGCTGTTGGTGGCAGCAGGCGGTCCCGTAAGTACCCAGGTCACAAGCCATGGAGAGCTTTAAAGATGATCACTACCACCTTGAATCGGATCCGGAAGGCCACAGGAAGCCAATGCAGCATGCGCAGGAGCGGTGTTACATGGGAGCTCCGAGGAGCTCCCAAGGTCACCCGCGCGGCCGCATTCTGGACCAACTGCAGCCTCCGGACACTCTTCAAGGGGAGCCCCATGTAGAGAGCATTGCAATAGTCCAAGCGGGAGATGACGAGGGCAGAAGTGACCGTGCGAAGTGCGTCCAGATTCAGAAAGGGCCGCAACTGGTAAATCAGACGAATCTGACAAAAGGCCCCCCTGGCAATGGCCGTAATGTGATCTTCTAAAGAATTAAAAGACTGTTTTTCAAATGGACTTTTTTCTGTTGTTTATCCAATTTATTATAATACATATGCTCTTAATGACTGTCTTCCTAAGGCTAGTTTTACCCTTAGCATTAAAGGGGATTGTTACCCCCTACACACACATACCCTGCTCCAACAATTGCTGGTCTTTACTGAAGTCTGGGAGTTCTCCAGGATAATATGAAGAGGAAAAGCTTTCTCCAGCTTCCCTGCTGCACCAGATGAAGCCATTCTTGAAGCAGTATCCTCCAGTGTCCATTACTCATCCCTTCATCCCCTAACACTAGGATGCTACGCTTGGAGCTGCATTTAAAACAGTGGGAGATTCAACTCAGGATTAAGTCCTGGTGACTCCCTTGACTGGTCTTTATAGTTTTCCTGGTAATGTTTCAGAAGTGATTTGCCCTTACCTCCTTCCTAGGGCTGAGAGGGAGTGGCTGGCCTCTGGTTACTGACCTGGCTTTGTGTGGTAAGACTACAAGTCCCAGTCTTCCGATTCCTATCGTGCCTTAACCAGTGCATCAAACTAGCTCTCCTTTAAAGACTATTTGGGAAGAAAATCACTAAACATTTTTCAAAGAGACATCAATATAAATCTGCACAATGGAATGTCAATATAAAATTTCATGTCAGTACTAAAATAATACAGGTAGTCCTTGAGTTACAACCACAACTGAACCTAAGATTTATGTTGCTAAGTGAGAAATGTTTTAGTTAATTTTGCCCCATTTTACAACTTTTCTTGCCACAGTTATTAAGCGAATCACTGCAGTTGTTAAATTATAACATGGTTTGAAGTGAATCTGGCTTCCCCATTGACTTTGCTTGTCAAAAGATCATGAAAGGTGAGCACATGAACACTGCAACCATCATAAATATGAACCATCATAAATATAAATATGAAGCATCTGAATGTAAATCACATGACCACAGGGATGCTGGTCATGTGACACTTTTTCAGTGGTGTTGTAACTTTGAACGGTCACTAACCAAACTGTTGTAAGTCAAGGACTATCTGCATTTAACTAAGACTATAGAATCTAATCTATGTTGTTCAATTTATAAACTGATTAAAATAATTACTGCCTGATATATGAAGTTTCACAAATCTAGGAAATCATAACAAAATCACAATCTTATGTTATAAAGCTTTGAATTTAGAAAAATCAAAATTTGACTTTTACAGCTTCATGGAAAATAAAACTTTTAGAGTCATAACCATTTATAGATGATACTTCACTAGAGAACAACAGCAGAAAACTGCTATTGTGGCTTTTTCCAAAATACCTAGTTGATTATTATGGAAAACAGGAAATGGGACTAGTCTGGACCATGATCAGATCCAGCAGGGCTGCACCTTTCTAAACGTACTTTGAGATTTGGCTGGCATATGAATTCATTTCAAAATTTTCATTCTTACCATCAGATGGTTTGGAAAGTCCACTGAGGATGTTTAGCAATGTAGTTTTTCCAGATGTGCTATGACCAAGTATTGCAGTGATCTGACCTTCATAAATATCCAGGGACAATCCTAACATATAAAGAGGTCATGTTTGCTGTATATGGTAAATAATACATTGAGGCATCTAATAAGAGAAAGCACCGAATTCTTCACATTTTTTATCCTGAATTTTATAATTGCTACTGATTCTAGTTATTTTTTCTTTTTGCTGGCACTCATGCAACCAATTTTCCCCAGGACTTCCTATCAAGATGTGGGAGGAAATTGAACAACAATTTGCCTTTCCTTTTTCAACCAATGCCCAGAAGGCTGATGGAGAATGTAGAGATGAAGGTGTAAAAGCCCTGGAGATTGGTTAGAAAGATGAGATTTGAAAGTTACTTAAATGTAATTGTTAAATTTAAAGTATCTCAGGAAGCTTTCTCTACAAGAAGGAGAGCAGAAATGTCTGTGTTAGGTGCTATCTTTTCACATGAGCCACAGGAAGGTATTTGGAATATCTTCTTTGTCTCCAAAATCTCATATATTAATAAAATCATATCAGTTTACTGTATCTCATGAATTGCTGATCGCTGAGATATCATGTGCGGACAGACAAGAATTATAATATTTTATAGATTTACTGTTTTCTGGCCAAACGTCTAATGAGATTTCATGTGAAGAACCCAAAGATTTAATATAAATAGGCAATCTTAAGTTGTGCCCATTTTATTTAAAAATGGTCTAACTTTCAAGGTTCAATGATGGTATTTACATATATTATAGATGCTCTGCTTCCCAAATGTTTTGTGCTATTTCTGTCCTATTTCATAGAATCAAAGCTATAATATATATTCTAAAGTGCAGGTTATCTTACCTTTCAAAGCTTCTGTTTCTGAGCTTTTCGTTTTATAATTTTTTTTAATATTATTTAGTCTAAAAAACAGTGAAATAGTTATTTGTCAGTATATTGTGGAATTTTTCTTACAAATTTCAGAATCACTCAAAATATGTTGAAATAGAGAATATTAATTTAGCATTCAATATGTCATAGTAAATATTAGGCATGGGATGCATTTTCCTCTGGTATATGTTCAATAGATCTAATTAAATAAATATAAAATATAATATAAAAAATAATAAAAGACAATACAGGTAGTCCTCAGGCTAGGATAGCACATTGCTAAATGATGTGGTTGTAAAGCTTAATACCAGGACCATATAGGTCATTAAGTGAGAACCTCATATAACATGATGTGGAAGAGGGAATTTCAGGTAAGCAGACCAGGCAGAAACTGAGGGTTGGCACTACAGATGAGGGGAAAAGCAGTGGGAATGCAAGCGACTTGTAACCTCCTACAGGCTTCCCATTGACTTTGCTTGTAAGAAGCCATTGTGGAGGATTGAAATGGCAATCATGTGACCTAAAGATGCTGCAACCATTATAATGGTTGCCAAGTGGACAAATAGTGATCATGTGACTTCAAAGATGTTATAACAGTTGCAACTGCAATGGCCAGTCATAAGTCCACCTCATTCAGTATTGTCACAACATTGAATGGTTGCTGAACAGATGGTCATAAGCCAAAGACTACCTGTTGCAGCAGAAAGGTATTTCTTACAGCATATTATTTTCTCCTTATGAATGAATCTCCCACAAAGTCCTCTGAGAGCAGAATCTATCAGCAAAAGAAATTTACAATATGCTCACACTATTGAATGTCCAGATTCAATGTCTCTTACCTTATGGCTTCCTTCCCATCGAATTCAGGGGGCACAGGCTCAGTATTGTCACTGAAGATATTCCCGTGACTCCATTCACTTGTAGGAGTATTCCCTGTATAGGGGCTTTTTGGTTTACACCAATAGGTCTTCTTCAGAAAAAACAGTGGAGGATAGGGCACCCCATATTTGTCTAAAAAATATTTTACAAACAGCAAGTTGTCATAAATCCAAACTAATTCTAAATTCTTAATGTTCACATTGCACATACAGTAGAGTACAATGCTAGTCTTTATTGTTCTTTTGTAGTATTTTCTTAACTGTGAACCTGACAATAAACTGAATTGATGCAGTCAGTTCAGCACCCTACCTAATAAATCATAACCTACATCAAAACTAAAAAAACAGGAAATAGACCAAGGCAACAGGCAGGAATATATAATTCATTTGATAATTTTTGCTAATCTTGCTACCTATATCATTAGCAGACAAATTTACATGTAGCACTGGTATAACTAAGGCTGGTAATCTACATTTTGTAGTCTGTGAGTCCTTGTGAGTCAAGAGTACAATCATCACCGTTATAACTGAGTTTATCCACTTTTCTGTTGGTTGTTCTCTTTTATCTTTTCTTTGACCTTTTCCAAAAATAGAATCATTTCCAGAAACGTAGGTCTTGGTGGAATGTGTCTAAAGTAGGACAATATGACCCTGACCTTTAGGCCTCAAGTGAGTATTCTGAATTGATTTGTTTGTTGATTCATCTGTTTGTTTGTTTGTTTCGTTGCCTGTCCATGGTACTTTTCAGGTCCCTTTTCTTAACACCAAACTTCAAAAATATTAGTATTGTTCCTATCCTGCTTCTTAAAAGTTCAAATTTCACTTCCATAGAACTTGTGCATTTGGGTATCTTGGTAGTAAATTTACTAAAAATAGGAACATGAATAGAAATATTTTAAGATGTGCAAATGCTGGTAGAAAAGTATTGGGTGGGATAATTCTGTTGTGTAGATGCTTGTCAAGAGCAATAAAAATTGCTAAGTATAAAACCAGTTTTCTACTAATTCTGTAGATATAAGTGGGAGCTAGATATGTCAGGAGAAACATAAATGCAAAGCAAATGTGTTACTTAAGAACTGTGAATGGTGAAACAAGAGACTAAATGAGACCCAGAATGAATGGGTGCTGAATGTTTGTGAATTGAATGCAAAGTGACTGATTTGTATGAAAGCAATGCATTGGAATTGTTGGTCATGTAGGGAAAATAAATGGGAATGGAATTACAACACAAAAATGAGAAGCCAATGGAATTGATGAGCTCCACAAAATGACTGAGGTTTAGAAAACAAAAGGGAAGTTTTCCTTCTCTCTTGTTATCTACCTTTAATTTCATTTGCTTTCTCTACTTTACACCATTTCTCTTCTTTGTATAGCCCTGGTTCCTTTAAAATGCTCTACAACTCATACCTGTTTGCACAATATGTGAACAAGACTGTTGTATTTAGGAGCTTCAGATTAATTTCACTCAACTTAATCTAAAGAAAGATATAATACTTGCTGTCTCAACTTTGTTATTTTCCTCCATTTTTCAGGCCAGTTACAGTTTATTCCTAATTCAAAAATGATGCTTCTGAGATAGTGAAAAGCAACTTGAAGAAATGTGGTCTTGAAACTATAATATATTCACAGTAATATTCTTACCAGGCACAACCTTATCAAAATAGAAAGCCAGCAGCATGTATAAGACACTGTCAATAAGCAAGCAGTAACCATATGGTTCGAACATTAAGTCAGTAAAATCAAAGGTCCTTCCATATTTTTGAAAATAGAGAACCTGCACGAAAAGAACAAAGGGTTTTTTAAAAATCAAATTCTCATAGGAAAGAACAAAGAATTGAAATGAAACTTACTGTTTAGTAAGTTAAATTATTGTTCTAATCCTCTTGGAATGGAAGCATGGGTCTCAGCAGGATGAAGGAAGGATTAGAATTGAATGACATTTTGGGTCCCTGTTCAGTTTGCTATGCATTTCTATTAAAATATCTTTGGAAGAGAAATATCTACGCCACCAGAGTGAGTGTCAGATGTGTTTCCTGTTCATTGTATCATGATTAGGAATTGTAAGTAAAATACTGTGCATCACTCTACCTTTGAAAGCCCAGCACCAAAAGCAAATGGGCAGAAGATGCTCAAAATCAACTCCAAACTTGGAGGTATCAACCTGATTGTTGTACTAATGTTGAGGACTCCCAAACAAAAAATGAAGATGAAAATAACAAAGCTAGTGGTTCTGGGTTTCTTTAGGAGAGAGCTCAACATGAAACAGAGACATATCTGCAAAAGAAAAAATTGCCAATTAGTACAGTCTCTAGAAATGTGCAAGATACAATAGAATTAGTGAATTATTATTCTGTACTTATATGTAACTGTTGCAGATAAATTGTTGCAGTAGATACTTGCAGACCAGGATTCAAACTGAATCGAATTAATAGGAAGACAACGCATAATGCTTTCCCATAGCCATGTTTTCCAAAAATAGAATAGAATAGAATAGAATAGAATAGAATAGAATAGAATAGAATAGAATAGAATAGAATAGAATGCTTGGCCAAGTGTGATTGGACACACAAGGAATTTGTCTTGGTGTAAATACTCTCAGTATACATAAAGAAGGAACATTCGTTAAGAATCAAGAATCATAATGTACAACACTTAATGATAGTCATAGGGTACAATCAACATCAAATCATACTAAGAAACAGAGGATACAAGCAAAATTACAGTCACAAGTGGGAGGGAATGGGTGATAAGGAGTGATGAGAAGATTAACAGTAGTAGTAGTGTACACTTTGTAAATAGTTGAACAGTGTTGAGGGAATTATTTGTTTAGCAGAGTGATGGCTTTCGGGAAAAAACTGTTCTTGTGTCTAGTTGTTCTGGTGAGCAGTGCTCTATAGCGTCATTTTGAGGGAAGGAGTTGAAACAGTTTATGTCCAGGATGGGAGGGGTCTGTAAATATTTTCACAGCTCTCTTTTTGACTCGTGCAGTATACAGGTCCTCGATTGAAGGCAGGTGGGTGGTAATTGTTTTTTCTGCAGTCCTAATTATCCTCTGAAGTCTGTGTCTGTCCTGTTGGGTTGCAGATCCAAACCAGACAGTTATAAAGGTGCAGATGATAGACTCAATAATTCTTCTGTAAAACTGGATCAGCAGCTCCTTGGGCACTTTGAGCTTTCTGAGTTGGCGCAGAAAGAACATTCTTTCTTATGCTTTTTTGATGATGTTTTTGATGTTAGGTGTCCATTTTAGGTCATGTGATATAGTAGAACCTAGAAATTTGAAGGTCTCTACGGTTGATACTGTGTTGTCTAGTATTGTAAGAGGTGGTAGTATGGGAGGATTTCTTCTAAAGTCTACCACCATTTCTACGGTTTTGAATATGTTCAGTTCCGGATTGTTCCGGTTACACCACGAGGCAAGTTGTATTACCTCCTGTCTGTATGCAAATTCATTGTTGTCTCGAATAAGACCAATGACTGTTGTGTCATCAGCAAACTTCAGTATTTTAACAGATGGATCATTTGAGATGCAGTCATTGGTATATAGGGAGAAGAGAAGTGGAGATAGCACACAGCCTTGGGGGGCCCCTGTGCTGATTGTACAGATACCGGATGTGATTTCGCCTAGCTTCACCTGCTGCTTCCTGTATGTTAGGAAGCTTATGATCCACTTACAAGTGTGTTCAGGTACTGCTAGTTGGTTTAGTTTACTTAGAAGAGTGTCTGGAATGATTGTATTGAATGCTGAACTGAATTCTACAAAGAGGACCCTTGCATAGGTATTTGGAGATTCGAGGTGTTGTAGGATGTAGTGCAGAGCCATGTTAACAACACCATCTGTCGATCTATTTGCTCGGTATGCAAACTGCATGGGATCTAACAGCAGATCCGTGATGGTTTTCAGGTGGGACAGCACAAGCCTTTCAAAGATTTTCATAATTACAGATGTTAGAGTAACTGGTCTGTAGTCATTCAGTTCCTTGATGGAGGGCTTCTTTGGCACTGGGATGATGGTAGAACGTTTGAAGCAGGAAGGAACATAGCCCATCTCTAATGATCTATTGAAGATTCGGGTAAAGAGGGGGGCAATTGCTCAGCACAGATTTTTAAGCAAGAAGGAGTTATCTTGTCTGGCCCTGGTGCTTTTTCTGGCTTTTGTCTGTGTAATAGATCTTGCACTTCTTTTTCTGTGATCACCAGAGGTTGTGAGCCCAATGGATTGGGGCCAGTTGTAGGAGGCTTGTCTATTGTTGGTGTGTTTGAGATGTGTGTTGTGGAGATAGGTGGCTGTAGTTTCTTTTCAAACCTGCGGTAGAACACATTCAGGTCATCTGCTAGTTGTTGATTTCCTTCTGCTTGGAAAGGAGGTTTGCTGAAGCCAATGATGTTTTTAAGAGTTTTCCACATGTTTGCTGGTTCATTTGTTGAGAATTGGTTCTTTAACTTTTCAGAGTAGCTTCTTTTTGCTGCTCTGATCTCTCTTGTTAATATGTTTCTGGCCTGGTTGTATAGCATTCTGTCACCTTTTCTGTAAACTTCCTCTTTGGAATGACGTAGCTGCTTAACTTCAGCTGTGAACCAAGGTTTATTGTTGCTATATATTTTCAGGTTCCTTGTTGGTACACATAAGTCTTCGCAGAAGCTAACATATGATGTTATAGTATCTGTGAGCTCATATAAGTCTGCAGAGGCATCTTCAAAAACATTCCAATCAGTGCAATCAAGGCAGGCCTGGAGTTTCAGCTTTGCCTCATCCAACCAAGTCCTCACTGATTTAATTGTTGGTTTAATGGTTTTAAGTCTTTGTCTGTAGGCAGGTACAAGGTGAATCATGCAGTGGTCAGAGTGTCCCACAGCTGCTCGTGGTAAAGACCTATAAGCATCTTTTACTGTTGGGTAGCAGTGGTCTAAAGTATTTTTGCCTCTGGTGGGACAATTTACATGCTGGAAATATTTTGGGAGCTCTTTCCTTAAATTTGCTTGATTGAAATCTCCTAAAATGATGGGAAAGGAACCTGGGTGTTTGGCTTCAGCCTCCATAATTTGATCAGCAAGAGTTTGTAATGCCTTGTTTATACAGGCTTGTGGAGGAACATACACAGCTATTAGGAGAAATGAGGAGAACTCATGTGGGGAGTAAAATGGCTTGCAGGTTATTATATGATTGAAGGGTTTCGAATGGCGGCCGCGCGCCTCCATCGGAGCTCCCTCCGGCCGCGGCGGCTTCGGGTGCGGCCCCCCCTACCCCCCGGATTCCCCCGCCGGTGGCAGAGGCGGGGGAGGATCGGGGGAGCCCAGCGGGATCCTTCAGAGGTCGGTTGGGGGTGCGCTGGAGCCGCGGGACCGGCTGGGGGAACGGCACGGAGGGCGGCGCGGATGCGGCCCCGGCAATGCCGAAGTGTTCCTGGAGGCCTCGGAGGCCTCGGAGGCCTTGCCCGGCGGCCGGTGAGGCCAGACGAGGCCCCCGGCGATGGTAATCGCGTCGGGGGCTGCGGGCGCTTCGGCGGCAGCGGCGGAGGTCGCGGCGATGGTCGCGACGACGATGGCGGCCTTGGCGACGGTGGCGGTGGCTGCGGCGGCGGTGGCGGCCTCAGAGGCCGCAGCGGAGGTGGTGGCGGCCTTGGCGGTCACGGCCTCAGCGGTCGCGGCGACGGTCGTGGTGGCGGCGGCGGCCTGGATGGCGGTCGCGGCGGCGGCAGCCTCAATGGCGGTGGCGGCGGCCTCCGGAGGCGTCGTGGCGATATGGACGCCGGTGGACCCAGGGTCTCCGGGGTGGGGAGACCACCGCGGTATGGCCCCGGCGGCCCCCTGGGGAGAGCGATGGCCCTGGATTTTCTGGGGCGGCGCAGACCTGGGGGAGACGCCTGGGGGGGCCTGGACTGGCCTCTGCGGCCTTGTTGAGGCCGCAGAGGCCCTGGAACAGCTACCGCGGCAACCCCGGAGTCCCGAGGGGTTATGAAGAGGTCTTGTTACCCCCAGCGAGGCACAACAGTGTGGCAGGCTCGGCAGCCTCGCTCGGGCCGCGGTGATTTCGGGGGGCCCTGACCAGTGCGGGAGTTGCCCCGCTGTGGACATGGCGGGCCTGGACTGGATTCGGGGCCGCCCCTATGGCTGCGAGGACAACACGGAGACTGGGGGTTGGATGGTGTTGTCACCGTTCCCCTCCCCTCCTTGGGGCCCCCACCTGTGGCAGGGGTGGTGGGCCCGGGGAGGGGGGGAGTGACCTTGCCTATGACCCCTTTTCTCCCAGGGGTCCCACCGGTGGCAGGGGTGGGGCGGCCAGGGGGGGAGGGGTTTACCCCAGTCCGCCTGGATTTTTCCATCACAAAGACCTTGGACGCTGCGAGACCGTCGGGGTGGGGTGGCCGGGGCCATGGATGTACTCCATGGCGGAGCTTTGGGCCTTGAGGGATGTCCCCCTCTCCCTTAAGTGGCCCTCAAAACTTTCGAAGGCATTCCGCTATGAGGGATCCTGGGATCCGGAGCGATGGTGGGGCCGTGGAAGCCGGAGGAATGGGAGGAAACGCAGGAAACCTGGGATTGGTAATGTTTTAATGGGGTTTTTTAATGGGTTAAAAGGATCCAGGGTGGGCAGGGGAGACAGCCCACATGGAGTTGGGGGCAGCCGGGCCGGCCCGCGCGCCTGGGGGGCCTCGGGGGTTTCCGTGTCGGGGTGGCAGACTGGGGGTGGGCTGCCGGGGGCAAATTTTATCAGCACGGTGACTGGGAGAGGCAGATATGCTGGGGGTAGAGGGCCATATCCAGTAAGGGGATCGTGTTCCCGATGTTTGCAAGCGGCCCTCCATACCCATCCTGCAGCCCTGGTTGTCTGGATTCTCAGGCCCTGAATACCCGGCTGCTGTTGTGCAATGCCAGGTCTGTGATTAACAAGTCTCCCCTGATCCATGATTTGGTTCAGGAGGAGGCCGCAGACCTGGTAGGTGTTACCGAAACCTGGTTGGGCCCAGAGGGCGGTGTCCCTCTGGTTGAGATGTGCCCACCAGGTTTCCTTGCATTTCACCAGCCTAGGGCTCAGGGCAGGGGTGGAGGGGTGGCAGTGCTTATAAAGGAAGCCCTTTATCCTAGGGAGGCCACTGTCCCTCAGACGGCTGGCTGTGAATCTCTATTTGTGAAGTGGGGGCAAGGGGTTCAGATGGGTCTTTTGATGGCGTACCTGGCTCCCTGCCACGTCTCATCGGCCCTGCCCGGACTCCTCGAGGTGATAGCCGGGCTGGTGGTTGAGACCCCCAGGCTTCTGGTCATGGGGGATTTCAACCTGCCATCGTCCGGTGAAACCTCGGGGTTGGTTCGGGAGTTCTTGGCTTCCATGACGGCCATGGACCTGACCCAGTTAGTTTCTGCCCCCACTCACATTGGAGGACACATGCTGGACCTGATTTTTGTCTCTGGGCAGTGGTTGAATGACTGTAATTTTGGGGAGTTAGTTATTACACCCTTTTCATGGACAGATCATTCCCTCCTTAGGTTGGACTTCTGTTCCGCCACCCACCACCGTAGGGAGGCGGAACCACTTAGATTGTTCCGCCCCAGACGCCTGACGGACCCGGAGTGGTTCCAGAGGGAGCTTGGGCCATTTCCTGAGTCTCTGGCTCACAGCTCGTCTGGAGACCTGGTGGCAACCTGGGATGGGTTGGCCGCCGGGGCTCTAGATCGAGTTGTGCCCCTGCGACCTCTGACCCGGCACAGATCCCATGTGGCTCCGTGGTATACGGAGGAGCTACGGGAGATGAAGTGCCGGAAAAGACGTCTAGAGGGCATTTGGAGGGCGAGCCGTTCTGAGTCTGACCGAACACAGGTGAGATCTCATATTAAGACTTACCTTGTGGCGATAGGGGCGGCGAAATCTTTGTATTTCTCCGCCCTTATTGCATCAGCAGAAAATCGGCCTGCCGCCCTGTTTAGAGTGACCCGCTCTCTACTTGAACCGAGAGCGCGGGATGACCTCTTGCAGGGTAGGGCGGAGGAGTTTTCCCGATTTCTGCATGATAAAATCGCTCAGATTCAGGAGGGGCTCGACTCCAATTGGATGGTCCCGGGGGAGGTGTCCGGGGCAGGTCTTGTGAGTGTTATCTGGGGAGGAGTTCGACCCTGTGACCGCCGAGGGTGTGGACAGGTTGCTGGGGGGTCTGAATGCCACCACCTGTTTATTGGACCCGTGCCCTTCCTGGCTGGTTTCGGCTGCCAGGGAGACGACACGAGGCTGGCTCCAGGGGATTGTCAACGCTTCCTTGAGAGAGGGGGTGCTCCCTACCGCCCTGAAGGCGGCGGTGGTGCGCCCCCTCCTCAAGAAGCCTTCCCTGGACCCAGCTATTTTAAACAATTATCGTCCAGTCTCCAACCTTCCCTTCGTGGCGAAGATTGTTGAGAGTGTGGTGGCACGTCAGTTCCCCAAGTACCTGGAGGAAGCTACTTACCTCGATCCGTTCCAATCGGGCTTCAGGCCTGGACATAGCACTGAGACGGCATTGGTCGCGTTGGTTGATGATCTCTGGAGGGCTCGTGACAGAGGGTTCTCCTCTGTCCTGGTCCTATTAGATCTCTCGGCGGCTTTCGATACTATCGACCATAGTATCTTGTTGCGACGGTTGGGGGGGTTGGGGATTGGTGGAACCGTCCTTCGATGGTTCTCCTCCTTCCTCTCTGACCGTTCGCAATTCGTGTTGGCGGGGGGGGAGAGGTCCACCTCTAGGCCCCTGGTTTGTGGGGTGCCTCAGGGGTCGGTCCTCTCTCCCCTCTTGTTCAACATTTACATGAAACCACTGGGTGAGATCATCCGTGGTCTTGGAGTGAGGTGTCATCTGTATGCAGATGACACCCAGTTGTACATCTCCACTCCGGACCACCCCAACGATGCCGTGGGGGCTATGTCTAGGTGCCTGGAGGCCGTGCGGGACTGGATGGGCGGGAACAGGCTTCGGCTCAACCCATCCAAGACCGAGTGGCTGTGGTTTCCGGCGCCCCGATATAGCCAGCTGACACCTTCGCTGGCTATCGGGGGGGAAGTTCTGCCCCCCACAGAGAGGGCTCGCAACCTGGGAGTCCTCCTGGATGTACGGCTGTCGCTTGAACATCACATCGCGGCCATCTCCAGGGGGGCGTTTCATCAGATCCGTCGGATCTACCGGTTGCGGCCCTTCCTGGATCGGGACGCCTTGCGCACGGTCACTCAGGCCCTTGTCACCTCTCGCCTGGACTATTGTAATGCCCTCTACATGGGGCTCCCTGCGGGGAGCATCCGGAGACTCCAGCTGGTGCAAAATGCAGCCGCACGGGTGATCATGGGGGCGTCACGTAGCGCCCATGTGACGTCTCTCCTGCGCGAGCTGCATTGGTTGCTGGTGGCTCTCCGGGTTCGCTTTAAGGTTCTAGTTTTGACCTTTAGGGTGACCCATGGCATGGGACCAGGTTACCTTCAGGACCGCATTCTGCCAGCATTCTCCAACAGGCCGGTGCGTTCCCACAGAGAGGGTCTGCTCCGGGTGCCGTCGGCCGCTATGTGCCGTCTGGCGGCGCCGAGGAGTAGGGCCTTCTCTGTGGGTGCCCCCGCCCTCTGGAATACTCTGCCACCGGAGCTCCGTACCGGCACGGACCTGAGGGCCTTCAGGCGCGCGTTGAAGACCTGGCTCTTTGAGCAGGCCGGCCTTGGCTGAGATGGTTTTAATTTGGTCTCCATTTTATTAATTCTAAATTGGGTTTTAAGGGGGGGGGGTTGTTAGTTTTATCAAGCAGCCGATTGAAATTTAATATTTTTTAACTTTTGTATTCTTTGTGGGGTTTTTAGATGGGCTGTTCACCACCCTGAGTCCCTCGGGAGAAGGGCGGTATATAAATGGAATAAATAAATAAATAAATAAATAAATCTCTAAAGAAGAGGAGATGGAGTCTAATCAAACTGTAAATGTTCAAGATAAAGAGAGTTAAAAAAACAGCAGTAGGGGGAATTCAGTCCATTTGGCTCTAAGTGCTGAGGCATTCAGACAACATGTCCACAAATGGAACCTGGCACTTATTTTTGCTTCCTACTCTTTCCACAGATTCCTAATGCCACCATGCTCAATAATTCTGAATGCATGTATTCAGCTTCATTGCTCTGTCACTCAATACTGATAGTTGAACTTTTTAAACTAGAACCATGGCTATTGGACTTCATTCTCTTTGGAAACTTCTTCTACTAGATAACAACTGCATACGAATGTTCCCCCACATACATTTATTTTAGAGAGTGTCCATTTCCCCAACCTTGCCCCAGCTATCACAAGCTGGAGAAAACCACAATCTTCTTATCCCATGTGGGGGTCTTCCTCAAGAAACTATTCCAATAAAATTTACAAGACAGTCTTCAGAGAGCAACAAAGACCTACATATTCCATTTGTGGTAATTATAATGGTAAGGGCAACAGCACATTAATATTCAGTCAAGTGATACTCAAAACTAAGGAAGTAACAGGTTCTCTTTAACCAGCCTAAGCCAGTTAGCAGACTGCAACATTTGGGATGGGCTGAAAATTCTGAATAACTGCCTACAAAACATTTAATAGTTATTTAATCTCAAACTTATCAAGCAATGAATGATGTAGCCATATTTTCAATATTCTCTGGAAAGGTGCTGTCAACTTATCAAATGTCAATGAATACAAAATAGAGAGGTCGATGAATACAAAATAAGTATACCTTTTCCTATCTTTCATCTAACCAAATAAAAGAACTTTCTGCTAAAGGAAATAATCTGTCCAAGTGTGCTTTCATTGAACTGGTATCTCCAGGATCCCTCAAACTAGTCCCATGTTTGGGTGCTTTATTAAAAAGAGAGAACACTTAAGAAATAAATGTTTTAAATTAATATTTACAAAGTTTCTTCTTAACCTGATCCAGAAACTGTTCTCTAGCAGAACAGAAATATTTATTGCATCAAACATATCACTTTAACTGAGAAAAGGAAAGCTGAAGACTTACAGATGAAATGCCATAAAGGAAAAGCAGGACAAATAAGATAGAATTGCTGCTTAGATAAAAATATGTAGCTTTCAGACAAAATGTCAGCATCATGCTTGGAATTGAGATGTATATGGTGTACAGCAAACCCCAGGAGAGCCTATGAAGAAAAAGACATTGTTAACCTTGTTATTAACATTTATCTGTTTTTTTTCCCCCTTCCCTAAATAATTTCTCCAGTTTAGCTCAATATTATGGTCCAAACCAGGAGAAAAACATTGATTGCAGGAAAGGCTTCTCTTGTTCAGTGAATTCAAGGCTCTTATCATTAAATGTCATTTGGCAATCATGTCTTGTTAAGAACAGGAGCCCAATATGAAGAAGAGTGAAGGCCTTCAATAACATTCTCATGACCCCTTGTTTACTCCAAAACGAGGAATGACAGAAAAATAAAATTATTATTATTTTCTTTAAATGTGTTGGCTGTCCAACACCAAGGTGCCAAGGATGACTCTTTAAAATAAAGATAAAGCAGATGTCTCCCTCAACTCTTCCCAGATTGCTGAGTCTTTGGTGAAACAATGGTAGATGTAATCAAAGAATATCTATATAAGAATATGCTTTGTGCGTCTGTTTCTTTTGCTATTCAGAGTGAGGACTTACTGGCTCTTGTTGAAAACTTCTTTTGTCAACTAAAGGAAGTTAGAAAACAGTTCCATGGCTATCAAGCTTTTGGAATATTTTTTGCTTAGACAGAGTGACATCTTGGGTTGATTAAGGAAGTTGCTGTAAGGCTCCTGATCTCTATGGAATGATTTCTACGTTGAAGTCCTTTTAGCTCAAATGTCTTTTTATTTTTATACCCTTTCCATTTTTCTCCATAGCTAATTTTCATTTAAGAAAGCAGAGCTGTGGAGTAAAATCAATCTAAAATGCTATTGGGCTTGACTTCTGGTCAAAATTGGTCTAAGTGATCTAGAACATGGTAAATCCTAGCTGGCTAGAAGCAGTTTTCTAAAATGAGCAGACCCTAGTAGACATTTTGCTTCCTCCAAACCCATCCCTAAAAACATACCTGCAGAGGTTTTTAAATACACCCCAAAGATATTTGCTCCAAGTTGGGGATATTGAGTATTTAAACTGGAGGGTAGTAGTCCATGGGAAAAAAATGCTTTAAGGTGCATCTGCCCACAGTAGCATTATCTGAATTTTTAGAAGCACATAAGGAAATGTGCAACAGTATAAAGAAATGTTCGAGAGGATTTTTTTAAAAGCATCTGTTCCACTTGAGAGTCTACTTAGTGGATGCAGAACTATCTTTGAGCTATTAAAAGAGGTAAACGTAGAATTAGAAGCAGCAGGGAATGTTAGCAGACTCTTGGGTAGAGTTAGTTTGCAAAAAGTACAGAAAAAAATAGGTGAGTCAAAAGAGAGAATTTTGAACAGAAATGCTCACGTAGAAGAGGAGGTGAGCCAACTGTAAACTTCTTTAGATCCAATGATCCACAACTATGGGAGGACCCATAGTTCAACTATGGAAATTGAAGTTACCCTCTCATGCCTGCAATACCTTCTCTTCTGACCAATATTGGAGATCCTTACCCTATGTAAGGTCCTAACAATGATCTTTCCCCGAGGGTGGCCCATTTGGGGGAATATCTTGCTTGAGGTAATGGTGCCCTCAACTTATTGATCTTCAAGAAGGCTCTATTGTTTCCCCCCTTAAATATATGAGTGCTAACAGTTGTAGATTTCACTTATGCATAGATTTTATTATTTATAATGGCTTTATGTTTAAAGACTTGAAACTTTTTCTTTTGTGGAAAAGTAACCAACCTTGAGGTTTAAAATGGGTAGAATAAAGTTATTTCAGTAAATAAATAACATTGTTTAGGATAAAAACCAGAAACAAACACAGTATGTTGTATGTGTGATTGTGGTGCTTTTCAAAGTTGGGTAATTTACCAAAGTATTTTGTAAAATTGTAAATGTGACTATTTAGTTATATTTAACTAAGTTGCAGAATGGTTGGCCAGAACAGCCATTTATATAAAGAAGAAACAAGGACCTGAGTGGTGATGCCATCAGTCACGTAAGTGTGTAGTGGTCCAAAGGAAACAGAACCTAACATGGAGCTACTATTTCCTGCACCAGCTCCAGGATCAGAGCTTCGTTAAATTCTCTGCTGAGTTTTCCGGCTGGCATGGATTCATCTTCTTTCTTTCTCATAAAAACCTGCTGGATCCATCTGAGAAAAGGAGACTACAGACAATTTCATAGCTCACCAGAATGCTGCATCTCGTAGTCCCATCGTCTTCATCACCTCCTTTAATTTCCTTTTCTCTCTTGAAAGAGCTAATGCCAAGAAATACATAAATGGAGCAAAACACAGTGATAAGGTCCAAAGGAACACACTATTTGCTATTTCAGATCCTGTTGTAATAGAAGGTGATTTCATACGGATGCCATTAATAGAAGTCATTTCTTCCCAAACAGAATGTTTGGTGATCCTCTAAAAGAAAAAAACAAAAACATTTTTGAAATTACTTATTCCATAGGTGATTTAGCATACCACCTGACAATTACATTAGAAAGGGGAAAAAAGATTGAATTAGTTAAAAGTGTGTGTGTATATATTTGTGTGTGTATAAAAAATTGTTGATCTGATACAGGAAGCTAACAATGATCTAATACTGAAATCAAGAAAAGGACATCCTTAGAAAAAGGAAAGCATAATTAGGAAAGCCGGGCTGGCGGTTGAGACCCCTAGGCTTTTGGTCATGGGGGATTTCAACCTGCCATCGTCCGGTGAAACCTCGGGGTTGGTCCGGGAGTTCTTGGCTTCCATGACGGCCATGGACCTGACCCAGTTAGTTTCTGCTCCCACTCACATTGGAGGACACATGCTGGACCTGATTTTTGTCTCTGGGCAGTGGTTGAATGACTGTAATTTCGGGGATCTAGTCATCACACCCTTGTCATGGACAGATCATTCCCTCCTTAGGCTGGACTTCTGTTCCGCCACCCCCCACCGCAGGGAGGCGGAGCCACAAAGATTGTTCCGCCCCAGGCGCCTGATGGACCCGGAGCGGTTCCAGAGGGAGCTTGGGCCATTTCCTGAGTCTCTGGCTCACAGCTCGCCTGGAGACCTGGTGGCGACCTGGGATGGGTTGGCCGCCGGGGCTCTAGATCGAGTTGTGCCTCTGCAACTTCTGACCCGGCACAGATCCCATTTGGCTCCGTGGTATACGGAGGAGCTACGGGAGATGAAGTGCCGGAAAAGACGTCTAGAGGGCATTTGGAGGGCGAGCCGTTCTGAGTCTGACCGAACACAGGTGAGATCTCATATTAAGACTTACCTTGTGGCGATAGGGGCGGCGAAATCTTTGTATTTCTCCGCCCTTATTGCGTCGGCAGGAAATCAGCCTGCCGCCCTGTTTAGAGTGACCCGCTCTCTACTTGAACCGAGAGCGCGGGATGACCTCCTGCAGGGTAGGGCGGAGGAGTTTTCTCGATTTCTGCATGACAAAATCGCTCAGATTCGGGAGGGGCTCGACTCCAATTGGATGGTCCTGGGGGAGGTGTCCGGGGCAGGTCTTGTGAATGTTATCTGGGGGGAGTTCGACCCTGTGACCGCCGATGGTGTGGACAGGTTGCTGAGGGGTCTGAATGCCACCACCTGTTTATTGGACCCGTGCCCTTCCTGGCTGGTTTCGGCCGCCAGGGAGATGACACGAGGCTGGCTCCAGGGATTATCAACGCTTCTTTGAGAGAGGGGTCGCTTCCTACCGCCTTGAAGACGGCGGTGGTGCGGCCCCGCCTCAAGAAGCCTTCCCTGGATCCAGCTGTTTTAAACAACTATCGTCCAGTCTCCAACCTTCCCTTTGTGGCGAAGGTTGTTGAGAGTGTGGTGGCACGTCAGCTCCCTCAGTACCTGGAGGAAACGATCTACCTCGATCTGTTCCATCGGGCTTCAGGCCTGGGCATAGCACTGAGACGGCATTGGTCGCGTTGGTTGATGATCTCTGGAGGGCTCGTGACAGAGGGTTCTCCTCTGTCCTGGTCCTATTAGACCTCTCGGCGGCTTTCGATACTATCGACCATAGTATCCTGTTGCGACGGTTGGAGGGGTTGGGGATTGGGGGAACCGTCCTTCGATGGTTCTCCTCCTTCCTCTCCGACTGTTCGCAATTTGTGTTGGCGGGAGGGGAGAGGTCCACCTCTAGGCCCCTGGTCTGTGGGGTGCCTCAGGGGTCGGTCCTTTCCCCTCTCTTGTTCAACATTTATATGAAACCGCTGGGTGAGATCATCCATGGTCTTGGGGTGGGGTGTCATCTCTATGCAGATGACACCCAGCTGTACATCTCCACCCCGGACCACCCCAACGATGCTGTGGGGGCTATGTCTAGGTGCCTGGAGGCCGTGCGGGATTGGATGGGTGGGAACAGGCTTCGGCTCAACCCATCCAAGACCGAGTGGCTGTGGTTTCCGGCGCCCCGATATAGCCAGCTGATACCTTCGCTGGCTATTGGGGGGGAAATTTTGCCCCCCATAGAAAGGGCTCGCAAACTGGGAGTCCTCCTGGATGTACGGCTGTCGCTTGAACATCATGTTGCGGCCGTCTCCAGGGGGGCGTTTCATCAAATCCGTCGGATCTACCGGTTGCGGCCCTTTCTGGATCGGGACACCCTGTGCACGGTCACTCAGGCCCTTGTCACCTCTCGCCTGGACTATTGTAATGCCCTCTACATGGGGCTCCCTGCGGGGAGCACCCGGAGACTCCAGCTGGTGCAAAATGCAGCCGTGCGGGGATCATGGGGGCGTCACGTAGCGCCCATGTGACGCCTCTCCTGCGTGAGCTGCATTGGTTGCCGGTGGCTCTCCGGGTTCGCTTTAAGGTTCTAGTTTTGACCTTTAGGGCGATCCATGGCATTGGGCCAGGTTACCTGCAGGACCGCATTCTACCAGTGATCTCCAGCAGGCCGGTGCGTTCACACAGGGAGGGTCTTCTCCGGGTGCCGTCGGCCGCTATGTGTCGTCTGGCGGCCCCCAGGAGTAGGGCCTTCTCTGTGGGGGCCCCTGCCCTCTGGAATACTCTGCCGCCGGAACTTCATACCAGCACGGACCTGAGGGCCTTCAGGCGCGCGTTGAAGACCTGGCTCTTTGAGCAGGCCGGCCTGGGCTGAGATGGTTTTAATTGGTCTCCGTATTATCTTCGATTTTAACCGGGGTTTTAAGGGGTGGGGGGGTTCTTATTAATCAGCCAGTATCTAATTTAATTCTTTTTTAACTTTTGTATTGTTTTTGGGGTCTAGATTGGCTGTACACCGCCCTGAGTCCCTAGGGAGAAGGGCGGTATAGAAATTTTATTAATAAATAAATAAATAAATAATTAGATCAGAATGATTAGAATAAGCTCTGTTCTATAGCCCAGGGAGATCCAGAGGCAGTGTGTAGGATAAACAGCAGCCAGATGTATTAAAATATATAAAACTGCAAACAAAATTAAAGGAGCAGAGGAGTCATTCAAACCAAACTGAGAAAATGCCACTGCCACTGCTGCAGGTAAAAGTAAGGTTTATCCACTTACTTCAATAAGTGCACTGTCAATGTTAGATTGCAGTGAGACAAAACCTTGAGTCCAATACCTCGGATTTTCACAATAAATTGAGGAAAAGTTGTAACACGTATCTACAAAAAAGGGGAGAAAGAGACTTACAATATTACATGTACAATTTTATAACTTAACAGTTTCTATTAATTGGGAAAAAGTTGGGATTTCATTGGACTGGACGATCTCCAGGAAAATGATTCACTACATAGAGACCTTGAACAAAACAGGCCATCAGAAAGGTTTGAGAAGCACCGAGTTTCCCTTTCTTCTACGAGCAAAGAGAGGGAAGAAATTTACTTCGCTTTTTACCAACTTCACTGACTTGCCAGGCACTTGAAGTACTGGAGCCAACCAAAATTATCTTACCCAAGAATAGGGCAATATAACTCGCTGACATCTTAAACAATACTCAGTATAAAACATCCAGGGGTGGGATTCTACCAGTTCGCACCTATTCGCTAGAACCGGTTGTTAACATTCTAAGCAGTTCAGAGAACCAATTGTTAGAAGAAATTACTGGCCTAATCCTGTAAGGAAGGCAGTAAGGGAACATTTTGGTGTTGCTTACAGAAACTGCCTCTCTGTTAACCCTTATTACATTCTTGGCAGGACTAGACTTCCTGTCTCAAGAACTTCTCTGGAGTTTTTTTTTCTCCTTTGCTGGTACTTTGCTTGTGTGGAGTGACCACTCAAAGTTACAACAGCACTGAAAAAAGTGACTTATGACCATTTTTCACACTTATGACTGTTGCAGCATCCCCACAGTCATGAGAGGCCTGGTGAGGAGATGCGTGCCTCGATATGAGTGATATTGAGTTGGCCCCACCCAGCCAATAACATGACCTCCAAGCCACGTCCACCCAGTCACATGACCACCAAGCCACACCCACCAACTAAGCCATGCCCACAGAACCGGTTGTTAAAAATTTTGAATCCACCCCTGAATACATCCTCCTATCTAAAGTCAAGAAGAAAATGGAAGCTGTTTCTAATTCTTATTTCCATTCAAATTATTTCTTGATCTGAAGACTCTAATTGAAGTGCTGTCATTATTGAACTGGGTCAGATATATTACATGACCACATTTTCTTGGAAAAAATAAAGGACAATCCTGAAAATGCAAATCTGAAAGAGGTCCATAAATATAAAGAAAATTATTTTTTCTGTTTATAACTTGGCTGTACAAAGGAAAATTCAAGAGAGAATCAAGAAAATAAATAATTAAATCAAATTAATCTAAGAAACAAATTTCTAAAACAGGATGATCCTTTATAATAAAGGCTATATGGTCCACTGTAAATATATTACATATGATCACATTCAATTTACTTTTATGTTTTTCCTGACATATACAATTCCCACTTTTATTTAACAAGGTAGACAGAAATGTGTTCTTAGTTATTTTTACTTACTTTGACAAACGTTCATTCCTTGCCACAGACAACAAGCTAGCCCCTGCCTTCTAATCAATATTTGCACATTATTATTATCATCATTATTTCAATTAATAATCCAATTAACCACAAAGCAACTCAATGTGACATACAAAAATAGATAAAACTAGAGACCAATAATAATAATAGTAGTAGTAGTAGTAGTAATAATAATAATAATAATAATAATAACAACAACAACAATAATAATAATAATAATAGAACAATGTACCACACTGAGGAAACATAAAATATTAAAATACCACATATTTGGTGCAAGTTTTATAAGCCACCCATTCTCAGATCATGCTGATAGAGTCAAGTTAGTAGAGTTTTAATAACAGATTTGTTTTTCCATTTTTAATAAACATTCTACCAAAGTACACAAATTCATTTACTTGCTTTATTTTTTTGCCATTTATTTACAACTTGCCAATTTCATTTCCTTTTCCATGTGAACCATAACTAACTTGAGGTTTGATACATTAATTTCAGGTCCGTGCTCTTTATTGCAAACAATTCAAGTTCTCAATCAATAACGTAGCATTCTTTTCATACATTCACATCTCCCTCCAATATGCTTCTAATGCCACAGCAAGCATTCCTTGCAGCCTAATTCTAATCATTCCATTGGATACTCTTTATTTTGTCCTCTTAATTTTCAAAATACTTTTTTTATTTTGTCAAATTGTTCTCCATTTTCTCTGCCTATTATAATCATAACTATGTCCTGTTTTCTTTCTCTATATTCTTTGCAATGTTTATTTTTTTCTCTTTACAGATTACACAGTATCTTTCCTTCATTCTCATTTTTGTAGTATTCTCTTATCACTTTGTTTCTGAGGAAATTTGTTGTCTGCTTTCCTGCAGAGAAGGCCGTAAATCTAAGTAAGCCAGAGGTGCTATTCAGCAGGTTCTGACCAGTTCTGGAGAACTGGTAGCGGAAATTTTGAGTAGTTCAGAGAACTGGCAAATCCCACTTCTGACTGGAGATTTTACAGTATAGTAATAGCACTTAGACTTATATACCGCTTTATAGTGCTTTACAGCCCCTTCTAAGCGGTTTACAGAGTCGGCACATTGCCCCCAACAATCTGGTCCTCATTTTACCGACCTCAGAAGGATGGAAGGCTGAATCAACCTTGAGCCTGGTGAGGATCAAACACTTGTCAGTGAGCAGAATTAGCCCACAATACTACATTCTAACCACATCTTTCCTCTGCCATGCCCACTAAGTACACCCACAGAACCAGTAGTAAAGAAATTTGAATCCCACCACTGATTTAGTAAGCCTGTCTCTTGTATGTATTTTTTTAACTCACAGGTTTCTTCACAGTGTCACTCCACTAAATACTCTTTCAAACTCCCAGTTATCATAACTGCAAACATATCTCTAGTACTTTGTAAAATTATTCTCCTTACCATGTTAAATAACTATTATCTGTCTTGATTTATTTCTCTCTTTTGCACCACTTCCTCTTCTTTCCATTGGATAATGAATCCAAACCTTAACTCTAAAACTTAACCAAACAGGACTTATAGTTTCTCTCCTGCAATCATTCTCCTTTTCCTTTTTTTATTTCTTTAGTGTTTCTTCCCCTCCACTCCCAAGACCCATGGCGACTACATGGATACATTCCAAGCTTTTTCATATGCTCCAAAACCATGCAGCCCTTCCAAACAAACCTATCCCCTAGATTTGTTTAGGGTTTCATATATCAAGAATTAATCAGCTCAGATCAAACAAACTGATACCTACTTAACAATACCAACAGCTATCCAACAGAACACACTTTAGATGCTATTTTTTAAAAAACACACAAAATCAAATTTCTTCAGATACAATGGACCCTTAGTTTGCTGGCTTGTTCAGTGCTTTTCCAATATACCAGAATCATCTCATAAATAAGAGCATGATTTGTTTCTTACTCATTCCCACGCACAAGGAATTAGGAGAAAACAGGATTTTGTTCTGTCTCATGCTGGTCTTCTGAGGGTTGATACCCTGAATTGGTAACACAAATTGCATTGTTACATCTCCAATAAATAAGCATGAAAATAGTGTCACTTAAAATCTGCACATATGTGTATGCATATCCTTGAAAAATGAAAATTATACTGTCATTCTAAAAATGAAATGTTGTAAATCATGTTGAAAATGCAAATATATACACATACTATATGTATATATATAAATATATAATAGCATAAGAACATATGATGCTACATTTGCATCTAACTTACATGTAAAACATGGATTTTTCAATTTGAGCAACTTTTAAGATGTGTGGAGTTCAACTCCCAGAATTCCGCAGCCACTTATGCTGAGCAGAATTATGGGAGTTGAAGTCCTCACAGCATAAAATTGCCAAGGATGAAAAACACTTCTATAGAGGTATGAATATTTAGAATGAAACACACAGCCATCTTGAATTACCTATAACAGCAAGATCTTTGTGTGGGGTAACTGTTCTGTAGAAGGGAAATCTGAGTCGATAGGAAAGTTCATCTTGAAATACAACTCCAATAATATCTAAGTTGAACTTGTGCTCTGATTCCATCTTGGCCTTCTCATCTTCTATGGCCTTCTCATCTTCCACCACTTTCATATTAATACCTTTAGCATAGAAATCATGTCAGTAAGTGATATCCTACATAGGACAGGGAAAGAGAAATGTCTTTGCATGCTGATGTTTTATTAGCTGTATCAATTAACCATTTCAAGGGTTATTATCAAAAAATTTGGCCAAGAGTATTAAAAAAACTAGACTGATATTTAATCTTCTAGCCTGAATTCTGTTAGCACTTAAGTTAAATAAACAGAGATAGGCAAGCAGAAATGCATGATTGAAGGGTCCCCCCCAAAGCCTTTTCATTCATTTCTTTGATAGATGTCTTGATCTTAAATATATCTCATGCAAACATACTGGCTGGGTTCACCCATCATACTAATCTCCCCTCCAAAAAACCAAATTGTTTAATTTTTG
This sequence comes from Bungarus multicinctus, assembly GCA_023653725.1. NCBI lineage: Eukaryota > Metazoa > Chordata > Lepidosauria > Squamata > Elapidae > Bungarus > Bungarus multicinctus. The sequence continues at coordinate 129,816,839 of CM042834.1, forward strand.
CTTCTCATGTAAGAAAAACAGTGCTATAGCCATATGAAAACAGGTTTTATAGTCAGGTTATGCAAAATCACAATATATAAAGAACATCACAGACAAACCACAGGTAGCATGATATATGAACTCAGTTATAATTCATATACCAGTGGTATTTATTTATTTTTATTCTGCCTTTATTATTTTTATTGTTACTCAAGGGAGTAAACATATATAATATTCCTTCCTCCTCCTATTTTCCTCACAACAATAACCTGTGAGGTGTGTTGGATTGAGAGAAAGAGTGACTGGCCCTGACACTTTCATGCCTAAAGCAGGACTAGAACTCAGTAGTCTCCTGGTTTTTAGCCTGGTGCCTTAACCATTAGACTTAACTGGCTTTCTTGCTCACTTTCTCTAAATTGAGGTATGCAAAGTTTGAACAACATTGGAATATACCTGCAATCATTTTTCTATAGTTACCAAACTCAATCAAAACAAGCCTATTTGAAATTAGCATCTATTGAAGTATTTGAAAACATTAAAACAGATACTTTATACCTGTTAGAGGAGAGAACATTTGCATTTTCTTCATTATTTCTCTTGATATCTTAGTATTTGGAGCAAACAAAAGTTGAACTTCAGTAATATTAAATGAAGGTTTTCCAAGAAAAGCATGAGGTATTTCAGCCTCCTCATAAAATGATACAAATGCTGTTAACAGTATTATACTGAAGAGAACCAGGGAAGAAAACCATTCCTGGAAATATGAAAGAAGTCCAAGTTATTAACACCCATTACAGTATTTTGGAATGACCACAGCAAGGTAATTCTATTTTGAACCATAGGCATATCATTTGGGATCTCCAGTAATGAAAATATAGCAAAAGAAAATCTAGGAGGATGGACCTTGCAATGCGCACTCTCACATCATGCATATATGCACCTATATGTGTGCCTAATGGCATCACACCCTTCAGAAACACCTATAAAATATGTATGGGAAGAAGTTGTAATACCAGTGAGGAAGTTGTAATGCCAGTGAGGAAGCTCTGCTTATCCACACATTCATTCTTAACCCCAAAAGGCATCTTGAATGCAGCTTATGGGTGTATGGCAGATAGGAGGAAACTTAAAAAGAAATACTTTTAGAACCACCCTTATTCCTAAAGTGTTAGAATTTTAATTTTGGGACTGAAAATATTATTCTTCAAAAAACTCAATTTTTCCTATATTGCACAGAAAGGAAAGCATTTAAATGGATGGCATGTGCACTCCTTTTGGTTATAACAAGAAATGTTAGCAGCTCAAGAAAGCTGCTAAAATTCATTTAGCAAGTTAAAAACCCTTTAACTTGTGCTTTCTTAAACTTATTTATTGGACTTTTTCACCTTCACATATGCAAACTGATTTTTTCTTCTTCTGTCTTTGTACCCTGGAAGTCCTCCAAATGTGAGACCATCCCTGCTATGTCAATGTGCAGTCAAATATTGTTGTCTGTCTCTAAGTTGAAGCTGATTCCACTCCATCTGATTCTGTATCCTTATATCTCATGAAAAGTTCTTGAGACCTCATAGACCCTTTCCAAAGTCAGTTGCTGACAGTGAATAAAAAAATAGAAGCACCTGGGTACCACCCCCTGTTTCCAAAACCAGTTATATTCATCAAGTTGCACAATAAACACAACACAAACTGTCCTTAGTCCAATTTTTGGCATTAGATTCACAACTTTTCATTGTTTAGAAATAGAGAAAGGAAACTAGAAGGAGTCAGTGGGAGTAAGGTGGGGAAAGGGGGAGTTGTTTTCATGAAGTAAAAGTTGCTGCTTGGCACTTGCCTGGAAACTCTGCATTCTCATCCTCCATTTCAGAATTATATTTTTCCACAAGAGCGCAGCAGTCTGTTGACACAAACTTCTTTTTCGCACGTACTCTGTCTGCATGGTAAAGCTTGCTTGAAATAAAAAAGAAATCCACCAACAAATCTTAACATCAAGGAAACTGTAGTGGGAGGCACAGGTTAAACATTACAATCCTCTTCCTTTCCTTGCTTATGGGGTCATGTTCTGTTATCTATTTATTTCCTAAACAGATCGATACAGGTGAAAGTCATGCAGGGTTTCGACTTAGAATTATTTGACCAGGAATATTTGAGCATGCCATTCTTTCCTTAGCCAAATACAGTAAAATAGATGAACAAAAAACATAAAGCAATCAAATCTCTGTATAGATTTCCCATCTACTCCAAAACACTTAGAACTATTTCCAGGTATCCAAGTAGAGGTCCATATTAGCATCCAACAATGCAGAATGCAATTTATCCATAATCTTTAGACTGCCAATGAAAAAAAACACACACAACGTTCTAAGAAACTTCACTAAATATTTTTCTTTTAACATAATTTAATCTGACACAGTTTTACTCAGAAGCAGGATCCATTTCAACAAGATAAATCCTGTATTTATAGTAGTTTTCAATGAGTTAAATTGCATAATGCTTGAAATGTAAATAGTATTCTGCATAACTGGATTATTGTTTTAATGCAGTCAGGAGAAAGTAATAAATAAATCCTTACCTTGGACAATTTTAACAAGAAATGGAGGAAAGAAATTAAAGATAGCTGCAGAATCAAACCAATGTCCATCTGGAATGTGATTTCTTTAGGGAAAAAGGGTATAATAGCTTTTTTTCATGTCTTCATTTCTTCAATTCATTAATCCAGCAAAAAAGCCACCAACTTTCACAATACTTTGTCGTTCTTATTTTTCCTCCTCTCATTTCCCTTCTCCCAATCAGCTGAACAGATTTCTTTGCTTTGAAGGATTCATCAGTGTTCACACAGCTGTATCTCTGAAAAAGAACTCAAGTTATATTCCAGAGTTTGAGAGAGACAAGGATGATTAACGTTTTTTTTTCTGCATCTAACTGAAAAACATGCATTTTTAAAGACACAAATCTAGAAATGTGATTAAAGTGAATAGTATTATTGTCTTTGAAGGTTCAGCCCTAGCATTAGGTGGATCAGTGTTTCTCAAACTTGGCAAGTTTAAGATGTGTGGACTTTAATTCCTAGAACTGAAGCCCTACCATTAGGTAGAGCAACATTTCTCAAATTTGGCAACTTGGAATTGGGGGAAATCCACACACTTTAAAATTGTCAAGTTCTACTTCAAACATTGAAGTAGAGTGAACAATCTGCATAACTTAGCATTTACACCAAGACAAATTCCTTGTGTGTCCAATCACACTTGACCAATAAATAATTTTATCTATCTGTCTAACTTAGCAGATGCTGAAAGGAGATTGAGATAGGTATCATATAGATTTCTCTTGAGCCGTTCTCTTTTCAGTGTGATAAGAATTCTTATCATCATGGCATTAACATGGTCCAACTGGTTGGCTCAGCTACTTATGTTCTCTCAATTTTTCACATTAGATAGAGCAATCAGTCGGAAAGATACAAGACATCTTGTTCTAGATGTGTGTATCAGTCTGCATTTACTTAAACAAACAATAGGGTGGATTTCGGCACAGAAATGAGAGAATGGAGGAAGCTCTGTGTGTGTCATGCAATTCAAAAGGACCATTTTTCTCAGGCTTGTGTTATTGGCCAGGGTTAAAGGGGGAAAAAAATCAACTGCTCAGTTATGTATAAGGAATATCACAATGTCTTTTGCTATCTAGTAGTCTGAGCCAGCCTTGTAGTTCACTGTGTTGATTTCAACAACTTTGCAATGTTATTGAAAAATACAACTTACAATGAATAAGACCCTCAAGATTGGTAAAGCAGCTTGACATTTTCTCATACTTTCATGGGAAATAAAATTTTGTTTCGATGGATTTCTCATTATTTTAAAGAGTTCCTCTTATTGCATTGTTTTTGCAGTCAGAACCATATCCACCCTCAATAACATCCAGATTTAGATTTCTGACAGAATTAATAGTTTTGTGTTTGCCTGTATATTGTTAAAATTACAATGGTAGATGAATGTCACATTGGACTGAATCCTCCACAGGGGGCTTCAAATGATGGAAGCAGCATTATACCCTTTCATTGTTCCATCCTTTTTGTTGTCACAACATGGATCACACTTCTGCACAAATGGGTCAGAGCTTGAATTGCAAGGCTACTTTTGATGAAAGCATCAGATCCTGCACAGACCCTGATGCTAGCAGACTTCCAAGGTCAATCTGATAAGCATCTCAGTTCTAATTGAGGATCCCCAGGGCTGAGTAAAATGGCTTAGCTTTGCCCTGATTAGATGCTTTGTATGACGTGGGTAATGGAGGTCAAGAAGGTGTGTTACAAAACCTTGAAGAAGCTATCTATGAGGATGGCCCACTCTTGAGATCCTAACAGGTCCATCATTGTGTCTTGCAAAAATGATGGGGTTATTTAGTAATTTATGCTGAATTATAATACGGTGTCTCCAATGTGCAGTCAAATGTGCAGTCACTGTGAACCAAAAGTTATTCCACGATTTTCAAAACAAATTATGAAACAGGATTGGCCAGTGAACTACAAAATCCCCCAAAACAACCAAATTCTCACTTTATAATGGCATCTGAATGAGTATGGCTTTGTATTTTAAAGAAAAGTTTAAATTGTGTTCAAAGCACAATAAATGTGTGTTTTTACTGTTCGTTGCTAGCCATAATTCCTGGCCATTCAGTTTTTATTTTAGATTTGCTAGGATTTGCCAAATGGTTTGGTCTAACAAGGCAATAGATTTGGCTCTGATTCACAGCACAGCAATGGTGGGGAAGAGGGAGAAAGTAGAGGGATTTTATTAAATGGAATACAATTGCAAACATATACAAGGTAAAGGTTACTTTGTGTCCTTTCTGCCTTTCAGAAACCTTCAAAAACAACTAAAGTTCTGCCAATAGGCAACGCCAACCAATAGCAAATAGAGAAGTTGAGATAGTGGCAGATTTTATCTTTCAAGGGAGGCTCAATAATTCACAGTGACAATGATTGTAGTTCTGAAATGGTACTTAGGAAAAAGGCTAAGACAAATCTGGACAAAACACAAAAGGTTGAAAACATCACATTGTCATACGACCATGAAAACCCATCCACCAAAAGGCTGAATGAAAGAAAATTATTGATAATAATTGGATCACAATAACAAACTATTTAATACCAGATGAAGTAAGTCCAGGTTGCTCACTGGAAGTACTAATATGAAGCTACAGCTTACTTAGTTTGGAGACATCATGTGAATGCAAGAGTCACTGGAGGAAACCTTGATGTTTGGAAAATCAAATATAATTGAAGGTAATTTTTTTAAAAAGGCCACAAATGTCACTAGCATGGGCATTCTAGGACTCAGGTAATTCCTGGCCAATCATCTAGATAAAACGATGTTCTTCATATAAAGTCAGAAACAACTGAGTGGCTGAACAGCAGCAAAAATTGTTAGCCAGCCAGAGTTACCATGGTAGGATGGGTGGCCTATATTAATTGAATAAATAAAATTAAATGTGACCCTTGACCACTGAGAAAAGGAAGGTCAGATGCACGAGCCTTGATTTGTTGTGCTTAGTCAAAATTACTCTCAGTAAAAATGGAACTAATTTAGGGTAGATATATTGATGAAACAGGAAGTAAGGTAAAACTCCACTGATTATTTATCCTTCAGACCATTCAATATCAAAATACTGTAAGGTACTTTTTGGTACATTAAATATGCACACTATAATCAGAATGTCATCATTCCATGTAGTAAGCACAGAAGTGAATGATATGAGGATAGTTCAAAGAAGACTACTGAGTGACCAGATGGTTTGACAACAATCAGAGATTGTTCTAGCATAGGACTTTCTTAGTTTAAGGCTTTGATGTCTCAGAAGCTCCATCTGTATACAGCAGGAAATGATAATACAGGCAGGTTGTTCAGAAGTCAGAAATCAATTCAAGAGACCCTATTTAGATTGCTATTCCAGAAAGATGTCAGAAATCTGTTTGGATATATTTAAAATAATGGCACGTTTCAATTTCCATTTCATTAACCTCTCATTTTTTTCATAAAATATGAAAGCAATACAAAAACAAATATTTCCCTCGCAATTGCAAAATGTTCAAATATTGCAGTACAGATCAGTATACACCATTTTAAGCAGACAGCATTCCCTGCAAAAATGGCAGGGAAGGATCAGTTTCCATATATTTTAAGTTTTAAAAACATTAAGATCTTTGCACGAAGACTTTAGAAAGTGACTTAGGCACTTTACAGTAACCCTTAAATCTTTCCAATTTGATTTTCTGGAAGACGGTTTTCACACTATATCATGTTATTAATTAATTCAAACCAGTTGCCTGTTCCAAAGAAAGGTTGTATTGCTCAAGATTGAAGCAGGGTTCTGCTGTATAAATACTTACACCACGAATACCTGCTTGATTTAGGCCTTGCTTGAGAACCAATTTGCATTTCTTCCCCTGTGCATGCACTACTAATGGCTTTATCCATTCCCTTGAGATGATGCCTCCCCATAATTTTGAAGGTAACTTAGTTCCTTGTCTAAGTGCACATTTTATCATGGAAGATTTTTCTTCTCAAGAGACTCATAGGAAGCTGGGACCAAAATGTTCAAGATTTAACAGCAGAGCCTCTACTGAATTATCCATGCTTTACTTCTTCGCCCAATGCTAATCATATACGGCAATGCAAAATATATGGAACTAAAACATTTGCAACAGATAATCTGGGACAACAAAAAACGGGATGGAGTGGGCAGAGATTCATATGGTTCCAGCCCTACAGCTGTTGCGGAAGTTATTAAAAACATGGGTGTGCTCCCAGCCCTGCGGTTAGCATGGATGCCAAGTCTGTTAGTTTTTGCAGATTTGGGTGTTTCTATGTGTGTTTTATTATTTGGTTTTCTGTTTCTTTGTCTCTACTGTAACCTCACCTAAGAACTTGTGGAAGTTGTGTGGTCTCCAAATGGAATAAGTAAATAAACAGGCTCAAGTGGCTTGTTTAAAAATCTGCTAGGAAAAATGCCAGTGAGATGGTGAAGCATCCTCATTTCTGGAAAGTTCACTGGAACTCACTGGACATTAGCATTAGAGAGGATATCAGGTGCTTCAACTCTTGCCGCAATACTTCAAAAGTCATCACTTATGACCTTATTTGCCTATCTCAATCCAATAAAGAAATTAAATCACCAAAAACCATAGTGTTGAGCAAGATAGCAATGAAGTTTCTCAGACATCTAGGTAGAGTTGTCTGGAAGTTGAGTCATGGCAACCAGATTTCTTTTCTTGTTGGTTCAAAACATTTTGCTATTTATCCAAGGAGAACTAAAGAAGCTACTAGGACAAGCAGCAAAATATTTCAAGCCAACAAAAAAAGAAGTCTAGTGCCATGACTCAAATTCCAGATGATTGACCTTATGGATTAATTTTTGCAAGACCACTGTGAATGAACCTCTATAGATGCCTATTATTATTATTATTATTATTATTATTATTATTATTATTATTATTATTATTATTATTATTATTATTATTATTATTATTATTATTATTATTATTATTTTAATTAAAGGCATTCCAGATACCAAATCTGTAAAAATTTATTTGTTCCAGATACCAAATCTGTTAAAATTTAGTCTGTGTTATCATCAATGGAACAAAATCAGTATCTTTCTATGGATAATTTTGAGACCATAAACTGAGCTATAAATCTCAAAAACACATAAAACAATTTGAATAAGATCCCCTCTACACAGTACTAAAACCTTTGACCATAGTTATTTAGTTTCTTGAGCTACTATGCTTTTATAAATGCACTCATTTCTTAGTTCCAAATGTAAAACTCAGGTACTAGTGAAGTCTAGATCAGAGTTCAAGTAGATGCAAAATACAACTAAATGACTCAATATTTATTTATTTATTCGATTTATATACCTCCCCCCTCTCCCCGAAGGGACTCGGGGCGGTGAACAGCCAATAAAAACACCCATACAAAGTACAGTACACGAAATAACACAACAATATTAAAATTTAAAAGCTGAAATGTAATATGGCTCAATTAAAATATAAAGTAAGTATTAAAAAGATTAAAACCCAGTTAAAATTTAAAAAGCCCTAGGCCAGTCCGCCTGCCGAAATAAGTGCGTTTTAAGTAACCGACGGAAGGCCATGAGATCGGGGGCGGCCCTTACCTCCGGGGGTAATTCATTCCAGAGAGGGGGTGCTCCCAATGAGAAGGCCCGCGCCCTCGGGGTCGCCAGTCATCCAGCCGGCGGCACCCCGAGGAGACCAACTCTATGGGAGCGTACCGGTCGGTGGGAAGCCGATGGTGGCAGGAGGCGGTCTCGCAAGTAACCTGGTCCCGAGCCATGGAGCGCTTTAAAGATAGTGACCAAGACCTTGAAGCGCACCCGGAGGGCCACCGGGAGCCAATGCAGCACACGCAGAAGTGGCATAACATGGGAGCCCCTAGGTGCTCCCATTACCACCCTCGCGGCTGCATTCTGCACCAACTGGAGCCTCTGGATGCTCTTCAAAGGCAGCCCCATGTAGAGAGCGTTGTTTTAGCAAGACTCCATTAATCGAAGAACTCTTAAATATCTCAGTCCTTTGTAACTTTTCACCCAAGGCTTCCCATAGTCTGGTGGCTGAAGGTTAACTCACCTTCCATTCTTCCAAGGTCAGTAAAATGTGGACCCAGATTGTTGGAGGCAATATGCTGACTGTGTAAACTGCTTAGAAAGGGCTGTAAAGCACAATGAAGCAGTGTATAATTTCAATGCTATTGCTATCCTCTTCTTGCCACCTCTCATAGAAATTTACTTTTAAGCAACACCAACTTGGCCTGGACTTTTATAGAAACAAAAAGGGAAGAGATCAAATGCAAGAATGAAAAGAATGAAATGGCTCAGACAGCCCAACTGTCTTTAAATGTGCTATCAGATATGTACCAACCTTTAACATCTGTCCACCTATATCTGACTAGCAGAATACGGAACTTACTTTTCTGGTTAATCCAGTTAAGGTCTTTATTATTTTTTTAAATGACCTTGGAGTCCTACAGGACAAGCTATTCTAAAAACAAAGTAGAAATGACAATGCTTGATCTATTTCTTATACTCCGCTGCAAACCCATAAAGATAATAACAGCATGGTACTGTAATAGCAGATCATATCAAAAAGCAATAAAATATCTTGTGGTAGGGATTTCATGATTAAAAGGATATTTTTGCCTATACAATTTCATGGCCATAGGACCAGCATCCAGCATTATCCCTTTCATATCTGCATAAATCTCCAAATGTTTTTCCCCCCATGGTCAGATTGACCACAGGACTTTCTCCTGAGGACAGTAGTCAAGAAAGCAGCAGTTCTTTCTTCTGTTACAGCTGTATTAGCTCTTTTAATCTGCCCCTTTGCAAATATGTGTGGTAGAAGAATCCTATTTAACGGTGTCCATTTTAAGAATATTTATGTATGTATGTATGTATGTATGTATGTATGTATGTATGTATTTGTCAATTGCTTACAAGATGATAGGTATAAGTAAAACATAGTTATGAATACATGGATACATATAAGAAAAATAAAATATAAAAGAAACAATAGGACAAGGACGGTAGGCACGTTGGTGTGCTTATGCATGCCCCCTACAGACCTCTTAGGAAAGGGGTGAGGTCAAGAGTAGACAGTCTAAGGTTAAAGTTTTTGGGGTTTGGGGAAGAAACCACAGAGTCAGGTAGAGTATTCCAGACATTGACCACTCTGTTGCTGAAGCCGTATTTCCTGCAATCAAGTTTGGTGCGATTAACCTTGAGTTTGTTTCTATTGTTTGCTCTTGTGTTGTTATGGTTGAAGCTGAAATATTCATTGACAGGTAGGACATTGCAATGTATGATTTTATATACTATACTTAGATTGGACCGAAGGCGGCGTAGTTGTAGGTTTTCAAGGTCTAGAATTTCGAGTCTGGTGGCATAAGATATTCTGCAACAAGTAGAGGAGTGAAGAACTCTTCTTGTAAAATATTTCTGGACTTTTTCAACTGTGTTAATATCAGATACGTAATGTGGGTTCCAGACTGATGAACTGTATTCGAGTATTGGTCTAGCAATTGTTTTGTATGCTCTAGTTAGTAATGTAATATTACAAGAGAAAAAGCTACGTAAGATTAGGTTAACAACTCTTAACGCCTTTTTGGCTATGTAGTTACAGTGGGCTCTAGCACTTAGGTCATTTGAGATGAGTAGTCCAAGATCCTTGACAGGGTTTGGATCATCAACAAGGTCTTGATTATTCAGCCTGTATTTTATTTTCTGACTTTTTTTGCCAATATGTAGGACAGAGCATTTATTTGTTGAGATTTGAAGTTGCCATTTGTTTGACCATTCTGATACATAGTCAAGTTCTTTTTAAAGGGTAGCAGTATTGTCTGTGGTGTTGAATAGCTTTACATCATCAGCGAAGAGAACACAGTTGCTCTTGATATGATCACAGAGGTAATTTATGTAGAGTATGAAAAGAGTTGGTCCTAGAACACTGCCTTGGGGGACACCACTGTTGACAGGTACAGAATTTGATAGGACGCTCCCAATTTTGACCATTTGTTGTCTGTCTCACAGGATTGATTCTATCCAGCTATGCAGGTGTCCAGAGATACCATAAGATTTTAGTTTTAGGAATAGTTTGTCGTGTACCAGTGAATCAAAGGCTTTACAGAAGTCTATGTAGATTACATCTAATACTTTGCCCTGATCAAGTTATGTAGTCCATATGTTTTTGCAATGTAAGAGTTGCAGATTACATGATAGTTTTTTCCTAAAACCAAATTGTTTATTGGAGAGTAGGTTGTTTGTTTCTAAGTGGAGGATGATGGATTGGTTAATAATTGATTCCATGACTTTACAGGTGATGCAGCATAAAGAGATTGATCTGTAATTTTCAACTAGGCTGGGGTCTCCCTTTTTGAAGATGGGGATGACCGTGGCTTGAGACCATAGTTTTGGCAAAGAGCTGGTCCTGAAAGATTTTTCAAAGATTAGGCTTAGAGGTTCGGCTATGGCAGTGGATAGCTTTTTTAAAAAGTATGCACATATTCCATCCGGTCCAATAGATAGAGATGGTTTTAGATTGCGTAGTGCTTTTTCAACATTGTCTTCTGTAAAATCGATATGTATTAGATCATTGTAGTTGTCTGTGGTTCGACTAGGAAATACTGGGCATGATCCATTGAGCCAAAGAATGTGTTAAAGAGGTTGGCTTTAATAGTGTCGTCGTTGCAGTCTTTACCATTAGGTCCTTTCAGGGGTGGGATGGACCTTGAGTCTTTTAGTTTGTTGTTTACAAAATTATAGAAAGCACGGGTGGAATTGGTGTGTAGAAGGTTTTCTTCTTGTTTAATGTGATAATTGGTGCATTCAGTTTTTATCTGGTGGCATAAATTTTTGTATCGGCTTTTGAAGTTGGCAATGTGACCAGATTTGTTTTTCCGCCAAAGTGATTTCTTTTTGGATTGAAACTTCCTTATTTTGGGGGGTAATTTGTTTTTTTCTGGTTTTGGGAGTTGTTAATGGTACATATAGTTTGATAACTCTTTTGACTTTAAGTAAAAATATGTTGTAATGTTCTTCTACAGTATTCCATCCAGAGAATAGAAATTGCCAATCAAGGGATGAGAGATCGCTGTTTATAAGATCTTAGTTGCCTTTTTTGAAGTTATAATTGGGGATTCCGTTGTTGTGATGATTTTTGCATGGACGTATGTTGAGACAAAAGTCAATCATGTTGTGGTCACTGTTGGAAAAAGGTTCTTTAATTTATATTCTGTAAATTGAATTCAAACTATTGCAGAAGATGAGATCGAGGCAGTTGTTAAGTCTAGTGTTGTTGGTTATTAGTTATTCTAGTCCTAGATTTGTTACTGCATTGTAGAAGATTGCATGTGTGGGTTCAGTTGTACATTCGTTAAGGATCCAGTTAATATGAGGTAGATTGAAGTCACCAAGAAAGATAAAAGCGTGTGGGCAGGATGCTGCTCATGTCAGTAGTGTATTTAGCTTGTTTGCATGTTCGATGTCATAATCAGGGGCTCTGTAATATAGTAAGAACCAAAAAGTGATATTTAAGGACAGTTCACAGACGATGGTCTCAGGAATAGCAAGCTCCCGTGTAACTTGGATGCTTTTTAGATGTAGGGATTTTTTTATAGAAGATAGCAATACCACCTCCTCTATGGATTTTACGATCTGATCGGTAAACTTGATAGTCTCTTACTGTGGTAGTGGAGTCAGGGAGAGATGCGTTGAGCTATGTTTCACAGACAAATATAATGTCGAATTTAGCTGTATTTAGTAAGAGGAGAAATTCACATTTTTTGAAGTGTCAGAGATGTGTCAAAGAATGTATGTGAAATGCTGGCTTTTCATACCAAATCAGTAAATGAGAACTCAGCCTGAGAAAGACAAGGACACCTAGCATAACACAAGATAGTATCCACTATCAAACTGCAACTGTTACCTCAAGAAAATATGTCATGGGTAATGACATGTTACACAGAGTGCTTTTGTTTCCAGTCATTATTTCTATTAGTAAATTAACATCCAGAACATTGGGAAATTTTATAACGCAATAATAAATGACAGGAAGTGCATGAGATACCAAAACCTACAAAAATTACTGTATTGTAATGATTACAACTTTGGAATAAAATTTAAGGATATGTTTTATTCAATCCATAGATAAAGAGTTCACTGGAAGTTCACTGGATGACTTTTGGCTCCAGTGTGGAGAATTAAACAATGCAATTAGGGGTCACAATGTCTCCCTCCACTGCAGTGGAGAGAAGCGGCATACCACCAGAGCGCTTTCCAGATGGGACTTAGAGGAAAGCGGAGGCTCATGGCTGCTAAACTTCACTGTGCTGTGCTCTCCCAGCAAGAGCAGCGGCAGAGAAAAGCAGCTGCCAACCCGGAGAGCACGTGGAGCGGCTCTGTGAACGACTGAGGCTTGCCCAACACCAATGGCTAGAAGAAGCGACTGCAAGATCTGAGAGATGCTGGAGGTTCAACCTGGCTGCTTCTCTCCACTGCAGCGCTTTCCAAATAGGACTTCCCTGTGTCCATGCCACTACCACCCTATGCCTGTGCTGCCCCCCACCCCCACAGCCTTTGGTCGAGCATGGTAGGCCTCAGGCCAGATAAATTGCTTCAGCCTGGGGAGGGCATAGTTTGAGGGAAGAGCCAGGCCTGAAAGAAGTGATTGCTGTACTCTACTGTTTGGGAAAATGTATACTTCATACAAGAAAATAATTTGATTGCTTTTGAGCTTTCTTCATTTTCAGTAGGGTTTGAGAAGTGTTATTTGCTTCTCTGGCTCAGGCTCTGACAAATATTGATCCCACTTCTGATAAACAAAATAAACAAAGTTGTCTATGCTTTCTTCTGTTTCTCAGTATTGCTAACAATATGAAGAAGGGGCATCTCTCCCCCTCAAAAAATTCATTTTTTCTCTCTGCACTGTTGATATTTCTGTGTTTGGTTTTTCACTGTTGCAAGTTTAAAAATGAAGGATAAAGGAGAGAAAGAGGCCTAGATATTTAAAATGTAGCAATTTATTTGCCATATAAACCTTTGAGTATACTGCATATATCATATTTATCAGAATTAAAGCACTTACATATTTTAGTCTGAAAAATATATCTGTACACATTTAGGAGAGCAGATCTAAAAGAATATATTTGAAAGTATTATGTATACTTTAATTTATATCCACAATAAAAGGTGAACCTGAAACATGTAACAATACATAAAAAGTCATTTTCTTCTTGGTTGAAATTTTCCAGAACTGTAAAGTTTCTAGTTGTGGCTAATATAAGGGTTAGTCATAATGCTTTTTCTTTAAAGACTTCCATTCTAAGTAGCAGATTATAAGCCCCATTATGTAGAGAATATTCTCTCTTCTAGATCAAGGAATTGGTGCTTGTGTCAGTACTGTTCTTTTTTTAAAAAAAATGTGTTGACAACTTAGAGATCATCCTCTTGAAGTCTCTTCCAATCAAAAGTTGTATTCGGAGCCAAATAAAAATAATCTCGCTCTTGCTCTTTGCAAAGTTCTAGGAAAACCTACAAAAAGCAGACAATGTTTAATAGGTTAGTCAATGATGGATGAATAGTATAAGAGAAAACAGTTGCCTAATATTTATCTTTCCTAGGAAAATATTAGTTTTAATTCTTTTTGTAAAAGAAGGTTCTTTTGGCTGATGTAGCTGCATCATAAACATCGTTAGTACTCTGAAACATTTTCAGCCCTTTCTCAGTAAGATGAAGTGTCATCCTATCACTAGAGCGGGGAGGCAAGGCATATTGCAGGTCCCATCCCTAACAAGATACATCTGGCGCTAGAAGAAGGGCCTTCTCTGTGGTGGCTCCCTCCCTCTGGAACATCATCCCTCCAAAAAGTAGACTGGCCCCCACTCTGACACTCTTTCAGAAGGCACTGAAGACATGGTTCTTCCAGTGGGCCTGGGGAACCTAGAATGGGATGGAGCCCATTATATGGCTGGTATGAGAACATGTTGTCAGCAGGGTGGGAGGATGGGGATTATTATTTTATTATTTTTATTATTTATTATTATTTCTTTTATATTGTGTTTTTAATCTCCTGTAAACCTCTTGGAGTCACTGTGAACAAGTAGACGGCAATATAATTTAAAAAGAAATAAATAGGTAAATCAAGGGGCCTGTCATCCAGCACTATATCATCAGTTGGTTTATCTTGTCTATCCATATGGTTTTCTTGATAAAATACATGAGTGATTCCCCACTGACTACTAAGAAGCAGTAGGAAGCAGATCTGCTTCCAAACATCTTTCTAGGTCACTATGGTCAGATACAGGGGCTGCTTTGGATTGACCTTCATGCCTTGAGCAACTCTATGGAGAATATAGGGTCACTCCATAGTAGAACATATGTTCTTCCTGTTTATTGCAAGTGTTCTTCACTTGCACCCCTCCCAGGAGCACCCCTGCCATGATAAGGCTGCAAGATCTGGTGGGGGGAAGGTAATCCTCACAAATTCTATCAGATAAGGGTATTATTTAAAGGGATTACCTGTTCCAAAGTGTTCAAAGAAAAGCTGTACTCCTCAAGATTGAACAGTTGTTTCACTATGTAAGGGGGAAAAAAGTAGGCTTGGTTGATTTAGTCTTGCATGGAACATTTTTACTTGTCTTTTGTGCATAGCATATTCATTCCCTACTCAACACCCATATAGCAACTACATAGTCACTACTAGTGACAATCAGGCTAAAGATTAGAACTGTGCATACTTTGAAATTAATTCGGAACATAAGCTTTAGACCTCACACAACTATGAACACCCAACTCTGTGCTATTTACTAAAGCAGCCTGGCTTCTTAAGTCTGAAAAAATGCTGTGTCTGATTAAGTATCACATTCATGAGTCAACTCTTTAAAGTAGCAGCATCCTTTTTCAGACTTGTGCAGCACCCTGAAAATAATGGGTTGTTTTAAAGCATTGCAGGGAGCTGCTATTCCTTGTAAGGCCCAGTTTGCAAAACATTTCAAAAGACTAATGGTGCTTTAAAATATGATTGGGCTGCTGTAGCATTACTTTGCAATGTTTCATTTCTCTGTCTATTCATTTGTCTTAAACATAATCGTAACATAAACATAATTAAGAAATCTAGTCATTCTAAAGGCAAGTTATCAAATAAAGTTAACTGTAAGAGTGCATGATTCCTCTCAGGGTAAGGGGTATTCCCCAGAATGAACCGCATAATAGAAACCACTTAGTAGGCAAAAGAGCATAAGATGTCAATAGGGAATGATAAAACATCATGTTAATAAGGAGTGAACCTGGGAGTTTATAGCTGTGTTTACCTCAGCAATAAGGACAGAACACCCATATAGAGAGATTCAATTTCCTAAAAGTTCCAGTTTTAAATCTTTAAAAGGTGGCCCTTTTACTAATAGCGGTCTGTACTGTGTTTATTTGCCTTCTTGACTTGCTCCTACTGACTTTTGAAAACTCGCTGAAGGACTGAATTTCTGAAGTAAGATCTGCCATGCAGATCTATTGCTATCATTCCTCTGGACTAAAAAAAATCCAGAAATTTGCAGATTTATTCCTGCTGACTAACATTACCACTAGGGAGGAAACTTTGGGCTTGTAATGAAAACTTGCACCTGGTTTGGGAAATCCTACAGAGACTCTAAGCTGCACAAATTGAAAGGTGCTGCAGTAAACAAAATATTTCAGCTGATATCTGAGTATTATCTACACACATTGTATTCAGTTTGTTTCTGTCCTCAAGAAAATCACACATAGTTTAACATTTGTATGTTTTCTGGAACATGGACTAGGAGTCATTTCTTTCTTTCACAGTTATCTTAGTAGTCCAAAGAGAGAAAGTTTTCCATTGAATAAATCTTACAAGAAGATGGGAAGTTTGGGTGTATATGGTTCTTTTAAAATATTATAATCTCTTCTTAATTTTCCATCAGTTTGAACAAATATCACATTCCAAGATGGTGAATGAAATTAGAATTCATAGATAAGGAGAAAAATAACTAGTTCCTGACTTTGATCGTGAATGGTGAACCTGCAGTTTTGGACTGCTTCTTAAGTACTTACAGCTCATCCTCAAGTTACAACCATTCGTTTAGTGACCATTTGAAGTTACAATGACATTGCAAAAAATATGACTTATGAATGTTTTTCACCCTTCGGACCATTGCAGCATCTTCATGGTCACATAATGAAAATTCAGACAATTGACAACTGCCATGTATTTATGATGATTGCAAATAAATTCAAATTTCACACTGTTGATGGATATCCAGAAATGCTAAAGATTTTTTTAAAAAAATCTGATAGATGAGAAAATTATTTTTCCTTCATGCAAGAAAAGGATCAGATAATGCCATCTAATTTGAAGTTTATGTTTTCACATTTCATAATATTTGGAGACATACCTTTTTCTAGCAGGGAAAAAGCTTTAGAGAGAGGCAGTGCATCTTCCATTGGAATCTTGTAGACCAACAAAGTGGATATCCTAAAAACAGGTGAAACCATAAATATCCTAAGGGGAGGAGAAATAATAATACCACCTCCGATGCTGCTTATTACAACTTGAGTCAGCCCATTCAAACTGATCTTCCTTGGGAAAATTATTGGTGGTTCCCTACTTTCTGAAAATGAGAGGGGTTGTGTCTCTGTGGTGGCCTCAATATTACGGAATAGCCTGCTCCTGGAAACCAGTTTAGCTTTTTCAGTGATAATGAGGAAGTATCACACTGGAGGAGGTTGATTTATTAAGACGCAATCCCACCTTCCCCCCCATCTGGCTGATATTCTTCTCCATCTTGTAACTACTTTGATTGTGCTTTCATTTTATCCCTGATGTTTTTAATTTTTTGATGCTGTAAGATGCCAAGAGTGGCTTTAAAACAAGATGGCAGCAAATAAATTTAATCATAAAGAAAAATTAATACTTTCTAGAAGTCAATTAAAACCAAGACATTATACAATAATAAACAATAATTTGTATTGCTGATAATTCTGACCTATTGACTATTGGGCAAAGTGACCCAATTTCTATATATAGAAATTTTAAAAATAAAGGTGCAGTTTGTCCGGGGAGGAGTAACAAAGATTTTATTTATTTGAGGACGGCGGAGCTGGCGTTCCGGGGGTACGACGCATGGACTTGATACTCCAAGTTCGCCTTCGATATCTCTGCTGTTGGATGGTTCCAATGAACCCAAACCATCCCGTAGAGATGGTGATTGATAAGGGCATGTCCTGCTGATCCCAGGGACACCACAAAGTCCCTGGTAGATCCAGGAGAAGCCGTTTTTGCTGGTGGCGGAGAGGCAGCCATTTAAGCATTCTGGACTGCTCTGGAATGGAAGAGAATGGTAGAAAGTGTGTCAGTTTGGTGAGATGAATGTTTACTTACTATTTTTTGGAGAGAACACCCTAAAAGACTTAAAGTGAAATCAAAAATGAAGAGAAAAGAGGTCAAGCGGTGAGATTAAGCTAGTTTAAACTGAAGGGTTTTTCCCCCTTTTTATTGGAATTTGAAATTTGGCAAAGCTGCTCAATTTTAAACTGGACTGGTCTTTTTTAATTTTTTATTTTCTTTAACAATTTTCTTGAAAGTCTGCTTTGATTAAGATTCTTCTTTCTTATTTGAGATTTACTTCTTTCCCTTTTTTTTTAAAAAAAAAGTTTTTTTGTATCTGTTCCTGGCTTTGGATATATGAGGGGAAGTGAAAGTGAAGGAAAATAAGTAGCACTGCCATCTAGAGGCTTGGATATATTGTTTTCTTTTCTTTCTTACTTGTTTGTGTATTGGTGTTACATTCAAGGACTCTTGAGCTTTTTACTGAAAAAGATAGTGGGATGAGCATGGCAGATTATTTATACAGGTGCTCTTCTGTGGAACTATAGATAGCCAGAGTCTGGAGCTGAAGTTGAAAGAAAGAAGATTGAAGTGACCTTGAAAATACTGGAACTGGAAAGTTTGATTTGATTTACTAAAGAACTTTGGATATTAAGTGGCAGTGGCTTGCTTTTTGTCAGAATTGTTTGCTATTCTTTTTTTTTTTAACTTCCCCTCTAGCTGGATTTTTATGTTTGGATTTTAGCCATGGAATCCAGGAATTAAATTATATTCCCCTCCCCCCCTTTTCCTTTTGTTTCCATTTTTTTATTAAGGGGAATATGTAGACTATTATTTTTTAATTTTTTCTTCTTTCCCTTTACCTTTTTAAAAAAATCTTCTCTACTTTTTCACCCATTCTTATTTTTACATTTTTTTTCTCCCCCCCTTTTTTTTGCATATTACAGGAACCAATTGGATTAAGGTATACAAGTGCCTGAAGATTTTTCCCCTCCGTTTTTTATTTTTTTTAATATTTTTTATTGAAGTGGCAGTTGCTTGCTCTTGTTTTCTTTTTTCCTTTCTTTTTTCTTTTTTTATTGCTAAGTATTACAAGATGAGTGGAAAGACAACAGCTCCAGCTTCTTCAATACCAATAGCTTCTTCTTCACCATCTGGAAGACGATGATCAATACAGATAATATTACAACAGGATAAAGAGAAGGAAATGACATTGCAGATGATTATGCAAGGAATCCAAAAGATTGAAAAGAGAATGGAGAATATTGAGCAAAGAACTGAAAAGACAGATGAGAAAGTAGAGAATATTCAACAGATGATGATGAAATATGAGGATAGATTTAAGAAAATTGAAGAACAAGATATACAAAGAGATAAGAAAATTGGAGATATTGGTACTCGATTGAGCGAAGTTTAAAAGGGCAGGAGTGGACCATTGGGATGGGAAATTGATAGATAAGAATTTTATCTGAGATTCCAAAATATAGAAGAAGAAAAGGGTAAAAATCTTGCTGAAATAATGATAGAAATACTGGCAGAAGTGTTAGAAATAACTAAAGAGAAGATGATGGATGGGATGGATGAAGTGTTCTGTGTCTATACAAGATATGCAATGAGAAACAAGTTACCAAGAGAAAGTCACATCAGATTTACTAAGAAAACTATTAAAACACAGATACTGCAGGTGGCAAGAGAGAAAACATTAAAGTACAAAGATAAAGAAATTGTGGTGCTGAAACAGGTACCAAGAAGAGTAAGAGAGCTGAGAAGAGATTATTTATTTTTGACTAAAGAGTTACTTAAAAGAGGAGTAAATTACAGATGGTTGATACCAGAAGGTCTCTTGTTCACCTGGCAGGAACAAAGACACGGAATTGATGCAGTTGAAAAAGCGGAGCTATTCTATCTAGAATATCTTATACAAAAGGAGGAAGATACAAGAAAAGAAGAGTCACTAATCGAATTTCCAGAGGAGTGTATAGCAGTAATTGAAAAAGAAAAAGAAGGTGCAGTAGGTGGTATACCCAGAGAGCAACGAGAACTAAGATCTACTACAGCAAAAAATCTTCCTATAAAGTCTAATATGGATGAAAGAAAATTGATTGCAATTAACATAAATGGACTTAATTTAGTTATTAAAAGAAGAAAAGTATTTCATAAATTAGAGAAATTAAAGTTTGATATAATCTGCCTACAAGAAGTAGATATTAAAAAAAACATGAATATATATTGAAACAAAAAAAAATTAGGGAAATTATTCACATCATTGACACAATGTAAAAAAAAAGAGGTGTGGTCTTATATATCAGAAATGCAATTCCGGCAGAACCAATCTATATAGATGATGATGGAAGGATTTTGATGGTGGAAATAATGGACTATAATGTAAAAACACTTTTAATAGCAATTAATGCTCCAAATGATAACCAAGAAGAATTCTACAGGAAATTACATATGAAAATAATTGAACTGGTCTATGTTAATATTTGCATGATAGGAGATTTCAATGGAATAATTAATGATCAATTGGATTATAAAACACAAATCAACAAAGAAAATTAGAAAGACATTACCAAAATCCTTCTTTCAAATGATAGAGGAAATAAACTTAAAAGATGCATGGAGAGAGAGAAATGTGGAAAACGAGCAATATACTTTTTATTCAAACAGATATGCATCATAGTCTAGAATAGATATGATATGGATGTCAGCAGAACTACTTTCTAATATACGAGAAATTGAAATAGAACTAAACACTTGGGCAGACCATAACCCAATAACAATTACTTGGAAAGGACAAAAGAGGAGATCTAGATGGACTTTAAATAATACAATATTAAAGGAAAAAGACTTTAAACAGAAAATTGAGAGAAAACTGGTTTTCTTTTTTAAAGAAAATAAAAAAGAGGATACATCTCTACAGAATCTCTGGGACACGATGAAGGCCTACACAAGAGGTTTGATAATAGATTATACAAGGAAAAGAAATATAAAACAGAAAAAGACTTTCAAAATACTGGAAGATGACTATAAGAGACTAAAAAAAGAATTACAGAAATTTCCGCAAAAAAAAAAGACATTAAAATTAAAATAAACATAATTAAACATAAAATGGGACTAATGGAAAAAGAGGAATTAGCACAAAAAAATAAAAAAGCTAAACAGAATTACTTTGAAGATGCAAACAAACCAGGCAGATGGTTAGCCTATAAACTGAGAAAAGACAGAGAATCAAGAAGGATTAGTCAATTAATAGATGAAGATGGACATGTTTGCTATGGAAATGAGGAGAAAAAAAAATTATAAAAGATTATTATGGAAAACTGTATTATCAAGAAAATATTCAAGAAGAAAAAATTAAGCAATACTTACAGAAAGCAAAGTTACCCCAGATACCCAAAGATCTTGAAACAATGTTAGAAGGGAACATAACGATGATGGAATTAACAGAAGCCTTAAAAAAACAGAATGCTGGAAAAACACCAGGTCTAGATGGATTGCCAGCAGAATTTTATAAGACTTTTCAGGAAATATTGAATCTACAATTACTAAAAGTCATGAATCAAGCTATGTCAAAGAAGAGAATACCCAAAACATGGTCAGAAACATATATTACACTTATACCCAAGGAAGACACAGACCTGCAGTAAGTTAAAAACTATAGACCTATATCCCTATTAAATTCAGACTATAAAATTTTTGCTTCAATCCTGGCAGAAAGACTGAAAAGATATTTAGATAATTTTATTCATGCTGATCAAAATGGATTTCTGCCAAAGAGACAAATTAAAGACAATATGAGAATAATTCTGGATACTTTGGAATACTATGAGGCACATCCTGAAAAGCAAATGGCTTTGATGTTTTTAAATGCACAAAAAGCCTTTGACAATTTGAGTTGGCGATTTATGTTATTGCAACTGATACAAATGGGCTTTGGTAAAAAATTTATGCAAACCATTGAAACGGTATATCACAAGCAAACTGCAAAGGTCATGATAAATGGAGAATTAACAGAGTCTACAAATATAAGAAAAGGGACTAGACAAGGTTGCCCACTGTCACCTCTGCTGTTTGTGTTAACATTGGAAGTGTTGAATAGGGATATTACAGCAGAAAAAGAAATAAAAGGAATGAAAATTAAAAAGGAAGAATATAAATTGCAAGCCTTTGCAGATGACCTGGTATTTATATTAGAGGATCCATTGGAAACAGCATCTAAATTAATAGAAAAGATAGAAGAGTATGGAAAAGTAGCAGGCTTGAAAATAAATAAAGATAAAACAAAGATATTAACAAAGAACATGTTAGCAAAATGAAAGAAAGAGTTGGAGGAAGTTTTAGAAATACAGGTCACAAATAAGGTTAAGTACTTAGGGATATATATTATACCAACATGTAGTACATTGAAGGAAGATAATTACTTTAAATTCAAACAACAGATTGTGACAGACTTGACAAAATGGGAAAAGTTACAATTATCATTGATTGGGAGAATATCTACAATTAAGTTGAATGTATTGCCTAGAATTTTATATTTATTCCAGACAATTCCAATTCGATTAGGGAAAGAGTTTTTCGAAGACTTAAAAAAATTGTGTTGAAATATATTTGGCAGGGTAAGAAAGCGAGAATAAAACTTAAACTGTTACAAGATGCAAGAATAAGAGGAGGGTTTGCTTTGCCCAGCTGGGAATTGTATTATCAGGCAACAAACCTGATGTGGGTAAAGGAATGGATAACATTAAGGAACAGTAGATTATTAACTTTAGAAGGACATGACTTGCTGTTGGGATGGCATGCTTTCCTTTGATATAAGGGAATTAAAACACAGGAGTATTTTAGAAGAGATTACATTTGAGAGGCATTGTTTTTGGGAGAAGATAAGAAAGCAATATTACTTAAAATTCCATTATGGATATCTACCATTGAAGCCTTTCCTTACCCAATAATATATAAAAAGGAACAAACAGTTAAATATGGTGAGATATTGAATGAAAAGGGTGAACTTAAATCTATGTAAGCGTTGGAAGAGCAAGGTATAAAAATGAATTAGTTTTCATATTTGCAAATACAATCTAGATTTGATAAAGATATTAAATTAGAAGGTATTTATAAGTTGACTGACTTAGATAAAATCTTGGTAGGTGCTGATGAAAATGTAATTTAAAAACTTTATGAACATTTACTAGAATTTAAATTGGAGGAGGAACAAGTTAAAGAAATGATTGCTTGGGGAAAAATTTTTGGATATGGGATTGATTTAGAGAAATGACAGAAATTATGGTCTCAAAATTATAAAAATGTCAACTGCTTATAAAGAAAATTTGTATAAGATGTTTTACAGATGGCATTTACCCCTGACAAGAATTGCGAGAATGTTTAAGAATAAATCAGATAAATGTTGGAAATGTCATGAGATACCTGGTTCATATTACCATATGTGGTGGATGTGCTTGTACACAAAATGATATTGGACTAAAATCTACACATGGTTGGAAAAATGATAAAATAACATATAGACTTTAAGCCAGAGATATTTTTATTGGGAATTATACCGGAAATGTACAATAAAGAATTGAAATATTTGATTGTAAGTATATTAACAGTGGCTAGGATTGTATTTGTTAAGAATTGGAAAAATGAAAAAATAGCTATGCAGGAGGAAGTTATTAAGAAAATTATGGACTTTGCTGAAATGAGTAAATTGACATTTGAAATCAGAGAACAAGAAGATAAACCATTTTATATGATATGGGATTTGTTTTATCAATGGTTGGATAAAAAGACATGGTAATGTAATATACTAGGAAATCTTGTAATAGAAGTTTAATAAATCAATATAAAATATAATATAGATATATATAACCATTGGATGAAAGTATAATATAAATTTCATAATAAAATCTAGAATATCTCATATAAAATGATGGAATAAATAGTTTAGTCATGAATAATTAATAACTGATAAATATATAAGCATATGTTAGTTTGTTAAATTAGTGAAAATTTTTATAATTACAGCACAAAAGATTTGTAACCAACTGACACACTGTATGTATATAAAATGGAAGATGGGTTTATGTTTTTATGTTTTGTCTTAAAAAAATTACATATATTAAAAAGATTTTATTTATTTGTATCCCACTTTTTTAATTTTAACAAATAACTCAAGGTGACGAACATAATCAACACACTTTCTTCCTCCTATTTTCCCCACAACAACAGTGTGTGGGTTGGGCTGAGAATGAGTGACTGGCCCAAAGTCACCCAGCTAACTTTTATGGCTAAGGCAGGACGAGAACTTACAGTCTTTCACTTTCTAGCCAGAAGACCAAACCGGCTTTCCACATTACATACATCTACATCAGTGGTGGGATTCAATTTTTTTTTTTGCTACCAGTTCTGTGATTGTGGCTTGGTGAGCGTGGCAGGGGAAGGATACCATAAAATCTCTACTCAGAGGTGGTATTTGCCAGTTCTTCAAACTACTCAAAATTTCCGCTACTGGTTCTCCAGAACTGGTCAGAACCTGCTGAATACCACCTCTGGTCTCTACCTTTGCCACAATATGGCAAATAATTTTGAGAAGCAACTACATCTACCAGGCAAAACATACAGCACGACCATCTGGATCAAAGGTACGAATTTGTCCTCAGAAGCAAAATCTTTCTAATAGGAGATTAAATTTTAAAAAAGGAATTTTATTCTTCAGTTAAGCCATCCCAAAAGCACCATGATTTCCATTTCAAACAATTTTAAGCATTCATTGAAGTTGTAGATAAATGTTGTACCTTTCTTGACGAGCTGCTTGTGGGAACATTTTTAGAATCTGAGTATTCACAACATCTCCTTGTTCTACCCCCTTTACTTTTATTTGCAGCAAATAATTTTTTCCAAATTTGCTTTTCAGGTACTGAATTGAACCCAGGCACCTGCCAAAACAAAATATCAGCATACAATGTAGGGCATCAAATTGTTATTGGGTAACAGTGTTCTGATCCATGCCCCATAGGCTGATTTTAAAAGATATCAGGCCACTGAGCTTCCAATGACATTGCTAAATTCATGTAGAGAGGAGAAAGGATTAAGTGCATGGGAGTACAAGGAGCATGGGATCTTGTGCTCTTCTGTAACCACTGACGATGTTATGTAGTTCGGTAATGAAATATCTGCAAGAAAACAACATAGAGCATCAAGAACCCTTCAGTTCAAACCTGAACTACAAATATTCTCTTCTATGAGATCTTCTAGCATTTGAGCTGTCAGGCAACAATTGCAACTGAAGAGAGGCTGGGAGAGATGCCTTTAAGTCATACCCTATTTTCCATTGCATTCTCATGTGCCTCAATCCATGTTATATCTGATATTTGGAATCCTGCTATATTTTGATATGTTTTTTTCCTTACCTTTTCAATCCAATTCACATCTAAGAACTCTCTGTTTTGAGTGAGGTGGACTAAATAAGACTGGCAGTTTGCTTTGCAAATTTACAGGAATTTCCTAACTAAAAGATGGCTTGCTGAAAGTTGACAGACTGGGATTCAACTCATAATACTAAAACTAGTAAGAACATTCTGAAACCCCCATTATTATGTGGAAGTGAGAATTAAGAATGTCAAGAGAGATATTTCAGTAAGTTGAATGTATTGTAGTTTAAGAACTATAAGTTTTTTTAAAAATGAGGATTTTTTAAAAAAACAGATTGAATATATATTTTACTACTAATCATATATGACAAAAGGACATAAACCAACATTATAAACACATTTTTCTGCAGTTATAAATCTGCAGAATGACAACAGAGTGCTCCTGAGTGAAACAATGGCAGCTGCAAGAAATTTTGCAAGAAGTTGGAGATGTTAAGATTTCATTATAATGGCATAAAACAAATAAAAACCTGATTGGAACATGTGCAACGTAACCCGTATAAGTAGCCCCATGGCAACATAACTGGCAAACAAATTTAACAAACAAATGAACATGTGCAGAGGTTATAAGGGTGAGGTCCACATTGTATAAATAAGACATGGGAGGAACATGTGGAGTAGGAGTTTCTCCAGATCACAGCAACAGGTTTGCTTTGCAGAAAAAGAGCAAAACATCTTCTCTGCAATATCACAAAGGACAAGCCATGAAAGCAGGCCAAAGAAAGAGACTCTACTGTGTGTAGGATAGATAGCACAACATAGGTTATTTGATGGAGAGAAGGGTTTCTCGTTTATATTCCTCCAGTATTAATTATTTAGATCACTTTGGAAACTGGAGACTAAAACATATGAAAAATGGTTACAGGAACTGGGCTTGGCTAATCTAGTGAAGAGAAAGACCAGGGGAGACATGATAGCAGTCATCCAATATTTGAGGGGCTGCCACAGGGACGAAGGGATCAAGCTATTTTCTAAAGTGCCTGTAGGCCAGACAAGGAACAGTGGATGGAAACTGAACAAGGAGAGATTTAACCAGGAAATGGGGAGAAACTTTCTGACAGTGAGAACAATCAACCAATGGAACAGCTTCCCCTCAGAAGCTGTGGGAGCGCCATCACATGAGACTTTCAAGAAGAGATTGGACCTGCAATTTGTCAGAAATGGTGTAGGGTCTCCCGCTTGGGTGGGGGTTTGGACTAGATGACCTACAAAGTCCCTTCCAACCCTGATTATCTGTTATCTGTTATATCTAGGAGCTGTGGTGGAGCAGTGGTTAGAATGCAGTACTGCAGGCTACTTCTGCTGACTGCTGGCTGCCAGCAGTTTGACAGTTCGATTGTCACTGTTACCTATTTGCAAAGATGTACTGAACATAAGGTGCTGGAGTATGACTCTTAATAGTCTCGTACCCAACAGAGCTTGACACTATAAATTGCCTTGGCATAGATCATTGTCGATTCTAATTTTCCTAGAAAAGGAAAAAGTGTCAGAAAGGTTTATGATGGATAGAGAATCACTTGAAAGATGAAGCTTAAGCCAAATATAGAGCTGATTTTCACATACCAGCAGGATTATCCCCGTTTTCAAATTGATTGTAAAGGTTGAAGAGCAACACAGAACACAAAAGAGCACTCTTCGGAATCTAGACTGGCTTTAGCACTATTGTTAGCCTCATTGGAAATAGATTAAATTTGTTCATACCAGATACCAAAAAGTTAAAATTCTATACCAAGGTATTTGAAGGATGATATTTGGACTACAATGTTATTGTTTATCTGCCACTAAAGTTTGTATTGTTCAAGTTCTTTTCCATAAGAACAAATCCCATTATTTTGGTTTTGGTGTAGTTTTGTGTATCTTAACTTCCTACGATGTATCACTAGGGCTTAGAGACCTAGTCAAAGAAAAAAGTCACATCATCAGCATAAAAAAGAACTGCTAAATTGTCCACCATAGGGTTAAGGAAAGTAGAATTCTTTTTAGTTATGGTATACACAATTCAGCTATCTAAACATTAAGTAGGAAAGGGGCTAGAATACTGCCTTATTTCTTTCTTTTTTCCTAAATGGGAATATCAGCAGATAGTTGTCACAACAAATTTAACTTGCGTAACTCATTTTGGGGCAACGTTCCAATTAAACAAACTAACATCTGTTCTTCAATAGAACATTTGAAGTTTGTTTTTGATTAATCAGCAAAATAGGAGAAGAGTATCCATCAGACCACACAGCAGGAGATCATCTGTGATAACATATTTTGTGTACACTGCTGCACTTTCCATTAGCTACAACTTCTGAATAATCTTCAAAGTTAACGTCAGAGGACGCATACAGTAAAGTCTGTATTCTTTTTTCATGGAGAAATTCTTCGCATATGAGAATCAGTGCACATAGAAGGTTTCTCCTATAAATACAAATTACTAAGTGCATTGCCACAACTTTCTTCAAAGTAATGCTTGAAAGTGTTGTGGCATTCAAGAACTCCATTATTGCTTACTCTATTTCAGAGTTTGAACTTCATCCACCATAACCAAGAAGAGAAAAAGTACAAGAAAGTCCTATGTGCTCAACAAAGAAAGCATCCACTGGAAAACCTACCTGAGCTGTCCAGACACCATGATAGCTACTCGGTCACACACTGCCTCTGCTTCCTCCATGTGGTGAGTTGTCAAAATGGCACCTTCATCCTTGTTCTGCAACATGGTGTGAATTGCTCTCCTAAAGAAACCATTCAGCTGATGAAAATGAAGGAAACCTGAATTCTGCTATGATTCAACTTTAATTGATGATTGGAACATCCAAGCCAGAACACTAAAATGCCTGAATCTAATCCCAATAAATCTAAATGAGCATAATATAAAGAGGTATAAAGAGATGGATGAGAAATCAGGACAAGTGCCTCAGCTTGTGCATCGCTCTTATGGAATATGGTAAAAGCTTGCTTCTTTTCCTTAGTGGTTAGATTGTGTATTTTTGAAATAGGCAAGATTAAGATTAATGCATTATAGTCAGAATTTCATGGATGTATCAGGAATGTGAACAAAGCAGCACTAGATCCATAGGATATGTAACTATTCCTAGCTCTTAAAGTTAAAGAATCAATTCTCAACAAATGAACCAGCAAACATGTGAAAAACTTAAAAACATCCCTGGCTTCAGCAAACCTCCTTCCCAGGCAGAAGGAAATCAACAACTAGCAGATGACCTGAATGTGTTTTACTGCAGGTTTGAAAAGAAACTACAGCCACCTATCTCCACAACCCACATCTCAAACACACCAACAGCCAAGCCTCCTACAACTGGCCCCAATCCATTGGACTCACAACCTCTGGTGATCACAGAAAAAGAAGTGCAAGATCTATTACACAGACAGAAGCCAGGAAAAGCACCAGGGCCAGACAAGATAACTTCTTCTTGCTTAAAAGTCTGTGCTGAGCAATTGGCCCCCATCTTCACCCGAATCTTCAATAGATCACTAGAGATGTGCTATGTTCCTTCCTGCTTCAAACGTTCTACCATCATCCCAGTGCCAAAGAAGCCCTCCATCAAGGAACTGAATGACTACAGACCAGTTGCTCTAACATCTGTAGTTATGAAAATCTTTGAAAGGCTTGTGCTGTCCCACCTGAAAACCATCACAGATCCCCTGTTAGATCCCATGCAGTTTGCATACTGAGCAAATAGATTGATAGATGATGCTGTTAATATGGCTCTGCATTACATCCTACAACACCTCGAATCTCCAAATACCTACGCAAGGGTCCTCTTTGTAGACTTCAGTTCACCATTCAATACCATCATTCCAGACACTCTTCTAAGTAAATTAAACCAACTAGCGGCACTTGAACACACTTGTAAGTGGATCATAAGCTTCCTAACAGACAGGAAGCAGCAGGTGAAGCTAGGTAGAATCACATCCAATACCTGTACAATCAGCACAGTGGCCCCCCAAGGCTTGTGCTATCTCCACTTCTCTTCTCCCTATATACCAATGACCGCATCTCAAATGATCCATTAAAATACTGAAGTTTGCTGATGACACAACAGTGATTGGTCTCATTCGAGACAACGATGAATCTGTATATAGACAGGAGGTTATACAACTTGCCTTGTGGTGTAACCGGAACAATCTGGAACTGAACTTACTCAAAACCGTAGAAATGGTGGTAAACTTTAGAAGAAATCCTCCCATACTAGCACCTCTTACAACACTAGACAACACAGTATCAACAGTAGAGACCTTCAAATTTCTAGGTTCTACTATATCACATGACCTAAAATGGACACCTAACATCAAAAATGTCATCAAAAAAGCTCAACAAAGAATGTTCTTTCTGCGCCAACTCAGGAAGCTCAAACTGCCCAAGGAGCTGCTGATCCAGTTCTACAGATTAATTATTGAGTCTATCATCTGACCTCTATAACTGTCTGGTTTGGTTCTTCAACCCAGAAGGACAGACACAGACTTCAGAGGATAATTAGGACTGCAGAAAAAACAATTACTACCCATCTGCCTTCAATTGAGGACCTGTATACTGCACGAGTCAAAAAGAGGGCTGTGAAAATATTTACAGACCCCTCACATCCCGGACATAAACCGTTTCAACGCCTTCCCTCAAGATGACACTATAGAGCACTGCACACCAGAACAACTAGACACAAGAATAGTTTTTTCCCGAAAGCCATCACTCTGCTAAACAAATAATTTCCTCAACACTGTTCAACTATTTACAAAGTGTACACTACTATTACTGTTAATCTTCTCATCATTCCTTATTACTCATCCACTCCTATTTGTGATTGTAGGACTGTAACTTTGTTGCTTGTATCCTTACAATTTATATTGACTTTTTCCTAGTATGATTTGATTGTTGATTGTATCCTATGACTATCATTATGATTCTTGATCCTTAATGAATGTACCTTTTCTGTATGTATACTGAGAGTATTTACACTAAGACAAATTCCTTGTGTGTCCAATCATACTTGGCCAATAAAGTATTCAATTCAATTCAATTCAATTAAAATAATTTCAAAAGCAATTGCAAAGAGTCATGCAAGTATGCAAGAATGATAGTCAGTATAGAAAGTTGGTAAATAAGTAAACTAAAATTAGTATCAGGTCTGTGCTATTCCTGGAGACTCTCTAAATTTAAGGACCTCTGAAAGAGACATTTTCTTCAAAAGGAATGGTGAAGATAGACAAACAGCTAATTCTCTTATCTCCTTCCATTTCACTGGCATGATGTCAATGAGCATTTCATAAATCCCAAGATTGGCTGGCTATATTTTATTTTATTATTTTATATTTTATTTTATTTTTTGTGACTTGGCAGTTTCAATGACAAATAGTCTAATGCATTTCCATTGGAAAAGGAGGACACTGAAAGCTTTGCAACAATCTCATTTAATCCCTGGAATCATGAATAAAGACAAGACAGCTGGGAGTCTCTAGAAAGCCTGAGATTCATCACATACACAGATACAAAAATAACATTTTCTAACAGCCCACTAAGAAGCTACAAGAAATATGAATGGAAATCACATCCCCATTGAATTTTGTGAAAAACTTTTCATTAATTCAAACAATACATACCTGATAGTTGAGATATAAAAGATAAGAGTTTGGAGGTGCATTTTTATTACAACTGTAAGCGTGCAAACCTACTCCTAAAACTTCAATGTACAGGTCACTTACCACACTTGATGTTTTCCTTTGGGATCGAGGCCAGTGGTTGGTTCATCTAGTAGCCACACGGTAGGATTATTCAACATGCTCAGAGCAAAGCACAACTGAAATGCAGGAAATTATATTAAACCCTCAATTATCAGGAGAGTTATTCAATTAAAGCAAAGTTTCTTGGGGTAAATTTGTGCATGCTTAATTCATTTATAATTCCATAGAGCTTCCAGGTATTGCAGCCCACCAGCAAAACATGAAAATGCAGCCTTTACAAACTGAACTGCATAATGTAAATCAGAACATTAAAAATCACTGTCCAATTATTCTTAACCATGTACAATTTTGTTCTACATGGTTGTCGATGTGCTCAGATTTTTAAGGTGTCTTATTTAAGAATCTTAATATACTACATGATTCCTACAGCAAAATAACAGAATTTCAGAAAACGATTGAGGAATGCAATGTATCACAATGCTATGTAAAGAAGTAAGTCAGTTTAGAGGTTTTTGGGCTTGAGTACTCGGGAACATGCTATTGTGTCATTCTTTAGCATGGACTCCTTTCTTTTAGTCAGGTGAAAGAGCAACGTATTTTTTAAGCAAGGAGCACATCATACTAATTCTAGTTATGCATGGTGGCTTGCAGCACAAAATGCAGATATCCATGGTGTTTTAGCATGGCTCCTCATGCCAAAGGGCCTCCTCCCTTATCTTCAGCCTCGTCTCTTCTTTTCTCAACTTCATTTTTTATTTTATGGAAATACTTTCAGAGAGCAGACAAGCTGGACAAAAAACTGCATTGAGGAAGAAGTTTAAAAGGAGGAATGTCAAAGCACACCTGGATATGGTATCACAAGACCTGTAGCTAAAATATAGTGAATCACAGCGCTTACTTTTCGACTTAATCCGGCAGATAATGTCTTAGTTGTCTTTTTCAAATGCTCTTCAAGGACTAGAACTCGAGCTATTCTGAATAAAGCAGAAATTTTGCTGTTTTAATCTCTACATGAGGCTCTTTGTATGACAATTGCAAAACACAGCACACTGCAATAAAATAACAGGAATGGATAAGTATGTATGTATGTACGTACGTATGTATTTATGTATGCATGTATGTTATTCAGATACATAAAAATACCTATTGTTTGCTAGCTACTCAGAAAGCAATTTCATTCTTTCCAGAGTATTGTTAATTTCAGACATGCAGTCTGAGAAATTCAACTCCTAAGAAAGAAAAATCTTGAGAAATAAGTTTCATAATAAAAACAATATCTTGGGCTCTCAGTACCGATTAATGGCCATCATAGCATCATCCTTCCTGATTCCTTTTACAGCTGCAAAAATCTCCAAATGTTCTTTCATGGTGAGGTTGGACCAGAGCGGATTCTCCTGAGGACAGTAGCCAAGAACAGCATTTTCCTCTCTCGTAGCTCCTTTGATCTGCACCTGTTCCAAATAGTAGCATAAGGACCTCATTTGCTTTTGTCCAATGTAAGAATATACTTTGAAATATCAAAAAGGTGACAAGGAGCGTTTCTGATCAACAAGGACTTTCATTTATATTAAATCAGTAAGTTTATTTAAGATCTTAATGTTATCCAAGAAGGAAGAGGGTACCTAGCACAATATATGAATAATGCAGAAGCAGGCAATATGGCAGATCATAAGGACTGTGGATAACTAAGTTGCAATGAAGGCGATATAGGAAGCTCCACAGAAAGTTTTTCCTCCAATTATTATGCCTGTGATAAGTTAATAAATAAGATTTTTTCAATGGGCCTGTCTTTTTTTTGTCTATTCTCTGATAAATTACAATAATATTATTTAAAGCAATTATATTGCCATTGCCTTCCTAAACTGGATACCCACTGTTACCATACAATAATAAATAACATAAATATAATATGCTTTTTTTTCTAAAGTAAAAGTTACACGTACCTGCCCAGCAGTTGGCTCCACATCTCCTATTATCATGCTAATTGTTGTACTTTTACCAGCACCATTTGGTCCCAGAAGACCTAATATTTCTCCTGCAAAGAAACTATTGCTATTAAAATATAGCTTAACAATGTATTATATATGCTGATTTAAGGAATCTCAGAGTTATTTTTTTTATTTTCCTAAGAAGTAGGGTTCAAAGCATAGAGGCATGGCCTTCTCTCATCAAATGGCTGCTGTTGTATTAAGTTAAATATATTTGAGGGACGTGTTACCTTTTTTAACACAAAAACAAATGTTTTTGGTAGCCAATTTTCTCTTCTGCTGCCTTTTGAAACATGGAATAGAACAAGCCTTCCTGTATCTGTACTCTTTGCACAAGTTGTGGACAATAATAACTGGTTTCTAAATAAAGAGAAGGAGAGAGACAGAAAGACATTTATATGTGCATGTTTGTGTGTGTGTATGTGTGTGTATACATATATACATATATGTGTGTATATATATGTGTGTGTGTATGTGTATATACGCATACAAACGCATACACACACAGAGTGTATATATAATATACACAAACACACATACAGATATATATCTATCAGTTGTTTATTCAGAAAAAGCCAAATAGGCATTATCTTTCACCTGGGACAGAAACACCAACAGTTTAGTTTACTTTACTTTATTATCATTGCACCTCAACTGAATTGAAAACCTCTGACATTTCAATAATATTGCACTATACAGTAGAATTCAATATAGTTATTGCTTTGGGATAGAAGCTGTTCTTCAGCCTATTTGTCCTTGTTTTTATTGTCCTGTACTGTCTGCCAGATGGTAATAGTTCAAGGAAAGGGTGCTCAGGATGAGATGGATCTTTAAAAATGTTTTGAACTTTCTTAAGGCAACAGGAGCTATAAAGCTCTTCTAAAGAGGGGAGAGGGCAACCAATGATCCTCTGGGCAATGATGTTAGCCCTCTGGAGTGGTGTCCTATCTGCCACTGTGCAATTAGCAAACCATACACAGTTTTTAATGCAGTACATTAAAATACTCTCTATAGAGCAGCAGTAGAAGGTCACCAGCAGTTTTTCATTCAGTTGTTGTTTCCTGAGAAGTCTCAGATAGTATAATCTCTGCTGGGCCCTTTTGACCAGGGCTGCAATGTGAACGCCCAAGTCAGGTCCTCTTTTATGATAACCCCCAAAAACTTAAAACTGGCCACTTGCTTCACTTGGTCTCCATTGATAATCAAAGGCTGGTTCCCTTGTTTCCAAACAGATCTGTTTATTTTGGGAGAAGTTTCCTTGTTTGCAGAAATTAAGTCTGCTTGGATCTAGAATAGCCAGATCAGTTTAATCCAAATTAGAAACACACAATTCCAGAGTTTGTCTGAAATGTGCTTTCCTTGAAAGTTTAAAACATTTTATTTATTCTTCCATAGCCATATCCCAATTACTATCCCTCTTCCACTTATCCTTTAATTGGCTTGGGAAAGTGCTGCTACAAGCATACGCCTATTGTATCCTGTTTTAATATTTTGTGTATGGTTCCACTTACAATAATTGTTTCATTGAAAGTTTGTTCAGTTTTTCAGCATCCAGAATGCCATCTATCCCCACAGAACCGAACAACATTTTGGTGGTTGGACCTCACTTTTTTTGCTGTAAAATATTTTTGGCCTCTGAGACACTGTCTCCATTTTAGAGTTTTAAAATATTTATATTTTTATAGCTAAGGACAAATAATCTGACTCATGTCCCTGATGCTTCTCATTTTAAGAATTGTTCAACGATCTTCTTGGTCATTAACACTAGTTAGCCTAGTTCCAATCTCAATGGCAATTAATCTCTTTTGTAGAGGTTATGCTTCTGCTCATAGTTTTTTTTTCAGTACCAAGCAAAGTCTCCTAATATTCTTATCTGTACTGTACATAGAACTAATGAGTATATTTTGCAAAAGACGTGGTTGCTAATACCAGTAAATAAATTTATACATCAACTTACTCCAAAAGAGTGTAAATAATGTAGAAAACAAGGTAACAATGATGATAATAAGCCAATATAAATACAAGGTAAAATGGCAATACAACAATATCTGGATGACGTGGTACATAGGGCACCTAGATCTTTTGAAAATGCTACCTTGGCACTCTGGACTCTGGTGTTTTCCTTCTGCAACTGTATCTTAGTATCCCTGAGAGCAATGCTGATAAGTATGTCCTTGAACAGTGCAATTAAGCCATCCAAAGTGATAGGTAGGATTGTGCTTCATAAGCAAATCACAAGTATAAATGGAGCAACTTATACTGTATGTATTTTTTTTTCAAAATATGAAAAGCCCACTAGTGATGTTTTACCTCTTCTTCATTGGCAGAAGCCAGAGCACTCTGAGCTCTTGTCCTTTCATCTAGGACGTCTCTGTCATTCTCTTCACTGAGCTCCTCGAGATTCTGATAGATCCGTTTTCTTTGTGGAGAAATCCTAGGGATCAAAAATAGAAAAAATCTGAAGTGACTGAGTACTAAAGAATGAATGTTAATTTCAACTAGGAAAGTAATCAGCACTCCATTCTTGAAGGTAGGAGGTGGGTGCAGATCTCATGTGGTAACTTATTCAATGCCTGTGAAGCTCTGTTATTTATATTACTGCTTTTCTTTGCTCCCATTTTCTCCATCATTGTGGAATAATTAGAGTAGTCCTCCTTTCCCTTGATATTAATGCTTTTTTGACTATTCTGAATTAAATGAACTTTTGCCAATTCCTAAGCCACTTTAGAAAACCAGGTAACCAATCTACGTATAAGCGACCAGGTTCACAATATTCAGCAATTTGACTAATACTGGATAATATTTATCACCTCAATTGGACCTACCTATCCAGAATCTAACTCCAAATAGATAAGAACAACTTTATCCTGCAGATAACATGCAAATTACTTCAACAGCCTTTTGAAGGAAATCCTATAATTAATGAGTATATTTTACAAAAGGAATCATTACTAACACCAGCTTGGTTTCAAAGAAGTAAATTTATAAGTCAATTTACTCCAAAAGAGTGTAAATATTGTATAAAACAAAGTCATAATAATGAGAATAATGCAATGTAAATATAAGGTAAAATTTCAATACAACAATAAAAGCAACAATCTGAACAGTGTTCTTTCAACCTTCCTCCAGCTATTTCAATCAACATTTTGTACGATTAAAAACAGAACAAAGGTACTTGTGATGACATACAAGGCTATATGCCTTGCAAACTGGATATTTTACAGGACATCTTCCTCCATAGGTACCTACCAATCAGTTAAGGATGCTCTCTGAGGAACATTTTGATGCCAAGCATTTAAAGTTTTAAATCTACTTTCATTGTTTTGATGATAAATTTAGGGAGACCCCAAAGGAAACTATTCAAAGTTATCTGAGACAAGTAGGATATAGATATGAAAGCTCAACACAAGTGGGAAATTATAAACAAACTTGAAAGCATAGTATGAAATAGAGAAGGATTTATTTTACCTTCAAAAATAACACTGATCTTCGTATAAAATACTAGTCCCTTATAAGGTACGCTTATTTTATATTTTAAATAATTTATTGAAGTTTTTAAGAGACTCAGTAAAAACTAATACAAGCTAAACTAGAAGAAAAAGACTAAAAATTCAGAAGATGCAGGAAAAGAAAAAGGCAAAAAAGACAATAATAAGGAAGTAGCTTTCAACCTTCAACCACAGAGCAAGCTAATCTCATAAATGTTCACCCTATTTTCAAGTTACAAATAAAGAATTATTCTCTCCATAGCCTTTTATCTATATGCAATCCAGAAATCATCATCCTTTCAATCCTAGGAAAAAGTCCATTAGGAATTACCAGAAATATTAAACAAATAACGTATCCTTAATCAAACAGTCCAACTTCATATTCCTCCTTTTTTGATCTGCACAATTTTAACCTTTAAATCACAGGTGGCATTCAGCAGGTTCTGGAGAACTGGTAACAGAAATTATGAATAGTTCGGAGAACTGGCAAATACCATCTCTGACTGGAGATTTTACAGTATCCTTCCCTTGCCATGCCCACCAAGCCATGGCCACAGAGATGGTAGTAAGTTTTATTGAATCCCATCACTGCTTTAAATCATTCCAAAAGTATCACTCTTTGATATTTGTCTTCAAACCTTTCACCAGCCTACTCAGTAAATCCCATCAAGAGGCAAGGTCTAGGATTTCTTATTGCAACTCTTCCATGTCCAGATCATTTTCTTGATTTGTCTTTTGGTATTTCCATTTTGGTAATTTCAATTTTATTGTCTTCCGTGCCTTCAAATGCTGTAATGTTTATGCCAGGTAAAAATGTTTTTAAAATGTTATCATCTGTTGTGGTTCGCCGGCAGCCGGTGCAGACAACAGTGGAGTCGGACAGTGAGGAAGAAAGGGGGCCAATCAGGGAGTCTGGAGAGGACTTGGATGAGGGTCCTGCATCCGATGCAGGGATGGGACCAGGACCATCTGGGAGTGGGGTGCTGCTTTCGGAGCCTTTGGAGTCTGGAAGCAGTGAAGCAGAGGACCCAGGGGAGCCTGTTCCCCGTGAACGTGTGTGCAGAGCTGCTAGAAGGCGAGAGTAGCTGAAACAAAAGGGGCAACTCAGGAGTAAGGCTGGGAGGTGATTGCCCCTCCCATAAGGGATAAAAGTCAGACCTCAATGATGGAAGCTTTGCAGGAAGCAAAGTAGTTCGATAGATTCCGAGTCCTCATTGAAGCTCTGTGTATTGTGATTGGTTTTTTCTGATACTTCGGTTGATTTCTGTTATAATTAACTGGATACTTCTGTTGTTGGAAACATTCCACAGCACTGAAAGGTGTGTGCTTATCTTGGGGAACTGTTTAAGTTTAGTTCTGGCTGGGAACAAAAGCAATTCTCAGCACTGCAATAAAATAGATTTTGTTTTTAAAATGAATTTGATATTAATTATGTTTGACGAAGCCTGGGTCAGAACATTATCATCTAAATGTTTATCCGTTGAAATTTGTGTCTTTTCTGAGATATTTGTTATTTATATCTCAAATTACTTTTCAAAGGATTCTTTAACACAAGGAAAGGTTATTGCTGAGTTAGTAATTTCTACCTTGGATTTTTAGTTTGCTCTAGTGTTCATTTGCAAACTTCACAAAGCTTCAGTTCCTAATATGAGTTTAGTTCCATTTAAGTTATTTCCCATGAATATGTTATTTAATCATATAGTTTTGTTTTTAATCTTTCAGCAAAAATAACCAATTTTTGAGATCTTTCTGGTCTCCAATCCATTAAAAACTTTCTTACATAAAAATCCTTTTTTGTTTTTTGTCAATTGCATGTTATTTTAAATTCTTAAGTCCCTATTTAAAACATTTTGATCCAAAGAAGGTAACATTCACCAGGTGTCAAATAAAGCTTGCCTTTTGGCAGTGGTTAATCACATTTCTGAATGTGATTAGAAATGAATTTTAAAGGATCTGCTGTTCCTGAAAGCAAAGGTGTTGTTTCCCTCAGTTCATGGCATCATGCATGCAGACACAGGACACACACTTTCTCTCCTTGAGCCTACTAACATATATACTAACCTAAACACAGGATCTCTTCTCAGAACTGGTCTGTCATATTTCAAAGCCAGATAGCGAAGTAAAATAATGAAAATTATGCTGTGGATGTAAGGCTACATAAAAACACAAACAGAAAATTATATTGAACATATGTACACCCATAGAGAGATCTTAATTTAATACATTTAATTATGTATTTGGTTAAATATCTCTAGATTTAGGAAACATATGTACAACGATTGTATGGCACACTTAATAATTAGAGAAGAAAGACTTTACTCCATCTTTTGTTTTAGTATAATAGAAAAGTATTTATACTGATGTCCTTTAAAGTAGTACCAGTATCAGCTATCTCACAATCCATACTGAATTAAAAGACTTAGGCAGATGAGAAAAGGGTGCCACTATATTTCTGAAGCCACTATGCCAAATACTAAATACCACCACTTATTGATGTACAGCAGGGGTGTCAAACTGGCGGCTCTCGGGCCGATACGTCATGTACAGGCCACACCCATTCCAGCTCCGCAAAGGGGGAAAATATCACGATACCTCATGTGATGGCAATGTGATGCAGTGAGTTTGACACCTGTGACGTACAGCATAATCTCCTGCCTCAAGAAGTGATCATCCATACTCCTGCAATATATTGGATATACAGTATCCAGGGGTGGGATTCAAATTTCTTAACAACCGGTTCTATGGGTGTGGCTTAATTTGTGGGTGTGTCTTGGTGGTCACATGACTGGCTGGACATGACCAACTCAATGTCACTCACGTCAAGGGGTGCCTCACCTGGCCCCTCCCCCCTCAGCCATTCCTTGTCACACCCTCAATGTATCTATAGTTCTGTAAAAATGTTGTTCACCTTTTTTTGACTTTATTATCTACATGCTATAGATATACTTTCATGGACCACTGAAAGGAGAAAATGGCTCACATGCTTTGCCCAAGAGGGTGATAGGCAATAGGCTTTTAAGGGGCTGCCAGAAAGAAGGGGGCAATGTATTTTCCAAAGAAGCAGAAGGCAAAACAAGAAACAATGGATGGAAACTGAATAAAGAAAGAAGCAACCTAAAACTAAGAAGAAACTTCCTGACCATGAGAACAATTAATCAGTAGACTTGCATGTCTCCAGAAGTTCTGGGTGCTCCAACACTGGAGGTTTTTAAGAAAAGACTAGACAGCCATTTCTCTGAAATGGTATAGGATTTCCCCCAAGGTCCCTACTAAGTGTTATTCTGACACCTTTCCCAGGACCTCCACTCAGACCCAAAATGTGGCTGTGATAGTTGATCAGAGCTCCTCTGTTTCAACTCCTTCCCTCAAAACGATGCTATAGAGCACTGCACACCAGAACAACTAGACACAAGAACAGTTTTTCCCCGAAAGCCATCACTCTGCTAAACAAATAATTCCCTCAACACTGTTCAACTATTTACAAAGTTTACACTACTGTTACTGTTAATCTTCTCATTATTCCTTATCACCCATCCCCTCCCACTTGTGACTGTAACTTTGTTGCTTGTATCCTCACGATTTATATTGACTGTTTCCTAGTATGATTTGATGTTGATTGTACCCTATGACTATCATTAAGTGTTGTACATTATGATTCTTGATTCTTAACGAATGTTCCTTCTTTATGTATACTGAGAGTATTTACACCAAGGCAAATTCCTTGTGTGTCCAATCACACTTGGCCAATAAAGTATTCTATTCTATTCTATATGCAGCAGCTTTAGCGTTTAGGACAGAGGTCTTCAAATTTGGCAACTTTAAGACTTGTGGACTTCAACTCCCAGAAATCAGAGCTGGTTGAGGAATTCTGGGAGTTGAAGTCCACAAGTCTTAAAGTTGCCAAGTTTGGGGACCCCGGGTTTAAGATCAGAGCTAAGTTAGTTACTTTTCTATTAATACATAATCCTTAAAAGGACTCTCCTGCATGGTCTAATTCAGAGGTCCCCAACCTTTCTGGCACCAGGGACTGGTTTCATGGAAGACAATTTTACCATGGACCTGTGTGTGTGTGTGTGTGTGTGTGTGTGTGTGTGTGTGTGAGTGTGTGTGTGAGAGAGAGAGAGAGCGGGGGGGGGGAGAAAAGTATACAGTTTGGGAAAGAAGCACAAACAGAAGTGGTAAATTAAATAGTGGGTGGGCCATGCATGGAGTAAAATAAGTGTGGGATTGTTACTTAAAGCCTGCCACCACATGATTTTGCTCCAGTCCAGCAAAATAAACCGATGATCCAGCACGTTGAAGAAGTACTGACAAAATCATTCAAAAGAGAGAAGGAGTGGGAGAGGCAGAGGCAGAGACAGAGAGACTCGGTCAGCAGTCTTGGTGCAAATGAGAGAGGGAAAGCACTTGGTTGTATGTTGGGCTGCTGCATGTTTGTCTTGCAAACTTGGAAAGATGCAGGAAGGGAATGCAAGCCCAGTTGCAATGCTGGGAGAAGGAGAGGAGAATAGTGGGAAAGAAGCAGAGGAAGGAAGAAGAGGTAGCAGGAGAAACAGGAAGCAGGTAGAGGAAGAGGAGGAGGAGGCAGAAGCAGGCATAGCAAAAGGAGCAGGAGGAGGAAGGACCTAGAACTCAGTTGTTGCAAGCCAATTGCAAGCCCAGCTGCCGGAGAACCTTTACTGTTTGAGGGCAGGAACAAACAGAATGAATCCCTTACCTACTGGCCGGTGGGAGGGACAGCAAGCAGCCCTTGGGTGAGAGAAGCAAACTAATCATCCAATTGAGCAGCCCATTCTCTGCCCTAATCAATGGCTGGGTTGGTGTGGCTAGGGGTGTATGACAGGCAGCATTCCTCCTGCACACCCCCAAAGTAAAAAAAAAAAGGGCGTTTTTAGCAAGTCTCCCTGGATTCTCAGGAGACCCAAAATGGCGCACGGGGGGAAGGGGAGACCAATATGCCCTCCCCCCAAACACTGTTTTGGGTCTCTTGAGGCTCCAGGGAGGCTTCCTAGGCTAAAAATGGGCTGCTCAATTAGGTGATTAGTTTGACTCTCCCTGGAGCCTTAGAAGACCCAAAACATTGTGGGGGGGAGGGGAGGGGGCGCCCCCGTGCCCCTCTCACGTCCACCCCCTGCCCCATTTTTGGCTTTGCAAGCCTCCCTACACTTACTTGAGAGCCAGAACCAGGTGCATGGTGACTTCTGGAAGGGGTGGGTTGGGTGGGGTGGGGCCAGCTTGTCTTTGGAACTACCAGTTTGCCAAACTGGATGTACAATTAACATCCAGTTCTCCCGAACCAGCCCGAACCGGTAGAATCCCACCCCTCGATATATCTGGGTAAAAAAAAAACCTCCTTCTTCACTATTTAACCTCATAGGGAGTTTTATTTATTTATCTATATCCCACCTTTATTATTTTTACAAATAACTCAGGGCAGAAAATATATCCAGCACAACTTCCTCCTCCTATTTTCCCCATAACAACTCTAATTTAGGTTGAGAGAAAGTCACTGGCCCAAAGGCACCTATCTGGCCTTCATACCTAATGTGGGATTAGAACTCATGCTCTTCCACTTTCTAGCCTGGTGTCTTAACCACTAGATCAATCTGGCTTTCCATTTTAGTTTATTATTTTAACATATTAGAATTGGATGGGATTAGTGCACAACGAAGTTGCAGATATGATGCATTTCTAACAGGAATCTCTAGAATCTGAAGTTGGCTGTATTTACGTACATTTATGTGAAGATATAAGTAGATGTAAATATTAACTTCTTGGATAATAAGATAGTCTGACTATATTAACGCTTTTCTAAACAGTTTTTTTAAAAAATCTCCTTGCTATTAGAATAATATGTTTGTTCCTCACCATGAGGACATGTATCCATATCTCATCCGTATATAAAATATATCCTTCATCACTATATATCTCAAGATATCTCAGCATCTATATAAAAATGTAGATAAAAAAGCAGTCAATAAAGTTCTTAAGTACAGTTTATACAATTTACTCAGACAGTAAAACAAAACTTTTAAAAGAAAGTTACTGGTTTCCCCAGAACCAAAGGATGACTTAGCCACATATTATTTTTTTCAACTGCAAACAAAAGGTTTCATAAAATTGTCTTTCAAGACAAAAGAACAGTGATACAACTGTATAAATCATTTTGCTTTTTCACAATGTTTTATTGGTACACATCTGCATTGCTGACATAATTTGGGAACAATGAAATACTTAGCATGGATTAACTGAACAAATGAATAAAGAAGAATAAAGGATAGAACAACGGTATTAGAACCTCAATTAAAAAGTTTATTCTTATTCTTCAATTATTTGTTATGCCTAGTCCAATTTCTCAGTTCCAGGAGCTGGAAGTTTCTTTTTCTCCAATAAATAAAATTTCTGTTTTCATGTTCTTTAGAAGGTGGTTGTATGAGTCTTGGAAGTATTTTGAAATTTTTGTTTTTATTTGCCAATTGTGCTGCAGATTGGCTGATGACAGAAAGCCTATTGGTTAACATGCAAATGGGAGCCCATCGGGAAATTCCAGACTGTAGACTAAACAGGGAAGTTTAAAAAAATCTTCCCACCAAAAAGCAATGGCAACCCCCTTTTGTACTCTTACAAAGAAAACTGCATACTATAGGGTCCTTGGTGCTGTCTCAGCTTAGTTGTTTGCTTGCAGTTATATTACTCAACTAGGTAACATTATCTTTACCCAACTAAATAACATCACCAGTGCACTGATGCTGTTATCTAGGTGGGTAATGAAACTTCTTCAAGAAAACAACCAAGCTAAGAGGGCACCAAGGGACCCACAGCTCAATATTGAGCTACAAATGTTCTCTTCTATTAAAAACTTCATAGACAGCAGAAAAGAATCTTGACTCAAGGGATTCTTCCATTTCCTTATACAGAGTTTCCTAAGGAACTTTTGATGAGCTTGATGAAGGTTACGTTAAATTTCTAGAAAGGCAAAGAAGCATCCCAAGATACAAATTTAGGTCCCTTTATCTTTCTCAAACAACATGTTCATTTCTATAATTTCATACTTCAAAATCTGTGAATAGGAATGGAACAGGAGTGAATGTCTAATCATTAAATTTATGTATCCCAGGAGTTTGCAGCAGGGGTGGGCTGTTACATGTGATGGATTGATGGGTGCGGGGGATGAGTTTGTGATTTTGAATTACTAGGGAAAACATGGAACTCTCAGATTCAGGTTTTCCCAGATGTGCCAATATGACAACTCTAATAAAATGGAACTTTGAAGTGCCTGTCTCGGAGTTTTAGTGTTGGAGTTTGTTTTTCTGGAATGCTGACAGCCTGTTTCCTGCCTCCAGAGGGCCTCATGAGACCAGGGAGGCCATTTTCGCCCTCCCAGAGGATTGAGGAAAGCCTGTGGAGCAAAGGGAGGGCGAAAACACCCACCTGCCATGGTGCAGGAGGCAGAATAGGCCATACCCACCATGGCCACACCCAACCAGCAACCAGGCAGAGAACTGGTTGTTAAAATTTTTGAAGCCCACCCCTGGTTTGCAGTGAAGTTGGGAAAATGAATGAAGCTAATGTAAACTGGTAGATGTTTGCCATAAAATGCTATTGTTGTATAAAGTTGTTTTTTCTACTTTTACTGCAGAAATCTGTTTGTAAATCTGTAGGTTTATTGTTCTCGGTAAGTACTATATTGATTTGACTTAACACTTATTTCTGGATGGAAGTACGTTTATGGCCAGAGGTGGTCAAAGAGCAGCATATCTGATCTTATTGGATCTGCAGGGAAGAATTGCCCCTTAGATCACCCTGGTGGTAAGACAATTGGCATAAAGGCTAATATTTTATTTATTTATTTATTTTTATTTTATTTTGTCAAGCAATAATAAGATAACAGATATAAGTATAAACATAGTTATGGATACATGAAATGGATACATATAAGAAAAATAAAAAGAAACAATAGGACAGGGACGGTAGGACGCCCCCTACAGACCTCTTAGGAAAGGGGTGAGGTCAATAGTAGACAGTCTAAGGTTAAAGTTTTTGGGGTTTGGGGAAGAAACCACAGAGTCAGGTAGAGTATTTCAGACATTGACCACTCTGTTGCTGAAGTCGTATTTCCTGCAATCAAGTTTGGTGCGGTTTATCTTGAGTTTGTATCTATTGCGTGCTCTTGTATTGTTATGGTTGAAGCTGAAGTATACATTGACAGGTAGGACATTGCAATGTATAATTTTATATATTATACTTAGATCAGACTGAAGGCGGCGTAGTTCTAGGTTTTCTAGGTCTAGAATTACAAGTTTGGTGGCATAAGGTATTCTGCAACGAGTAGAGGTGTGGAGAACTTTTC
Organism: Bungarus multicinctus; assembly: GCA_023653725.1. Classification (NCBI taxonomy): domain Eukaryota; kingdom Metazoa; phylum Chordata; class Lepidosauria; order Squamata; family Elapidae; genus Bungarus; species Bungarus multicinctus. Next base: position 129,861,649 of record CM042834.1, read on the forward strand.
TTGTGAAATATTTCTGGATTTTCTCAACTGTGTTAGTATCAGATACGTAATGCAGGTTCCAGACTGATGAGCTGTATTCGAGTATTGGTCTAACAAATGTTTTATATGCTCTCATTATTAATGTGATATTACCAGAGAAAAAGCTACGTAGGATTAGGTTAACAATTCTTAATGCCTTTTTGGCTAGGTAGTTATTGAAATAGAATGAAAAAATATGGGGACTTCAGGATTGGAACTTGAGGCCAGTTATTCCAATTTAGTAGTTGTCCATCCAATGGCTTTATCCATAAATATGATGGAGAAATTTGTTACTGGGCCCTAAACCTGCCCCAGTTTTCACAGGAATAGGTTTACAGATAAGGGAATGGGACAACTTGCCACAGCCAACTCATCACGGCTAACTCACTGTAGGACAATGTAACAGTTCTATTTAATTTTTTAAAATAAATAAAAAATAATTTTAATTTTTGCCATTTACATTTCATTCTGTCCCTCCTTTTGCATCTTTCTTTAATGATTCTATTCCACCATTTCTTTGATATTAGTGTAACAAGTTATTCTGCAACACGTTATTCTGTGGTGAGATGGTCGTGGTGAGTTGTTCTGCAACAAGTTGGCTGTGGTGAGTTAGTTGTGGTGAGTTGACTGTGGCAAGTTGGTCATGATGAGTTAGTCATGATGAATTGTCATAGATCTGACAGATAGTACTGCATTTTAACTTACCATTGAAAATATATATAAAAAACCTATAGCTGGAAATGTAGGAATAAAAACATCAAGTAGGTATAGCTCATGTGAGAAACATGTTACAAATACTGCAGTTAGAATCACAGTCACCTAAAATGAAATAAGAAAGTATATTAATGTTTTTAACTTGCTAAACCTCTTCACCCAGGTATCCCTTTCTATAAATCTGTTGTGCCTTTACTCCTTAATTTTCCACCTCAGCTAAAATTGCATCTAAGGAATGTCTCTAAACCTGTTTATACTTCTCTGTTACAAACAATACTCTCAATTTTCATTCCTTTCAACTTCTGCAGTTAAACCTGCTGCAGAAAACTAGGTATGAATTCTTCACTTTGCTAATTTTATTGTCTCGGTTGTGAAAATTTGTCAATGGTTGTTGGGATAAAGCTACTGCTCAAATGGTGGCAGCTCCAAATTATTGCTCTATCACCTTCCAAAGTTTGTAGATTACATGGAGTCATTGGTCTCTTGCATCTGAACAGACCAAGAGGTAGAACTACTAGGTTACATAGGTTTTATACAAAATGTTGATCAAAATCAGTTGAGCATGCATGCATATAGATTCACAGGAGATCCCCAATGGAGAGAACTGTGTTACCACTGAAAAGAAGTTAACCGCGAAAGAAAAAAAGACAGGCAGGAAAACATTAGAATCCTGGAAGGCAACAGTAGTAGCTTTGATATACAACTTATGCAGAGGTTCTGACTGCTATTTTAACAAGCAGTTACTCTGCTTTACTGTAAAGAGAGATGTGGATTGCCTCATCTCAAGGTAAGATTGCCTCATCTCAAGGTATGCCAGTTAGACACTAATAGGTCCAGCTGGACAAGTAAAGACAATTGCAGTCTTCAAGATGCTACGTGAAAGGTACACCAAAGAACACCTAAAGAAACATGTACACAACTCTCATACACATTCTGGAACAGCAGGTAAAACATACATACATCTATAAAATAAGTCACATTAAACAGAACAATCTCTTTGTAACCTTAAAGACTAGGAGAGAGCGAGATTGAAATTCACAGGCATTCTCAAATGTATGCATTAAGGGGGAGCATCATTGCACAAGTGCAAGCATGCACAAGCCTGGCCCACCTCATCCCAACAGGTGAATGTGCACCCGCCTCCTCCTATGCGCCTGCGCGCCTGCCAGGATTGGGTGGCCCTGACTGAAGCCACACAGGCCAGCCTCTCGCCATTTCCAGGATGGCAGTGTGGGCCATTCCAACCATGTTGCGTGCCAGATCCGACCACATTGTGGGCCAGTCTGTCCACATCGTGGATCAGATAAGGGCCACAGGCCTTGGTGTTGACATCCCTGGCCTATAATCAGTGCATAACAACATTATCTTAGACAATTATCTTTTTATTTATTTATTCATTTATTAAATCTGTTGGCCACTCATCTCACTGCAAGGCAACTTTTTGCTACATCCTCATTGTTTCACTAGCCAGTAGACAAGTAGTCTACTCTGGACACTACAACCATCACAAATATATGCCAGTTGCCAAGCATCCAAATTTTGACCAACAGTCATAAGTATGAAAAACGGTCATAGGCCACTTTTTTCACTGCTATTGTAACTTTGAATGGTTGCAAGTTGAGGACCACCTCTGTGTGTGTGGGAAAAAAAGTGAATGATTCCATCGTATACTTACTAATATCAAGATGAATGACCAAAAACTGGCAGTAGGCATAATTTTACGAAATATGAAGGCAATTACATATAGGAATAGGACCACAGAGGTACTATAACCAAGCAGAAATGTCACCTGTTTCAAAATAAGGCCTTAAATTAATGGTATGCTACATTTTTGGAAACAATTATTTGTATTAATATGTGCAATATTTTAAATATTTAAATATAAGTAACATTTAAATAGTAACACTTACAAAACCATATTATATTAAACATTTGATTTAAGGACCTCAGTTTAGCAGACTTCAGATGAAATCCACAAAATCTATTCATAAGCTTTATATTTCACATGTATAAAAATCCTATTTTGATTTCATGGATGGTTTCTTTGATTAGACAACCCTTCCCTCCAAAACTGTGGATTTACTATATTTTAAATATATGCGCTCTCTCTCCTTCCCTCCCTCCCTCCCTCCCTCCCACTCTCTCTCTCTCTCTCTCTCTGTTTGTGCCAAGGGTTATTTAGAACTATTTCACAAATGTGATTATCACCATAATGTAGAAAAAGGATGCTGAAGCTCATTATTTTGCAGTGCTTGATTCTAGAGATAGCTCCAACTGTAAATGAGTTAAGTATGTGCATGTTAACTGCTATATTTGTTTTTGCCTAGTGGGATGCAATCCAGATATGCTTTTGTTGTGTAAAAAATGTTCTATCATCCTCTTGTTTTGTCCTGTCAGTCTATAAATTAATGTGTATGCCAGAAGAAACAATGTGCACTTGTAATATATATTTTAATTACAATATAAAGATAGCATAATAAAAAAGATAAGAAAAAAAGATATAAGTTTGTCTAGTCATGTCAAATCTAGGGCATGGTGCTCATCTCCGATTCACAGCCAAATACCCAGCATTGTCCAGAGACATTTTCCATGGTCATGTGGCCAGCATGACTACATGGCAGAGGGACATGGAGCACTGCTACCTTCCCACCAAAGTGACACCTATTTAACTACTTGCATTTGCATGCTTTCGAACTGCTAGCTTGGCAGGAGCTGGGGCAAGAACAGGAGCTGACCCCATCAATTGGTACTTGGATCTGAAATTGCTAATCTTTCAGTTGACAAGCCCCACGTCTTAACCATTGCCTTGAGTCTGCTTCACACCCCAGCAACCTCACTGGTTATATCATCTAGAACTGTCTTATAATGATGTTGCCTGAATAATTATGGAGATAAGAGATGCCATCTCAGCTGATTACAGGGCCTTTGAACCAACTTTGAATAGACTCTCTTTGCTATGTTTCAATCATTTATCAAAATACTTATTTGTAATTAAAGATAGAAGCCTACCATTCAAAGCCTAAAACTGGAACTTTTGCTATGTATTATTAAGTAAGTTATTGATGCCCATAATGGAATAGTGTAAACTTTAAATGTATAAAATGTTATTTAAAACATTCAACTTACCAAAAGTAAATGTGAAATGTTCAGTTTCTTAGTAGCTACAATTAATTTTAGAAGCCATGGCCATAGCGTTAAAACAAGTAGGGCAAAGTGCAGAGGAATATCTATCAGAGCTTGTCCACACCAATAGACAGAAGGAAACAGCCCTGAGATTCGGAGTTGAGAGTGAGCTTTTATCTAGCAAAACAAACAAACAAACAAATATTGGGAGGGGAGGGGAGGGAAGAGAGCAGAGGGGAGGGAGAGGTTAGGTTAGGTTTATGAGGTCAAATTGTAAAATCAGAAAGACAGACCTTGTTAGATCATTACTACTATCATTTACAGGTTATAATTTCTAAACTCTTACATGTAGAGAGTAAAAGCTACACAGAATACAGATTTATTCTTTTAATGGTTTTAAAATCTACCCAGATGACTTGTATGATTATTAGACAGATTTAAGACAAAAGAAAAGGAAAATAATTAAATATGATATACCAGAATTAATATAGGCAATTGGACTGTAATATAAAACACAAACTGTGCCACATATGTATCTTCACAGTGCTCCGATGTTTCCTTTTTAATCAAAACAACCTTGTCAATGCAATGGAATATTTTAACATAAATTTAATTAGTTTTACCTTGTAGTCTTGCATGCTCATCATTGCAAACTGAGGTGGAAAAGCAGGCAGCAAAATGAAAACCTCGAACATTTGTATTTCCAAAAATTGAAATAACAAATTTTCCTGTAGAATTTCCTGGAAAATAGATTAAAAAAAATGCTTTATATGTGTTAATATGTTATAATGAAACAGTTGTTCTAAATATGTCTAAATGGCAAGCATAGATACGCCTGAAAATGAAATTTAAAATTGTATAATCAATGGATTCTTCCACATTTTAATGATTTCTTAAAATCTACACTGATTCCCATATATATTCCCATTTGTTCTCTGCCTCTGTCTTTGTGATCTTATTGGAATACTTACCCCTAAAAACATTTGACTCCAAATTCGAATATGGGCAGTGGAATTAAGCATGTACAGAAATGCATTGCTGATGATGTTGACAAGCACAGGATAGCAGTTAGTTATTTCTGTGTGGCACATAAGTGTGAACCTGTATTTCTGAACCAAGGCATCAAGTTAGAATACAGATGCATCAGAAGAAGAAATGATCAAAAAACAATTATAGCCTAAGGGCCTCATCTGGTTTACAAGTGAAAACTAGAATAAAAATTACTTAAACTTGAATACAACTGTGTTAAACATACTTTATACTTTATCCCGTTTGGTACATTAACAGTTTCAAATCAGTTTATGCCCCACTAGTGAACTTTGTGCTCATTTTAGATTACAGGTAGTCTTTGACTTACAACCAGTCATTTAGCAGCTGGTTAAAGTTACGACAGGCTCCTCAGAGCTACTTAAACATGATTTTGAAGTTATGACAGTTGCATACCCTCCTGTGGTAACATGATCACATTTGATGAGCTCGGCAACTGGCTCACTGTTTTTGACATTTGCAGTAATTTGAGGGGGGTGGTGCCAGTTTTTAGCATTTATTTCCAGTTTTCCTAGGGAAAATGGATTTGCTCAATAATTATCATAATCACTTAGCAATTGCTGTGGTTGATTAACAACTGTCATTAAGAAAGGTTGTAACTTTGAATTTTGTCACATGATGCCTCAAATTATGACTCTAACTACTTATGACCATAATTCCAGGCTCATTTATAGTCATAACTCAAGGACTACTTGTAAAAGCAAGAAAAAAAATATTGTTTCTTTTTCTTTCAAACCTGAGACTATGCAATCATGGTGGACCCTAGATATAATTAAATATATGTAAATTATATTTTAAATATAATTATTTAAATTTAAATAAAAAATATACTCTCAAAAGGCAGTTACAATTTCTTCAGTCAATTCCATTAAATCTATTGTTTCATTTTCCAAAAAGAGGGAAAGAATTCAATGTTACCTTGTCTTCAATGTCTACTTGTATGGCTCCATTGTGAACCAACTGGTCACTGATATTGTTACCTGAGATTACGTCCATCAAAATGTTCTGATTCTTTACTGCCTGAATAAAATTATCAATTTTTTCACCTGGAAAATAAAACAAAGAAGGACAAGATAAATTTATGGGGTATTTATTTTCAATACAAAGAAGAGAGTATCAAATAATCAACAATACAATTTTTAAATATAATCATATCTAATATTCAATTCACATTTAACTGTAAATTAGGATGAGAAATCTGACCCCCTACCCTTTATCAAATTCTAAGTCTGTCTGTCTGTCTATCTAGTGAGATTTTGGAAGTAATTATAAAGAAACCTTGCCATGGGAAAATGTTTTTGTCCAAATTCTTTTTTAAAAAGTCTTTAAAAATTGGGCACTAGAGGGAACTAGAAGGAACTAAAGATTACAAGCAATGGAGGAGACTACTCAGACCTGACTTATAAATGACTTAAAATAAAGCTATTTTAACATTGGACATATTGAATGATATGAACAATGGACAGTTTATTAAGACTATCTATCTCTATAAATAGACTGTAGTTAAAGATATTATGGAAGAAGAAAAAAATTTACCTGGTAAAACTGACACTGATTTGAATGTTTATTTAAATACAACCAGCTACAAAAGTGATAAGAAAAATATGTCATATTGGACATGGAAAAGAAATGGGCAAATAAAAGTACTGTATAAATAACAAAGCAAGAGAATGACTTGAATAATTTTTTTATATTGGATCTATAAAAGTGGCTTGTTAAAGCTTTGAAAAATTTTGTGAGAAGGGACAAAGAAAAAATGAAAAGAAATGAAGTTCTAGGACATTACTTGAAGGGACTAAAAAGTTCAAGATGGCTAGAAGTAAAAGGAAGGAATATAAAGTTGGTTTATTTGATCAAGGTTAAAATATGTTATTATCTCTGATAACCCTTAATGGAGTTTTGCTGATCAGGACTGAAACAAGGTTTTAAGGATTTGTTTATAGTAAGATATGGGATATATCAAAATCTAAGGGACTTGTTTGGACAAAACTCAGCAGCACTTTTTCATGTGGCTGTTGATAAAAATAGGATCACCAACATGATCGCCAACATCCAATGACGAATATGGAAGAAGAAGGGATATAGGAAGAAAAGAAAAGAACATTTGTTGTACTTCAATAGAAGGTGAACTTTTTTCCTATTGTTTCTTTTCTTTTGTTTATTTCTTAATAGTTTTTATCATTGTGTTTTTAATTTGTAATGTAAACACTATGAAAAAAAGAACATTATATTCTTCACCCTTACCTGTGTTGTTAAGGATCAAAAGTCCAGAGCTTTCCTTTAAATTCCACTTACTCGGCTGAAAGTATAACCCAGGATGAAGCTCTGAATAATGCATGGTCAATAAGACACCAAAGGAAACCGTTTGAAATATATAAGGTAATATAATTATTCCAGAAATTAGTAAACTGTAAAAGAGAAATACAGATAAAGCATATTAGAGATGTGACATCCCACCAGTGCCATTCTTCTTAGTTTATTAAGCTAGGCACAGTGGGAGCAGCATTATTTAGAGGAAAGGTGATCTTTATTAATCCCTTTAGGTTTTGAACCACTGTGGAAAAAAATGCAGCTCTATCTATTTAAAATCTTATAACAATATAATTTACTGTATATGAAGTCAATGGTATACTGGTAATACAAAACAAAGCAGGTCTTCCTCAACCCATAATTTTGTATATTTTATTGTTTTATGGTGTCTATATATGAAGAAAAGTAGCTGTACTTTCTAATAAAATGTATAATTAGTCAACAAGTAACATAGATAGGATCAAAAACTCCATTGACAAAATCTGATCTTTTCAGAGTGAAATAGGAGTATAGCAAAACTTGTCTTAGGTGTTTGCATGTTTGTTTGCACAAGTAACACAGGATCATCCATGTCCTCTCTCTGAGATCATAATTTGTCTCCATCCTTGGAGAAAAAATATTTTATATCCTTGTACCCTTTAATGGTCATTAAGAGAGAGGGAGGGAGAGGGGGAGAGGGAGAATGAGGGAGGGAGGGAGAAGAAGAGAGGAGAGGGGGAATGGGAGAGAAAAGAAAGAGGAGAGGAATGAAAGAGACCTTTATTTTGTTCAAGATTCATGGAGGCAAATTTTCACATCAGTCATGACATATATATCACTCACAGAGCTGCCCAGATTTTCCATTCCCTCTTGAGGTTTAAAAAGTGCATTCTTGCAATGGCACAAACTTGTTGTCTCCAGAGTTCTAAGCCCTTCACAGTCATTTTTCCCATCTCTGACAATAACAGCAGATCCTGTTCCATTTCATCCTTTCCTGGCTCTTCTCCTTCCCCTTCATGATGGACTTCGTAATCTAACATAATTTTCAAAGTGCAATCAGTATACTAATTTCAATTGAAGAAAGGCTTCATTTTCTAACCTTCATCCCTCCCATACCCAAATTTCTTCATTGCACTCTTTGCTATACTTTCTCAATTATTACTCTAAAGTACTTCCAGCAGAAGATACTCCAAATACTTTACCATCACCATTTTTTTCATTTCCTTCTAGTTTCAAGAAAACATCTTCCAGAGTTGTCATAGTAACTCCATAGTCAACTATTCCTAGATCTGTCTGTTGATCGATTGCACTGAACAAATCTGAGTGGACAAAAACAAATCACATGCTTGACTTTGATTTGTCCTTCTAATTTAAAATAAGATTTTAAATTATCTAAGGAGCAAAGGAACTGCCACAAAGAAGAGGGAGTCAAGCTATTCACCAAAGCACCTGAAGGCAGGGCAAGAAGTAATGGATGGAAACTTACGAAGGAGAGATCCAACCTAGAAATAAAAAGAAATTAGTGAGAATGTGTAGAATGGCTTGCCACCCAATTGTGGGTGCTCCATCACTGGAGGTTTTAAGAGAGATTGGACAGCCATTTGTCTGAAATGGTCTCCTGCTTGAGCAGATGGTTGGATTAGAAGACCTAAGGTCCTTTGCAATTATCTTGTGTTTCAAGAGTCCATCATAAATTTACTTAGGTCCATTGGTATAATAGAAAGCAGGTTAAATTCATGTGACTTCAACTGTATGGGCTTTTTTTTCAGAAAACGGTAACTAAATTCATTTTTATTTACTTGATAATTACCTGGAAATTTATTCATGTGTTCTGAAGGCAGGATATATCTCAGCTCATTTTCACGTTGTCCTGATAATTTCACAGAAGGAATGTAGTGCTTAACTAGTGATGTTGTTCTTTCAGAATCACACATTGCATTTATATGCATCCTGTTCATGATAAACAAATATTAGGTAGGCAGCAATGGCTAAGAGTTGCATTTTTTCCAGTAAACCCTTGAATTTATGGACTTAATTTTTATTTTCACTTATTATTTTCTGTTTTTCTTATAAACTTATGTAAGTCATCCAGAATTTATTTAATTAAACACACACACACACACACATACACACACATGTTTTTGTAGATTTTCATGGGTACAGGTATGCAGGCCTTGGCGTGTTCAGGTCTTTTCCTGTGTAAGATTGAGACTATCTGGGCAATGTTTCGTCGAGGTCACATTTACTATCTTCAGGCTGGTGCTTTCGGCTTCGTGCTTGTGCGAGCAAAGCATCATCGGAGCTGCCATCTCTCTATAAATACTGGTGGGGAAGTTGGCTGTGTTGTCTTTTCTTGATTGGTTGATGGAGTTGATGTTTATTCATGTTATGGGGGTGTTTCTCTATTTTGATGGCTTCCCTGATTATTCTCTTGTTGAAGTGTTCAGTATTGGAGATTAATTTGGTTCCCTCAAAATTAACCTCCTGTCTACCAGACATTTGGAAACTAGCCTTTATCAACAAACGAGTCCCAGCCACGAAAACCAACACCAGACCCAAAACAACACATGAAGCCACCACCAATCTCCCTCACCAGACTCAAACCCAAACCTACCCCATAGATAAAAGGCAACACCATCCAGAAACAGACCACGGCTGCATCACCAGCTGCCATACACGCTGACCCCCAAACCAAGCAAACTGACACACACCATGAACACATAGCCAGGCCTCAAACTTGGAGCCAAACCAAATCCGAAATGTCACATCACAGCCACCTGCTCAGGATATCACATCACGGAACTCAGGAGGTTATACCACAAAACCACAGGATGTTGCAACGCAGCCAATGACCCAGGAGATTACAACACAAGACCCAGGATGTCACAACAATAGAATTCAGAAGGTCATCACACAGCCCATTATCCAGGTCATTATGACCTGAATACATACATACATACATATATACATATTTGTTTTCGTAGATTTTCACAGGTACAGGTATTCAGTCTTGGCATGTTCGGGTCTTTTCCCATGTAAGATTGAGACTATCTTGGCAACGTTTCGACGAGATCTCACTCGCCATCTTCAGGCTGGTGTTTTCAGCTTTGTGCTTGTGCGAGCAAACGTGATCTGAGCTGCTGTCTCCCTATATATACTGGTGGGGAGGTTGGCTGTGTTGTCATTTCTTGATTGGTTGATGGAGTTGATGTTTGCAGATTGGCTGGCTTTTTCTTAAGAATATGTGTGGCTGAGGTATTGGCTGTGTGTCTATCAGCCTCCTATGCTGTAACGACTTGGGTAATGAACCAAACGCCTAGCTGATAAAGACCACCTGAGTACAGAATTACACACCCTCACTAACATATTAATTTCCAACGGATTCCAAAGAGACACAATTACAAATCTAATCCTAAAGGAGACACCCCCAGAAACCGAGACACAGAACAGGACAAGGGTAGCACCCTCCTCCCCTACGTCAAATGCACCACAGATAAAATCAGCAAAATTCTCCACAAACACAATATCAGCACAGCCTTCGACACTGACCAAAAAATATCCAACATCCTAAGAAACCCCAAAGAAAAGATCCAGCTAGAAAACCAAGGAGTTTATGAAATACAATGCAACAATTGCCCAGGCACATACATTGAACAAACCAACAGAAGAATAAATGCACGCATCTAAATGCACGCAGAACACAAGAATGCAGTCAGAAAAGAAGAAAATTCTTCCTTCCTTTTCCAGCACCTTAAAGCCACAGGACATGAAATTAATTTTGAGGGAACCAAATTAATCTCCAGTACTGAACACATCAACAAGAGAATAATCAGGGAAGCCATCAAAATAGAGAAACACCCCCATAACATGAACAAACGGGACAATGCCTCCCGCCTACCAGAAATTTGGAAACTAGCCCTTATCAACAAACGAGACCCAGCCACGAAAACCAACACCGGACCTAAAACAACACATGATGCCACCACCAATCTTCCTCACCAGACTCAAACCCAAACCCACCCCAGAGATGAAAGGCAAGCACCAACCAGAAACCAGACTATGGCTGCATCACCAGCTGCCACACCCCCTGACCCCCAAACCAAGCAAACTTTCACACGCCATGAACACAGAGCCAGGCCTCAAACTCGGAGGCAAACCCATTACCCAGGTCATTATGACCAGGAGATTATAGCACAAGACCCAGGAGGACAGGAGACCCGAACACATGAATGTATGTATGTATGTATGTATGCATGTGTGTATATATATATGTGTGTGTGTGTGTGTGTGTGTGTGTGTGTTTTGGAGGTTTTCGCGGTATTTGTATGTGGATCTTTGGTTCTTCGGGTTTTCTCCCATGTAGAATTGGAAGTATCTAGGCAACGTTTCGATGAAGTCTCATTCATCATCTTCAGGCTTGTGTCTTCTCTCCGAGAAGCACAGGAAGACACAAGCCTGAAGATGATGAATGAGACTTCATCGAAACATCGCCTAGATACTTAAAAACCTTACACACATGTAAAGAAAAGACACCGAAACAAATAGCTTTCTGTCGGTATGATCTCTGGTGATGAGCCGAAAGACAGAAAAGAAAGCAGTATGCTTTCTCCCTTAATTGGGGCTTAATAGGGTGTTGTAACACAAAGTATATACTTATTCCCCTGCCTCTGCTGATAAGGATAGACCCAGGTGGTGTAGTGGCAATTACAACTGCCTCATATGTAATACTTCCCTGGTTCGAATCCCAGTAAGGGTATGGCTAGCTGAAGAGAGCTAACTAGCTCGAAATAGATCTATACTAGTCTCCCTTATTTATTATTTCAAATGATCAGCTTAAAAACCTTACACACATGTAAAGAAAAGACAACGAAACAAATAGCTTTCTGTCGGTATGGTCTCTGGTGATGAGCCGAAAGACAGAAAAGAAAGCAGTATGCTTTCTCCCTTAATTGGGGCTTAACAGGGTGTTGTAATACAAAGTATATATATATATATATATATATATATATATATATATATATATATAAAATAAGCTAAATTATATAAAATATCAATGCATAAAAAATGGACATTCAGCTTTAACATGTAACACATTTGCCATGAAATCGTCTAAACTGAGAGGTTCCTAATTTAGCAAAATCAATTAAGTAAGAATCTGTTTATTCCTGAACAAGTTCAGTCTATTTAACGTTGGCTAAATTTAAATCTAGTATTTAATTTCTTTTAACATTTATCCTGTAGCTATGAAAAACATAATGTGATCTTATATTTTTAATATTTGATCTAAAACCCTCTCCCCCCTCATTCATCAAACTATCATCATATCACATTTCATTAAATATACTTTGTATAGATGCATCCTAACTATATAGCTAAATGTCATCTCCCAGTACCCCTGATTATAATGATGTTAAGATTGCTTGGAGTTTTGGTCTGGTAACTTCTGTAAGATCCGATATTAAACAGAAAATTGCTTAATTTATAGCAGATTTATTAGCATTTCAGTTCCTCTCTCAAACTAAAAATGTCTTTGTAGATCTACTGAATTTGTCCATTTTGTCTTCAAACTTTAATATGAATTTATGGATTCTAAGAATATCAGTAACCTCCATGAGGGCCATTTGCACACAGATCATGTTTAATTCAGGATTTCATGACCAACAAAACAATAATTACCAATTAGATCTCAAATTCTGTCTGCCTCAGTCATCAAGCTGGATACTTCCTGGATTTGGAGGTTTTTGTTATATAAGCTTCATGCTATTTTTCTTTTTTATGGAAATTTTCTTCTTATATTAATTTAATCATTTTAATGATTAATCAATAAGTGCCTTGAGAATTCTATTTTGCAGATGGAAAAGGGTGAATGAATGATTTCAGGAATGAATGAAATTCAGTTAATCAAGACTGCATAGGATTGATAGGAAACAAACCACCATCACCAAGGAAATAAAACGCAATGTTGCCATAGTTCTAGTACCTTAAATGATAGCCAATTCCCCATTTTTTCTTCAAAAACAAAGATGAGCCAACACAGCTCAGGCTGCCATGTGAGATAATAGCTTTGCGATCTGGAGAAAAAGCAAACAATAACATTTTTGTTATCTGTTTAGCAGTACAAAGCCCTCCACACCGAATTCCAACAGTGAAAACAAATGGGCATTTTAGAAAAGTGAATCAGCAAAAGAAAACCAACAAATACTACTTTGACATCAATTAAGCTTATGCATTGTAACTGGTTTTTATTACTATATAACCGCAAATTTGTTCCCTTGCAATAGGATAAGGCTATATAATGCATATGCAACTAGAATATCCCATATTCCAAATCTCTGCTTCAGTACGATGATCGCTGACTGGTCCCAGCTAAACTACAAGCTGTCCAGCCTAACTCTTGAGATTGAATTTGTTTCCTAAAGTGAAATACTTTTTAGTAGGGAAGTCAAGATAAAATTATGAAAAAATATAGTAATTTTGTTATTAGACTCTGAAACTGTACCCTGTTGGATGAAAATGCTTGTCTTGCAAAGACTCACAAGAGAGAACCCCTCAATCATTATGCTATAAATGAATGCAAAGAAGGGATTTCCTTGTTGGAATGCAAGGAAAAAAGAATGAAGGAGACAAATGGCAGTGGGTCTTCAAAATTGTTGAAGATAGAAGATAGGGAGAAGTGAAGAATGAGCTTAGCATGGAAAATAAAACCATCACATTGAATTAATTAAACAACATTCATTAAATAGCACTGGCAACAGCTCTTAGACTTATATATTTTATACATTTTATATTTGACATTGTATTGTTTTAGCTGGGCTGTGCACTGCCCAAGTCCCAATTTGGGAGAAGGGGCGGTATATAAATAAAATAAAATAAATAAATAAATATATCACTTCATAGCTTCATGTGTGCTTTACACACCTCTCTAAGCAGTTTATAGAGTCAGCCTATTGCCCTCAACAATCTGGATCCTCATTTTACTGACCTCAGAAGGATGGAAGGCTCAGTCAACCTTGAGTCGGTTAGGATCAAACTGCTGATTGTGGGCAGAGTTAGCTTGCAATACTACATCCTAACCACTGTGCCACCATGGCTTTTAGAAATAGAAGTAGAAGATTTAGCATCCAACATTTTATTGGGGCTTCACAATGCCTAAAGTGGGCCTGAAACTTATGGAACACTGAACGTTTGTAGTGCAGTATGTGAAGATGCTCCTGATGCTATGTGAAGCAGTTGCCTATACAGTTTGAAAGATCTTTCTTCTACTAAAAAGCAGAAAGAGGCCTGATGACATATACAGAAGTAACATTACAATATATACCTATTCCTCTTACTTTATGTTTGTTCCTGTGTTGTAAATTGCTTTATTATAGGAAGATTTACTCACCAGAAAGGATATCAGCTTCATCCATGAACTGGGTAGTGAACAGAATGACTCGACCCGCTTTTTGCTCATTTAGGAGACTCCATACTTGGTGTCTGGAATAAGGATCCAATCCTGCAGTTGGCTCATCTAGTAATAAAACCTGCAGGTGAGAAGTACAAGAAGTACATATTTTGATCCAATCATATTGAGATATGAATGGGAGAAATTATGCTATTGAATTTAGAGAAACCTGAATAAGTTTGAACTGAAGAATGTTTTGCACACATAGAAAATTCAAGGTTGTATACTTCAAAAGTAGTACATTTGTGTTGGATGGAACTAATAATATATTCTCAAAAGGACAGAGGGAAATATTTAAAAACTATTGTAAGACAAAACCATGTATGAAGCACTATACACAGACAGAAATAGAAATGGTGTCAACTCTAGAAATGACTCTAGCTGAAGCCATATGTTTCTCTGCTTCATTTCTCTGTTGCCACATTTGGGGGGGACTTATGGAATGCAGAATGTTTTCCTCCAGAGTGCCAGACACAACAACGATAAGACACCTGAGAACCAAGGCTAACCCAACGTGCCCTAGCAACAGCAAGAGGGAGGGCTAAGAAGTTCATCATTTGCTTAGTTGGCTAATATGACCTGTGACATAAGGGCGGTGGCCAATAGCTATCAATGAATTATGCCAAAGTATGGGAATTATTCAGAGTTGGCTTTACATTTGAACGAGCCGATATGATGTACTCAACAAACAGGATCATTTTTTTTTAATAAAGTTTTATTTGAGATTTCACAAAAAAAACCCAATACAAATAAAACATCTTTTTTTGAGAATAGCATAGTCTCAGGTTATCACTTCTCTATACAGACACGAACTCGATTTCATATTCATCTTTATATTCTATTCCATATTTTCTTAGTATTTTAACTTTTTCTCCATAACTTTAATTTATTCAATATTCTTAATTATCGCATATCTAAATCCAATTATATATCTTTTTCTAAATTCCAATGTCTTTCTACTCATTGTATTTATACTTTATCTGCCTGTTTCAAATTTCATATCATCTTTTATCATTAACCAAATTTTAATTAAAATATGACACCTTTATATCTCTTAATTTCAACTCTTGTTTAAACTTCAATTTATGCCTTTGAAATTACATATAATACATCCAAATCAAATTCTAGTTAATACCTTCTTAAAATATACACTATATTGTTTAAAGAAAAATATATATAACAATAGTAGATAAGATACTCATTCCCCTCCAATTCGAGTATCCAATTCGAATATCCAATTCGATTCTATCTTTAATATTAGTTTATTTTTAATTATCTCACATCTAAATTCAATTATATATCTTTTTGCAAGTTTTAATATCTTTCTATTCATTATATTTATACTTTTATCTGTCCTGTTTCAAATTCATATTATCTTTTCTCATTAAACAAATTTTCCCCTGTAATTACTAATTGGAGTATGACACATTTATATCTTTCAATTTTATCCATTCAACTCTTATTTAAACTTCAATTTATGCCTTTAGAGTTATAACATTCTATATAATATATAAACTTCAATCACATTCTGCTTGGTACATTCTTAAAATACACACTATGTTCTTTAAACTAAAGAAATATATATATATATATATATATATATATATATATATATATATATATATATATATATATATATATATATATACTTTGTGTTACAAAGTATTTAATTATCAGCTTAAAAAACCTTACACACACACACACACACACACACACACATATATATATTTGTTTTCGGAGGTTTTCGCGGGTATTTGTATGTGGATCTTTGGTTCTTCGGGTTTTCTCCCACGTAGAATTGGAAATATCTAGGCGACGTTTCGATGAAGTCTCATTCATCATCTTCAGGCTTGTGTCTTCGGCCTTGTGCTTCTCAGAGTGATGTGAGCTTGCAGCTGCTTCTTCCTTTTAACTACTAGTGGGGGTGTGACTTGATTGGGTGGGGGCTTGGCTGTGTTCTGATTGAGTGGGGGTGTGTTCTCATTGGTTGGGGGTTTGGCTGTGTTCTGATCGGTTGGGGGGTTGGCTGTGTTCTGATTGGCTGGGGGTGTGTTCTGTTCTGGTGGGGGTTTGGTTGTACTCCGGTTATTCTCAGTTGCTGGGGGATTTGAGCTGGTGAGCTGTGATCCTATTGTTTGGCTTCGCGTTCGTGGTCGTGCTACATCTTCATGGTGGGCGTCAGTTCCCTTCATGTATGGGTTGGGGGGGTTTGAAGCAGGTAGTGACCAGAAGCTGTACCACAGCTGCTTTTTTGGAGTTGTTTTTTTAAGTCCTAAACTTCCCACTCTCTTTCCCAACTTTCCCTTTTTTCCCTCACACAAGGTTACTTGATCATTAAAGATGGCTTCTTCTTTGTCCCCATCTTCTTGCTCCACAAGTATTTCTTGTTGTTTCTCATAGTTCAGTATCTCCATTTCTAAAAATTGAAATACAAAGCCAAAAGAACCCCTTCCTTCTAATGCATTTTTTTTGTATTAAGTTCCATTTTCAGTACTTCCCAGAGTATTGCCATTTTAAACACTTTTAAAAAACCACTCGATTGATTTTAATCATTTAAATCCAATAGCCAAAAATCAAAAAATCACCAAATAGTCTTTTTTCACTTTCTCTTCCTGGGGCCTCTATTATTTTGTTGCAAAGTTTCAATTAGAATGTATCTTTTAGGAATCTTGTTAAAATTTCACTGTGAGTTCTTTTTAATTCCAGGCACTCTCCTCCATTTTCCAGATCTCACCTTATTCTTGCTTTTTCTCTCCTTTCCTTCTTTTAAATATTTAAGTATCCAAGAATCTTTATCTTTATTATCCCTTTGACATTTTATTTCCAGCTTAATTGCCTATTAATGTCAAAGCGGATTTTTTTTTCACTTTCTCTTAACTGTCAATATAAGGAAAGGAGGGAGAGAAAAAAAAACCCCAAATCCTTTCCTTTTCGTCTCTCCTTCACTGCTTCCAAATCTTCTTTTCATAGTTAAAATTCCAGGGTATCTTACGTTCTTGCTTTTCAATTCAACCCAGTCAACCAAAACCTTATCTTCTTATTTTCCTCCTGGTCATTCTTTTCCAGTTGAGTTCTTCTTTGTGGTGGCCATTTCTAGCCACCACTACAACCACCTTCCGGAAAGGGAGTAAAGATCAGCTGGGGAGGGGAGATGCAGCTCTCCTTGACCCTGCTGACAGTCTCCCCCTTCTTCACCACCTCTACAGGGTGGCTTAATCCTGAAGCCAGCTGGCTCGGGGCTCTCCAGTGGCAAGGGCAGACAGAAACCGTATAGAATCGTGGATTTCTGACTGTCTCCGAAGAAACTCAAACAGAAAGAGCAACAAACAGGATCTTTGAGAAAGTAACAGTGTCAGAGTCTTGAACTGGTTGGGAGCATAACTCGGAACCATAAAAAATGGTTTGCAAGGGCAGAGAAGCATGGAGAAATACAGCAAGTTGTGATCAGAATTAGTTTGAATTACATTTCGTTTCTTTTTCTTATGTTGATCTGTATTTTATTTTTTTCTTTTCTTTACTCTATTTAATATTGTTTAGCCTAAGGAGGAAACAGCATGGGTAGTCTTTGACTTACAATAGTTTGTTTAGTGACCATTCAAAGATACAATGGCACTGAAAAAGGTGACATATGACTATTTTTCACACTTATTGACCATTGTAGCATCCCTGTGGTCACATGATCAATATTTGGTCACTTGGCAACTGACTCATATTTATGACACTTGCAGTGTCCAGGGATCATGTGATCACCTTTTATAACCTTCTGAAAAGCAAAGTCAATGGGGAAGCAAGATTCGTTTAATAACTGTGTTACTAATTTAACAACTGCTGTGATACACTTAACAATTGTGGGAAGAATTCATTTAATAACTGTCTTGCTTAGCAATAGAAATTACTTGTATATTATATGTAAGTATATATAATATTGAGAAATATATTTTTTTTAAATTTCAATCTACACATACACAACAATACATTAACAATGTGGCATTGATATGTCATACATTTTAGTATAGGCAAGCTTAATAATACCAATCATATCTCTTAATACACATATTCACATTAAATCAAAATCCTTCATTGCTTATTTTCAATATTTCAATACTCTTCCCTAATGCCAACCACCATATCAGTTAAACCTACCTAGTAATTTCATTATTCAATTTCCTCCTCAATTTTTTTAATCAAAAAAATTTCATTTGGCAAGCAGAATGGTTTCACATCACAATACAAACATGACCATATTTACCTATTCATTTTGTTTTTTCAATTTCATATCACATTAACCTTATTAATATTAAATATTAAACTTATCCAATTCCAATTCATATTATAACTTATTTCATTTTTTGTAGAATATTCTCATATCTTATTTTACAATGTTATTTGAAATTCTCATCTCATTTCTATGTTCATTTTCCATATTACCTTTTTCTGTCATATTTGCAATTTTATCAACCCTTATTTTATTAATTCAAAATTGTCCTCTCTGGTTATTAATTTGAGTCAGCCACCTTCAATCTACCTTAATACCATCTCCCTATTTACTATATAGTACAGATAGATAGATGATAGATAGATAGATAGATAGATAGATAGATAGATAGATAGATAGATAGATAGATATAGTCAAATTCCAAAGTCCAGAAATATTTCATAAGAAGAGTTCTCTGCTCCTCTAGTCATTGCAGAATACCTTATGTCACCCGACTTGAAACTCTGGACCTAGAAAACCTAGAACTATGCCGCCTTCGGTCCGATCTAAATATAGTATATAAAATCATACATTGCAATGTCCTATCTACAAATGAATACTTCAGCTTCAATCATAACAATACAAGAGCATACAATAGATACAAACTCAAAGTTAACCGCACCAAACTTGACTGCAGAAAATATGACTTTAGCAACAGAGTGGTCAATGTTTGGAATACTCTACATGATTCTGTGGTTTCTTCCCCAAACCCCAAAAACTTTAACCTTAGACTATCTACTATTGACCTCATCCCCTTCCTAAGAGGCCTGTAGGGGACATGCATAACCAATCGTGTCTACCATTCCTATCCTATTTTTTCTTTTTCTTATTAGTATCTATCTCATGTATTCAAAACTATGTTTATTCTTATACCTGTATCTTATAAGCGATTGACAAATCAAATAAATAAATAAATACATTTTCTCAATCATCTTATAAATCATCTATACATTACAAAAATATTAGTCTAATCAATTAATTATATCAACTGATATTAATCTTTCCATAATAGTTCTCATTTCATCATCTTCCCCCTTTTCCTATACATCGTTAATCATCAATTAATATATGACATTGTTATTATAATTTCCCAATTTCATATTTATTCCATTAAATTCCATGTCTAGTATAGTAATAATTGTTTAATGACAAGAAAGAGAGAGAAAAAAAGAAAGAAACTAAAAAGAAAAAATCTCATCAGTTACATACTTATCTATTTTCAGTGCTTATTCATATATATCACAACTTATTACCTTGCAGAATCTCCTTCCTATCATCTCTTTTTTTTCACCCATTGTCTCTCGCTCTTTTAACAACATAGTTTCTTTTCATCCTCATTTGCTTCCTGTTTCATTTTATTTTCTAGTCCTTACTTACTTTTATTTTCTAGTCCTTACTGGCTCATAACTCGGCCACAGACTTGGTAGCCACCTGGGATAGGCTGGCTGCCGAGGCTCTGGACCGAGTTGTGCCTTTGCGACCTCTGACCCGGCAGAGATCTCGCTCAGCTCCATGGTTTACGGAGGAGCTGAGGGAGATGAAATGCCAGAAAAGACGTCTGGAGCATGTCTGGAGGGCCGGTCGTGCCGAGTCCGACCGAACACAGATTAGGTCCTATATTAGGACCTACCTAGTGGCAATAGAGGCGGCGAAGCATTCTCACTTCTCCGCCCTTATTGCATCAGCAGAAAATCGACCCGCCGCCCTGTTTAGAGTGACCCGCTCCCTGCTTGGGCCGGGACCGAGGGAGGATCTCTTGCAGGGAAGGGCAGAGGAGTTTTCATGATTTCTGCACGATAAAATCGCTCAGATTCGGGCCGGGTTGGACTCTAGTTGGGAGGTCCCGGGGGAGGTGACCGCGGCAAGTCTTGAGACGGTTATCTGGGATGAGTTCGACCCTGTGACCGCCAAGGGTATAGGCAGGTTGCTGGGGCGGCAGAAAGCCACCACATGTTTATTGGACCCTTGCCCCTCCTGGTTGGTCTCTACCACCAGAGAGGTGACGCGGAGTTGGCTCCAGGGAATTGTTAACACTTCTTTGATGGAGGGCTCGCTGTCCACTGCCTTGAAAATGGCGGTGGTGCAACCCCTCCTTAAGAAGCCCTCCCTGGACCCAACTCTCTTGAACAATTATTGTCCTGTCTCCAACCTTCCCTTCATGGTGAAGGTTGTTGAGAGTGTGGTGGCAGGTCAGCTTCCCCAGTACCTGGATGAAGATACGTACCTGGATCCCTTCCAATCAGGCTTCAGGCCCGGACATAGTACCGAAACGGCATTGGTCGCGTTGGCTGATGATCTCTGGAGGGCCCGTGACAGGGGTTATTCCTCTTCCTGGTCCTATTAGACCTATCAGCGGCTTTTGATACTATCAACCATAGTATCCTATTGCGACGGTTGGGGGGGTTGGGGGTTGGGGGCATTGTGTTGCGGTGGTTCACCTCCTTCCTCTCCGACCGTCTGCAATTTGGGTTGGTGGGGGGGGAGAAATCTACCTCTAGGCCCCTCGATTGTGGGGTGCCTCAGGGGTCAGTCCTCTCTCTTCTCCTGTTCAACATTTATGTGAAGCCGCTGAGGGACATCATCCGTGGCTTTGGGGTGAGGTGTCATCTGATGCTGATGATACTCAGCTGTACATCTCCACCCCAAGCCACCCCAACGATGCCATGGAGATCATGTCCCATTGTCTGGAGGCCGTGCGGAACTGGATGGGCGGGAACAGGCTCCGACTCAACCCTTCCAAGACTAAGTGGCTGTGGTTTCCGGCGTCCCGATATAGCCAGATAGTTCCATCGCTGGCTATTGGGGGTGAGATTTTGCCCCCTTCAGAGAGGACTCGCAATCTGGGTGTCCCCCTGGATGTACGGCTGTCTTTGGAAGACCATATTATGGCCGTCTCCAGGGGGGCGTTTCATCAGGTTCGCCTGATTCGCCAGATGCGGTCCTTTCTGGATCGGGATGCCTTACGCACAGTCACTCATGCCCTGGTCACTTCCTGACTGGACTACTGTAACGCCCTCTACATGGGGCTCCCAAATGGGAGCATCCGGAGGCTTCAACTGGTACAGAATGCAGTTGCGCGGGTGGTTATGGGGGCGTCAAGGTTCTCGCATGTGACTCCCCTCCTGCGCGAGCTGCATTGGTTGCCAGTGGTCTCTCAGGTGCACTTTAAGATTTTAGTGTTAACTTTTAAAGCGCTCCATGGCATCAGAACAGGATATTTACAAGACCGCTTTCTGCCATTTTCCTCTCACTGTCCGGTGTGCTCCCACAGGGAGGGTCTCCTGCGGGTCCCATCGGCATCTATGTGCCGGCTGGTGACCCCAAGGAATAGGGCCTTCTCTGTGGGGGCGTCTGCCCTCTGGAATGGGTTGCCTCCGGAGTTACGTACAGCCACGGACCTGGGGACCTTCAGGCGTGCCTTGAAAATCTGGCTTTTTAACCAGGCCAGCTTGGGCTGATTTTAGATTTGGGTGTTTTACTTTTATTAAATTTTAGGGTTTTAGGGAAGGGTTTTAATTGTTTACAGCCAGGGTTTTAGTTTAATTTAGTTTTAATTTTTCACATATTTATTGTTTTAATTGTATGGCTGTGCACCACTTCGAGTCCTTCGGGAGAGGAGCAGTATATAAATAAATATTTATTATTATTATTATTATTATTACTTTTAATTCTCTTTCCCCCCATTCTTATTCCTATCCATTTCTCATTCCAATTATTAACTTTTTCTCCCTCCCTCTTTTGGCTTTTCTTTTGGACTTTCCTTTTCAGCTTTTCCCCTGTCCTTTTTTCCATTTTCTGAACCATTTTCCCTTTTATTATCACATCAGACCACACTTTTTTAATTTCAATTCCTCCCCCCCACCCCGTTTAAATAATTGTTGATCCCTTTGTTCTTCAAAGCTGGCTTCTTCTTTATTAAACTCCTCCCCTCTGGTTTACTTTGTTCTTCTACAAGCTGGGTCACCATTTCTAATTTCTGTAATAAGTAATTACACATTTCAAATCTAATTTTCATCATTTCCCTTATATCTTGCAAGTCCAATCTCATTTCAACAAATAATTCCTCCATTGTATCTTCTCCTTTTTTCCTTTCCTCTTCTCTAATTGATGTATTCAGTCCCAAAGTCCAGTATATTATTTCAGCCAGTGTTTTTAAAGTTTATTTCCAACAATCAATGTCCTTAAATCTTTGTTCCAAATCTTCAAATGGGCCCTTTCCCAACTGTTTCCCACAATCACCGGGTGGTTCTATGTCAATATTTTCAAGTGTCTTCCCCTTTGTAGTATTCTAATGTCACTTTCCAGGGTTTTTATTTTTTATAATAGGGTTTCCTTTACTTTCTTTTAAGTTCCAAAGTCCAATTTCTTAGAAAGATCAAGTACTTTTTTAAACAAGTTTTTCCTGTACCATCAGGTGGTGCTCTTGAGCCTTTTCCATAGTCCACTTCTTCCTTAACTTTAACTTTCTTTGTTAAATAAAGTGCTTCTATTAAATTTGCTAATTTCAATCATTAGATATTATTTCTTTTCATTTCAACACGCTCAATTTCAGCATTTAGTTATGCCCTTTAAGTGCCAGTAATCCAACAGCTGTCCAGTTTAATTTCTAAAACTTTGTTGTGTTCAAATATTTTCCTTTAAATTTTCTCCTCCAAATTAATCCAATACAATAATTCAAGCCAATTTTATAAAATCGAATTTCCTTCTCACTTTCTTTGGTTGCAACTTCCACTCACTTTCCTCCAATATAGTCCTTTATTTTTAATACCGGGATACCTTAAAATCCATGCATTTTGCCTGGTTCACAATCCACTTTTCCTCTCCAGCACAGTCTTAGTTTCCTAGGCTGTTCTTTGTGTTCGTGGTGGCCATTTTAAAACCACCGCTACCACTTGCCTTTGGAGGTCTTTTTTTCCTGTCAGGGACAGGAGTTGTGGCTCCCCTCAACCCTCCAGGCGATTCCCCCTTTCTTCACCACCCCTCCAGGGTGGTTCTGGTCCTGATTGGGATCCTCCAGCAAATTAGCTCAAAGCGAAACCACGCACAATTGCAGATTCCACTCCGATGATGAGCAAACCGGAAGTCAATATTGAGAAATATCATTCAGTATAGATGTTCAATTATTCTTCATGATTAAATGAGAAGATTGAAAAATTCATTGATTCAGAACAACCTTTATGAAATATAATTTTTGGCAACTAAAATGAAATTAAGCTAGATGGGAACATTTCACTTTGCACAAAAAAATCAAGTAAGCGTTAAGAAACTTTTGAGAATAAAATTGTATTTTGCAAAGAAATAAAGCCAGAGAAGGGTATACTAAATCCTTGTCCTTCCAATAGTTATTTCCTATTAGAAGAAAGAAATCAATTTTTATCTACAGAAAAAATTAGAATTACATACCTAAATTAGGGACTTCCGTAATCTATACAGATTAAGGAAGAAAAGAAGAGAGGGAGGGAGGGAAGGAATACAAAATATGTGTAATAGACTTTTTTTGCCTATGATTTTTACCTGTGGTTGTCCTAAGAAAGTAATCGCCAGAGTCAATTTTCGTTTTTGTCCACCACTTAAATTCTTAGCTTGTGTATTCTCAATGGCACTGATATCCAAGAGAGTCAGTATTTTTTCTACCTATAAAGTAAAACAATGTGCATTTCATGCATTGATATTCAAATCTGTTAAAGTTCTTAGCATGTTTTTTCAGTCTCGGTTGATTGGAAACTAAAGTACAATCTATCAATATACATACATTTTATAAAGAGTTGGATCTTAACAATCCTCCCTGTCATATTTGAAAGGCAGACATTGCTGACTAGGTAGAACTGCTGTGGTTGGCTCCCCCAGGTGATCTCGAGAATCCTAATGCCAGTGCTATGAAGCAATTGCATTTCCATACCTTTCTTGCCTTTCTCTCTATCCTTTTCAACCACAGTTCACTTATATTTTTCTGAATATATGCTTACCTCATTTTCTATATCACTGAATGGTATCCCCTTTATTTTAGCAAACGTCTTTAAATTTTCTTTCACTGTTAAATATTCAAACTGAATATTGAATTGTGGACACACAGCACTAAATTGCCTGATTTCCTCCATATCTTTCCTTTCAGCTATATTGTACTCCAAAATGGTTGCAGAACCTGTAAGCATTAACAAAAAAAAGTATATGGTGAGTTTTTGTTATATGTGCATATTATACTTAAGAAAGTATAGAACCAAATACACTCCATTTTTGTTCTTAACATGACCTTCTAGAAAGATATATAACTTGCTATTTGCTAAGTTCTGCTGAGTTAAAAATATTATGCCCTTGGCTTGAGATTTCATGCTAGGTTGCCCTGACATTAAAGGAAATTTGTTAATGATCTGTTGTGTAATCTTTTAAGTGAAAAACAGGAAAGATGATGATGATGATGATGATGATGAAAGCTAGGGGATTTCTATGAAGGTGTTTGGGAGGAGTTATGGAAAAACACCCAGGTCTACCCATTTCTTATGTAAGACCCTATAACTCCTATGTGTGAAAAACAGGAAGTATTATGTAATCTTTTAAATGTGATATCCTATAAAAGGCTGTAACCATTTTAAGGGAGTGTCTCCTTCTTCTAATCTGCTATTAGGAGTTGGGGTCTGATATTTGCAAATATCTTAATTAAATAAAGCCTTCTATGGATCCTGGTTATCACAGTCTGTTATTTTTATTCAAATCTCTCAGTTTTAACACTGTACAACTAGTAATATTTTAATAGAGGATGATGCATGTTCTATTCTTGTATGAAAATAACACCAATGTTCAAAAAGACTGTTTCCAGAGTGTTATTCTACCTGGGAAAGTATCTTTAAGCACTGCCCTAATGAATCTGTTCCTCCCAGTTCAAAGAGAAGGAGGTAAAAGGAGGAGCATACATTGGGAGAGAGGGAATTTGCACAGGAAGAGCAAAAGATCTCTTTCCCTGATGAGCCAGAGAAAAAACTACACTGGATGAAAAACACCTGGGGAGAGAACAAGCCCTTATTTCTCAGAGAAGCAAATCCCCAAACAACCTGTGAACCACTCTCCTAAATATAATGAGGAAAAAATAAAACTCAACCTACAAATTCTAAGCATGCTTGAGAGTAAACTTTCACAAAGTACCTAATGGAACTGATCAGTTTGTTCTTGCTTGTATTGATTCTCAGTGGCTTAGGTGATTGTATTACAATTTGAAGAGCTCATGGGGATTAACAATGGAGGTTTGTAATCATGATAAACTATAGGGGTAGCTTGCCTCTGAATGCCATTTACTGGGCAGCAAAGAGGGCTATGGCACCTGTATCTTAGTTGGGGCTGCCTAGAAGGATGTGGTTGGCCATTGTGAGAAACAGGCTGTGCAAGCTGATTGCTTCATAACCTGGTCCAGATGAACTATTCTTATGTAAACTAGTTTGGGATTAGTCTTGCATCTGACCTCTTCTTAAAGTCCAGTTCTTACCATCAGTTGGTTTAGAAAGTCCACCGAGGATGTTTAGCAATGTTGTTTTTCCAGCTCCACTATGACCGAGAATTGCAGTGATCTGACCTTCATAGATATCCAAAGACAAGCCTAATGTAGAAGAACACGTGTTAGCTCTAAAAGTTCAGCGGTATATGAGTATTCTTCAAGAGAAGAATACAAGCTGCTTTCCAAACTGATTTTTTTTCACTGAGCACTACCCTGCCATTGTTGTCTTGAAAAAATAGCCAAGCCAAACATCTGAAAGACATTTTTTAAGAATGAAGACAGCTTAGAAATAAGCAAAGAATCAAGTTCAGTATCTTCACTGATGATGTAAAACTATTCAACACCACCAACAATGCTACTTGCCTTCAAACAACCTTGATTATGTGTCTGAATGGTCAAACAATTGGCAGTTCCAAATCTTAACCAACAAATGCTCTGTCCTACACATTGGTAAAAAAAAAACCAGTACTCCAGTACAAAATCAGTACATCAGTACACAAGCTAGGTGGATATGACCACATTAACAACCCGCACTCTGTCAAGGACCTTGGAATACTCATATCAGTTCTAAATCTAATCTTACAAAGCTTCTCCGGTAATATTAAATTGCTAACTAGAGCATACAAAGCCTTTGCTAGACCAATACTCTAATACATCTCATCTGTCTGGAATCTGCACTGTGTATCGGACATTAATACAATTGAGTTCAGAAGTATTTCATGAGAAGAGTACTACACTCCTCCACTCTCAACAGAATACCCTACACCACTAGGCTTGAAATTTTGAGTTTGGACAACCTAGAAATACGCTGCCTATGGTTGGACTTAAGTGTAGTACAAAAAATTATCTGCTACAATGTCCTACCTGTCAATGATTATTTCAGCTTCAACCGGAACAATACAAGAGCACACAACAGATACAAACTCAATGTAAACTGCTCCAAAGTTGATTGCAGAAAGTACAACTTTAGCAACAGAGTGGTCAATGCCTGGAATGCACTACCTGATTCTGTTGTTACATCCTCAAAATCCCACTCCTTTACCATTAAATTATCCACTATTGACCTCACCCAGTGGTGGATTCAATTTTTTTTTACTACCGATTCTGTGGGAGTGGCTTGTTTGGTGGGCGAGGCTTGATGGTCATTTGATTGGGTGGGCATGGCCAACTCATCAAGGTGGTGCGACACATTGCTGTGAGTGATGTCGAGTTAACCATGCCCACTCAGTCACATGACCAATGCTGCAGAGACAGGGTGATTTCCTATGTACCTTCCCCCCTCCTCCTCCACCCTTGGGCTAACCAAAAAAAAGCCCAACTAAAGACAACAACCACCTGCCGAGTCTGCCTGCCAAATGAGTTTTGTTTTGTGGTGGTTTTTGATTTGTTTTTTGCCAGAAGCCCCTTGGAGATAAATTTGCACCACTAAATCTTACTGAACCTCGTTGTTGGGGTGCTGCCTGTTGCTGCTGTGGGCATTGCTATGGCCATCTGGCTACCCAAGTAAAGAACTGCACTGGCTCAGGACAACTGTGAGGAGCAAGAGGGGAAGCCAAGGCACTTGCCTCATAGCAGTCAACTCTCTCGCTCTGATTAGGCACTTCCAGCATGCACAAGGAGCATGAAGGAAGACTTCTCATGAATTCAAGGGCTACACCTCTCCCAATAATGAGTTGGCGGTGATCTAATGAAATGTCTTGCAGTTCTTAAAGATCAACTTTAAGAGTGCCCTCATGGAAGAAGCCAAGAACAAGAGCAAAAGTAGCAGTGGTGGGGGCGACGGGCATGTGATGGGTCCCTCTGTGGTTCCCTCCTGGGTGACAGACAGGGCTTTGGCACCTCCTCTTTTCCTCAGAGGCGCAGTATCTGCCTCCCTTTACATTCCTTGTGGAGGGACACACACGCCCATCACCCCTGCCACCACTATTTTTGCTCTCGGTTCTCAGCTTCTTCCATGGGGCCACTCTTAAAATTGATCTTTAAGTGGTCCCGGAACATCTGCCAACCTGCCCAGCGCCAGCCCTCTCAGAGCACTTTCTTCCTTCTCCTGGCGGACACACTTCTTCCAGCCCGGCCTGGCCAGCCAGCAAGTGACCACATGTCCTTGGGCTTCTCACCCCCCCCCCCTTATCATGAGATGCCTGCAGCTGCTGTGTGTTTTTTATGGTGCGGATGCAGTCCAGCAGCCACACCAAAAAAAGCATGCCCTGTTCTGTATGCCAGGCCCGGCAAGTCCGAGCAACCGATGCATAGAACAGGGATGCACCGGACCATTGGAGAAGCGGATCGAAGCCGGAGATCAGTAGCCACCTCTTTTGCAGAACAGAAATCCTCTGGCTGGTCTTCTCTTTCTCCACCTGTTTGTTTTGTATGGCCAAGGGGCAGGAAATCAGCTGGCCAAAGGGGCAGCTGCTGGCAGTGACTCTTTTTCGGTCTCCAGCCATCTCTTTCAGGCAGAAATCATCCTCAAATTGGCTGGCTGGTCTCCTCCTCCTCAATCATACAGAACAAATAGGCAGAAAAGGAGGAGACCAGTCAGCCGATTTGGGGAGGCTTCTTGCACTGTGAAAGAGGTGGCTACTGATCTCCGGCTTTGCTCTGCTTCTCCAATGGTCTGGCGCTGCCCTGTTCTATGTACCAGTTACTTGGACTTGACGGGCCTGGCACATAGACCAGGGCATGCTTTTTTTTGGTGTGGCTGCTGGACTGCAGCTGCATCAAAAAAAGCATGCAGCAGTTGCAGGCATCTCACGACAAGGGGGCCAAGAAACCTCAGGACATCCTCCCACCCACCTGCTGGCTGGCTAGGCCGGGTCTGGCCAAGCCGGGCCGGAAGAGGCGCATCCACTGGGAGAAGGAAGAAAACATGCTCTGGGAGGGCGGGCAGGCGGGTGGATGTCCCAGGGTTGCTACACATGCGCACTGCATAGGTAGCAGCTGCACACACAGTGTACATGTGCAGCAGCCCTGGAACATCTGCCCGAGCTGCACTACAGCCACCACGTGGTAGGGAAAGCTAGGAGAGCAACTGGGACAAGTGGGCGACCGGGTGACCAGGCAACTGGGTTGGAAGTGTGGCCAGCCAGGAGTCACTACCGGTTCAGTGACCCATGCCACATCACCGCTTCCAGTTCACGTGAACCGGTGCGAACCAGCTGAATACCACCTCTGACCTTACCCCATTCCTAAGACTTCAGTAAGGGACATGCATAAGTGCACAATGGTGCCTACCATCCCTGTCCTATTGTCTCCATTTATTCATATCTATTTCCTGTATTCATACTCACGTTTATTCTTATACCTATTATCTTGTAAGTGAATGACAAATGAAATAAATAAAAATAAATAAAATGTGTGCCTCAATTGATTCTTCTTTCTAGGCAGTCCATGAACTCAAAACTCTACCTGCAAATGGGCATTTTAAATCCTTTGCCAATCTTCCCAATCCTAGTAAAAGAGCAATATTTTCTAGTTCTCTACAAATGAACCATATTTGCTTAAAAAATCAGGGTAATCATCATATTTGCTTATCATTCAGGTATGTTATTCAACAAGCATAATCTCAAAAATAGTATTTTTTTGTCCCAAACCCTGTAATAAATTTCAGCTAGTGATAATTTTTCTTTCTTGCCTGGGAATCTTTATATCTTCCCAACAATTTGTTGTGCACCCCACTACAAGAGCTTAGTGATTTGTCCTGGCATCTATTGCCAGTTAGGATGCTGATGGAAACCCTCGGAAAACAGATGTAGAAGCCCCCATGAGAGACCTTGTAAAACTGCATGAAGTTTGTATACTACCCATTGAAAAGGACCTCAGGATTTTTTGTCCAGGTGAAGTTACATGTTTGCCAGCAACCTTTTCAGATATCACATTCCTTCATATCATGTTACCTAAAAGCTTGGGTCCACTCAAGTTTTAAAGTTTTGAAATGCTGGAACTTTGTGAGGTTAGTCAAATCTCATGAACTTTTGGTACCCTCTGGACATCCCAAAAATATTCATGAAATAGTAGTGCTTATATTTAACATATTACAAGATTTCAGATTTTCTCCCCCCCAAAAAATTATGAAATCTTATATAAAAATAATATTTTTGTATAAGATTCTACTGCCTTTTAAAAAACAATTTCCCAGCACTTTGGATATTTGTAATTTTAAAAATCCTTGGATAGGAAGTTGCACCAATGTCATCAAGTGCTATCATAGACATCCAAGCATGGACTATCTGTTCAAAACATTGGAAGGCTGATTCCTGGGTTAAATTTCACGCTAACAGACAGCATAGATATTCAAAGTCAGTGCTATGTTAGAACAAACACTTCTTGGATTTGAGGAAAGAAAATTAAGCAGAAAAGATTAAGACATGCAAATATATCTTACCTCTCAAAGCGTCTGTGTTTATTTTTTCCACTTTATATGTTTTTTTAATGTTATTTAATCTTTAAAAAAGAGAAATATTGAACTTTTTAATTATTCATATATTATTCTCACAAATGTCATGATCTTACAATGCACCACTCTGGGATGAGGGACAAGCAATTTTATATCTTATGCTTAACTTTTGTCATGTTGCTGAAATATTCCATGAATCCAGCTTGGATTTCAGGAGTGATATATTTCTTAATTTAATTTACTTTTTTGAAGGAGATCCTTAATATTCTCCAAATTGTCTTGAATGGAGACATTCAAGTTGAGGCAAGATTTATGAATAAGAGAAATTTACAGTATGGTCCTGCTGGAATTTCTTCAGTCGCTCCAAATATTCAATGACATATTTTTAGTCTCTTACCGAACGGCTTCCTTCCCATTGAATTCGGGAGGCACAGGTTCAATATTTTCGCTGAATATATTTCCATGACTTTGTTGATTTGTAGAGACATCATTGGTGTGAGGCTTTCTTGACTCAACCCAATAGTTCTTCTTCAAGAAAAATAAGGGAGGATAAGGCAGCCCATATTTGTCTAAAAGACATTTTTAAAGAACATCAAGTTCTCATACATCTGAAATAACTATAAATTCTTACAAACACAAGCAAGAAAGTTCTAGCCACCCATCAACAATCAAACAATATCACAAATTGCTGTTTGAAAAACTAAAAATGTTAAAAGTTTATTTTTAAAAGACAGCAGAATCAGAACGAGAGGGACTTGTGCCTACTCTAACTGGGCAGGACTCCATGGAAGTAATAAGAATGGGGAGAAGGCTGTGCTATTGTTTCTCTTACCACCAGACTGTAAGCCTTAACCCAGAGTAATACAGGCGTTCAATCACAGTTGCTCCTGGTCTTTCTATGATGGTGCTTTTGATAACTCTTCTGCTACTAGATTTCATGGAGCAACTCAATAAACCAACTCAAACATACATTCTCCCAAGAGCAATGAACAGCACTGGCTACTCAGGAACAATCCTAGCCAGGCTATTGTCAGTTGCTCATTACAAATGTTAACTAAGGCTTCAAATTAAACTGCCCATCAGAATCTCAGGAAATTCCTTAAAACATCCTTGGAAAATCAAGAGACTCTACAAGCACCTGGGTGGACCAATCAAACAATCCCTGGCTGCTCACTGAGGGAGAAGCACCAGAATAGTCCAGTCCAACCAAAGAAAATGTTTGATTATGGTAGAATACATTGTGAAATGTATTGGCTGGTGCAAATGACCAGGAGCATTCATTGAGTTCAAAGCACAAAAGCATTTATTGCTGCTATCTGTATATAAGAATTGGCGGAATTCACAGAGGGCTGGACCTCGGTCTCTTGTGGCAATACAATGACTCCAATCTAATAACATGTTTTACTCTGCTTTCCAGCTCAGCCTGCTTTTTTCCTACTTGTATCCTTCAATAGTACTTGTAGGACAGCTTGCAGCATTACAACAAAACAAACAAACTCAAGGCACTGCCAGGCAACACTGACTTATAATTAGAAGAGTCTTTCTTACCAAACAAATAATTCTTATTTTCCATAAAAGATTAAAAAAAGTTATAGGTAGGGAAGTGGAGAAGGATACTGCCAGTGCAAAAGTGTAAATTTAAGTTGCAAAATGATTTAAAAGCTTGTTTTTTTCCATTGCTAGCACTGATAAGGGGTGCACAACCGTATACTATTCTAGGTTTATCCTCAGTGTCAGAATTAAGACACTGTATCATTTTAGTTGTGCATTTTGTACTGAGTTTTTTAACGAGATTTTGGATTAAAATAGAATACAGAACAAAGATCCAAAAAAGCAGACTGTCTATATTTGAGGGAACAAATTGTCTCTAGGAGATTAAAATGTACTATAAGCAAATAAATCTAAAGAAGTAATGGACTTAGATATTTTGCAGACAAATTGCAGTACTAATTTACATGATCAATTCCAAAGAAGTACACCTGAAATAAAGAAATGCAACTTGCAGAAAGGCAGCCTGCTAATTGTCATACATTCATCACAATATGCTTACCAGGCACAATCTTGTCAAAATAGAAAGTCAGCAGCGTATATAAAACAATATCAAAAAGCAAGAATAAAATGAATGATTCAGACATCATGTCTGACAAACTGAAGGATCTTCCATATTTTTGGAAATGAAGAACCTGCATGAAAAAAAAAAAGTCCACTGTGTCATGAATAAACATTAGGCAAGGAAGAACAAATATTTGGAAACCATTTTACTAAAGCTTTAACAAATCAAATGTTACCCCCTCTAGAAACATAAGCATGAACTCAGTCTATGAAATTAAAAAATGGAATGGAATAAAAAGCCATTTTGCATTTATGTAGAGTTATTTGTAGATTATCAAGAATAGAAATAGAAAGACAGAGTGATGGCTAGAATCTCTGCATTATATGTAATCCTCCATAGTTATGACCACAATGGAACCCAAAATTTATGCTGTTAAGTGAAAACTTTGTTAAGTGACTTCGCCCCTTTTTATGACTTTTCTTGCCACAGTTGTTAAGCGAATCATTGCAGTGGTTAAGTTAATAACATGGTTGTTGAATGAATCTAGCTTCCCTTATAGACTTTGCTTGTCAGAAGGCCATAAAAGGGAATCACATGACTCCAGGACACTGCGACTGTCATAAGTTTGAATCAGATGCCAAGCATTTGAATTTTAATCATGTGACCATGGGGAAGCTGCAACGGTCATAAGTGTGAAATACGGTCATACGGTCATAAGTCCCTTTTTTTCAGTGCCGTTGTATCTTCGAACAGTCACTAAATGAACTGTTGTAAGTTGAGGACTACCTGTATCATATATCAGTCATGTTCTACCCTACCTAGAAGGGTGGGATTTAAATGCCAGAAACAGCATAATACTCAACCTTTGAAAGCCCAGCACCAAAAGCAAATGGGCAGAATATGTTCAAAATTAATTCCAGAGCTGCAGGCATTATTTTATAAAAGGTTGTGATGCTAAGGACTGCAAAACAAAGACTGAAGAGGATGACAACAAAGGCAGTGGTTTTGGGCTTCTTCAGGAGTGAGCTCATCATGAAACAGAAGCATATCTGAAAGAGAGAAAACCGCCATTTTAATATGAAATGTTTTCTTTACTAATATCCCATTCAATCAATGAAGTAGTAATTCTACAGAGACATTGAAACAGTTCAACTATTATGAATTTCAACCGTGCAGGAAAATACGGTGAAAACAAACATGGAATACTTACGCATGATATTCCATAAAGGAAGAACAGAACAAACAATGTAGAAACATTGCTCAATAGAAAATAGAAATGTGGCAAAAGAAATGCAAATGCACCGGACAAAATCAATATGTACACACCATACAGCAAACCCCAGGAAAGCCTACAAAAGAAAAAGAGAGAGACAGAGATACCGTTAACCTTCTTCATAAAATATATGTCCATATCTCACTGGAAGAACTATAAACACAATAATAAGAGAACCCCAAAAGGATCCTTCACCCTGTTTTTTTTTTTTAATTATTTAGTAAAATTACAAATGAAAGAATATTTAGGCGTATTTAGCTGCATCACTCTAAGGTACAGGAACAGTAAGGACATCCACAACTTCATAACAGCACTGTTCACTCAGTTGAATGTCTAAGTTGGAGATAAAACAATACAGAATCACTATTTTCAGCAACAGTTTCATGACCAGCGCTTGGCTTATTTAATTCTTTGCTATGTGTCCTGGGTAGAAGTGGATTCCTGCTTTCTTTCTCACATGAAGTTGCTGGTTTCAGGTGACAAGAGGAGATCATAGTCCACATTCATTGGAATGTTTTTGAAGATGCCTCTGCAGACTTAGATGAGCTCACAGATACTATAACATCATATGTTAGCTTCTGCGAAGACTTATGTGTACCAACAAGGAACCTGAAAATATATAGCAACAATAAACCTTGGTTCATAGCTAAAGTTAAGCAGTTACGTCGTTCCAAAGAGGAAGCTTACAGAAAAGGTGATAGAATGCTATACAACCAGGCCAGAAACATATTAACAAGAGAGATCAGAGCAGCAAAAAGAAGCTACTCTGAAAAGTTAAAGAACCAATTCTCAACAAATGAACCAGCAAACATGTGGAAAACTCTTAAAAACATCACTGGCTTAGCAAACCTCCTTCCCAAGCAGAAGGAAATCAACAACTAGCAGATGACCTGAATGTGTTCTACTGCAGGTTTGAAAAGAAACTACAGCCATCTATCTCCACAACACACATCTCAAACACACCAACAATAGACAAGCCTCCTACAACTGGCCCCAATCTATTGGGCTCACAACCTCTGGTGATCACAGAAAAAGAAGTGCAAGATCTATTACACAGACAAAAGCCAGGAAAAGCACTAGGACCAGACAAGATAACTCCTTCTTGCTTAAAAGTCTGTGCTGAGCAATTGGCCCCCATCTTCACCCGAATCTTCAATAGATCACAAGAGATGGGCTATGTTCCTTCCTGCTTCAAACGTTCTACCATCATCCCAGTGCCAAAGAAGCCCTCCATCAAGGAACTGAATGACTACAGACCAGTTGCTCTAACATCTGTAGTTATGAAAATCTTTGAAAGGCTTGTGCTATCCCACCTGAAAACCATCACGGATCTGCTGTTAGATCCCATGCAGTTTGCATACCGAGCAAATAGATCGACAGATGATGCTGTTAACATGGCTCTGCACTACATCCTACAACACCTCGAATCTCCAAATACCTACGCAAGGGTCCCCTTTGTAAACTTCAGTTCAGCATTCAATACCATCATTCCAGACACTCTTCTAAGTAAACTAAACCAACTAGCAGTACCTGAACACACTTGTAAGTGGATCATAAGCTTCCTAACAGACAGGAAGCAGCAGGTGAAGCTAGGCGAAATCACATCCGATATCTGTACAATCAGCACAGGGGCCCCCAAAGGCTGTGTGCTATCTTCACTTCTCCTCTCCCTATATACCAATGACTGCATCTCAAATGATCCATCTGTTAAAATACTGAAGTTTGGTGATGACACAACAATCATTGGTCTTATTCGAGACAACAATGAATCTGCATACAGACAGATGGTTGTACAACTTGCCTTGTGGTGTAACCGGAACAATCTGGAACTGAACACACTCAAAACCGTAGAAATGGTGGTAGACTTTAGAAGAAATCCTCCCATACTATCACCTCTTACAATACTAGACAACACAGTATCAACCGTAGAGACCTTCAAATTTCTAGGTTCTACTATATCACATGACCTAAAATGGACACCTAACATCAAAAATGTCATCAAAAAAGCACAGCAAAGAATATTCTTTCTGCACCAACTCAGGAAGCTCAAAGTGCCCAAGGAGCTGCTGATCCAGTTCTACAGAGGAATTATTGAGTCTATCATCTGCACCTCTATAACTGTCTGGTTTGGTTCTGCAACCCAATAGGACAGACACAGACTTCAGAGGATAATTAGGACTGCAGAAAAAACAATTACCACCCACCTGCCTTCAATCGAGGACCTGTATACTGCACGAGTCAAAAAGAGGGCTGTGAAAATATTTACAGACCCCTCACATCCTGGACATAAACTGTTTCAACTCCTTCCCTCAAAACGACGCTATAGAGCACTGCTCACCAGAACAACTAGACACAAGAACAGTTTTTTTCCCGAACGCCATCACTTTGCTAAACAAATAATTCCCTCAACACTGTTCAACTATTTACAAAGTGTACACTACTAATACTGTTAATCTTCTCATCACTCCTTATCACCCATCCCCTCCCACTTGTGACTTTGTTGCTTGTATCCTCTGTTTCCTAGTATGATTTGATGTTGATTGTACCCTATGGCTATCATTAAGTGTTGTACATTATGATTCTTGATTCTTAACGAATGTTCCTTCTTTATGTATACTGAGAGTATTTACACCAAGACAAATTCCTTGTGTGTCCAATCACACTTGGCCAATAAAGCATTCTATTCTATTCTACCTTATAACTTACCAGAAAGCTGCATCTCGTAGCCCCATCGTCTTCATCACCTCCTTTAATTTCCTTTTCTCTCTTGAAAAAGTTTGTGCCAAGAAATACATAAAGGGTGAAAAACATAATGATAAGAGCCATATGAGTAGACAAGTTTCCACTTCATTTCTTGGCATAATAGAAGATGATCTCATACGGATGCCATTCATAGATTGCATTTCTTCCCAAACAGAATGATTGGTGATCCGCTAAAAACCAAAAGAAATGTTTCTGAAATCACTGGTAGCCTTCCTAGGAAATGGAAATAGGTGCATGTGGAAGCATCAAACCCGTACCTCTTACATTGCTGCAAAATGTTATGATCACTTCACTATCATAGATAAAGGAACAAACTGTAAATAATGTACAGCCGTGATGGCGAACCTATGGCACGTATGCCAGAAGTGGCACACAGTGCTATCTGTCTGGGCAAGTGGAGCCATTGCTCGTTGCTGTTCCAAGTTCCAGTGTATTGGCCAGCTGGTCCTCACACATGTGGGAGCACTGAAACCCAGAAGAGCAGCTGCCCGGTGTACGCATGCATGGCGGCCACCTGGTCTTTCAGTTTCTGGCATGCATGCATGTGCAAAAACCAGCTGGTCGGGACACATGCATGCAATGGAACCCAGAAGAGCAACAGGCGATGGCTTACATTTCCAAAGACATGGAGAGGGGATCCCGGCAGTCACTTCCTAGGGGAGCAGGACTGTCAACTGGGAGGAGCTTCCTTCCCTTCCCACCTGAGCAGACTTCTTGTGTGGCCCCAGCCCTCCAGCCTGCAGCACCAATGCACATGGCTGGCTCAGGTGCCACAGAAGAGCATCAGCAGCAGTAGCAGGGCAAAGGGCAGGAGCAACCAGTAGGCCTTCCTAGGGCAGCTCACCTCCCCAACAGCAGCTCCTCCTCTTCCAGCATCCTGGCCGGAAGTGGCATCATGAGAACCGCTGCCACCTCCTTGCCCCTAGCCAGCTACCCCGCACTCTGCTCCTGCCACTGCTAGGGGCAAAGGGGCAGTGGCAGTGGCAGTTTTTGCACTGCTGCTTCGGGTCGGGATGCTGGAGGAGGAGCTGACATCAGGGAGGTGAGCTGCCCCAGGAGGGCCAGAGGAGAGGGCTGCTCCTTCACACATGGAGATACCGCTGAAGGCCTGGCTCGCTGGCTGGGGAATGGCTGCAGGGGCCAGCTGGTCGCTCCTGCCCCTCGCCCTGCAGAAGTGATGGGAGGGGGCCTATGCTGGTTTGTTCTTGGTGGCAGGCTGGATCCTGAAACATTATCCTGGGATGTGTTTATTCACCTTCATTCAAGGGGGAAAAGGCGAAACAATGGCGCATGTGACGGATCCACTTTCTTGGGCTCTGTTTTTTCAGCGGTTATCAAGATGGTGCTATCTATTGAGAGGAGTTGTGGGAGAACAGCAGGAGGACAACGGTGGCAGTGCTGCTGAAATAAAAGGCAAAAGCCAGCAGGTCATGCTCTTCCAAGCATGGGGAGCGTAGCTGACTCCTGTGCCAGGAGTGGAAGAGGAGGAAGAAGAGACGGAACTGTTGGCTGCAGCCATTGAAGCCAAGGCAGTGGATCTGCCATCCTGGCCCTCTCCATCAGGTGCTCCTGCTGCCCAGGGATTCATCGGCACATGCTGGGCGCTCTGCGGGTGTTCCTGTCTGGTGTCTGTGTGGAGGAGTATGCCTACCAGGTTCAAGTGGTGTGGAAGCGCTCCTGGTCAACATGCTGCTCTACCTGCTGACTGGACTGGGCAAAACACTGGTAGCCACTGTGGCCATGTGCAATTTCTACTGGTGGTTTCCCTGTGGCAAATTCCTCTTCCTGGCACTGACCAAGTCTTTGGTGGCTCAGCAATGGGAGTCATGTGCCCACCAGCTGGGCATCCTTGCTGCACATATTGCTGAGATGATGGGTGGGTGTTTGGTCACATCCAACCCATGGCTCGGGATCACCCTGTTTTCTCATGAGCAGACTTAGTGTATTTGTCTGCTCTGTGGAAAGCTAAGCCGGATGTGATCACTAGTGAGGTGGGAGCAGAACTATAGGACTGTGAAGTTGAAAAGAAGTTCCAGAATAAGACACCTCTTTTATCCGTGGAAACAGACCACTAGTGAAACTGGACCAAAAGAATTTCTTTTTTATCCTTTTTATGTGCCTGTTTTGGGAGGAACATCTGTCCAGTGCTGAGGTAAGAAGTGTGCCGGCTAGGAAGTGGTCACACTCCCTTGGCAGTAGTGGTGGAAGGGGGGAGTGTGACCACTTCCTAGCCGGCACACTTCTTACCTCAGCACTGGATAGTGCTGGCTTGTTCTCAGTGGCTTATGGTCATCGTATTTCCATTTTGGATTAAAAGGAAATGTTAAAATATGATGAACTTATAGGAAAAATGCAAAACAACAGCAAAAGATTCCCTCCCCCTCATCCTGAAATATAAGTGACAACAATCTTAAAATGGTATCTTCAAAAGTATTTTCAAACTATCCCCAAGGCGAAAAAGCACCTTTAGGGCAAGTATGACATAGATGATTGAGAATCTCCATAGATATTTTTAAACTAATATGTATAATTATTAATATTGTTCTTATTTTCTATTAGTTGTTTTGAATCCTTTACACATTTCATTTTGTCCCATATCTTAACAGATAAACCTACCTTCACCACAGTTGGTAGCCAATTTTGTCTAGGGCAGGAAGCTAAGCAGAATCATACATGATGGGAAGCCTCAGGGAATATTAGGGCTGTAAAGGGCACTAAGAAATTGTAAAAGGTGTCCCAGAAGGTGGCAATGGTATTGTTTTGAAGAAAACTACATGTGTGTGCAACTAAAGGGACTAGACCTCAAGCTCAACTTGAAGAAGGCTCAATTTTAATTCAGCCCAATCAAAAAATGATTTTTTGGTTCATTGATTTCCTTTACTTCTCTTGCCTCCCTTTTCTTTTCTTTTTCCTGTTAAATAATTCTTACATAAAGCTAGGTAAAAAGTTGAAGTTTATGGTAACAGTGATAATTTATGACCTTTGATAGCAAACATATACAGTAACTAGCCCACTGAGGAGTCTGATGGCTAACTAAGGTTTCTTAAGTGAGTTTCCTGCTGATTCACCAGTGATTTCTAAATACTATGTGACTGCAGCATCCACTGTCCTATTCCAGTAAGAAGCAAAGGATGGAAGGGATTTAGGGGGAATAGTTTCACAAATAGACACAGACACACAAAACGTAGCAGGCTGAAGGGATAACAACAAGACCCAGCAATGGCTAAGAGGAAGAAAGTTGAAGAATGAGACTGAGAGGATAATTCTGACTTTTATCCAACTTCCAAAAAGACTGGAAGAAAGTTTAGGTGGTCAATTAGCAATTGACTCACTATCGACCATTCACAATAATAACACCCATGAAAAAGCTATGTAGCCAATCCTTGCATTTATGACCTTTACAGGTGTATAAAAAGAAAAGAAAAGCTGAAGTAAAATTATAAAATCATGATGTTTCACTTAGTGACCAAATTGCTGATCCCAATTGTAGTCACTAAATGAAGACTATCTGTACCTGCAATTGCTCTTTCTTCCTTATTAAGGTTAGGTCTCTGGCCATTGACAAGAATATAAAATCTGTATTATAACTTTGGGCCACTCAAACATCTGAAGATTGCATCTTCATGGACTAATTGGTATGGGAACCAGTGCACAACCATAACAACAAAAAATAGTATATCAATTGATATAAAAATTAAATCAATGTACAATAATCTCTTTCAAATAGGTAATAACAGCCAAGCTATACAATTTACAAAGATAAATACATTAAAGCTATCTTACTTACTTCAATAAGTGCACTATCAATGCTAGATTGCAGTGATACAAAGCCTCCATACCAATACCTTGGACTTTGACAATCAGATCCTGTATAGTTGTAACAGTAATCTATAAAAGAGAAATTTAAAAAATGCTACTTTATTATGGATAAAATTTAATACCATATTAATAAGGCTAGACATTCATTATGATATATTTAACTGGAAACAATGGGCATTATGCATGAACTTGAACATAATAAATTACCTATCTCTCCAATATGTTGATTTGGGGAAACTATTTCAACTGAAGGGAATCGGAGTCGATATGAGACTTCATCTTGAAATACAACTCCAATTATGTCTATTTCTTCCACTTGTGCTGCTTCCATAGATTTTTCATCTTCCATCACTTCTACACCTTTAGCACATAAGTCTGGTTAATATGCACAATCACATATGGGAGTGATACAGAAAAAATGTCTCGTCTAGATGTTTGACTAGGTACATCAATCTAGCATTCCATGAAGATATCCCAAAAGGCAGGACTTGGCAAAAGTATTCAATCAATCAACTCTTTATTTGATCATAGACCAGCATGTAGGATACAGTTAATTAAAATATTTTTTTATTATACTATATATACAGTATATAAATATTTTAAAATATCTGAAACATCTAAGAGGGGTTAGACCCTACAGTGTAAATTGCAGATTACTTAGCAGTACTTAGACAGAAAGCTAGAGTCAGATTAATCCAAGAATAGCATTTTAAGATAAAATTAATTTGAATAACCTTAAAAAATGAAAGTAATATGTCCAGGCCTGTTCCTGCCTAAAGGGATAATAGAGGATAATGTTTCATCAATAAGAAGCAATGAGTGGAAACTAATTAGGGTGAGAACCAGCCTAAAGAGAAATTTCCCGACAGAACAATTCAGTGGAATTGAGCAGACATTTAGACTAAGGTCCCTTCCAACTCTGTTATTTATTTATTTATTTATTTATTTATTTGATTTATATACCGCCCCCTCTCCCCGAAGGGACTCGGGGCGGTGAACAGCCAATAAAAACACATATATAATGTACAAAGTATGAGACAACATGATATATTAAAATTTAAAAACTGAAATCCAATATGGCTCTAATAAAATATAAACAAGTATTAAAAAGATTAAAACCCAATTAAAATTTAAAAACCCCTAGGCCAGTCCGGCCTGCCGAAATAAATGCGTTTTGAGCAACCGACGGAAGGCCATGAGATCGGGGGCGGCCCTTATCTCCGGGGGTAATTCGTTCCAGAGAGGGGGTGCTCCCAATGAGAAGGCCCGCACCCTCGGGGTCGCCAGCCGTCCAGCCGGCGGCACCCCGAGGAGGCCCACCCTATGGGAGCGTACCGGTCGGTGGGAAGCCGATGGTGGCAGGAGGCGGTCTCGCAAGTAACCTGGTCCCGAGCCATGGAGCGCTTTAAAGATAGTGACCAAGACCTTGAAGCGCACCCGGAGGGCCACCGGGAGCCAATGCAGCCCGCGTAGAAGTGGCATAACATGGGAGCCCCTAGGTGCCCCCATTACCACCCTCGCGGCTGCATTCTGCACCAACTGGAGCCTCCGGATGCTCTTCAAGGGCAGCCCCATGTAGAGAGCATTGGCATAGTCTAGGCGGGAGATCACCAGGGCGGAAGTGACCGTGCGAAGCGCATCCCGATCCAGAAAGGGCCGCAACTGGTAGATCCTACGGACCTGTCCAAAAGCCCCCCTGGCGACGGCCGCCACATGATCTTCCAATGACAGCCGTACATCCAGGAGGACACCCAGATTGCGGGCCCTCTCTGTGGGGGCAAGAATTTCCCCCCCCACAGCCAGCGATGGAACCAGCCGGCTGTATCGGGGTGCCGGGAAGCACAGCCACTCAGTCTTAGATGGGTTGAGCTGAAGCCTGTTCCGCCCCATCCAACACCGCACGGCCTCCAGGCATCGGGCCATCACTTCGACGGCTTCATCGGGGTGGCCCGGGGTAGAGATGTACAGCTGGGTGTCATCAGCGTACTGATGGAACTCTACCCCAAAGCCACGGATGATCTCATTCCATTATTCTCATTTAATTGTTATTCCATTATTCTCATTTAATTGTTCCATCCCTCCATGGGAATAGTGTTTGTTCGAAGGATATTTTTTTGTATCTTCCTTCAGTAACAGCTGTTGGAATCTGGCTAAAGCGGGGGGGGGGGGGGGCAACCCTGGGGCATGGCCCACTACTGGGCGAGACCTATTCAAAAGTGGGCTGCCCAAAATGGTGGGCAAGCACATGTGAGCACATTCCCTCTTATTGAACAGAGGATGAACGCATGCAGGTATGTGACATGTATGCATGCAGCTCGCTCAAATGGAGTTGTGTGCATGCACACGCAAAACCAGAAAGGCTGGGGAATTCCAGGCTAAAGAAAAAGCACTCTTGAATTTGGGGATTGTTATGTGAACTGAGATATCTGGTAGTTGAAGACTATGTGCAGAGAGCCTGAAAGAAGCTGTTTTTGGATTAGACTGAGAAGTTGACTTGCAGTCCTGGCAAAAGCATTAATTGTATTTATTAAAAACTATGCTTTTATTAGTATACAGCTACTCCTTGTTTCGTGGCCACAACTGGGACCGGTAACTTGGTTGTTAAGTGAAGCAGAGGCAAACTGCAACTGTGCTTATGATCTTACTTCAGCTTTCTTTTGCTTTATAGACCCATGAAGGTCATGAGTGGGAGGAGGATGAAAAAATTACATTTTCATCATCATCATAACTGCAAACTGTTGCTAAGTGTGGCCATTGCTAAGTGAGACCCTATAATTAAAAGGGAATAGATTACAGATAGGCAAATGGAAACTTGGGAGGAAAAAGGCAATTTGCTTCACTGTTAACACAATAATGCCAAAATAACTGCCAAGGTTCCAACTAACAAACCCAAACAAATCAGAACTCTGAGGCTGGA
The DNA here is from genome assembly GCA_023653725.1 of Bungarus multicinctus. NCBI lineage: Eukaryota > Metazoa > Chordata > Lepidosauria > Squamata > Elapidae > Bungarus > Bungarus multicinctus. The sequence goes on from CM042834.1 coordinate 129,905,240, forward strand.
ATCTTCCTCAAAGAACTTCTTTATTGGGTACATCATATTGGCACGATTAAAGGCAAAACCAATTGTAAAAGTTTCCTGCTGTTTCAGCATAATTAAAAGAGTAAATGATTCCCTCCCCAAGTGTCACAGATCACATTGGCCAATTATGTGATGATAATATGATTGACTTTTGTCTCAACATACGCCCACACAAAAATCATCACAATGATGTAATCCCCAATTATAACTTCAAAAAAGGCAGCTATGATCTTACAGACAACAATCTCTCATCCCTTGATTGGCAATCTCTATTCACTGGATGCAATACTGTTGAAGACCATTACAACATATTTTTACTTGAAGTCAAAAGAGTCATCAAACTATATGTATCAATAACAACTCCCAAAACAAACAAACAAACAAACAAAAAAACAGATTACCCATAACAATAAGGAAATTTCAATCCAAAAAGAGATCACTCTGGCGGAAAAACAAATCTGGTCACGTTGCCAACTTCAAAAGCCGACACAAAAATTTATGCCACCAGATAAAGACTGAATGCACCAATTATTACATTAAACAAGAGGAAAACCTTCTATGCACCAATTCCAGGTGCGCTTTTTACAATTTTGTAAACAACAAACTAAAAGATTAAAGGTCCATCCCACCCCTGATAGGACCTAATGGTAAAGACTGCAATGACTGCAACCATTAAAGCCAACATTTTTAACTTATTCTTTGGCTCAGTATTTGTAAACAGCAATGGATCATGCCCAGTATTTCCTAGCCAAACCACAGAAAACTACAATGATCTAATACATAACGATTTTACAGAAGACAATGTTGAAAAAGCGCTATGCAATCTAAAACCATCTCTATCTATTGGACCAGATGAAATATGTGCCTACTTCTTAAAAAAGCTATCCACTGCCATAGCAGAACCTCTAAGCATAATCTTTGAAAAATCTTTCAGGAGCAGCTCCTTGCCTAACCTATGGTCACAAGCCACGGTCATCCCCATCTTCAAAAAGGGAGACCCCAGCCTAGTTGAAAATTACAGACCAATCTCCTTATGCTGCATCACCTGTAAAGTCATGGAATCAATTATTAACCAATCCATTATCCTCCACTTAGAGACAAAAAATTACTCTCTAATAAACAATTTGGTTTCAGAAAAAAACTATCCTGTAATCTGCAATCCCTACACTGCAAAAACATATGGACTACACAACTCAATCAAGGAAAAGCAATAGACGCAATCTACATAGACTTCTGTAAAGTCTTTCATTCAGTGGTACATGACAAACTACTCCTAAAACTAAAATATTATGGTATCTCTGGACAACTGCATAACTGGATAGAAGGATTCCTGTCAAACAGACAATAAATGGTCAAAATTGGGAGTGTCCTATCAAATTCTGTACCTGTCAATAGTGGTGTCCCCCAAGGCAGCGTTCTAGGACCAACTCTCTTCATACTCTACATAAATGACCTCTCTGATCATATTAAGAGCAACTGCGTTCTCTTCACTGATGATGTAAAGCTGCTCAATACCACAGACAATATTGCTACCCTTCAAAAAGATCTCAACAAATAAATGTTCTGTCTTACATATTGGCAAAAAAAATCAGAAAATAAAATACAAGCTGAATAGTCAAGATCTTGTTGATGATCCAAGCTCTGTAAAGGACCTTGGAGTACTCATCTCTAATGATCTAAGTGCTAGAGCCCACTGTAACTACATAGCCAAAAAGGCATTAAGAGTTGTTAACCTAATCCTACGTATCTTTTTCTCTGGTAATATCACACTACTAACTAGAGCATACAAAACAATTGCTAGACCAATACTCGGATACAGTTCATCAGTCTGGAACCCACATTATGTATCTGATATTAGCACAGTTGGGAAAGTCCAGAAATATTTCACAAGAAGAGTTCTCCACTCCTCTGCTCATTATAGAATACTTTATGCCTCCAGACTTGAAATTCTAGACCTAGAAAACCTTGAATTATGCTGTCTTCGGTCTGATCTAAGTATGGTATATAAAATTATACATTGCAATGACTTACCTGTCAATGAATACTTCAGCTTCAACCATAACAACACAAGAGCACACAATAGATACAAACTCAAGGTTAATTGCACCAAACTTGATTGCAGGAAATACGACTTCAGCAACAGAGTGGTCAATGTCTGGAATACTCTACCTGACTCTATGGTTTCTTCCCCAAACCCCAAAAACTTTAACCTTAGACTGTCTACTATTGACCTCACCCCTTTCCTAAGAGGTCTGTAGGGGGCGTGCATTAGCGCACCAATGTGCCTACCGTCCCTGCCCTATTGTTTCTTTTATTTTTCTTATATGTACCCATTTCATGTATTCATAAGTATGTATATACTTATACCTATTATCTTGTAAGTGATTGACAAATCAAATAAATAAATAAAATAAATTAGGTTAATTGGCGGGCTCCTTAGGCTCTCCTCTCCATCTTCATCTGACATCTGTGAGGATGACCTTGGTGGCCATGGGAGAGTTCTGTGCTATGTCTAGCAAGAGATTCCAGCCTCCCCCCCACCCATACTGTGTGACAACTGAGAAATGACAAAATGGCTTCTGCCATGTTCAGTTTGAAGTTGACAATAACACTAACATGTAGAAATACTGCATACCGCTGTGCAAGGTCCATGCTTTCATGCTTGAATCAGTATCCCATACAAGTCTATACAAGTAGTCCTTGACCTATGACTACAATTGAGCCCAACATTTCCATTGCTAAGAAAGACAGTTGTTAAATGAATTTTGGCCCATTTTATGACCTTCCTTGTCACAGTTGTTAAGTGAATCACTTCAATTGTTAAGTTAGTAACATGGTTGTTAAGTGAATCAGGTTTCTCCATTGACTTGGTTTTCAGAAGGTCGCAAAAGGTGATCCCATGACCCCTGCAACTGTCATAAATACATGCCAGTTGCCAAGCCTCTGAATTTTGATCATGTGACCAGGTAGTTGCTGCAATGGTCGTAAGTGTGCAAAATGGTCATAAATCACCTTTTTCAGTGTCATTGCAACTTCAAATGGTCATTTAACCAATTGTTGTAAGTCAAGGTATAATAGGTGGAATTTGAATCACAACACACATTGTAACTCACCATCTCTTGTAACCCCTTTGCAGATACCTACAATTTGGTTCTCAAACACTATCCATTCACTCACCAAGAGACCTGAAAGACAGTAGTGTGTATGTATTTCTGTCTGTCTCTGTCTCTTTGGGCGCACTGTTGTTTGGACCTGTTCAAAATGTAACTCTTGTTAAAATGGGTTGTCGGCAGGGCAAAAAGCATAGAAGTGAGCTTCAAATTACATGAAGCTTAGACTGATTGCCCTTTAATTTTGAGCCTTGAGAGCCATTAAAAGGAAGAAATTAATATTTTTGAATAAACCTAATTTCAATTACAAATGGAAATATTACACAATATAATTTGGGTTTAGAAATCTTTCTACTTCACTCAACTTTATTTTTGGCCCAGTTAAGTTGGAATAGAGAAATAATCTTGGAAAACAGTGTTTAAAAACCTAAGTAATTTATACAATGCTTAAATCCTAAAAAAATGCTGATAGGTTATAATCTGCTTTAAAAATAACTCATAGATAACCAAATACTTATCCTACGGAAACAATTTTTTTTAGTATTGGAAGAAAATATAAGTATACCTTTCAGGATAGATATTTTTTCTATTTTGTCCATTATTTCTTTTGCCAGTGTGGTATTTGGAGTATAAGCAATTTTAAGTCCACTAAGGTTCAAGGGAAGTTTCCCAAGGATGGCTAAAGGTATTTCTTGAGGAGGCACATAGATTATCATGAATGTCATTAGTATTATTGCAGAGAGAAGAGCCAAAGATAAGAACCATTCCTGGGGACCACAAATCAGACAAACATCTGTTAGAGTTTCCAGCAATCCAACCAACACACAAGTAAATAATTCAGCAGGATTCATTTATAGAATAAATTTCTTTATATACAATAATATACAGTATGATGTATGTATGCAATACCCATGCAGCAGAAGTCAGAACCAGAAATCAGAATCCAGAAGTCATCATCACAGAAGCTATATTCACAGAAGCAACCCAATGCTTATATATACAGAGCTAAGCCAGGCTCAGAGCCATCTGACATGGTTCATAACAGGTGCTGCTTCTTAGTCACCAAACAATTCCCATTGGCTGACTTGTTGTTATGGCTATCCCAGCTCATACTTTCTTATATACTGACATCTTAGCAAGGTAATAATATAACATTATTAATGGGCTTGGAAGCATAATATTGGGGAATGCTAATTAATATTCAGCATTAAGAACTCAGAATGATAACTGTAGGAGACGACCAGGCTAAGCCCGAGGGTGGGGTCAAATCTCAAATGTGACTGGACTTGATTTTATGACCATTTTTATGGTGGTTATAAAGCAAGTCACCACAGTCATTAAGCAAACCAGGTGGCTGCTAAGCAAACCACCCAATCATTAAGAAAATCCAGCATAACCAATGATCATTTTTTGCCATTTTCTGCCAACAAGAAACATTGCAAGTTGTGGTCATATGGTTGCAGGACACTACAAATGCTCATAAATAGGAGCCATTGCCAAGAACCCTAAATACAATCACTTGACAGTAGGATGTCAGCAGTAGTTGTAATTTCAAAGGTGCATGTTAAAGTATCTTTTTTGAAGCCCATTGCAGCTTTTTTTAAAAAAAAAAAACATTTATATTAAACTTTGTCACATTTAAAAACAACACATATAAAAACAACGCATATACAATCTTCGCAGTGATGTGACATCAACTTTTCCATCTGTCTGTCTGTCTGTCTGTCTGTCTATCTATCTATCTACACACACACACACATTATTTTTCATTCCTTTAACAAATTGTACCATTTTTCCCAGACCGTATAGTATTCCATGTCTTTCCTATCTTGCCATTTTAATGTCAGTTTGACCATTTCTGCGCAATCCATATTTTCTTTATTATCATACTATCTATGGAAATGCTATCTAGTTTCCAACTCTGTGTGTAAGTTATTCTTGCTGCTGTTAGTACATGTATTATGATGTATTCAATTTCTTTCTTGAATACTCCTCTGATTATCCCTAGAAGAAACATTTCTTGCTTAAGTTCTATTTAGAGACCAGTGATTTCTTGCAACTATTTCCTTATTTTGTTCCAATATTTTTTTGCATTAGCGCAGGACCACCACATGTAAAAGAAGGTATGTTGTTTGTATTTGCATTTCCAACATTCTGAGTTCATGTTTGGGTATATTTTAGCCAGTCTTGCTTGTATTAGATGCCAACAGTAAGACATTTTATAAAGGTTTTGTTTATAGGCAGCAGCCATTTTTAATTTATAGTTTTTGGTCCATAGTTTTTCCCATTCCTCTAATTTATGTTATAACCGAAATTTCTTGCCCAGGCTTTCATTGTTTCTTTGACTACTTCCTCCTGCCTATCAAATTTAAGTAAGTAATTATACATTTTAGTTATCAATTTTTCTTCTGGTCCTAATAAAATTTTGTCGATTTGTTGTTGTTCTCTGTCAATAGTGAATTCCTCTAAATCTTTTTTGTATCTTGTCTCCAGTTGTAGATAGGGCCACCAGTCTATAATTATTCCCTCTTCTGAAGCCCATCGCAGCTTTGACTGGTCATTAAGTGACCCGATGTAAGGACTATCTGTACTCTTTATTTTTTTCCTGAAAATTTGGCAGACTTCAGCCTATGGACATGTTAAGGTCTGCAAAAACAGAAAAAGGTAGGAAGAAAACACGATACATTTCTCATAAATTGCTGATACGTTATATTTCTGTGCAACTTTTTTGAACTAGAATCTCTCGTTTGAAATAAAAGAACCAAAGGATAAACAGATGGATGACTTTAAAGAATTCCAAACAATGCCTTTCAATAACCAGCAATGAACACAAAGTGAGCTATTCTTATTCCCATTATAGCAATTTTCTTGACTTTCTCTTTAAAAAGAAAGGAACAAAACCAGAAGAAAACAAACAGAACTGGAGCTCCTTTTAAAGCCTCATTTAATAGTGTATACTTGCCTGAAAACTCTGCATTCTCATTCTCCACTTCAACATTACGTTTTTCCATAAGAGCGCAGCAGTCTGCTGACACACGCTTCTTTGCCTTATGCGTGGTTTCTGCATTTTAAAGTCCAATTTAAATCAGAAAAGGGCATGCAGACAGATCTTGACACTGAGAACACTGCGGTGGATACACAAGTTAAACTGAGCAATTCCCCTCCCCTTCTTGCTCTGTGTTTCTGGAACAGATTAATAGAGCTGTGCAGAGATTTGAGCTAGCATCATTGGAGAAGATTTCATTTTTTTAAACCAGCTGTAACAGCAAAGAAGGAAAAAAAATCATCAGATACTTGTATAACACTCCTTCTCTTGAGACCTTCAAGAAGAGACCTTCAAGAAGAGACCTTCAAGAAGACTGCCATTTGTCAGAAATGGTGTAGGGTCTCCCACTTAGGCGGGACTAGATGACCTATAAGGTCCCTTCCAACTCTGATTATCTATTATCTGTTATCTATTTATGAGCCCCAAGGTATTTCCAAATTTCTAGGACATCTTTATTTAGAACCTCTCCAATTATGAATAAACAACCTATTCATACATTTTTGAATGTTGTAATTAAATAAAATCCCTATATTCCAAAAAAATCTTGTAAATCATTTCATTTGAACAGAATGAAGCAATGATCTATGCTTGTGTACAATATATTTCTCTAAAAGGATGAAATTATACTGATAGAGTGTGAGAGACTAAAAACAACTTTTAAACATTTACATTCCTTTCTGTGCCAAACTGGAAAAAAAACCTAAATTAAAGGGGCTCAAAACAGTTAGGAAAGTTGCGAGCCTTAACTATAGTACAATCTATAAATGAGTTTACATAATGCAGGCTTTTATTTTGTTTCTTAGCTAGAAACAGTGAGAAGAAACAGTCAAAATGTGAGAAAAGGGTTAAAATTATTGATCTAAACTGTTCCTCTCAAATCAATGGTTATCTGGTAGTATTTCTAGATGTCTGTAGATTTTTGTTCAAAATAATTGCACCAGTTATGAAAAAAACAAAAAATACTTTGTCTTATTAAATAAAACCCCTCCCATAAGTAACATCAAAAATTTAATGATATGAAATTGTACTCTGAATTAAATGAAATTTACTGTGGGTGTTGGATTGAGATGAGTCAAGCACAATCATTTTTAATAAGTTAAATCACAGTTACCTTGATATCCAAATATTATTCTGAGTAACTGTGGTTTTTTTAATGAATTTAAACAATAACTAGGGTATTTGTTTTAGTTAACAATACAAATTAAGGAACATCAAGGCAGATGCAATTAAAATTATTGTTGTAAAAAAACAGTGAAAAGATAACATGAATATGCTTACCTTAAGTAATTGTAAGGTGACCAGTCCATCCTCCTTTAGGGAGGACAGTCCTCCCTTTGTAAGTTCTATCATCGATCAAATATGGAGATTTACAGATTAGCCTTCAAATATCAAAAAGGAGGACATTAGGAGGACAATTTTCAAGAGAGGACAGAATTTACCAAAGGAGGACTGTCCTCCCTAAAGGAGGAAAGTTGGTCACCTTAATTGGCTTAACCCAGAAGCTCAGCAAAGAATTCACGAAATGCCAAGTAACCATGGAGATGTCCTTTATCTAAAATACAATTAGCTTTCTGTCCACAACAGCTCTTTCTGTTGCTTTGAGCCTTCATTCCTTCAGCCCTTTCTCACAGCCAAAGGTTGAAAAGTTGAAAAACATGTTTTCATATCGATTTTACAGAAGACAATGTTGAAAAAGCACTGTGCAATCTAAAACCATCTCTATCTATTGGACCGGAAGGAATATGTGCCTACTTCTAAAAAAAGCTATCCACTGTCATAGCAGAACCTCTAAGCATAATCTTTGAAAAATCTTTCAGGACCAGCTCCTTGCCAAACCTATGGTCACAAGCCACTGTCATCCCCATCTTCAAAAAGGGAGACCCCAGCCTAGTTGAAAATTATAGACCAAACTCCTTATGCTGCATCACCTGTAAAGTCATGGAATCAATTATTAACCAATCCATTATCCTCCACTCAGAGACAAACAACTTACTCTCTAACAAACAATTTGGTTTCAGAAAAAAACTATCCTGTAATCTGCAACTCTTACACTGCAAGGGAAAAGCAATAGATGCAACTTACATGGAGTTCTGTAAAGCTTTTGATTCAGTGGTACATGACAAACTACTCCTAAAACTAAAATCTTATGCTATCTCTGGACACTTGCATAACTGGATAGAAGCATTCCTGTCAAATAGACAACAAATGGTCAAAATGGGAGCGTCCTATAAAATTCTGTACCTGTCAAAAGTGGTGACCCCCAAGGCAGTGTTCTAGGACCAACTCTCTTTATACTCTACATAAATGATCTCTGTGATTATATTACGAGCAACTGCATTCTCTTCGCTGATGATGTAAAGCTATTCAACACCACAGACAATACTGTTACCCTTCAAAAAGACCTTGACTATGTATCAGAATGGTCAAACAAATGGCAACTTCAAATCTCAACAAATAAATGCTCTGTCCTACATATTGGCAAAAAAAAATCAGAAAATAAAATACAAGATTAATAGTCAAGACCTTGTTGATGATCCAAACTCAAGGACCTTGGAGTACTCATCTCTAATGATCAAGTGCTAGAGCCCACTGTAACTACATAGCCCAAAAGGCATTAAGAGTTGTTAACCTAATCCTTCATAGCTTTTTCTCTGGTAATATCACATTACTAACTAGAGCATACAAAACATTTGCTAGACCAATACTTGAATACAGCTCATCTGTCTGAAACCCGCATTACGTATCTGATATTAACACAGTTGAGAAAGTCTAGAAATATTTCACAAGAAGAGTTCTTCACTCCTCTACCCGTTGCAGAATACCTTATGCCCCCAGACTTGAAATTCTAGACCTAGAAAACCTAGAACTACACCACCTTAGCTCCGATCTAAGTATAGTATATACAATTATACATTGCAATGTACTACCTGTCAATGAATACTTCAGTTTCAACCATAACAATACAAGAGCACACAATAGATACAAACTCAAGGTAAACCACACCAAACTTGATTGCAGGAAATACAACTTCAGCAACAGAGTGGTTAATGTCTGGAATATTCTACCTGACTGTGGTTTCTTCCCCAACCCCCAAAAACTTTAACCTTAGACTGTCTACTATTGATCTCACCCCTTTCCTAAGAGGTCTATAGGGGGCGTGCCTAAGCGCACCAATGTGCCTACCGTCCCTGTCCTATTGTTTCTTTTTATTTTTTTGTTTTATTTTTCTTATATGTATCCATTTCATGTATTCATAACTATGTTTATACTTATACCTGTTATGTTATAATCGCTTGACAAAATAAATAAATAAATGTTAGTATGAGTGAAGCACCTTTCTCCGATGATTAAAATAGACAGCATGACACTGTTTAAAGAATTGTATGCGGAAGGCATATATGTAGCCATGTATCTATTAAAATTCTCCAGTTTGCAGATTCTCATTCTCAAAATTAATTGTGGAAGTAGATGTTTTATTCTACTATTCTAATTTCTATAAAGAAACATGTTCATAGTTTGCACCATATAAAGATTTAAGAACTGAACAGCTGCTACGATGATGTAATGCTGTGAACGAGTTAGCAAGGTTTTTGGGCTGATATCACTTTAATAGCCTGTAATAAGAAAATACCTTGTTGGGGAGTATCTCTCTCCATACTGTAATTTACTGATTGCTGTTTGTTTGAAGTCTGACTAAAGAATGTGCATGTATATATTCATTATAGATAAAACCACTATCTAAATACAAACCTTTGTTTACTGTATTTGCTCCTGGGTTGTCTCACATAGTCACACTGTGTGCACTGTGACACACCATAAATTTCAAACTCAACATCCAAAAATTACACATAATCCTCCTTCAAGATAAGATGTAACAAGAGAACACTGGAGAATTGCAACAGTTGGGAAACTAGCTTTGCTTTTAATTTCTTTACATTCTTAAGCTTAATTAAACTTTTCTTTCATTCAAGATTGAGATGAATTCACCCAGTGTTTTCAAAGTTGTCAATCTGAAAGTCTCTAAGGCTTTAGAAGTAGGTAATGAACAATTTCCAAAAATGATTGCAAAGTGATATTTACAAATTTAAAAACCATAAGCAAAATAGATAATCCCATTTTCCCCTCAGACTCAAACCTGCATAAAAGAACTGTGCTGTTGTTGCCTTATGAGGAGCAGCTGTCTGGAATAAATGTGGGCAATCTCCATCCTCTCCTTAACTAGAGATGTTCTAACGGACTGGTCTACTCACTGGTTCCTTGGCCATTGCTGCAATCAATGCATAATTATCCTCAATTTGCCATACCTCTCCGAGAAGTCCCTAACCTTAAATCTCTGTCCTGTAACCCTATTAAGTATAGTGCAAAATCTTGGGAGTAGTTGTCTCTGCTATTCTTGGGCTGTAGCTGTGGCTAGCAAGATGCAGCACACTAAAATACTGTGTGTTTTTTGCTGAAATGAGCAATAAACTATTAAAACAATGCTCAGTTGAGTCACAATTTCCAATATCTATTCTGAAACAAGTAATCAGACAGGACTCTACATTGGGTATGTTCTCTCTTCCTCATTAAATAATAGGTAACAGTAGTTGGATAGATGGGGATATGGGCATTAGGAGATAGTGTATATGACCTGATGTCCTTTACTCTGATTTGGCTACTATGACCATTCTGGAAAATAAACAGAATTCCATAAATGTTCCTGGATTAACATTCCTTGCTTGTGTGTTTTCTATGGAAGTTGTCTATTCCTGAATTAAAGGCAATATCTGAGGCTGCTGAAAGTCTCTTGCATTGAGAATAATGGAAGGATTTTATTCTCTGTTTTATCTTCTCTTTCTAGTTGCTGGGAATTGGCAAATTTTAAAGATACGCTCTAACAAAAATGATGGCAAGAAAGAGAGAAAGGGAGAGAGAAAGAGAATACTATGTGCAATCAAGACTGTATTGTACATTGATTAAAATGTTAGACATTTATTGGTTTTTAATAATTGCCAAGCTATTCACAAGAAATTGGCATGGATAGATAGGTGTCCAAAGGACACATAAATTCTTGAGTTATGAACATAATTGAGCCTAAAATACAGTAGTCCGACTGGACTACTGTAACACCCTCTACATGGGGCTCCTGAATGGGAGCATCCGGAGGCTTCAACTGGTACAGAATGCGGCTGCGCGGGTGGTTATGGGGGCGTCAAGGTTCTCGCATGTGACGCCCCTCCTGTGCGAGCTGCATTGGTTGCCAGTGGCCTGTCGGGTGCGCTTTAAGATTTTAGTATTAACTTTTAAAGCGCTCCATGGCATCGGACCAGGATATTTACAAGACCGCATTCTGCCATTTTCCTCTCACCGTCCGGTGTGCTCCCACAGGGAGGGTCTCTTGTGGGTCCCGTCGGCATCTATGTGCCAGCTGGTGACCCCGAGGAATAGGGCCTTCTCTGTGCAGGCATCTGCCCTCTGGAATGGGTTACCTCCAGAGTTACGTATAGCCATGGACCTGGGGACCTTCAGGCGTGCCTTGAAAACCTGGCTCTTTGACCAGGCCGGCTTGGGCTGATTTTAGATTTGGGTATTTTAATTTTTATATCAAATTTTAGGGTTTAAGGGAGGGGTTTTAATTGTTTTCAGCCAGGGTCTTTAATTTAATTTAGTTTTAACTGTTATATATTTAATGTTTTAATTGTATGGCTATGCACCGCTCAGAGTCCTTCGGGAGAGGAGCGGTATATAAATAATAATAATAATAATAATAATAATAATAATAATAATAATAATAATAATAATAATAATAATATAAGATGTAAACTGTGCTGGTCATTAAGCCATCACCATGTGACTGCACCCAATTTTAATACCATTTTTGCAGTGGTCATTAAGTGAATGCAACTATTATTAAAGGAACACAACAATCATTAAGAACAACCAGTTTCTTCAATTAGCTTTTTTTTTTTTGCAAGAATCTGGAAGAAAACACTGGAAACCGGCCAAAACTGCTGAAAATTGCAATCTTGGGGTGCCATAAATGGCCATAAATGAGGAATCAATTGCCAACTGCCCCAAATGGAATCACGTGACCATTGGGGGTGTGACTCTCAAAACTCCAGAACCAGGTCATCAGTAAAAGTTTATGGAGATTCTCAGTCATCCAAGTCATGGTTATCCCAAAGGTGCTTTTTCAAAAAGCAACTGGACTTTCTTGTTTTTTCTTTGAAGACGTTTCATTTCTCATTCAAAAAGCTTCTTCAGCTATGACTGGATGGTGGGGAATGAAAGGGTTTATATTCCTTGCAGATAGCTGGTCATTTGTATTCTTTTAGAGAGTCATTGAGGGCACTTGGAGGTTTATCTATGTCCTCAGGATCTCCTAGGTCATGAGTAGCTGTTCGTCATAATTTTGAATGGTTAAGCAATGACTACTTGTCCTTCATGATGCAAAACCTGAAACTTTGCTACTTGCATCAGAAATAGAAGCCTAAGCATCAGTCGAGTCTGCATCATTCACCCACATGTAATTTTTTAAACCATAATTTTGATTTATTTTTTGTATAGTTTTTTTTTATTTTTTATATAAATATATATGTAAGTATTGAATACATGAACAGTGTGAAATATGGGTATTGTCAATTTTGATACCAAGTAGTAGTAATATTAACCATTTTAGTAGTCTTAATTACATTAATCATAGTCACATCATTATGATAACATTGATTGTACATTATGATTGTAGATAATACAATCATTTTTCAACTTTTGATCCTTCCATGAACATACTAATCTAAAAATATTATATAAGAATTTGCATAATAATATTTCCCCCTACTAATTTCTACCTATTCTAAATCTTAATAGTTCAAATCTTATATTACTATGTATTTTATTTCTGTCCATCATCTCCTGTTTATTTTAATACTTCAATTCTTGTTAATTATTGGCATGTCTTCATACTCCTCCCTTGGGATTTTATATTAATAAAATTAATCATATTCATATCATTATAATAACATAACTCTTACAATTAAAGTTGTTAACATTAGTATTTGCTCCACCATGTATGTAATCCTTCATCTTTTAATTATTCAGTATTTTAATAAACAATACTAATGACCATAATAATCTTGTTTAAGTGTATATATTGTAATACAACCCTCTTTCAACTTCTGGTCCTTTCATCTACATACTAATTTTAAAGTATAGAAAAGTATGCGTAATAATATTTTCCCTCTTTCTAATTTCTACCCCTATTCTAAATCTTAATGACATAAATCTTATATTAGTAGATATTCTATTTCCATCCATCATCTTTTACTCATTTTAATATTTCAATCCTTACTGATTTTTTGGCATGTTTTTCATACTCCTCCCTTAGGATTTTGTATCTCCATGCATCATTTGATCTAAATATTTCTTCTGTCTCTACCTCTCACTGACAGACCTTCCCTACATCTATCAGTGTCTCTATGCCCACTTCAAAAATGTCTTTCTTTTTATCCAGTTCAATTTTTTAATCTCTTAATCTATAATATGTTTGATCTATTTCATCCATTTTAATTATCTCTTCCTTTTCCTTGTCTTTTGGATTCATTTGTTCCTTTATCTGCTCTACTCTTTCCTCTGTTTTTTCTTTTTTTTTTTCTCTTCTATTTTGTAGATTTCCTGTTCATTTTTTGTTATTATTTGCTGAGCATTTTCTGGTCTCACAGCTATATCATGTATGAAATCCTTCATCTTTGTGATCTTTTATTATAGTGTTATGAATATTTTGAAACATTAATACTATTTCTTTTTGAAATACACTTGTTTCTCCCAGTCCCAAAGTCTCAGTTGTTTATAACTTCAAAAAGCCAATATTACAATAATTCACTCAGTCCCAGGATTATTCCTCAGGATGCACAATATTTATAGTCCTTTGTAATCCTCCACCAGTCAGTTTACTCCTTCTAATTTTTTCAATAGGTATCTTTCTTTTTTCTTTTTCCAATTTTCCTTCTTAAGTCTCTTTATGCAGTTGTCAGACAAATAGATAGTCCAACAGGTTTTCATAAGCCACATACTCAACTCTTTAACTTCAATGATAATTCCAGGTATGTATAAGCCATTCTACTTAATGATTTTTCAAAGTCTCAGAATTTTTCCTCCTTAGCCATGGAACAAATAGGTGTCAGATATTATGCAAAGAGAAAAGGAAAAACAATCTTCCAGGTGTTATTAATCTCCACTCTATACTGTCACTCCTCCAATTTTTTCAAGGATATTTCAAGTCTTGTAAAAATAATATATATTTTCTTTCAGCGGTAGTTGGCACTATTACCTAAAATTTCAACATTGCGCCCAATCTAGCAATTGAGAATCTATTCCAATCTTCAGTTTCTTCCAATAATCAATCAAATGTTTCCAGCATTTTAAAATGCCTTTTTAAAACATTACCAATAAAATATTTAAATCCAGTCTTTCTGTATTTTAAAATTTTTATATTCTCACTTAGCGTTCACTTTCTTTCGGGTCTGTAATTTTTCTCTACGTATCTGTTCGCCGGTTTTTACATTTTGGAGAGTCTATCTTTTTCAGAGTTTCTTTTCTTTGGGGTTTAATCTCTAGTATAGAAGTTGAAAATCACCTCACCCAGTTCCTGTCAAGTTATGTTTTTGGTAGGTTGAGCTATGGTTTCTTTTTGTGTAAAGACCGATGCAAAGAATGTGTTAAGCAGCTCTGCTTTCTTTCTGTTGCCTGTTACCTCCTTGTTGTCTTCTCTCTTTAGTGGGCTGACTGTTTCCTTGATTTTTTTTCTTGTTATTTATATGTTGGAAGAAACTTTTTTTTATTATCTTTGACTTTTGTTACAAGTCTTTGTTTGTTCTGAGCCTTTGCTTTCCTGACTTCATCTTAGCAGATTCTGGCTATCTGCTGATATTCTGCCTTAGTTGTGTGTCCCTCTTTCCATTTTTTGTACTTGTCCTTTTTGTCTTTCAATTTGTCAGAGAGATCTTTGTGTAGCCATTCTGGTTTCTTCTTGGATTTCTTGTTTTTCTTTCTCAGTTGTATTCTGGTGATCTGACTTTTATGATCATACTTTTCAGAGTTTCCCAAGATTCTTGAATTATTTTCCCCTTTAGGATTTTCATCCAAGGAATCTTTCCCAAGTTCTCTGAGTATTAAAATCAGCTATTTTAAAATCTAAGGCACTGGTATCATTATGTTCTATTGCTTGTGTTTGCATTATGTTGAATTCTAGTATGACATGGTCACTCTCAGCCAAGGTTCCTGCAGTTTCAACTCCCTCTATCACTTCTTCTCTGTTTGTAAGAATTAAGTCCAGTATGGCTGTCTTTAAATTTACCCTTCAAAATAGTTTGATTGCCAATATGTTTGTTTAGTGACTATTCAAAGTTACAACGGCATTGAAAGAAGTGACTTATGACTGTATTTCACATGAAGGTTGCAGCATCCCCTCAAATGTGGCTCAGGAAAGAGTTGAAAGTCACACAGAAAAGCATAGTCTACGTATTGTGCTACTTTGGATTACCATAACTCAGTCTTGCCAGAGTTTTATTCCAAATGACTTTGATGTTGGGGGGGGGGGAATCTCCATTAGCTTTTTATTCTTCTTTTCCTGTTTTTGGAGGTAAAACTACTGAACGGTTCATTCAATTCAGAAGTCACAAAAAGGGTTTCTGATGAATTATTTCTCTTCAAAAAAGGATGTCAAAAAGAGAAGGAACAGAAAAAGAATTTATATGGGGTTATGAACTTCACAGTTTTGCTGTACTGGCTGAAAGGTCATGTAGAAAGAATGTTCTGTCCAGAACACCAGTTCCCTAGTGCACATACATGAACAAACCAGTGTTTCTTCAATTGTCCTTGGATAACACATTCATTCTTGAAAAACTGCATTTATTTTTAGTGGAAAGCAAAAATCCCTCAAAAAATCATAAGGGATTTGTTCATTTCTTAAGTTACTCGGAAGAGGAACAATTTCTAATATTGTATAAAATTGGCTCTTGCTACTGAGTTTTGCACAGCTGCATAAAGTCTGAGCAATAAGGCTGTGTTTTCAAAGGCTTTTCATAGTCTGATCCCTGATGATATCTGAACAATGGATGGAAAAACAAAGTTTATTTGTTCAATTAAATGATTTATAGCCAGCCTTTCTTTTGTGATTTCCAGCAGAATGAAAACAAAATAAAATCGGGAACATTAACATAGATGTTATCATACAACATTTATATATTTATACACAGTTTCTTTGTCTGGTATGAATGTTGTTTTGAGGTAAGAGGTTTGGTCAAAATATCTGCAGTTTGTTCCTTAGTCTCACAATGTACAGCTTTTATGAATCCAGTTTTTGACAACTGTCTCATGTGCTTGTACTTTATGTCGATGTGCCTTGATCTGTGGCCTACAGTATCGGCCTTGGATATATCTATTGCTGCTTTATTATCCTCCTGAATGATTATGGGGTATGAAGTTTCTTTCCAAATGTCCATCAATAAATCATTGAACCAAATTAAGTTATTTGCAGCCTTTGATAAAGAAACAAATTCAGCTTCTGTAGTTGAAGTTGATACAAGTTTTTGTTTTCCGGTATACCAGTGGATAGGACTATCATTCAGAAAAATAATATACCCTGAAGTACTTTTTCGTGTTTTGACATCTCCAGCCCAATCAGCATCTGCGTAACATGAAAGTCTAGGAGTGCTTGATGTATTTGGATTAAGTGACAAAACTGCATCAGCGGTGTGTTTCAAATATCTCAATAATCTTTTGATCGCATTCTAGTGGTACATTTTTGTGTTATTTACATGTCTTGAGAGTAAGTTGACTGATAGTGCTTTGTCCGGTCTAGTCCAATTGGCTATACAAAGTAACGAACCAATTGTAGAACGATAGATTGTATTGTCCTTAAATACCTCATCATCATTAAACATGTTCTTTAGAAAGTCAGTTTGCATGGAGGTATATGATGGTTTGCAATCAGATATATTGCATTTCTCCAGTAATTCTAATATCTTTTCCTTTTGTGATAGTATGAAACCATTATGTGATTCGGTAATCTGAACTCATAAATATTTTACCGATATATCGATTTTACCCAAACATTTCAATGAAAAATGTTTTTGAAGTTCTTTGGCGAATTGGTCACATTTAAATTTACTTTTACATATGTATTATTCATTTATTTATTTATTTAAAAAAAGGGACTCGGGGCGGTGTACAGCCAAAATAAAAATGACATAAATAATAAAAAATTTAAAAGAGATTTAAAAGAAATTAAACGAGTGGCTGGAATGATATTATAAAAGCAGACTAAAAAAAGTAAAAAAGTTAAAAATTTCCAAAATTTAAAACCCTAGTAATTAATACTAGGCCAGACTGGCCTGTTGGAAAAGGTGGGTCTTTAATGCACGCCGGAAGGTCTGCAGGTCAGTGATGGCCCGTATCTCTGGAGGTAACTCATTCCAGAGAGAGGGAGCCCTGTAGAGAAGGCCCGCACCCTCGGGGCTGCTAGTCGGCATCGTCCGGCTGACGGCACCCCAAGGAGGCCCACCCTGTGGGAGCACACTGGCTGGCGGGAGGCCGATGGTGGTAGCAGGCGGTCCCGTAAGTACCCAGGTCCCAAGCCATGGAGCTCTTTAAAGGTGACCACCAACACCTTGGATTGCACCCGGAAGGCCACCGGAAGCCAATGCAGCTCGCACAGGAGCGGTGTAACATGGGAGCTCCGAAGAACCCCCAAGTTCACCCGTGCGGCCGCATTTTGCACCAGCTGGAGCCTCCAGATGCTCTTCAAGGGGAGCCCCATGTAGAGAGCATTACAATAGTCTAAGCGGGAGATGACGAGAGCAGAAGTGACTGTGCGAAGAGCGCCCCAATCCAGAAAGGGCCACAACTGGTAGATCCAACGGACCTGACAAAACACTCCCCCTGGTGATGACCGCTATATGATCTTCTAAAGACAGCTGTACATCCAGGAGGACAATATATGTATAATATATCATCGAGATAGACAAGTACTTTTTCACATATACCTTGTTCCCTTTTAATAAATACACATTTGTCAGCTGATGTGGCGGTGAAACCTATTAGTCTTAACGTTTTGGAAAAACAATCGTACCATCTCTTACCCGATTGTCGCAGACCATAGAGACTTTTATTGAGTAGCCAGGTTTTCCCTTCATTACAGTTAATTCCTGGTGGTGCTCTGACATATAATTCCTTATCTAATGGTGCGTGTAGGTATGCTGTTTGTACATTGAATTGATACACGTGTTCATTTAGAATTGAGGCAATGACTAAGGCTGTCTTAACACTCTCTGCCCTCACTGTAGGTGAATAAATGTCTATGTAATCGTCTGGAAGCTTTTGTGAGAAACCTTGTGCCACCAGTCTTGCTTTGTATAGATTTTTGTTATCCTCTAAGGGTTTTATTTTGTATACCCACTTGGTACCGATAATTTTTTTTGTTCTCTGGGTCCTTTGAGGGGGTATATACTTCTAGTTTTTTTAATATTTTCTATCTCCCTCTGCATAGCCTCTTTCCATTTTAGCTGTTAATTTGGTGGGAGTGCATGTATGTCATTATAATTTTTGGGTGTAGTTATGGTGGTATTAATAGACATCACATAGTCCCTTAAAGTATTTGGAATTTTGCCCTTATTAGATCTTAGTGATCTCCTGGGTATGTTTTCGGTTGGGATATTGTTTCCGATGAGTCATCTGAACTGTACTCATCAATATCTTTTTGTTTTGAGTATGTGGTGACCTTTCTTCCACACCCTAACCTTAATGCTATTTCTGTTGGGTTTTGTTTTTGTAGTGTGTGTGTGAAGTTGTATTTGTTTCTGATCAGTTTTGAATGAGTCTTTGCCAATTATTATTTCATTTGAATGTATCTTACTCCAGTTTGTGTTTTCATGGAAATTTGCTTAGCTCGATATGATTATCTTGTGATTACTATCCATGAATCTGTAAGCTTTGGTTTTTGGTTCATAAGCAACAAATTTGAGGTTTTTTGATACCTTATCTCCTTTTCATCTGAGTTGCTTAGGTATGTGTACGTCGGCAATTACCCCAAAAACATGGAGATGTGCTAGTGAGGGCTTCTGATTGTACATTATTTCGTATGGGGTTTTCTGTATCACACTTGACCATATTCTATTAAGGGTATAGTTTGAATATAAGATGGCCTCTCCCCAATATGAAACGTTTAATCTGGCATCTTCTAATATGCATCTAACCATAGTCTATAATACGCCATTCCTGCGTTCTGCCACACCATCTTGAAAAGCAGAAAATGGCGAAGTTGTAAAGTGTTTTAGACCATGTTTATTAATCCAGTCACTGAATTCTTTGGAAAGAATTTCAGAACCGTGGTCTGTTGTGATCTGTTTGATTTTAATGTTATATTGGATTTCTACCCTCTTATAAAATTCTTTAAACTTGGTGAATGTTTCCCCCTTGTGTTTGAGGGTATATACGAAACCGTGTCTACTATGGTCGTCGACAATTGTGAGAAAATATTTTTATGGCCAATAGAGGGCTTCAAGGGGCCCACTAGATCCATATGTACCAACTGAAAAATGTGCGTGGTGTTCCTTTCTGATTTTTTGGGTTGGGGTTTTTCTTTTGACTTTGAACTCTTACAAATGGAACACTCTAAATAATTTTCACAATTGTTTACTTTGAGTCCCTCAGAACAATTCAACATCTTTTTAACAATGGGAAAACCAATATGCCCCAACTTTCTTTGCAAAATATGTGCACAATTATTATGTAAAGGTTTATCAATTGAAATATGCTTTGAGTCATTTATTTTAATTACAACATTTTTAACACTTACATTGTTAATATTATCACTTTCCCATTCTATTTCCCCATCACTTGTGTCACTGTCGGCATTATCATCCTTTTCCCTTTCTTTATTCCCATTCTTAACACTATCGTTTGATAAATTGGCTATGACTTGTGCGGTGGTATTTATCGTGGATATAAAATAAGATAACCCATTGGCCACTATAACTTCCCCTACCTCCTTGCCATCATTGGTAAGTTGAACATTGTCATCCTTAAATAACACCTCGATTTTGGTACCTTTGTTTAATTTAATTACAGATAGGATGTTATATGGTATTTCAGGTATGAACAGAACTTCCTTTATTCTCCCAAGAATTGGGATGTGGACATCCCCCTTCCCAACCACTTGCATGAATTTTTGGTTGGCAACTTTAATGTTAAACGACACCTCATCTAAAGAGGTGAACAGTTATTTATTTATTATTTATTTATTAATTAAACTTTTATACCGCTCCCTCTCCCAAAAAGGGACTCGGGGAGGTGTACAGCCTACTAAAAACACACAATAAATATATATAAATACAATTAAAAATACATTAAACAATTTGGTCCGGCTGTGTCCCATCTAAGGGATTCAATTAAAAATTAAAAAACTAATAAAACCCCAATTAAAATTGAATTAAAACTGGAACACAGTTACTGGGCCAGGCCAGCCTGTCTAAAAAATAGGGTTTTCACTGCGCGCCGGAAGGTCAGGATATCCGTCATAGCCCGTATCTCCGGGGGGAGATCATTCCATAGGGAGGGAGCTCCCACAGAGAAAGCCCGAACTCTCGGGGCCGTCAGCCTACAACGGCCAGGCGGCGGTACCCCAAGTAGGGCAACCCTGTGGGAGCGTACTGGGCAGCGGGAGGTTGACGATGGCAGTAGGCGGTCCCATAAGTACCCAGGTCCCGAGCCATGGAGCACTTTAAATACCATCAGTACCACCTTGAATCGAATCCGGTAGGCCACAGGAAGCCAGTGCAGCCTGCGGAGAAGCGGTGTAACGTGGGAGCTCCGAGGGGCACCCACAATCACCCGCGCAGCTGCATTCTGGACCAACTGCAACCTCCGGAGACTCTTCAAGGGGAGCCCCATGTAGAGAGCGTTGCAATAATCCAGGCGGGAGATAACGAGGGCGGAAGTGACTGTGCGAAGTGTGCCCAGATCCAGAAAGGGCCGCAACTGGTGGATCAGACGAATCTGATAAAAAGCCCCCCTGGCGACGGCTGCAATGTGCTCTTCTAAGGACAGCCGTACATCCAGGAGAACGCCCAAATTGCGCGCCCTTTCCACGGGGGTCAAAACCTCTCCCCCCACGGCCAGCGAAGGAACCAGCTGGCTGTATCTGGGCGCAGGAAACCACAGCCACTCGGTTTTGGTCGGGTTGAGACGAAGCCTGTTACGACCCATCCAACTCCGCACGGCCTCCAGGCACCGGGACATCACTTTGACGGCTTCGTTGGGGTGGCCCGGGGTGGAGATGTACAGCTGAATATCATCAGCGTACTGATGGAACTCCACCCCGAAGCCACGGATGATCTCACCCAACGGCTTCACATAAATGTTGAACAGCAGGGGCGAGAGCACCGACCCCTGAGGCACCCCACACAGTAGGGGCCTCGGGGCCGACCTCTGCCCCCCTGTCAACACGAATTGCGAATGGTCAGAGAGGAAGGAGGTGAACCACCGCAACACGGTGCCCCCTACTCCCAACCCCTCCAACCGCCGCAATAAGATACTGTGGTCAACAGTATCAAAAGCCGCTGAGTGATCTAACAGGACCAGGACAGAGGAACAACCCCTGTCCCGAGCCCTCCAGAGATCATCAACCAACGCGACCAACGCCGTCTCCGTGCTGTGCCCGGGCCTGAAACCTGATTGGAGGGGGTCAAGATAACTCACTTCATCCAGGTACTGCGGGAGCTGACGTGCCACCACACTCTCAACAACCTTCGCAACAAAACGAAGGTTGGAGACAGGACGATAATTAGATAACAATGCTGGGTCCAGGGACGGTTTCTTGAGGAGGGGCCGCACCACCGCCTCTTTCAAGGCAGCAGGCAGCAGCCCCTCTCTCAAGGAAGTGTTTATAATGCCCTGGAACCAGCCTCGTGTCACTTCCTGAGTGGCCAAAACCAGCCAGGAGGGACACGGGTCCAACAAACAGGTGGTGGCATTAAGACCCCCCAGTATCCTGTCCACGTCCTCCAAAGTAACAGGGTCGAACTCAACCCAATTGACCTCACCGATATCCACCCCCACCCCCCCGCCCGGAGATGCCCAATCGGAGTCCAGCTCGTCCCGGATCTGAGCGATTTTGTCCTGCAGAAACCTAGAAAACTCCTCAGCCCGCCCCTGCAAGGGGTCCTCCCGCGCTCCCACCTCCAGGAGGGAGCGGGTCACCCTAAACAGGGCAGCTGGGCGGTTTTCCGCGGATGCAATAAGGGTGGAGAGGTAAGACCTCCTCGCCATCCTTATCACCACTAAATACGTCTTAATATAAGATCGTAATAGTGTTCGGTAAGACCCGGAGCGGCTAGCCCTCCAATTACTCTCTAGGCGTCTTTTCCAGCGCTTCATCTCCCTTAGCTCCTCAGAAAACCAAGGAGCCACATGGGATCGGCACCGGGTCAGAGGCCGCAAGGGCACAACTCGGTCGAGGGCCCCAGCAGCCACCCTGTCCCAGGTGGCAACCAAGCCCCCAACCGAGTCGTGTGTACGAGCTTCGGGGAATGGCCCAAGCTCCGTCAGGAACCTATCAGGGTCCATCAGGCGCCTGGGGCGGTACCATTTTACTGGTCCCGCCTCCCTGTGGTCAGGGGGTGCGGAACGGAAGTCGAGCTTCAGGAGCGAGTGATCCGTCCATGACAGGGGTTCTATAACTATATCCCCTATACCCAGATCACTCTGCCACTGATCAGAGACAAAAACCAAATCCAAGGTGTGACCTCCCACATGAATAGGGTCCCGAATTAACTGGGTCAGGCCCAAGTCCGTCATGGAAGCCACGAACTCTTGAGCAACCCCCGAGGCACCGCTGGCAGAAGGCAAGTTGAAATCCCCCATGACCATAAGCCTGGGGGTCTCAACTGCCACGCCAGCTATAACCTCAAGGAGCTCAAGCAGGGCCGCTGCCGCATAGCAGGGAGCCAGGTATGCGACCAGCAGGCCCACCTGAACCCTGGGACCAAACTTCACGAAAAGGAACTCACACCCAGTCGTCTGAGACACAGTGGCTTCCCTCGGGCACAGATCTTCCTTAATAACCACCGCAACCCCCCTCCCCTCCCCTGGGCCCTCGGCCGATGAAAAACCCGAAACCCGGCTGGGCACATCTCTACCAGAGGGACTCCCCCCTCCTGGCCCAGCCAGGTTTCGGTGACACCCACCAGGTCCGCGCCCCCCTCACAGATCAAATCGTGGATGAGAGGGGCCTTATTAACAACGGACCTGGCATTACATAACATCAGCCGAAGGCACAGGGCCCGATCGCTCAGACCCCCTGGGGAACGGGAAATGACAAGGGGGTCGGAGCGCACCACAGCAGACAAACAACGGGGGCGCGCTCCCAATACAGGGTATGGCCCCCTGTAACCGCCAAATCTGCCTCTCCCGCTCACCGTACTAATAGATTCAATTCCACCCTCCCCGGCAAAAGTTCTCTATTGCAAGATACATGTGTTGTTGCCCTGGAGTCAATTAACCAACATTGTTCCCTTATGTTTACACCAAGATTTGGTTCTACGTTTCTGATCCCAATCATGGAATCAGTGTCAGTCCTATTGTTCTCCCGACTGGATCTCCTGCTCCTTCTTGGGCTTGGTGATTTTCTATGTCTCGAGTTTACATCGTGTCTTTGGCTACTGGGGTGTCTACCTTGATATCTTTGTTCAGAGTTGGAACTTTCCCTCTGATAACTTGTATAGTAGGGCTGGAGATGCTTAATGGATTCTCTGCCTTTAAAGGCCTTAGGACAATTCTGTCAAAACGAACACATTCAGTTTTCTAAATTAGAGGAAATGGATCATGTTTTTGTTGCCAGCATACTTTATTTACAAAATAACTAAGAAACCAAAGAAACAGCAGTACCATCCTACTAAGCAAGCAAAAGAAGCTATAATGAAAGATGAAGTGGAAGTAAAACTCCTCCCCTGCACACATGCGCAGTAAAACAGAACATCACAAGACACTCATATCTTGTTACTATGGAGACTTGATAACCAGTCCAGCTTGTTCTGTAAACTTCTATGACAGCTTCTCAGACAAACAAAATAAATGCAGTGACACCCCCTTCTTTGTCTGGTGAGCTGACATCAGGTAAGGCATATCTTCTCACACAGGTATTCATGCTGAGCAGCTGCAAGTGGTCTGTTGATGTAACCTAAAAATTTCAATATAAAATATTTCTGCAAAGCGTTAGCAAAACTCTCACTCATTTGCTTATTTGGACCAATATAAACAATATCATCAACATAAACAAGAATTATCTCATATGCATTCCCAGATCTTTTTGTGAACATGCATTCATCAGTTTCTGATTTAATAAAATCCATTAAATTTAGTTTGTCAGTAAGACATAAATATTACATTAAACCAGACTGTTTCAGACCATAAAGACTTTTGTTTAAGAGCCAGGTATCTCCTTCTTGCTTCCGGAACCCTGGAAAACCTTTTCTTCATCCAGTAGGAATTGCAGGAGTACACATCTTGAGTTGCTTTAGACTGTCCATTTCAGCCTGCATTTCCTTATGCCAAGGTAAGATTGCTTTTGTCAATTGCCATGAAAATGGCTGCGGAGGGATCCCCTTCTTGACCCTCTCGGAATATCTCGGAACAACGGTCCATTCTTCTTCCGTTTCATCCTCGTCTTCTTCCTCGTCGCTAGCCTCAGCATCAACGGCATGCGAAGACGGAACCTCTGGTTGAGAAGAACTAGTTGATGGAACATGCGCCTGATAATCTCGATCATCAGACTGCGTAACATCATCTTTAGGAAAATAAACTCCAGGATCATTGGAGTGAATCCTGGACCAGTCAGCATCTTCTTCAAAATTAAAGGATTGAGAAACCACAACTACATTTCTGGAGTCAACGAACTTGCTGCATCTGGGATTGTCATCAATACCCATGAATCTCAGCCTTTTTGCTGCTGGACCTCCTTTCCTTCTTTGAGCTAATGGAATATTCACCATAGCATAGGAACCAAAAATATGGATATTTCTCAAATCGGGTTTATATCCATATAACATGAAGAAAGGTATCTGATTTATTACACTGCTCCAAATACGATTAACGATGTAGTTTGCATATTTAATTGCTTCACCTCAGTATGGGAAACTCAAATTAGCGTATTCCAGAAGACAACGCATCATTGTTTGCAGTACTTCATTTCTGCGTTCCGCCACTCCATTTTCCGCAAGAACGTAAGGAGCTGAGGTCTGGTGCAGAATTCCATTCTTACGCATCCAGTCCTGAAAACGCTGGGACATGAATTCAGCACCGTGATCACTTTGAATTCTAGCGATGCGAACACCATGTTGAATGTTGACATAACTTGCAAAGTCGTTAAAAAATCTGAAAGATCTCTGATTTTTCCTTCATAGGAAACACAAATCCATATCTAGAATAATTGTCAACAATTATTAAGAAATATTTTCTACCACCAAGTGTTAGTGCAAATGGACCTACTATGTCAGTATGTACCAAATCAAAAATGCATGTTGACATACATGTAGCGTGTTTTGGAATGGCTGCTGCCTTGGACTTGGCTTTCTTGCAGACAGCACAATCCAAAAACACCTTATACCTCTTCAGATCCAAACCTTTTACGAATTCTGGCATCTTGCTAAGAACACGAAAACTAGCGTGCCCCAATCTTCTATGCCACTTATGGATACACCTGGAATGCAAAAGTTTACCTGTTAGTGAATTTTCAATATTCTTATTAGGAACCTTAGGCTTACTTTGAGCAACCTGTTTCTGACTTTTATTGGTTATAGGAACCTTTGGGATAGCAACAGGATCTCTCTCTGGAACATCTCTCTCTGGGCCTGGGCTCCCTCTTATTGGAACAGGCATACTTGCCTGTGCTTGCGAAGTAGACTTCGGCTTTAGGTAATAAACACCACCAATCAATATGGTTTCAGCAACCTTCTTTCATCACATAACTTGCTTTTTCAAAATAGTGAACTTGGTACTTGGAAACTCTCGACAAATGACTCTGACTAAGCAAACTGCGGGTTGCTGTTGGAATATAATAAACATCAGGAATAAATGCATTTAGCTCTTCAATATAAACAGTTTCTTTTTCCTTGACCTGAACAGTATTATTTGAAAAAGTGTACAGTTCACACATATCAGGTTCAGGCTCGTGCATTCTCTGTGAAAAGATCTCTTCTGTAGGTAACATGCACTGCTGCTCCACTATCCAAAGTCCAGAGATGTCTTCTGTCATAATCCGGACTTCTTTCATTGGTTAACGCCAATGTGATAGGTGGAGTTTGTAGATCACGCCTGGAACCACGATGACCTTGTCTTTCACCCCTGCCCTTGCTTCTGGAATCTGTTCCTCTGGGCTGGTATATAACAGGTGCTGGAGATCGCTGGAGACAATCATGGACGACATGTCCCAGATGACCACAGACGTAGCATCTTGGCATCCTTGGAACAAAGGCTTTTCCTCGGAAATTATGCCTTGTATCTGGAGCTCACGATGCAGTTGGTCCTCTCAAATGTGGTGTGGCGTGCATGAATGCTTCTTCTTCAGTTAAAATTCTGCATATATGATCAACTGTGCACTGAGCAATAGGCACTGGCTGGCTTGCTGAAGACATCTGTACAGCAGACTGACTCCTTGACAACTTTGTAAAGGCTTTTTGCAAACTTTGTAATTGTTCCTGTATTTCATGCAAATCATTTCATGCTGCAACATTAGAAATGGCAGAAACTCTTTCAACTGAGTCAGCATCATAAGACATATCACGAGGTAGCTGTGATGTAGGCATAGCTCTCTGCTCTGATTGGTCTGACATCACTCCCATGTGACCAATTTGTGGGTGGACCCTTGGCTTCAATGAAGAAGGCAACATGGAGGACTCAGGAACTCTAATCACACCCTTATCTTGCTGAAAAGACAGTGCATAGGCCTTAGCTTGCTGTAGGCTTTATTCAAAAACTGCAATCTGTTGCATATAATCCTGCATCTCATGACTCAATGTTGAATAATAAATTTCACCTTTCTCTTTTGGTGAAAAACTATTAGCTGCCTGTATAACTTTAGAATTAGCTTCAAACTTCTCATATTCTTGGGCTTCTGGCTTCTCAGGCTGAGTTTGACAGCATGCATCATAAATAAAATTTGGTACAGACCTGCTATCTTGTCCTCCTATGGCAGCTTCCTCCTCCAGATGAGTAGCGGTAGCCAGCGGACTTCTTATCTCCTCAGGAATTCCAGAAAATGACAATAAATCTTCCTCCGACGGAACTCAGCGCTTTGTTTTTCATTTCTTTCTTGGCATTGTAGGATTGATCGAAGTTACTCACAAATTCCTCAGAATGTTGTGAGCTAACAAATCAAAACAAATTAGCTGGCAAACAAAACAAAGGTAAGAAACCATCCTCTGCTACCATGTCAAAATGAAAACATTCAGTTTTATAAATTAGAGGAAATGGATCGTGTTTTTCTGTTGCCAGCATACTTTATTTACAAAAAAACTAAGAAACCAAAGAAACAGCAGTACCATCCTACTAAGCAAGCAAAAGAAGCTATAATGAAAGATGAAGTGGAAGTAAAACTCCTCCCCTGCACACATGCGCAGTAAAACAGAACATCACAAGACACTCATATCTTGTTACTATGGAGACTTGATAACCAGTCCAGCTTATTCTGTAAACTTTTGTGCCAGCTTCTCAGACAAACAAAATAAACGCAGTGACAAATTCTTCTTAAAGTGACCTCTCGAACCACATGTATAACACCCTAGTAACACATTTACTTGTTTCACAAAGTTAATTCTTTTTACAACCCTGTGTTCCTTATGAAGCAAAGCTCGATCCTTTCTGAGATTATCCTCAGCCACCAGCCTTCCTGATAGTGTTTCAAGTGAAATGTTGTCACAATTTAGATTATCCAATTGATTAAGAAAATAGTCCCAGCTAGAGTTGAGGGAATTAATTATAATACTAATGAAACTTCCCTCTGTGATTGTCTCACCCTTTGTAACAGATCAGATCTCATGGTGTTTAAGTTGAGCAGATGTTCGCTCATGCTTATTCCTGGTCTCAATCTAGCAGAATGAAACTCTCTAGATATTCTGCTAGTGGTACTTCTATTTTTGATATAAAAACAGGTTAAATATCTTCTCCCAAATTTCAGAGATGGTGGACCCACTGAGTATGATGTGGTATATGGCTGATTCGAGGGAACTCAACATTAAGCAAAATGCCCGATGGTGAATACAATCCACTTCTATAGACCATGGTTTTGGGGGTGGGTTCAGTATGAGAAAAAGAGTGTTCTTCTTCATTAATGCAATCTGAAATTGCTGCACCCAGTCCATTAGATTATTACCTGTTGCGCATAGCTTGGGAAAACCATTAGGTAAGATGTTGTGTTGGGCTGGGTTGGTGTTCAAAAATTGTTGTTGATGTTCTAGAATGTATGTATATTGGCAGAAGGACATTGGTATGCACACTGTTACGTTTGAAAAACTCACTATGCCTTTTTTTTGTAAGATGACTGGAGCTGTCTGTACGTGCATGATGTTCTGAATTTGTGCCATGT
This sequence comes from Bungarus multicinctus, assembly GCA_023653725.1. Taxonomy (NCBI): domain Eukaryota; kingdom Metazoa; phylum Chordata; class Lepidosauria; order Squamata; family Elapidae; genus Bungarus; species Bungarus multicinctus. Next base: position 129,934,026 of record CM042834.1, read on the forward strand.
TCACTTCGTGTTGGTTTCCTGTGGAGGACGTCCCCTGAAGAGTTGTTGCAGAAAGTGAAGGGTTAAAAAATTGCATTGGAGCTGTGGTTTTGTTCTTAATTCCTTACTGGGAAGCTGTGGTATCCTGAAGCTGTGCTGGATTCAGGAGGGGGTTTCCTAGCGCTGGAAATCCCCCTTGGGAGGCTTGAGCTATTGGTGGTGCTAGTAAGTAACCTGGAGGCACTAGGACCTCTGTGGAAGCCAGTGAGGCTGTCGGGAGTGAGAAAGAAGCAGTGAAATCTTTCTGGATTGCTTGGAGATCGGAGATAACTGTTGGAGACACGCTAAGAGGGAATGTGACTTCTGTGTTTCTTGCAGTCACTTCTGGAGCCTTTGGAATGCTGCTTGAAGGTGCTGGGAGACTGCCTGTGGTTGCTGGGTTGCGTGGGGATAACGTGGCTGCTGGGAGTTTGGTGCTCGTCTGTGACTGCCTTGGAGTCAGGGGTGTGAATGCAGCCCCGAATGCTGCTATAAAAGTTTCAATCGCTCTTGAGATTTCCTGTTCTGAGGGAGAGTTCCTCTCAGGGCTATCCTTTCTTTTTGCCTCCCATTTCAAAACTCCTGCAGTGATTGGTCGCTGGTTGGCCATTTTTATTAGTTGTGACTTTGAACTGTGTAGGTCTGAAAATGGTGCCTCATCATATTTTCCCACCTCCAGTAAGTTTAAACAAGATTGCAAAGGACTTATCAGTTCAGCACTTGCAGTTTTAGTTTCTTTCTTTCTCCATCTCTGACTGGAGATTTTACAGTATCCTTTGCCTTTCTTCAGTTTGAGGTTTGTTTGTATTTTGAAAGAGTAGTCTTAATTCTGCCATTGGGTCTTTGCTGTTTGTTGATATTTTAATGATTCTGAGCAGGGTGGATTTTAAATCTTTTTTGTCAGTTATTTTGTCTTTCTCCTGGGTTTCATTCCTTTCGATTGTAGGAAATTTATTTTCTTCATCCAAAGCAGTTCCTATTATTGCTTCTATTGGTGTCAATTGAACTGCCATTTGTCTGGTGAAGGCTCTCGTATTCATTCTGGATTTTTCTGATGATTTTTTTTTTATCCTGACATGTTTTGTTCAAGTTAATTTGGCAGCCATCCTTTGCTACCATTTGTTAATAACTTTTAATGGATCTAGCCAGAATTAACTTTCAAAAACTGTTTATGGTCAGAGTAATTCTTTTATTGTAGATATATTAACTTACATTATTTCTATGTTCTCCCTTAGATATATCATTCTTCCAGGAGGGAAACGAGAGTGAGTGCAAAATCAAAAGCGGGTATCTTTTATATCTGGTGGGAGGGGAATATGCAGTGATACATCATGGAACTTGTATGCTTGAGGGACAGCAATATCAATATTTTCTTATATGACTAAAGCAGTTTGACATTTTACCTTAACATTAATATATCTCAGGCACACACAGACTTATGACTTTGTTTCTTTAGGTAAAATATTATTATCTTTCTTGCTGGCGGTTAGGTAGTTTGAGCAAGGCTAGGGCAATGTATATAAATGAATGCTTCTGTGGTGGTGGATGGTCCAGGGCAGAGGTGGTATTCAGCATGTTCTGACCAGTTCTAGAGAACCGGTAGCAGAAATTTTGAGTAGTGTGGAGAACCGGCAAATCCCACCTCTGACTGGAGATTTTATAGTATCCTTCCCCTGCCAAGCCCACCAAGCCACATCCACAGAACTGGTAATAAAAGTTTTTGAATCCCACCACTGGTCCAGGGGAAACCTCTGTTTGTTTTAGTCAGCTTACATGTTAGTGGAAACAATCAGTTTTTTCTTAATTAACTTTGTTTATTTCCAATATATTTCCAAAGTTTGTATTTGGCTTCATTTATGCTCACATCCCAGAGGACATTAACCATCACTGTCTTCTAAAGATGATGAATGGAGACAAACTTCCTCTCTCAGTTTACTGCCAGTTTATTGCTAGCTCATGGTTGGGGAGTGGCTTTTTCAGACTATTGATGATTAAAGTCATATGTTCCTGCCATTCAAGTTCTCAACTGACAACCGCCATTGAGCCTCAAATTTATGTTGCTAAGTGAGAAATTTATTTCTCCTTTTTATGGCTTTTCTTACCACAGTTGTTAAGTGAATCACTGCAGTTAAGTTAGTGACATGGTTGTTAAATGAATCTGGTTTCTCCATTGATTTTACTTGTCAGAAGGTCGCCAAAGGTGATCACATGACCCCAGCAACCATCATAAATATGAATCAGTTGCCAAACATCCAAATTTTGATCACATGCCCATGGGGAAGCTGCAAAGATTGTAAGTGTGAAAAGTAAGTCACTTTTTTCAGCACTGTTGTAACTTTAAATGGTCACTAAATGAACTGTTGTAAGTTGAGGACTAATTGTATTTTGATTATTATAAAATGGTAGACATGAATGCTTGTCATTAAAAATGGTAAATGTAAAAGCTGACTGAAAATCGCATGTTAAAAATTAAAAATTCAATTACCAAGCAGAAAACCAAGCTGGGTATAAACTGAGGATTTGCAACTCCTATTTTTATAAACCATGGCCAAAGAAGAATGCAATTCAGGGGCATATCCACCAGAGCTTCTCCACACCAGTAGGCAGAAAGAAATGTCTTGCGATCCTCAGCTGCAAATGAATTCTTATCTAGCAAAAAAAAAAAAAGGAATAAAAAAAGGCAGAGGTGAGTTTCAGCCGGTTCAGACTGGTTCGGGTGTACCTGTTGTTAATTTTCTGTGCAGTTCAGCAAACCAGCTGATCACACCACTGGCTGGCAGCTTCTGGAATTGCATGGGGGAGGGACTGAAGCAGAACTGCCCTTTCGGCATCAGGCATAGAGGCAACAGAGGGGAGGATGGACAAAAGGGAAAGCTCCACAGGGTTGTTGTTGTTTTTTTTAAATAAATGGGCAGAGGCTTCCCATTTTGATCCCTTTCCCCTGTCATTGCCTCTGTGCTTGAAGGACCTCTGCGTGACTCTCAGCTCACCTCGCCAACCCATGCACATGTGTGTGTGTGTGTGTGTGTGTGTGTGTGTGTGCCTAAGGTCTCCCCCCTTGCTGCCCGGTACAGTGACAATGGAGAGGAAAACATCGGGAGAGGCTGCTGCGGGCTGAGAATAACAAACATTGCAAAAAAGAGCTTTCATTAGTTTTTACTTTGCAGCCTGCCATCACAGAAGTTTGTTGGAGTGTGTTCGGGTGTATGTGCATGGGGAGGGCAGTGGGAGTGTCTCACTCATTGCAGGCTGCAAGCTCATTGTAGACTGCAAGCTACTGAAAGCTCTTTTGTTGCAAGATTTGTTTTTCTCTCTCTCTCTCTCTCTCATACACACACACATACACACACACACCACCCTAGCCCAGCCTTTCCCGATCTTTTCCTCTCCAATGTCCCAGTGCCAGGCTGAAAGTGGCACACATAAACATACACATGCATGAGTCTGGGAGATGTGAGCTAAAAACCACGCTGAAGCAACAATGGGGGAGAGGTCAAAATGGGAAGGCTCTGTCAGGAGCCTTTGACAGCTTTAAAAAAAGGAAAGGAAAGGGGGAGGGAAAGAAAAGGGAAGAAAGGAAGGGAGGTAGGTAGAAAGGTAGGTTGGTAGGAATGAAGGTAGGAAGGAAGGAAGGAAGGAAGGAAGGAAGGAAGGAAGGAAGGAAGGAAGGAAGGAAGGAAGGAAGGAAGGAAAGGTAACTTGGTTGGAGATGCCCCAGTTCAAAGGAGAAAGCAATGTTGTGTCCTGTTTTTCACCGACAGAACTTTTTTGGCAATCCAAGTTAACATTGGTATTCCTGAATTGTGAGCTCTTAGGAAAGTATCACCTCCTTGTGTGTTGCAAACACCCATTTCCAGTGGAGAAAAAAGGACAAAGCAGAGTGGGGAAAATATTTTCCTTTGCTATATTTCCAGTCTGAATTAGACCATGGCAGGCTCCCTACAGGAGAGCATTCACCATGGCTCTATCAGATGAGTAGAAGTGCCCATAGAAGGTAAATGGACTCCAGCAGAGTCAAGGAATAGAACCAGTTGATCTGGGTCCCCATTGAATGTTCCCCCGAATAAGGGTGGCTCGTTCAATCCAGCCATTCCCCCTTCTTATTGAGCCCCATCTGCCTATGCCTGGAGCACTTTGCAGTGTTTGTCGGCTCTGGCTTGTCAAGGGGGGTGGTTTGTCCCATTGGGTGGGTTGCCTATGGTGCGGGGGAACCACTGGCAGCAGCCTTGGGCTCAATTCCCTTCTGGCAGATGGAGAAGGGGGCTGTGCTTTTGCCTGCCTCTCTCACTTTGGGTGGCCATGCCGTATGGCCCCTCCATGGTTAATTCCAGTCTAAGCTTAGGGCTGGGGAATTGGAGCTTTGCGGGTTGAATCAGGTTTCCCTTCTATTCAGGGAGTTTGACTGCACACATACACACACACCCATCTCTTTCCCCCTTTCCTTTGGTCAGCATCACGAAGAGTGGCTCAGCCAAATTTCTCTTTCAATTGTTCCAGGGATTCACTTCGGGTCTCGAGTAGGAATTTTGGGGGCTCTGATCTCTTCTTCTTCCACTTCAATCCCTCTAGCCCGCTTATGGGTTGCATCTTAAAATGGTAACTTGGATGGGGAAACTCAACCTTGGCTGCTTCAGGGACTTTTTTCCCTTTCCGCTTTAGTCATTGAGATGGGCATTCTATATATCTCAGTTTCCATGATCAGCGATGGCTACACTGGGTTTCTGACTTGGCTGCTGGTTCCTGGAGTTTTCTGACTTGGAGTAGGGACTACCTCTTTCTCTGTTGCCAGAATCAGGCTTTCCTCGAACATCCTGCCTTCTGCCATGGTTCCTCTCCATGCACCCCAGGTGTCAGAGAGCAGGTGGAGAGTCTGGGACTCAGGAATCCCAGTCATTTTTAATTAGTTTTGGGAAAGTTGGCTTGATGTCAGGGTTCCAACCATTGCCCTAATGCAATTAAGAGTCTCAAGCCATCTGGCAATAAAAATCCAGTCTTTTATTTATTTATTTTATTTATTTATTTATTTATTGTATTTTTATACCGCTCCCTCTCCCAAAAAGGGACTTGGGGCGGTGTACAGACTAAACATATAAAAGATACAGTCAAACAGCAATTAGAATCAGAATTAAAATAAGTAGATGCAAATAGAATGAATGAGTAAGATAAGTAAATAAGTAAATGATTGAGTCCCGTCAAATAGAATTAAAGGTCTAATTAGAATTTTGAAATTTTAAAATCTCAGAAAACCCTTAATTGGCTAGGCCGGCCTGCTTAAAAAGTAAGGTCTTGACTGCATGCCGGAAGGTTAGGATGTCCGATGTGTCTCGTATCTCCGGGGGGAGATAATTCCAAAGGGAGGGGGCTCCCACAGAGAAAGCACGTAATCTCGGGGTCGCCAGCCGACAACGATCAGGTGGCGGTACCCCAAGCAGGGCAACCCTGTGGGAGCGTACTGGGTGGCGGGAGGTTGTTGGTGGCAGAAGGCGGTCCCGTAAGTAGCCAGGTCCCGAGCCATGGAGCACTTTAAATACTAACAGTACCACCTTGAATCGAATCTGGAAGGCCACAGGAAGCCAGTGCAGTCTGCGGAGAAGTGGTGTTATGTGGGCGTCCTGGGGGGCGCCCATAATCATCCGTGCGGCTGCATTCTGGATTAACTGTAACCTCCAGAGACTCTTCAAGGGGAGCCCCATGTAGAGAGCATTGCAGTAGTCCAAGCGGGAGACAACGAGATAATTATTAGGAGCATCATGTCAGCACTACCTAAGTGAAGCTAACTCTGACTTCACCCCCTTTGTGCCTTGCCTCTGATTTTGTTTCCCTCTCCCCACAAAGTGTGTCACCCATCACATTTCCCGATGAGGTAATTTCACACATTGTAGAAGTCACTCCCTCCAGGCATTGCTGGTATCTGTAGAGATGGCCTTGACTTGCTCAGCCAGACTGCGTCTTGTTATGACTGAGGAGTAAATTCTTTGGCACAGCTGCGAGGCCCGATTTCCCATCCTCCTGCCTATAGCAACTCAAGAGCAGGTCAAGGAAGCTTCATGAGTTGAAATTTATATATTTTATAGGTTGAAAAATTGTTGACACTCTTGGACATCAAGACCATTCAAAGCACCCAAGCTAATCATTTATGTAGTGGACAAAAACAAAAATTATTTATTGGGATTACATTTTTAGGAAAACCTCAGATAAACCCACTATTAGGCAAAAAGTCCTACTGTAAATATACCATTAAGTATGCTTTTTTTTTTAATGAATGCAGGGCTTTCATCCTTACTGATGATTGCATAGATAGTAACTATGGAAATCCCTAATTCTGATATGGTTTCCCTTTCTTTCAGCTTTAGCTTCTCAACCCTTTCCTAATATTTTCTTGACTTTTGCAAGTTAAATGAAATTTGCAATAATTTTAATAGAATTATTGTCTATTATAAAAATGAAATCTTCTGAATGTTATTTCAAAAGCCATACAATTTTGCAATATTCTTGTGTCTTCGTAATGAGAAACTGTACATCAACAATGAATGCTATGTGTTGTTTTAATCATGTGTTGAATAAAGATGTGCAATCAAATGCCTACTGCAGGTATTATTACTAGATGAGTCAACTTCTGGATTGGATCCATATTCTAGACACCAAATGCGATCTCTCCTGAATGAACGCAAAGCAGGTCGAGTCATTTTATTCACCACCCAGTTCATGGATGAAGCTGATATCCTTTCTAGTGAGCAGACCTCATGCTGAAGCAGATTAGAATGTAGGAACAAAGAGAAACTATAGAAATAGTACTTACTGTAATTTTATTTCTTCAAATACCATTATTTCTCCTTCTGTTCTTATCAATCAGCAAGACCTTTTATTGAATTGCACTAAGTCAGCTGATCCATGTAACTTCTTAAATCCAGTCACATATATTACTATGTATCAGGCTGCTTCTCCTGTCAATTTCAGGATTTTCATGTATTGCAGCTGTTCCTCTCTTCCCTACTCAGCCCATTGAACCTCTTTTTTAAAAAAATAATTTTTATTAAACAATTTTTCTTATATTCAATATCATTTCCATTCCTTGTAACATTTCCATGATGGTATACATACTTTTACATAAATCTTAACTATCTGAATATTTGTCTACATTCCTTAATCTATCTTTGTCCACTATAACTTTTACTTTATTATCCTATTGTCATCTTCTTTATTCATCTCTAATCTATTATTTAGCCAATCATACAGTACATTCCATGTCAAATAATAATCTGTTTCCTCTCTTTCCTTTATCTCCATGGTCAACATATATACTGGTAGGGAGGTTGGCTGTGTTGTCATTTCTTGTTGATGGAGTTGATGTTTGCAGATTGGCTGGCTTTTTCTTAAGAACATGTGTGGCTGAGGTATTGGCTGTATATGTATCCGCCTCCTGTGTTGTAATGACTTGGGTAATGGGCTCTGTGATGACCTTCTGAGTTCTATTGTTTTGACATCCTGGGTCTTGTACCATAATCTCCTGGGTCGTAATGACCTGGGTAATGGGCTGTGTGATGACCTTCTGAGTTCTAATCTTGTGATACCCTGTATCTTGTATTATAATCTCCTGGGTCGTTGGCTGTGTTGCAACATCCTGAGGTTTTGTGGTGTAGCTTCCTGAGTTCTGTGATGTGATATCCTGAGCGGGTGGCTGTGATATGACATTTCAGCTTTTGGTTTGGCTCCGAGTTTGAGGCCTGGCTCTGTGTTCATGGCGTGTGTCAGTTTGCTTGATTTGGGAGTCGTAGTGTGTGGCAGCTGGTGATGCAGCCAGGGTCTGGTTTCTGGATGGTGGTTGCCTTTCATCTATGGGATGGGTTTGGGTTTGAGTCTGGTGAGGGAGATTGGTGGTGGCGTCATGTGTTGTTTTGGGTCCAGTGTTGGTTTTCGTGGCTGGTTGGTTTTCCTGTTCAGGATACTCTCTCTTCCGGATCTAGGAATCAGTGCTTGTTTCATTATTTTTTTTAATGGGTTTTGGTTTAGTGATCAGCCTCCTGAAGTTTCTTCCAATCAAAAGTTGTATTTGGAGCCAAATCAAAATAATCTCGCTCTTGCTCTTTGCAAAGTTCTAGGAAAACCTACATAAAGCAGACAATGTTTAATAGGTTAGTCGATGGTGGATGAATGATCTAATATTTATGTTTCCTTGGATGTCATCCCTCCAGAAATTAGACTGGCCCCCACTCTGACACTCTTTCAGAAGGCCCTGTAGATGTTGTTCTGCCAGCAATCCTGGGGAGCCCAAAGTGATATGGAGCCCATTAAATGGCCAGTATGAATGTGTATTGCCATTGAAGTGGGGGGACTATTATTTTATTTTTTTTATTTTTTATTATTTTTATTTCTTTATATTGTGTTTTTATCACCTGTATGCCGTCTTGAATCACCATGAGTAGGAAGCAATATATTTTTAATAAGTAAATAAATAAATAAATAACCAGGGGGTCTGTCATCCAGCACTATATCATTAATCATTTCATCTTATCTATCCATATGGTTTTCTTGATAAAACTGATTTCCCATTGCCTTCTTCCAAGCAGTAGGAAGCAGATCTGCCTCCTCACATCTTCCCAGTTCACGATGGCCAGATACAGATTTGGAATAACCTTCATGCCTTGAGTGACTCTTTGGAGAATATATATGTATGTATGTATGTATGTATGTATGTATGTGTACACACACACACACACACACACACACACATATATATATAGTCATTTCTTGATTGGTTAATGGAGTTGATGCTTGGAGATTGGCTGGCTTTTTCTTAAGAACATGTGTGGCTGAGGTATTGGCTTTGTGTCTATCTGCCTCCAGTGTTGTAACGACTTGGGTAATGGGCTGTATGATGACCTTCTGAGTTCTATTGTTTTGACATCCTGGGTCTTGTGCTGTAATCTCCTGGGTCGTAATGACCTGGGTAATGGGCTGCCACACACCCCGACCCACAAACCAAGCAAACTGACACATGCCATGAACACAGAGCCAGGCCTGAAACTCGGAGCCAAACCAAAACCCGGAATGTCACATCACAGCCACCCACTCAGGATATCACATCACAGAACTCAGGAGACTATATCACAAAACCTCAGGATATTGCAACATAGCCAACGACCCAGAAGATTACAATACAAGACCCAGGATGTCACAAGATTAGAACTCAGAAGGTCATCACACAGCCCATTACCCAGGTCATTATATATTCTCCATAGAGTCACTCAAGGCATGAAGGTCATTCCAAACCTATATATATATATATTCTTCCTGTCCATTGCAAGTGCTCGTCACTTGGACCCCTCTCAGGAACACTCTTCTGCCATGATAAGGCTGCAAGATCAGGGGGGGATCCCCACAAATTCTATCAGATAAGGGTATTATTTAAAGAGATTACCTGTTCCAAAGTGTTCAAAGAAAAGCTGTATTCCTCGAGATTGAACAGTTGTTTCGCTATGTAGAAGGGGGGAAAGTAGGCTTGGTTGAATTAGGGTTGCATGGAACTTTTTTGTTTGTCTTCTGTGCGTAGTATATTCATTCCCTACTCAACACCCATATAGCCATTTCCTTTAGACAGGTTAATATATTTATTTTTGAGAATTGATTGGATGCAATGGAATATTCTGGGAACAAGAAGGGATATTGCAGAAGAAAAGCAAGGACGTTCCATTCTATTGCCTGAATTGTTAAGTAGTTTCTATTCAGTTAAGAGAGACAGAGAGATCTGAAAAGTTCAACAGCCTCAAAGAGCCCCACCACATGCTCACTGTGGAAGTAAATCAACTTACAAGTTTCCATGATTCTGTAATCTTATGTCTTTTTCCTCACATTCCCCACAGAATCAGGTAGAGTATTCCAGACATCGATCACTCTACCTGACTCTGTGGTTTCTTCCCCAAACCCCAAAAACTTTAACCTTAGACTTTCTACTATTGACCTTACCCCTTGCCTAAGAGGTCTGTAGGGGGCGTGCGTAAGTGCACCAACGTGCCTACCATCCCTGTCCTATTGTTTCTTTTATTTTTCTTATATGTATCCATTGTATTCATAACTATGTTTTTATTTATACCTATTATCTTGTAAGCAATTGACAAACCAAATAAAATAAATAAAATAAACATTAAACATAACACTTTCATGGGAGTCTAACTTTCTTAGTTACTATTAGGGGCTAGACAATAAGTTTATCATGCCCATTTTGCATTTGGCATAAATTGAGGTCGGTCTCAGCCAAAAGCAAAACATTCAAAGCATATTCAAAGATCTAACCATCTAATAATGAAATATTGATCTTTATTACTTTTATTGATTAAATTAGCAGGAATTAACTTCAGTTCAGATACCACTAGGTGTATATAGGCAAGACAAACTAAAGTGCTCTTCTGATACCTGGATCATTCCTGTAATAAAGCTATCCATAACAGATTACCTCAGGTTGCTCCTTAAAAAAACGGTGAGAAAATTGTCTAATTTTGATGCATCACCATTCTGGAAAGGTCACTACTAGCTAAAGATTAGGGCTGTGCATACTCTGAAATTAATTTGGAACATGTGCCTTAGACCTCACACAACTATGAATACCCAGCTCTGTGCTATTCATTAAAGCAGCCTGGCTGCTTAAGTCTGAAAAAATGTTGTGCCTGATTAAGTATCACATTCATGAGTCAACTCTTTAAAGTAGCAGTATCCTTTTTTCAGACTTGTGCAGCACCCTGAAAATAATGGGTTGTTTTAAAGCATTGCAGGGAGCTGCTATTCCTTGTAAGGCCCAGTTTGCAAAACATTTCAAAAGACTAATGGTTCTTTAAAATGTGGTTGGGCTGCTGTAGCATTACTTTGCAATGTTTCATTTCTCTGTCTATTCATTTGTCTTAAACATAATCGTAACATAAACATAATTAAGAAATCTAGTCATCCTGAAGGCAAGTTACCAAATAAAGTAAAGTGTAAGAGTGCATGATTCCCCTCAGGGTAAGGGCTATTCCACAGAATGAACCGCATAGTAGAAACCACAAAGTAGGCAAAATAGCATAAGATGTCAACAGGGAATGATAAAACATCATATTAATAAGGAGTGAACCTGGGAGTTTATAGCTGCATTTACCTCAGCAATAAGGACAGAACACCCATATGGAGAGATTCAGTTTCCTAAAGTTCCAGTTTCAAATCTCTAAAAGGTGGCCCTTCTACTAATGGCGGTCTGTACTGTGTTTATTCATCTTCCTGACTTGCTCCTATTGACTTTTCAAAACTCGCTGAAGGGCTGAATTTCTAAAGTAAGATCTGTCACACAGATCTATTGCTATCATTCCTCTGGACTAAAAAAAACTCCAGAAATTTGCAGATTTATTCCTGCTGACTATAATTACCACTAGGGAGGGAACTTTGGGCTTGTAATGAAAACTTGCAGCTGGTTTGGGAAATCCTACAGAGACTCTAAACTGCACAAATTGAAAGGTGCTGCAGTAAACAAAATATTCCAGCTGACATCTGAGTATTATCCACACACATTATACTCAGTTTGTTTCTATCCTCAAGAAAACCACACACAGTTCAACATTTGTATGTTTTCTGGCACATGGACTAGGAGTCATTTATTTCTCTCAGAATTATCTTGGTAATCCAAAGAGAGACAGGTTTCCATTGAGTAAATCTTACAAAAAGATGGAAGGTTTGGGGTGGAAAAATATGTGATTCTTTTAAAATATTATCATCTCTTCTTAATTTTCCATCAGTTTGAACAAATACCACATTCCCAGATGGTGAATGAAACCAGAATTCATAGATAAGGAGAAAAATAACTAGTTCCTGACCTTGATCATGAATGGTGAACTTAGACCTGTAGTTCTGGACTGCTTCTTAAGTACTTACAGCTCATCCTCAAGTTACAGCCATTTGTTTAGTGACCATTTGAAGTTACAATAGCATTGCAAAAAATGTGACTTGTGAATGTATTTCATCCTTCAGACCATTGCAGCATCTTCATGGTCACATGATGAAAATTCAGACAATTGACAACTGCCATGTATTTATGACAATTGCAAATAAACAAATTCAAATTTCACACTGTTGATGGATGTCCAGAAATGCTAAAGATTTTTTTTAAAAATATCTGGTAGGTGAGAAAATTATTTTTCCTTCATGCAAGGAAAGGATCAGATAATGTCATCTGATTTGAAGTTTATGTTTTCACATTTCATAATACTTTGAGACATACCTTTTTCTAGCATGGAAAAAGCTTTAGAGAGAGGCAATGCATCTTCCATTGGAATCTTGTAGACCAACAAAGTGGATATCCTAAAAACAGGTGAAATCATAAATATCCTAAGGGGAGGAGAAATAATAATACCACCTCCAGGGCTGCTTGTTCCAATTTGAGTCAGCCCATTCAAACTGATCTTTCTTGGCAAAATTATTGGTGGTTCCCCACTTTCTGAAAATGAGAGGGGTTGTGTCTCTGTGGTGGCCTCAATATTATGGAATAGCCTGCTCCTGGAAACCAGTTTAGCTTTTTCAGTGATAATGGGGAAGTATCACACTGGAGGAGGTTGATTAATTAAAACCTAATCCCACCGTCCCCCCAACTGGCTGCATTCTTCTCCATCTTGTAATTATTTTGATTATACTTTCATTTTATCCCTGATGTTTTTAATGTTTTGATGCTGTAAGATGCCAAGAGTGGCTTTAAAACAAGATGGCAGCAAATAAATTTAATAATCAATAAAAATTAAAACTTTCTAAAAGGCAACTAAAACCAAGATACTATACAATAATAAACAATAATCTGTATCATTGATAATTCTGGCCTATTGACTATTGGGCAGAGCGACCCAATTTCTATATATAGAAATTTTAAAAATAAAGGTGCAGTTTGTTCAGGGAGGAGTAACAAAGATTTTATTTATTTGTATCCCATCTTTTTAATTTTAACAAATAACTCAAGGTGGTGAACATAACCAGCACACTTTTCTTCTCCTCTTTTCCCCACAACAGTGAGGTGGGTTGGGCTGAAAATGAGCAACTGCCCCAAAGTCACCCAGCTGGCTTTTATGCTAAGGCAGGACTAGAACTCACAGTCTTCCACTTTCTAGCCTGAAGACCAAACTGGCTTTCTGTACTATATATATCTCCATCTTTGCCACAATATGTCAAATAATTTTGAGAAGCAACTACATCTACCATGCAAAACATACAGCATGACCATCTGGATTAAGGGTATGAATTTGTCCTCAGAAGTAAAATCTTCCTAATAGGAGATTAATTTTTTTAGAAAAGGAATTTTATTCTTCAGTTAAACCATTTTAAAAGCACAAGGATTTCCATTTGAAACAATTTTAAGCATTCAGTCAAGTTGTAGATAAATGTTGCTGTTACCTTTCTTGACGAGCTGCTTGTGGGAACATTTTTAGAATCTGAGTATTCACAAGATCGCCTTGTTCTACCCCCTTTACTTTTATTTGCAGCAAATAATTTTTTCCAAATTTGCTTTTCAGGTACTGAATTGAACCCAGGCACCTGCCAAAACAAAATATCAGCATACAATGTAGGGCATCAAATTGTTATTGGGTAACAGTGTTCTGATCCATGCCCCACAGGCTGATTTTAAAAGATATCAGGCCACTGAGCTTCCAATGGCATTGCTAAATTCATGTAGAGAAGAGAAAGGATTAAGTGCATGGGAGTACAAAGAGCATGGGATCTTGTGCTCTTCTGTAACCACTGATGATGTTACGTAGTTTGGTAATGAAATATCTGCAAGAAAGCAACAAACCTCATACAGCATCAGGAACCCTACAGTTCAAACCTGAACAACAAATATTCTCTTCTATCAGACCTTCCATCATTTGAGCTATCAGGCAACAATTGCAACTGGAGAGAGGCTGGGAGAGATGCCTTTAAGTCATACCCTATTTTCCGTTGCATTCTCATGTGCCTCAATCCATGTTATATCTGATATTTGGAATCCTGCTATATTTTGATATGTTTTTCCCTTATCTTTTCAATCCAATTCACATCTAAGAACTCTGTGTTTTGAGTGATGTGGATTAAATAAGACTGGCAGTTTGCCTTGCAAATTTACAGGAATTTCCTAGCTAAAAGATGGCTTGCTGAAAGCTGACAGGCTGGGATTCACTCCTAATACTAAAACTAGTAAGAACACTCTGAAGCCCCCATTATTATGTGGAAGTGAGAATTAAAAATGTCAAGAGAGATATTTCAGTAAATTGAATGTATTGTACTTTAAGAACTGTAAGTTTTTTTAAAAATGAGGATTTTTTAAAAAAACAGATTGAATATATATTTTACTACTAATCATATATGACAAAAGGACATAAACCAACATTATAAACACATTTTTCTGCAGTTATAAATCTGCAGAATGACAACAGAGTGCTCCTGAGTGAAGCAATGGCAGCTGCAAGAAATTTTGCAAGAAGTTGGAGATGTTAAGATTTCATTATAATGACATAAAACAAATAAAAACCTGATTGGAACATGTGCAACATAACCTGTATGAGTAGCCTTATAGTGAGATAGCTGGCAAATAAATTTAACAAACAAATAAACATGTGCAGGGGTTGTAACGGTGGAGTCCACATTTTATAAATAAGTGATGGGAGGAATATGTGGACTAAGGGTTCTAGTTCCTCCAGATTACAGCAACAGGTTTGCTCTGCAAAAACAGAGCAAAAAAACTTCTCTCCAATATCATAAAGGACAAGCCATGAAAGCAGGCCAAAGAAAGAGACTCTACTGTGTGTAGGATAGATAGCACAACATAAGTAATTTGATGGAGAGAAGGGTTTCTCGTTTATATTCCTCCAGTATTAATTATTTAGATCACTTTGATCTATTTGCAAAGATGTACTGAGGGTGCTGGTCTTAATAGTCTCGTACCCAACAGAGCTTGACACTAGAAGCTGCATTGGCATAGATCATTGTGGATTCTAGTTTTCCTAGAAAAGGAAAAAGTGCCAAAAAGATTTATGATGGATAGGGAATCACTGGAAAGATGAAGCTTCAGCCAGATATAGAGCTGATTTTCACATTCCAGCAGGATCATCCCAGTTTCAGAAGTGATTGTTAAGGTTGAAGAGCAACAAAGAACACAAATCAGCCCCCTTAGGAATCTAGACTGGCTTTAGCACTATTGTTAGCCTCATTGGAAATATATTAAATTTGTTCACACCAGATACCAAAAAGTTAAAATTCTATACCAAGGTATTTGAAGGATGATACTTGGACTATAATGTTATTGTTTATCTGCCACTAAAGTTCATATTGTTCAAGTTCTTTTCTGTAACAACAAATCCCATTATTTTGGTTTTGGTGTAGTTTTGTGTATCTTAATTTCCTACAACATATCACTAGGGCTTAAAGATTTTTTTCTAAGACCAATGTGAGTCAAAGAAAAAATAGTCACATCATCAGCATAAAAAAGCACTGTTAAATTGTCCACCATAGAGTTAAAGAAAATAGAATTCTTTTTAGTTATGGTTTACACAATTTAGCTACCTAAATATTAAGTGGGAAAGGGGCTAGAATACTGCCTTATTTCTTTCTTTTTTTCCTAAATGGGGATATCAGCAGATAGTTGTCACAACAAATTTAACTTGCGTAACTCACTTTGGGCAACGTTCCAGTTAAGCAAACTAACATCTGTTCTACAATAGAACATTTGAAGTTTGTTTTTGATTAATCAGCAAAATAGGAGAAGAGTATCCATCAGACCACACAGCAGGAGATCATCTGTGATAACATATTCTGTGTACACTGCTGCATTTTCCACTAGCTACAACTTCTGAGTAATCTTCAAAGTTAATGTCAGAGGACGCATACAGTAAAGTCTGTATCCTTTTTTCATGGAAAAATTCTTTGCATATGAGAATCAGTGCACATAGAAGGTTTCTCCTATAAATACAAATTACTAAGTGCATTGCCACAACTTTCTTCAAAGTAATGCTTGAAAGTGTTGTGGCATTCAAGAACTCCATTACTGCTTACTCTATTTCAGAATTTGAACTTTATCCACCATAACCAAGAAGAGAAAAAGTACAAGAAAGTCCTATGTGCTCAACAAAGAAAGCATCCACTGGAAAACCTACCTGAGCTGTCCAGACACCATGATAGCTACTCGGTCGCACACTGCCTCTGCTTCCTCCATGTGATGAGTTGTCAAAATGGCACCTTCATCCTTGTTCTGCAGCATGGTGTGAATTGCTCTCCTAAAGAAACCATTCAGCTGTTGAAAATGAAGGAAATCTGAATTCTGCTATGATTCAACTTTAATTGATGAGTGGAACATCCAAGCCAGAACACTAGAATGCCTGAATCTAATCCCAATAAATCTAAATGAGCATAATATAAAGAGGTATAAAGAGATGGATGAGAAATCAGGACAAGTGTCTCAGCTTGTGCATCGCTCTTATGGAATATGGTAAAAGCTTGCTTCTTTTCCTTAGTGGTTCGGTTGTGTATTTTTGAAACATGCAAGATTAGAATTAATGCATTATAGTCAGAATTTCATGGATGTATCAAGAACATGAACAAAGCAGTACTAGATCCATAGGATATGTAACTATTCCTAGCTCTTAAAATAATTTCAAATGCAATTGCAAAGAGTCATGCAAGTATGCAAGAATGATAGTCAGTATAGAAAGTTGGTAAATAAGTAAACTAAAATTAGTATCAGGTCTGTGCTATTCCTGGAGACTCTCTAAATTTAAGGACCTCTGAAATAGACATTTTCTTCAAAAGGAATGGTGAAGATAGACAAACAGCTAATTCTCTTATCTCCTTCCATTTCACTGGCATGATGTCAATGAGCATTTCATAAATCCCAAGATTGGCTGGCTATATTTTATTTTATTATTTTATATTTTATTTTATTTTTTGTGACTTGGCAGTTTCAATGACAAATAGTCTAATGCATTTCCATTGGAAAAGGAGGACACTGAAAGCTTTGCAACAATCTCATTTAATCCCTGTAATCATGAATAAAGACAAGACAGCTGGGAGTCTCTAGAAAGCCTGAGATTCATCACATACACAGATACAAAAATAACATTTTCTAATAGCACACTAAAAAGCTACAAGAGGTATGAGTGGAAATCACATCCCCATGGAATTTTGTCCAAAACCTTTCATTAATTCAAATGAAACATACTTGATTGTTGAGATATAAAAGATAAGAGTTTGGAGGTGCATTTTTATTACAACTGTAAGCGTGCAAACCTACTCCTAAAACTTCAATGTACAGGTCACTTACCACACTTGGTGTTTTCCTTTGGGATCGAGGCCAGTGGTTGGTTCATCTAGTAGCCACACGGTAGGATTACTCAACATGCTCAGAGCAAAGCATAACTGAAATGCAGGAAATTATATTAAACCCTCTTAATATTTCACGCATACAAAAGATGGAAATGTGAAGAATACGCATTTCAGTATGTTCTTCAAACACACTTTTTTAAACAATAGCTGTACAAATGGAAAAGCAATGTATCAGTGAAGACAAATTAATAGTGTTCTGAGATATTAACCAATAAACTGTGAATGATTAAAAGGCTATTTTTATCTTCTTGAAGAACTGGAATGTGATATCTTCTTGAAGGACTGGAATGTGCGAATATATTATTTCCTTCTGTTCTACTACAAACCTCATCAGGCTTGAGAACAGTCCTTGTCGCGTAACGCAAAATTAATTTGGAGAGGTAACAAATTCTCAGTAATTACTGATTTATATTTTTAAGACAATTATCAGGAGAGTTATTCAATTACAGCAAAGTCTTTTGGGGTAAATTTGTGCATGCTTAATTCATTTATAATTCCATAGAGCTTCCAGGTATTGCAGCCCACCAACAAAACATGAAAATGCAGCCTTTACAAACTGAACTGCATAATGTAAATCAGGACATTAAAAATCACTGTCCAATTATTCTTAACCATGTACAGTTTTGTTCTATATGGTTGTCTATGTGCTCAGATTTTTAAGGTGTCTTATTTAAGAATCTTAATATACTACATGATTCCTACAGCAATATAACAGAATTTGAGAAAACGGTTGAGGATTGCAATGAATCACAATGCTATGTAAAGAAGTAAGTCAGTTTAGAAGTTTTTGGGCTTGAGTACTCGAGAACATGCTATTGTGTCATTTTTTAGCATAGTTTATTTTATTTATTTATTTGATTTGTCAATCACTTACAAGATAATAGGTATAAGTATAAACATAGTTATGAATACATGAAATGGATATATATAAGAAAAATAAAAAGAAATAATAGGACAGGGACGGTAGGAACATTGGTGCACTTATGCATGCCCCCTACAGACAAACCTCTTAGGAAAGGGGTGAGGTCAATAGTAGACAATCTAAGGTTAAAGTTTTTGGGGTTTGGGGAAGAAACCAGAGTCAGGTAGAGTATTCCAGACATTGACCACTCTGTTGCTGAAGTCGTACTTGCTGCAATCAAGTTTGGTGCAGTTAACGTTGAGTTTGTATCTATTGTGTGCTCTTCTATTGTTATGGTTGAAGCTGAAGTATTCATTGACAAGTAGGACATTGCAATATATACTATATTATTTATATACTATTCTTAGATCGGACCAAAGGCGGCTTAGTTCTAAGTTTTCTAAGTCTAGAATTTCAAGTCTGGTGGCATAAGGTATTCTGCAACAAGTAGAGGAGTGGAGAACTCTTCTTGTGATGTTTTGTATGCTCTAGTTAGCAGTGTGATATTACCAGAGAAAAAACTACGTAGGATTAGATTAACAACTCTTAATGCCTTTATGGCTATGTAGTTACAGTGGACTCTAGCACTTAGATCATTAGAGATGAGTATTCCAAGGTCCTTTACAGAGCTTGGATCATCAACAAGATCTTGACTATTCAGCTTCTATTTTATTTTCTGATTTTTTTTGCTAATATGTAAGACAGAACATTTATTTGTTGAGATTTGAAGTTGCCATTTGTTTGACCATTCTGATACATAGTAAAGATCTTTTTGAAGGGTAGAAGTATTGTCTGTGGTGTTGAATAGCTTTACATTATCAGCAAAGAGAATGCAGTTGCTCTTGATATGATCACAGAGGTCATTTATGTAGAGTATGAAGAGAGTTGGTCCTAGAACACTGCCTTGGGGGACACCTCTATTGACAGGTACAGAATTTGATAGGACACTCCCAATTTTGATCATTTGTTGTCTGTTTGACAGAAATACTTCTATCCAGTTATGCAGGTGTCCAGAGATACCATAAGATTTTAGTTTTAGTAGTAGTTTGTGTGTACCATTGAATCAAAGGCTTTACATAAGTCTATGTAGATTGCGTCTATTGCTTTTCCTTGATTGAGTTGTATAGTCCATATGTTTTTGCAGTGTAGGAATTGCAGATTACAGGATAGTTTTTTTCTGAAACCAAATTGTTTATTAGAGAGTAGGTTGTTTGTCTCTAAGTGGAGGATAATGGATTGGTTAATAATTGATTCCATGACTTTACAGGTGATGTAGCATAAAGAGATTGGTCTGTAATTTTCAACTAGGCTGGGGTCTCCCTTTTTAACGATGGGGATGATCGTGGACTGTGACCATAGGTTAGGCAAGGAGCTGGTCCTGAAAGATTTTTCAAAGATTATGCTTAGAGGTTCGGCTATGGCAGTGGATAGCTTTTTTAAGAAGTAGGCACATATTCCGTTCGGTCCAATAGATAGAGATGGTTTTAGATTGCGTAGTGCTTTTTCAACATTGTCTTCTGTAAAATCGATATGTATGAGATCATTGTAGTTGTCTGTGGTTCGACTAGGAAATACTGGGCATGATCCATTGCTGTTTACAAATACTGAGCCAAAGAATGTGTTCAAGAGGTTGGCTTTAATGGTGTCATCATTGCAGTCTTTACCATTAGGTCCTATCAGAGGTGGGATGGAGCTTGAGTCTTTTAGGTTGTTGTTTACAAAATTGTAAAAAGCAGGGGTGGAATTGGTGCATAGAAGGCTTTCCTCTTGTTTAATGTGATAATTGGTGCATTCAGTCTTTATCTGGTGGCATACATTTTTGTATCGGCTTTTGAAGTTGGCAACCTGACCAGATTTGTTTTTCCGCCAAAGTGATCTCTTTTTGGATTGAAACTTCCTTATTGTTATGGGTAATTTGTTTTTCTGGTTTTGGGAGATGTTATTGGTACATATAGTTTGATGACTCTTTTGACTTCAAGTAAAAATATGTTGTAATGGTCTTCAACAGTACTACATCCAGTGAATAGAAGTTGCCAATCAAGGGATGAGAGATCATTATCTATAATATCATAGTTGTCTTTTTTGAAGTTATAATTGGGGATCACGTTGTGTTGATTTTTGTGTGAACGTATGTTGAGACAAAAGTCAATCATGTTGTGGTCACTGTTGGAAAAGGGTTTTTTAATTTGTATTCTGTAAATTATATTCAAACTATTACAGAAGATGAGATCAAGGCAGTTGTTAAGTCTAGTATTGTTGGTTACTAGTTGTTCCAGTCCAAGATTTGTTATAGCATTGTAGAAGGTTGCATGTATGGGTTCAGTTTTACATTTGTTTGGGGTCCAGTTAATGTGAGGTAGATTGGAGTCACCAAGAAAGATAAAAGTATGTGGGCAAGATGTTGCCCATGTTAGTAGTGAATTTAGCTCGTTTACATGTTTGATGTCATAATCAGGGGCTCTGTAACATAGTAAGAATCGAAATGTGATATTTAAGGACAGTTTACAGACGATGAACTGGGTAACTTGGATGTTTTTCTGATGTAAGAACTTTTTATAGAAGATAGCAACACCATCTCTTCTACGGATTTCACGATCTGATCAATAAATATGATAGTCTCTTACTGTGGTAATGGAGTCAGGGAGAGATGCATTGAGCCATGTTTCACAGACAAATATGATGTCAAATTTAGCCGTATTTAGTAACAGGAGAAATTCAGGTATTTTGTTCAAAAGGCTTCTTGCATTGAGTAGCTTGCATTTAAGGCCAGTTGTAGTTGGAATTTTATTTATTTATTTATTTAATTAAACTTTTATACTGCTCCCTCTCCCAAAAAGGGACTCGGGGCGGTGTACAGCCTACTAAAGACATACAATAAATACCCAATAAATACAATTAAAATAAATTAAACCAAATTGATCCGGCTGTCTATCCCAAGAATTCCGTTAAAAGTTAAAAGCTAATAAAACCCCGATTAAAATTAAGTTAAAACCAAAATACAGTTACTGGGCCAGGCCAGCCTGTTTAAAAAATAGGGTTTTCACTGCGCGCCGGAAGGTCAGAATATCCGTCATAGCCCGTATCTCCGGGGGGAGATCATTCCATAGGGAGGGGGCTCCCACAGAAAAAGCCCGAACCCTCGGGGCCGTCAACCGTCAACCGACAACGGCCGGGCGGCAGCACCCCAAGGAGGGCAACCCTGTGGGAGCGTACTGGGCGGTGGGAGGTTGATGATGGCAGCAGGCAGTCCCGTAAGTACCCAGGTCCCGAGCCATGGAGCACTTTAAATACTGTCAGTACCACCTTGAATCGAATCCGGAAGGCCACAGGAAGCCAGTGCAGCCTGCGGAGAAGCGGTGTAACGTGGGAGCTCCGAGGAGCACCCACAATCACCCGCGCGGCTGCATTCTGGACCAACTGCAGCCTCCGGAGACTCTTCAAGGGGAGCCCCATGTAGAGAGCATTGCAATAATCCAGGCGGGAGATGACGAGGGCGGAAGTGACTGTGCGAAGTGCGCCCAGATCCAGAAAGGGCCGCAACTGGTAAATCAGACGAATCTGATAGAAAGCCCCCCTGGCGACGGCTGCAATATGTTCTTCTAAAGACAGCCGTACGTCCAGGAGGACACCCATGTTGCGCACCCTTTCCACGGGGGTCAAGACCTCTCCCCCCACGGCCAGCGAAGGAACCAGCTGGCTGTATCTGGGCGCAGGAAACCACAGCCACTCGGTTTTGGTCGGGCTGAGACGAAGCCTGTTACGACCCATCCAACTCCGCACGGCCTCCAGGCATCGGGACATCACTTCGACGGCTTCGTTGGGGTGGCCCGGGGTGGAGATGTACAGCTGAGTGTCGTCAGCGTACTGATGGAACTCCACCCCGAAGCCACGGATGACCTCACCCAGCGGCTTTACATAAATGTTGAACAGCAGGGGCGAGAGCACCGACCCCTGAGGCACCCCACACAGTAGGGGCCTCGGGGCCGATCTCTGCTCCCCCGTCAACACAAATTGCGAGCGGTCGGAGAGGAAGGAGGTGAACCACCGCAACACGGTGCCCCCCACCCCCAACCCCTCCAACCGCTGCAATAGGATACTAGAATTGAATTGAGGTAGTTAGGGGTGTGCGTGCCTAGTTTTGAGAGATGGATGAGGTAGGGTTGGATGTGGAGTTGTGGGTTGTGTGACTTACTTTTGATACAATCAGCGCGGTAGTCAATGTACAGGTCCTTCTCTCCATTGTCTAGATGTCTTTTGAGTTCAGTGCAGAGTTCATGGGAGCACATTCTTTGCAGTATGGATAAGTCTGGTCTTGAGCGAAGTTTTTTGTAGTTGGGATTGGTTTTTGCAATGGTATTTATTCTATGAATGAATATGTGTTTGCTGGACTCATTTTTGCATACAGCTCTACAAAATTTTGGGGCCACCAAGCCATCATTGTATTTGAACTCAGGGCCATCTCTGGTTATTTCAATGATATCATCAGGAGAGATGTTTGTTGTATTGGAGTTTCTTATGATATTGCGAATTTTGGTGATGTCATCTGATTCGTTGGTGTCTTCAAGACCAAATAAGATGGCATTTGGACATTTCTGATCACATTCCATGACATCTCTGATGAGTAAGGGGATATCATTTGTGGAATTATTAGATGAGATAGTAATTACTTGTGGTTGTGGTTTGGTGGTTATTTTTGTTTGTAGTTGTGATTGTAGTTGAGGTAGCAGTTGTGGTAGTGGTTGTTGAGTTGGGATTTGATTTTGAGCTGATAGGTAATCGTTTATCAGTGCTGTATTTTTTTTTCAAGAGAGGTTAAGCTTTCTTGTATAATTGTTTCAAAACATGTTGCTAAGCGTTTTTCTATTGAGTGCATGAATGATTCTATGCTATCAATTCTGTCAGGCAGTGTACTTGATTTGTTTAGCTTAAGAAAACATGATGGACATAGGCAATGTACCTGATGCTTTTAGACGATCATCTACATCTTTGTTTAAGTTTAACAGACAAGGTGGGCTTGATTGTCACATAGGTAGCATTTGATGTTATTTTCACTTTCATTGATGGTTTTAAGATACCTGAAGCATGTACAGGAGACTGGGAGGTCTTTGGTAGAGATATTATTTTGTTGTTGTTTGGTAGTAGAGGATTTGGAGTTTGTGGAGTTTCTGATTGGCATGGTCAATGACAATAGTACACTAAACAATTACAATAGCTAATTAATGTGTTAGGTAGACAGTTACTTGATGAATATTGGTAATTAATAAATGTTAATTGATAAGTTAGAGAACAAATCAAAAGTAAGGTTAATTATTACTAAGAATCAATCAACTTGTTACTAAGAATCAATCATTCAATCAACTAAATAATCAATAATACAGTATTAAATCTCTATCAATTCAATGAATCAGGAAATTAATGGTCATTTAACAATTAATTATTATACTATTATATGATAAAACAATTATTTTAGACAAAGCATTATCTATCAATATTTGGTCTTGAGGTGCTGAAATACTGGAGGTAGTGAAGTATTGGAGGTTTATAATGTAAAGTTCCTTTGTTTTTCCTTAAAGCCACGTTTTTTGGTTTGGTTTTGTTCTGTTTTTGTTTTAAAGAGGAAGCGTTGCTGCTTGATAGATTTGAATGGAGAAGATTTGAATGAGCTCACCAATCATCTACTTTGGAGTTTGGAATGGATGAGATTTGGGTGGGGGTTTAGTAGAGGTTGTCCAATCAGATAAGTGGGAATTTAAATGCAGGCTGACTAATCAGCTGGGTGTTTTAAATGGAGACTATCAATTCTCCGTGAATCTCCTTTGTTCTCCACAATTAGTGGCCATTTAGAATTATAAACCACATGTTCCGCTCTGTTTCTCCACCTTCCCCTTTTCCTCTTCGATCTCACCATCCTAACCGTCTCAATCTAAAGAGCTGGGCTCTCTTCTCTCTCCCACTATGTTTTCTTAACAAAGTCTCGCTCAATAAATCCAGTCCTTTCTTCTCCAATTCTCTCACCCCTCTGTCACCATCACTTTCTGATCTCCAAAGTAGCCTCCATCAAATTATCTTCTTCTCCTCTCTCCTTAATGTCATGCTGGGACTTTCCTCCTAAAAATTGCTCAGTCACTCCTTTTCCAGCTTTCATAGAGTTTTCACTTCAAGTTTAAGTCCCCCTCTTAGTCTCAATCTCTTTCCATCTATAAAGCTGCTGATTCACAGTCCTCCTCTTAGCCTCAATCTCTTTTCATCTATAAAGCTGCTGATTCACAATTCCCCTCTTAGTCTTGATCTCGTTCCATCTATAAAGCTGCTGTTTCACAGCTCTACTCTGTTAAATCACCGCTTGTTCTATGGGGATAACCTTCTCTGGAGCACCCTTTTCTTGGACATAAATTCAAAACTTCCTTCCTTCTCATTTGCGGTTCAGCCATGGCTTTGTGTTCACCATAGTACTATGGGAGGCTATGGGTTTCAGGGGTTTCCCTTCATGCCAGTTGGCGATCGCTCTTCACCTCTCCATTGTCCAGGCTTCCCCTCTTCTCCGCTTGGCTCTCTAGGCTCCTCACACCCCAAAAAGTCCCCCCAAAAAGTGAAAGGATGGGATCCAGGGATGGAGACTGCTCTCCCTTTGCCCTTTCACCATCATCTTTTTTTCACCTATTTGTTTTCTGTGAATGAGACCAGGTACCCTGATTCCACCCTCTTGCTTATTTTCATACCATCCTTTCCTTTAGTCAGGTGAAAGAGTGACATATTTTTAAGCAAACAGCACATCATACTAATTCTAGTTATGCATGGTGGCTTGCCAGCACAAAATGCAGATATCCATGGTGTCCCAGCATGGCTCCTCATGCCAAAGGGCCTCCTCCCTTATCTTCAGCCTCGTCTCTTCTTTTCTCAACTTCATTTTTTTATTTTATGGAAATACTTTCAGAGAGCAGACAAGCTGGACAAAAAACTGCATTGAGGAAGAAGTTTAAAAGGAGGAATGTCAAAGCAAAACTGGATATGGTATTGCAAGATCTGTAGCTAAAATATAGAGAATCACAGCGCTTACTTTTCGACTTAATCCGGCAGATAATGTCTTAGTTGTCTTTTTCAAATGCTCTTCAAGGACTAGAACGCGAGCTATTCTGAAAAAAGCAGAAATTTTGCTTTTAATCTCTACATGAGGCTCTTTGTATGACAATTGCAAAACACAGCACACTGCAATAAAATAACAGGAATGGATAAGTATGTATGTATGTATGTATGCATGTATTTTTTTTTTATTTATATTTATATTTCTATACCGCTCCCTCTCCCAAAAAAGGGACTCGGGGCGGTGTACAGCCTAATAAAAATACATAGAGTAAATATAATGTAAATAAAATTTAAAACTGAATTAAATAGATAAACCGGCTGCATCCCGTCTAACTACAATTACACATTTAAAAATCCGGGATTAATAAAAATTTAAAATGGAAGATTAAAAACTAAAACCCAAAATTAGGTATAAAACCCCAAAAACCCTTACTGGGCCAGGCCAGCCTGTTTAAAAAATAGGGTCTTAACCGCGCGCCGGAAGGTCAGGATGTCCGTCATGGCTCGTATCTCCGGGGGGAGATCATTCCACAGGGAGGGGGCTCCCACAGTGTCGTCAGCGTACTGATGGAACTCCACCCCGAAGCCACGGATGACCTCACCCAGCGGCTTTACATAAATGTTGAACAGCAGGGGCGAGAGCACCGACCCCTGAGGGACCCCCCATAGTAGGGGCCTCGGGGCCGATCTCTGCCCCCCTGTCAACACAAATTGCGAACGGTCGGAGAGGAAGGAGGTGAACCACCGCAGCACGGTGGCCCCTACCCCCAACCCCTCCAACCGTCGCAATAGGATACTGTGGTCGACATTATCAAAAGCCGCTGAGAGATCTAACAGGACCAGGACAGAGGAACAACCCCTGTCCCGGGCCCTCCAGAGGTCATCCACCAACGGGACCAAAGCCGTCTCTGTGCTGTGCCCGGGCCTGAAGCCCGATTGGAGGGGGTCAAGATAACTCGTTTCCTCCAGGTACTGCGGGAGCTGACGTGCCACCACACTCTCAACAACGAAGGTTGGAGACAGGACGATAATTAGATAACAATGCTGGGTCCAGGGACGGTTTCTTGAGGAGGGGCCGCACCACCGCCTCTTTCAAGGCGGCGGGTAACAGCCCCTCTCTCAAGGAAGCGTTTATAATACCCTGGAACCAGCCTCGTGTCACCTCCCGAGTGGCCAAGACCAGCCAGGACGGGCGCGGGTCCAGTAAACAGGTGGTGGCATTCAGTCCCCCCAGTATCCTGTCCACGTCCTCCACAGTAACAGGATCGAACTCAACCCAATTGACCTCACCGATATCCACCCCCGCCCCCCCGCCCGGAGATGCCCAGTCGGAGTCCAGTTCATCCCGGATCTGAGCGATTTTGTCCTGCAGAAACCTAGAAAACTCCTCAGCCCGTCCCTGCAAGGGGTCCTCCCGCGCTCCCACCTCCAGGAGGGAGCGGATCACCCTAAACAGGGCGGCTGGGCGGTTTTCCGTGGACGCAATAAGGGTGGAGAGGTAAGACCTCCTTGCCATCCTTATCGCCACTAAATACGTCTTGATATAAGATCGTAATAGTGTTCGGTCAGACCCAGAGCGGCTAGCCCTCCAACTGCTCTCTAGGCGTCTTTTCCGGCGCTTCATCTCCCTCAGCTCCTCAGAAAACCAGGGAGCCGCATGGGATCGGCACCGGGTCAGAGGCCGCAAGGGCACAACTCGGTCAAGGGCCCCGGCAGCCACCCTATCCCAGGTGGCGACCAAGCCCTCAACCGAGTCGTGTGTGTGAGCTTCGGGGAATGGCCCAAGCTCCGTCAGGAACCTATCAGGGTCCATCAGGCGCCTGGGGCGGTACCATTTTAGTGGCCCCGCCTCCCTGTGGTCAGGGGGTGCGGAACGGAAGTCGAGCTTCAGGAGCGAGTGATCTGTCCATGACAGGGGTTCCACAACTATATCCGCTATACCCAGATCACTCTGCCACTGATCAGAGACAAAAACCAGATCCAAGGTGTGACCCCCCACGTGAGTAGGGTCCCGAATTAACTGCGTCAGGCCCATGGCCGTCATGGAAGCCATGAACTCTTGAGCAGACCCCGAGGCACCGCCGGCAGAAGGCAAGTTGAAATCCCCCATGACCATGAGCCTAGGGGTCCCAACTGCCACGCCAGCTATGACCTCAAGGAGCTCAAGCAGGGCCGCTGCCGCATAGCAGGGAGCCAGGTATGCGACCAGCAAGCCCACCTGAACCTTGGGACCGAACTTCACGAAAAGGAGCTCACACCCGGTCGTCTGAGACACAGTGGCCTCCCTCGGACACAGATCCTCCTTAATAACCACCGCAACCCCCCCTCCCCTCCCCTGGGCCCTCGGCCAATGAAAAACCCGAAACCCGGCTGGGCACATCTCCACCAGAGGGACTCCCCCCTCTTGGCCCAGCCAGGTCTCGGTGACACCCACCAGGTCCGCACCCCCCTCACAAACCAAATCGTAAATGAGAGGGGCTTTATTAACAGCGGACCTGGCGTTGCATAACATCAGCCGAAGGCCCAGGGCCCGATTGCTCAGACCCCCTGGGGAACGGGAGATGACAAGGGGGTCGGAGCGTGCCACAGCAGACAAATAGCGGGGACGCGCTCCCGAAACAGAGTGTGGCCCCCTATAACCGCCAAATCTGCCTCTCCCGCTCACCGTACTAATAGCTTTAATATCACCCTCCCTGGGACAACCCCCCATCCTCAATAGAGCCCCATCTGACCCCAAACCCTCCCGGCAACGCTCAACCCGCGACCCGGTCCCAGCCCCAGGCGGGTTGTCCCCCAACCCCCGCCCGGCCAACCCTAACCCTTTTAAAAATCTAGTTAAAAATTTTAAATAACCCTCCCTCCCACGCTTCCGGCGACCCCACCATCTCTCCGGATCCCAAGATCCGTCCTTGAGATAAGTCTTAGAGAGGTAAGAGGGCCAACTCTGAGACAGGGGGACATATCTCAGGGCCCACAGGTCTTCCGAAGAATATGTTAACGTCTGTGTCTTCGGCTGGATCTTCCCTGACTGCCGTCGACCAGGCAAAGGCCAAACCAAGCGGGACCCAAGTCCAGGCTGGAACAATCGCACCCCACTGGCAGCTGACATCCGGCCTCGCGGGGGATGGAGACCACCAGGCACCGCATCCGATGCCTGGCCACACAGCGCCCCCGCCGCCCGAGAGGCCCGCAAGGCCCTCGGCGGCAGCAGCTCCGGTCCTGAGTCCAGTCCTGGCCCCGGCCTCCACCTCAGCGGCTGTATGGCATAGATGGCACGGCTGGGGGAAGCAAATCTGAGGAGCCGAGGAACAACCGCGGCTCCAACTTCGCCCCCAGCCCCCACCGCCGCCCGAGAACCATCCACGGCGGTGGCAGCTGCCCCGGCACCCACAGCGACCCCCGCAGCTGTCCTCCAGCCGCCCCATGGCCCCCCCCGCACCAACAGCGGTCTCAGCGGGGGCTCCAGCGCCGGCAGCGGCCTCCACGGCGGGGCCGGCAACAGCCACGACCTCGGCGGCCTCAGCGGCCCCAGCGGCGGCGGCGGCGGCCCCAACGATGGTGGCGGCGGCCCCGGCAGCGGCATGCATGTATGCATGTATGTATGCATGTATGTTATTCAGATATCAAACATACCTGTTTTTTGCTAATTACTCAGAAAGCAATTTCATACTTTCCAGAGTATTGTTAATTTCAGACATGCAGCCTGAGAAATTCAACTCCTAAGAAAGAAAAATCTTGAGAAATAAGTTTCATAATAAAAACAATATCTTGGGCTCTCAGTACCGATTAATGGCCATCACAGCATCATCCTTCCTGATCCCTTTTACAGCTGCAAAAATCTCCAAATGTTCTTTCATGGTGAGGTTGGACCAGAGCGGATTGTCCTGAGGACAGTAGCCAAGAGCAGCATTTTCCTCTCTCGTAGCTCTTTTGATCTGCACCTGTTCCAAATAGTAGCATAAGGACCTCATTTGCTTTTGTTCAATGTAAGAATATACTTTGAAATATCAAAAAGGTGACAAGGAGCGTTTCTGATCAACAAGGACTTTCATTTATATTAAATCAGTAAGTTTATTTAAGATCTTAATGTTATCCAAGAAGGAAGAAGGTACCTAGCACAGTATATGAATAATGCAGAAGCAGGCAATATGGCAGATCATAAGGACTGTGGATAACTAAGTTGCAATGAAGGCAATATAGGAAACTTCACAGAAAGTTTTCTCTCCAATTATTACGCCTGTGATAAATTAATAAATAGATTTTTTCAATGGGTCTCTCTTTTTTTTGTCTATTCTCTGATAAATTACAATAATATTATTTAAAGCAATTATATTGCCATTGCCTTCCTAAACTGGATACCCACTGTTACCATACAATAATAAATAACATAAATATAATATGCTTTTTTTTTCTAAAGTAAAAGTTACACGTACCTGCCCAGCAGTTGGCTCCACATCTCCTATTATCATGCTAATGGTTGTACTTTTACCAGCACCATTTGGTCCCAGAAGACCTAATATTTCTCCTGCAAAGAAACTATTGCTATTAAAATATAGCTTAAAAATGTATTATATATGCTGCTTTAAGGAATCTCAGTTATTTTTTTATTTTCCTAAGAAGTAGGGTTCAAAGCATAGAGGCATGGCCTTCTCCCATCAAATGGCTGCTTTGTATTAAGTTAAATACATTTGAGGGATGTGTTACCTTTTTTAACACAAAAAGAAATATTTTTGGTAGCCAATTTTTTCTTCTGCTGCCTTTTGAAATATGGAATAGAACAAGCCTTCCCGTATCTGTACTCTTTGCACAAGTTGTGGACAATGATAACTGGTTTCTAAAAAAAGAGAAGGAGAGAGACAGAAAGACATTTATATATGTGTATTGTGTGTATGTGTATGTGTGTAATACATATAAAAATACACACACAAACAGAAAGGGTGTACAGTATATATAACACACACAAACACAGACAGAAATATTTTTATCATTTGTTTATTCAGAAAAAGCCAAATAGGCATTATTTTTCACCTGGGAGAGAAAAACCAACAGCTTAAAGCTCTTCCAAAGTGGGGAGAGGGCAACCTCTGGGCCAGGGGTTGCCAAACGTTTGGACCTCAGAGACCACCAAACTCATAATTTTAAATCCTGGGGAACCACTAATATGAATTTTGACTGATGGTGGCTTGCTGACGGTGGTGGGAGAGAGAGAGAGAGATCTGATTTAATCCCTCTCTCTCCCCCCCCCCCACTCTCTCTCACATACACACACACACAAACACATAGAGGCAGGGGTGGGATTCAAATTTCTTAACAACCGGTTCTTGGGTGTGGCCTAATTTGTGGATATGGCCTGGTAGTCATGTGACTGGGTGGGCATGGCTTGTATGTAAATATTATAAATATTTATGTAAATATTGAATTTTTTAATAAAAAAGAGCAAGTTTTATCCAAAATCAGGCAAAGCAGGCAGGCAGATTGAGTTGCTCACAGAATCACAGATTCAGAGATCTATCTTTTTGCCATTGGCTACCTGAGTCTGTCACATAAAATTTGCTTGCAAGCAAACTCATAAAATTTGCTAGCAAGCAAACTCACAAAATTAACTCACAACAGACCATGTATGTAAATATTGAATTTTTTTTATTAAAAAAGAGCAACTTTTACCTAAAACCAGACAAAGCAGGAGGCAGATTGAGTTGCTCACACAATCACAGATTCACTTAGAAATCTGTGTTTCTGCCATTGGCTATCTGAGTCTGCACTGAATAATAGAACCTTCACTCCTAAGGGATTGGAAGCAGGAAATCCAACAATTTCCTGCTTTCTAGCTGATCTAAATCTCCCAGCACAGCAAAACAGCTGATGATCAGGGGAAAAAATGGAAAAATAGCAACTTAGCAGGCAAGTTTGTCAGGTAAGGAGTGAGTGGGCGGGAAGGGTTTCCGCGGCCATGTGGGTGGCGCAGCCTTGTGTTAATTGTGGATTAATTGCTTTGGGGAGTGCTCTGGGGATGAGATTTTCTCATGGACCACCAGTGGGCCACAGCCCAAAATTGATGACCACTGCTCTCGGCAATGATGTTAACCCTCTGGAGTGCTGTCCTATCTGCCACTGTGCATTTGGCAAACCATAGACAGGTGTAGTAAGTTAAAATACTGTATAGTGCAGCGATAGAAGATCACCAGCAGTTTTTCATTCAGTTGTTGTTTCCTGAGAAGTGTCAGATCTCTGCTGGGCTCTTTTGACTGCAATGTAAGCGGTTCTCTTTTATGATAACACACAAAAACTTAAAACTGGTCACTTGCTTCACTTGGTCTCCTTTGATAATCAAGGGCTGGTTCCCTTGTTTCCAAACAGATCTGTTTATTTTGGAAGAAGCTTCCTTGTTTTCCGAAGTTAAGTCTGCTTGGATCTAGAATAGCCAGATTAGTTTAATCCAAATGAGAAATGGACAATTCCAGAGGTGTCTGAAATGTGCTTTCCTTGGCAACTTTAAAACATTTTATTTATTCTTTGACAGTCATATCCCATTTACTATCTCTCTTCCACTTATCCTTTAAATAGCTTGGGAAAGTGCTACTACAAGCATACACCTATTGTATCCTGTTTTAATATTCTGTGTATGGTTCCACCTACAATAATTGTTTCATTGAAAGTTTGTTCAGTTTTTCAGCATCCAGAATGCCATCTATCCCCATAGAATTGAACAACATTTTGGTGGCTTGGACCTCACTTTTATTGCTGAAAAATATTTTTGGCTTCTGAGAAACTGTCTCCGTTTTACAGTTTTAAAATATTTATATTTTCATAGCTAAGGACAAATAATCTGACTCATGTCCCTGATGCTTCCATAACTCATTTTAAGAACTGCTTAATGATCTTGGTCATTATTAATACTAGTTAGTCTAGTTCCAATGCCAATAGCAATTAATCTCTTTTGTAGAGGTCATGCTTCTGCTCATAGTTTTCTCTGTACCAAGCAAACTTTCTTAATATTCTTATCAGTACTGTACATAAACTAATGAGTATATTTTGCAAAAGGAATGGTTACTAATACCAGCTATTAGTAAATAAATGTATACGTCAATTTACTCCAAAAGAGTGTAAATAATGTAGACCAACGGTCGCCAACCGGTGGGCCACGAGAAAATTTTGGTGGGCTGCAGAGAAATGTCACCCCCAGAGCACCCCACCCAAAGCAGTTAATTCAGGCTGCACAGAAACACAAGGCTGTGCTGCCCACATGGCCCGCGGGAACCCTCCCCGCTCACTCACTCCTGATCCAGCAAACTTGCCTGCTAAATTGCTATTTTTCCTTTTTCTGACCATCAGGTGTTCTGCTGTGCCGGGAGATTTATATTAGCTAGGAAGCAGGAAATGGTTTGATTTCTTGCTTTCTAGCTAGTCTTTAGATCTTCAGCTCTGCTTTTAAGCATAGCCGAACTTCCCTTAGGACTGAAGGTTCTATTATTCAGTGCAGACTCACAGCAAGCAAATTTCAGAGACTGAGCTAGCCGATGGCAGATAAATAGATCACTGAATGATTCTGCCTGCTTGCTTTGCCTGATTTTGGGTAAAAGTTGCTCTTTTTTTAAATAAAAAATTCAATATTTACAATATATAAATGTTTATAATATTTACATACAAGCCATACCCAACCAGTCACATAACCACCAAGCCACACCCACAAATTAGGCCATGCCCACAGAATCAGTTAGTGGTCCCTCGGATCTAAAATTATGAGTTTGGTGGTCCCTGAGGTCCAAAAGATTGGCAACCCCTGATGTAGACAACAAGGTAACGATGATAATAAGCCAATATAAATACAAGGTAAAATGGCAATAAAACAATATCTGGATGACGTGATACATAGGGCACCCAGATCTTTTGAAAATGCTACCTTGGCACTCTGGACTCTGGTGTTTTCCTTCTGCGACTGTATCAGTATCCCTGAGAGCAATACTGATAAGTATTTCCTTGCACAGTGCAATTAAGCCATCCAAAGTGATAGGTAGGATTGTGCTTCATAAGCAAATCACAAATATAAATGGAGCAACTTATACTGTATGTATTTTTTTCAAAATATGAAAAGCCCACTAATTGTGTTTTACCTCTTCTTCATTGGCAGAAGCCAGAGCACTCTGAGCTCTTGTCCTTTCATCTAGGACGTCTCTGTCATTCTCTTCACTGAGCTCCTTGGGATTCTGATGAGTCCTTTTTCTTTGAGGAGAAATCCTAGGGATCAAAGATAGAACAAGTCTGAAGAGACTGAGTACTAAAGGATGAATGTTGATTTCAACTAGGAAAGCAATCAGCAGTCCATTCTTGAAGGTAGGAGGTGGGTGCAGATCTCATGTGGTAACTTATTCAATGCCTGTGAAGCTCTGTTATTTATATTACTGCTTTTCTTTTGTCTCATTTTTTCCATCATTGTGGAATGATTAGAGTAGTCCACCTTTCCTTTGTTATCAATGTTTTTTGAGTATTCTGAATTAAATGAACTCTTGTCAACCCCTAAACCACTTTAATAAACCAGGTAACCAAACTATAAGTGACCAGGTTCACAATATTCAGCAACTTGACTCATACTGGATAAAATTAATCATCTCAATTGGACCTAACTACCCAGAATCTAACTCCAAATAGATATGAACAACTTTATCCTGCAGATAACATGTAAATTCCTTGCAACAGCCTATTGAAGGAATCCTATAAATAATGAGTATATTTTACAAAAGGAATAGTTACTAACACCAGCTTGGTTTCAAAGAAATAAATTTATAAGTCAGACACACACTTTCTCTCCTTGAGCCTATTAACATATATACCAACCTAAACACAGGATCTCTTCTCATAACTGGTCTGTCATATTTCAAAACCAGATAGCGAAGTAAAAAAATGAAAATTATGCTGTGGATGTAAGGCTACATAAAAACACAAACAGAAAATTATATTGAACATATGTACATAGAGAGATCTTAATTTAATACATTTAATTCTGTATCTCTAGATTTAGGAAACATATGTACAATGATTGTATGGCAGACTTAATAATTAGAGAAGACTTTACTCCATCTTTTGTTTTAGCATAATAGAAAAGTATTTATACTGATGTCCTCTAAAGTAGTACCAGTATCAGTACCTCACAATCCATACTTAATTAGAAGGCTTAGACTGATCAGAAAAGGATGCCACTATATTTCTGAAGCCAGTATACCAAATACTAAATGTCACCACTTATTGATGTACAGCAGGGGTGTCAAACTTGTGGCCCCCGAGTTGACGCATCATGTACAGGCCACGCCCACTCCAGTTCCACAAAGGAGGGAAATGTCACGATACCTCTTGTGATGGCAATGTGACATGGCGAGTTTGACACCCGTGATATACAGCATAATCTCCTGCCTCAAGAAGTGATCTTCCAGACTTCTGCAATATATTGGATATATCTGGGTCAGAAAAAAACTCCTTTTTTACTATTTAACCTCATAGGGAGTTTTATTTATTTATCTGTATCCCACCTTTATTATTTTTACAAATAACACAAGGCAGAAAATATATCCAGCACAACTTGCTCCTCCTATTTTCCCCACAACAACTCTGATTTAGGTTGAGAGAAAGTCACTGGCCCAAAGGAACCCATCTGACCTTCATACCTAATGTGGGATTAGAACTCATGCTCTTCCACTTTCTAGCCTGGTGTCTTAACCACTAGATGAATCTGGCTTTCCATTTTAGTTTATTATTTTAACATAGTAGAATTGGATGGGATTAGTGCACAATGAAGTTGTAGATATGCTGCAGTTCTAACAGGAATCTCTAGAATCTGAAGTTGGCTGTATTTATGTACATTTATGAAAAGTTATAAGTAGATGTAGATATTAACTTCATGGATAAGATAGTCTGACTATTAATGCTTTTCTAAACAATTTTTTAAAAATCTCCTTGCTATAAGAATAATATGTTTGTTCCTCACCATGAGGGCATGTATCCAGAGGTCATTCATATATGGATGATATTCTTCATCACCATATATATAAAAATATCTCAGCATCTATTAAAAATGTAGATAAAAAAGCAGTCGATAAAGTTCTTAAGTACAGTTTATACAATTCACTCAGAAAGTAAAACAAAACTTTAAAAAGAAAGTTACTGGTTTCTCCAGAACCAAAGAATGACCCAGCTACAAATTATTTTTTTCAACTGCAAACAAAAGATTTCATAAAATTGTCCTTCAAGAGAAAAGAACAGTGATACAACTGTATGAATCATTTTGCTTTTTTATAATGTTTTATTGGTACACATCTGCATTGCTGATGTAATTTGGGAACAATGAAACACTTACCATGGATTAACTGAACAAATGAGAGGAAAAATAAAGCACGGAACAATGGTATTAGGCCCACAATTAAAAGGTTTATTCCTATTCTTAGATTATTTGTTATGCCTAGTCCAATTCCTCAGTTTCAGGAGCTGGAAGTTTCTTTGTCCCCCAATAGATAAAATTTCTGTTTTCATGTTCTTTAGAAGGTGATTGTATGAGGCTTGGTAGTGTTTTGAAATTTTTGTTTTTATTTGCCAATTGTGCTGCAGATTGGCTGATGACAGAAAACCTACTGGGCTGGTTAACATGCAAATGGGAACCCATCAGGAAATGCCAGACTATAGACTAAACAGGGAAGTTTTAAAAAAATCTTCCTACCAAAAAGCAATGGCAACCCCCTTTTGTACTCTTACAGAACACTGCATACTGTAGGATACTTGATGCTCTCTGAGCTTAGTTGTTTGCTTGAAGTTATATTACTCAACTAGGTAACATTATCTTTACCCAACTAAGTAACATCACCAGTGCACTGATGCTGTTATCAGGGTAATGAAACTTCTTCAAGAAAACAACCAAGCTAAGAGGGCACTAAGGGACCCACAGCTCAATCCTGAGCTACAAGCTACTCTCTTCCATTGAAAACTTAATAGACAGCAGAAAACAGACATGACTCAAGGGCTTCTCTCATTTCCTTATGCAGACAGTTCCCTAAGGAAATTTTTATGAGCTTGATGAAGGTTAAGTAACTAACTGATGAAGGCTATATCTAATAATCAAATGTATGTAGCCCAAGGGTTTGCAGCTGAGGTGGGCTGCTCCAGGTCTGCCGGGGCCTGGGTGATCCTCTAGCTAAGATTCTGTGCAGTTTGGCGAAATGCCAACCACCCCTGGCTGGCCCCAGCCACCCCACCCTGTCCATCCCAGGACTCCCCACACAGCCCATTTTGGATTCAAGCTAAGGGCCTACACAGAGGCTCGAGGAGGGTGAAAAACGGGCCGCCCAGAGGCTCCAAAAAACCAAAAATGGGCCCGTGTCAGTTTTGGGAGCCCCATTAGCCCCAGAAACTTCCACACTGCCACATTCTAGGACCTGGGATATTGGGAAGGGTATTTCATTGAGCATATGTAGTTAGACATCATAGCATTCTTCTTTTCAGTCAAGGTCATGTCTTCTTGCACCTGGATGAGGAGTGGTTTAAGGGATGTCTCAAGTTGGGACGAATGGTGATTGGACCATGTGATGGATTGGTGGGTGCAGGGGATGCGTTTGTGATTTTGAATTACTGAGGGAAAACATGGAACTCTCAGATTCAGGTTTTCCCAGATGTGCCAATATGACAACTCTAATAAAATGGAACTTTGAAGTGCCTGTCTCGGAGTTTTGGTGTTGGAGTTTGTTTTTCTGGAATGCTGACAGCCTGTTTCCTGCCTCCAGAGGGCCTCATGAGACCAGGGAGGCCATTTTCGCCCTCCCAGAGGATTGAGGAAAGCCTGTGGAGCCCAGGGAGGGCGAAAACACCCACCTGCCATGGTGCAGGAGGCAGAATAGGCCATACCCACCATGGCCATACCCACCCAGCAACCAGGCAGAGAACTGGTTGCTAAAATTTTTGAACCCCACCCCTGGTTTGCAGTGAAGTTGGGAAAATGAATGAAGCTAATGTAAACTGGTAGATGTTTGCCATAAAATGCTATTGTTGTATAAAGTTGTTTTTTCTACTTTTACTGCAGAAATCTGTTTGCAAATCTGTAGGTTTATTGTTCTTGGTAAATACTATATTGAGTTGTTTTAACACTCATATCTGAATTGAAGTAAGAAAGAAAAGTTCATGGCCAGAAGTGGTCACAGAGCAGCATATCTGATCTTACAGGATCTGTGAAGTACAAGGAAGAATTGCCCCTTAGACCACCCTGGTGGTAAGAGAATTGGCATAAAGGCTAATATATTGAAATAGAATGAAAAAAATATGGGGATTTCAGGATTGGAACTTGAGGCCAGTTACTCCAATTTAGCAGTTGTCCATCCAATGGCTTTATCCATAAATATGATCGAGAAATTTGTAAGGCCCCAACACTGCCCCAGTTTTCACAGGAATAGGTTTACAGATAAGGGAATGGGGTAACTTGCCACAGCTAACTCATCACAGCCAACTCACCGCAGGACAATATAACAATTCTATTTAATTGTTTAAATAAATTTTAAAAAATTAATTTTTGCCATTCACATTTTCACTCCTTTTGCATTCTTTCATTAATGATTCTATTCCACCATTTCTTTGATATTAGCGTAACAAGTTATTCTGCAGCCAGTAATTCTGTGGTGAGATGGTTGTGGTGAGTTGTCATAGATCTGACAGATAGTACTGCATTTTATCTTACCGTTAAAAAGAAAAGTAAAAAACTTATAGCTGGAAATGTAGGAATCAAAACATCAAGTAGATATAGCACATGTGAGAAATATGTTACAAATATTGCAGTTGAAATCACAGACACCTAAAATGAAATAAGAAAGTATATTAATGTTTTTAACTTGCTAAATCTCTTCATCCAGGTATCCCTTTCCATAAAGTCTGTTGTGCCTTTACTCCTTAAATTTCCACTTCAGCTAAAAATGCATCTAAGGAATGTCTCTAAACCTGTTTATACTTATCTGTTACAAACAATACTCTCAATTTTCATTCCTTTTAACTCTGCAGTTAAACCTGCTGCAGAAAACTAGGTATGAATTCTTCACTTTGCTAATTTTATTGTCTCAGTTGTGAAAATTTGTCAATGGTTGTTGGGATAAAGCTACTGCTCAAATGGTGGCAGCTCCAAATTATCGCTCTATCACCTTCCAAAGTTTGTAGATTACATGGAGTCATTGGTCTCTTGCATCTGAACAGACCAAGAGATAGAACTACTAGATTACATAGGTTTTATACAAAATGTTGATCAAAATCAGTTAAGCATGCATACATATAGATTCACAGGAGATCCCCAATGGAGAGAACTGTGTTACCACTGAAAAGAAGTTAACCACGAAAGAAAAAAAGACAGGCAGGAAAACATTAGAATCCTGGAAGGCAACAGTAGTAGCTTTGATATACAACTTATGCAGAGGTTCTGACTGCTATTTTAACAAGCAGTTACTCTGCTTTACTGTAAAGAGAGATATGGGAATACAAGATTGCCTCATCTCAAGGTATGCCAGTTAGACACTAATAGGTCCAGCTGGACAAGTAAAGACAATTGCAGTCTTCAAGATGCTATGTGAAAGGTACACCAAAGAACACCTAAAGAAACATGTACACAACTCTCATACACATTATGGAATAGCAGGTAAAACATACATACATCTATAAAATAAGTCACATTAAACAGAACAATCTCTTTGTAACCTTAAAGACTAGGAGAGAGCGAGATTGAAATTCACAGGCATTCTCAAATGTATGCATTAAGGGGGAGCATCATTGCACAGGAGCAGGCATGCATAGGCCTGGCCCACCTCATCCCAACAGGTGAATGTGCACCTGCCTCCTCCTATGCGCCTGCACGCCTGCCAGGATTGGGTGGCCCTGACTGAATCCACACAGGTCAGCCTCTCGCCATTTCTTGGATGGCACTGTGGGCCATTCCGACCATGTTGCGTGCCAAATCTGACCATATTGTGGGCCAGTCTGTCCACATCGTGGATCGGATACAGGCCACAGGCCTTGGGTTGACACCCTGGCCTATAATCAGCGCATAGCAACATTATCTTAGACAATTATCTTTTTATTTATTTATTCATTTATTAAATCTGTTGGCCACCCATCTCACTGCAAGGCAACTTTTTGCTATGTCCTCATTGTTTCACCAGCCAGTAGACAAGTAGTCTACTCTGGGTACTACAACCATCACAAATATATGCCAGTTGCCAAGTATCCAAATT
The DNA here is from genome assembly GCA_023653725.1 of Bungarus multicinctus. Classification (NCBI taxonomy): domain Eukaryota; kingdom Metazoa; phylum Chordata; class Lepidosauria; order Squamata; family Elapidae; genus Bungarus; species Bungarus multicinctus. Next base: position 129,973,617 of record CM042834.1, read on the forward strand.
TTGATCAAAAGTCATAAATGTGAAAAATGGTCATAGATCACTTTTTTCAGTGCTATTGTAACTTTGACAGCCACTAAATGAATGGTTGCAAGTTGAGAACCACCTTTGTGTATGGGGGAAAAAAGTGAATGATTCCATCGTATACTTACTAATATCAAGATGAATGACCAAAAACTGGCAGTAGGCATAATTTTACGAAATATGAAGGCAATTACATATAGGAATAGGACCACAGAGGTACTATAACCAAGCAGAAATGTCACCTGTTTCAAAATAAGGCCTTAAATTAATGGTATGCTACTTTTTTGGAAAAATAGAAACAAATTATTTTTATTAATATATGCAATATTTAAAATATTTAAATATAAGTATCATTTAAATAGTAACACTTACAAAACCATATTATATTAAACATTTGATTTAAGGACCTCAGTTTAGCAGACTTCAGATGTAATCCAAAAATCTATTCATAAGCTTTATATTTCACATGTATAAAAATCCCATTTGGATTTCACGGATAGTTTGATTGGACAACCCTTCCCTCCAAAACTGTGGATTTACTATATTTTAAATATGTGCGCTCTCTCTCTCTGTCTCCCTCCCTCCCTCCCTCCCACTCTCTCTCTATCTCTCTTTCTCTCTCTCTGTTTGGGCCAAGAGTTATTAAGAACTATTTCACAAATGTGATTATCGCCATAATGTAGAAAAAAGATGCTGAAGCTCATTATTTTGCAGTGCTTGATACTAGAAATAGCTCCAACTGTAAATGAGTATAAACTTAGAAGTTTATATAAAATTTAGCATATCACATATTTCTTTAACCTACTTTGAGATTTCTAAAGTTTTAATTTAATGAGTTAAGTATGAGCAGGTTGACTATCTTATTTGTTTTTGCCTGGTGGGATGTGATCCAGATATGCTTTTGTTGTGCAACAAATGTTCTACCATCCTCTTGTTTTCTAGTCAGTCTTAAAATTAATATGTATGCCAGAAGAAACAATGTGCACTTGTAATATATAGATATTTTAATTACAATATTATGATAACAAAAAAAATGTTAGAAAAAAAAAGATATAGGTTTGTCTAGTCATGTCAAATCTAGGGGTCGGTGCTCATCTCAATTCACAGCCAAATACCCAGCATTGTCCAGAGACATTTTCCATGGTCATGTGGCCGGCATGACTACATGGCAGAGGGACATAGAGCACTGCTACCTTCCCACCAAAGTGACACCTATTTAACTACTTGCATTTGCATGCTTTCGAACTGCTAGCTTGGCAGGAGCTGGGGCAAGAACAGGAGCTGACCCCATCAATTGGTACTTGGATCTGAAATTGCTAATCTTTCAGTTGACAAGCCCCACGTCTTAACCACTGCCTTGAGTCTGCTTCACACCCCAGCAACCTCACTGGTTATATCATCTAGAACTGTCTTATTAATGATGTTGCCTGAATAATTATGGAGATAAGAGATGCCATCTCAGCTGATTACAGGGCCTTTGAACCAACTTTGAATAGACTCTCTTTGCTATGTTTCAATCATTTATCAAAATACTTATTTGTAATTAAAGATAGAAGCCTACCATTCAAAGCCTGAAACTGGAACTTTTGCTATGTATTATTAAGTAAGTTATTGATGCCCATAATGGAAAAGTGTAAACTTTAAATGTTTAAAATGTTATTTAAATCATTCAACTTACCAAAAGTAAATATAAAATGCTCAGTTTCTTAGTGGTTACAACAATTAAGTTTAGAAGCAATGGCCATAGCGTTAAAACAAGTAGGGCAAAGTGCAGAGGAATATCTATCAGAGCTTGTCCACACCAATAGACAGAAGGAAACAGCCCTGAGATTCGGAGTTGAGAGTGAGCTTTTATCTAGCAAAACAAACAAACAAACAAATATTGGGAGGGGAGGGGAGGGAAGAGAGCAGAGGGGAGGGAGAGGTTAGGTTAGGTTTATGAGGTCAATTTGTAAAATCAGACAGACAGACCTTTTTAGATCATTACTACTATCATTTACAGGTTATAATTTCTAAACTCTTACATGTAGAGAGTAAAAGCTACACAGAATACAGATTTATTCTTTTAATGATTTTAAAATCTACCCAGATGACTTGTATGATTATTAGACAGATTTAAGACAAAAGAAAAGGAAAATAATTAAATATGATATACCAGAATTAATATAGGCAATTGGACTGTAATATAAAACACAAACTGTGCTACATATGTATCTTCACAGTGCTCCGATGTTTCCTTTTTAATCAAAACAACCTTATCAATGCAATGGAATATTTTAACATAAATTTAATTAGTTTTACCTTGTAGTCTTTTATGCTCATCATTGCAAACTGAGGTGGAAAAGCAGATAGGAAAATGAAAACCTCGAACATTTGTATTTCCCAAAAATAAAATGAAAAATTTTCCTGTAGAATTTCCTGGAAAATGGATTTTTTTTAAAAAAAATGCTTTATATGTGATAATATGTTATAATGAAACAGTTGTTCTAAATATGTCTAAATGGCAAGCATAGATACGCCTGAAAATGAAATTTAAAATTGTATAACCAATGGATTCTTCCACATTTTAATGATTTCTTAAAATCTACACTGATTCCCATATATATTCCCATTTGTTCTCTGCCTCTGTATTTGTGATCTTATTGGAATACTTACCCCTAAAAACATTTGACTCCAAATTCGAATATGGGCAGTGGAATTAAGCATGTGCAGAAATGCATTGCTGATGATGTTGACAAGCACAGGATAGCAGTTAGTTATTTCTGTGTGGCACATAAGTGTGAACCTGTATTTCTGAACCAAGGCATCAAGTTAGAATACAGATGCATCAAAAGAAGAAATGATCAAAAAACAATTATAGCCTAAGGGCCTCATCTGGTTTACAAGTGAAAACTAGAATAAAAATTACTTAAACTTGAATACAACTGTGTTAAACATACTTTATACGTTATCCCGTTTGGTACATTAACAGTTTCAAATCAGTTTATGCCCCACTAGTGAACTTTGTGCTCATTTTAGATTACAGGTAATCTTTGATTTACAACCAGTCATTTAGCAGACATTTGAGGGGGTGGGGGGGGTTGCCAATTTTTAGCATTTATTTCCAGTTTTCTTAAGGAAAATGGATTTGCTCAACAATTATCATAATCACTTAGCAATTGCTGTGGTTGATTAACAACTGTCATTAAGAAAGGTTGTAACTTTGAATTTTGTCACATGATGCCTCAAATTATGACTCTAACTACTTATGACCATAATTCCAGGCTCATTTATAGTCATAAGTTACCTGTTAGGAATAATAGTCACCTAACAGTTGAGTTGGCAATATATAAACCAGGTTAGTCATTTAATACTGTCTCTTTAAGGGAATGCTGTAATTGTAATTGGCTGTGGTTCCTCCAACGGCCATAAGATGGAACCAGAAACCTGGTTTGTTAGTTCTTGCATTTTTCCCTATTGCCTGATCGTCATTCTGCTTGGATTACTGTGAGTCTGTTTACTGAACTGTTTATGATACTGGACTTTGTTTTTGGATTATCCCTGGACTGAATACTGACTGCTTTAATTGTGTATGACTTGGACCTTTTGTTGGACTTTGCTTAACCGTTTACTGGAAGTAAAACCTACATTTTACTATTCAGTGTATCTGTGTGCTAATTGTGCATTATTCATCACCAGTCTCACTATGTTTCTCTGAGAGCACTCATTCTCCTAATGGGGAATACCTCAACACTACCTGTAAAAGCAAGAAACAATTATTCTTTCTTTTTCTTTCAAACCTGATATCTTACAAACATGGTGGACGCTAAATATAATTAAATATATGTAAATTATATTTTAAATATAATTATTTAAATTTAAATAAAAATATACTTCTAAAAGGCAGTTATAATCTCTTCAGTCAATTCCATTAAATCTATTGTTTCATTTTCCAAAAAGAGGGAAAGAATTCAATGTTACCTTGTCTTCAATGTCTACTTGTATGGCCCCATTGTGAACCAGCTGGTCATTGATATTGTTGCCTGAGATTACATCCATCAAAATGTTCTGATTCTTTACTGCCTGGATAAAATTATCAATTTTTTCACCTGGAAAATAAAACAAAGAAGGGCAAGATAAATATATGGGATATTTATTTTCCATACAAAGAAGAGAGTATCAAATAATCAACAATACAATTTTTAAATATATTCTTATCTAATATTCAATTCACATTTAATTGTAGATTAGAATGAGAACTCTGACCCCCTACCCTTTATCAAATTCTAAGTCAGTCAGTCAGTCAGTCAGTCAGTCAGTCAGTCAGTCAGTCAGTCTGCCTGCTTGCCGGCCTGCCTGCCTGCCTGCCTACCTACCTACCTACTTATCTATCCATCTAACTGTTCTGACCCAACCGGGTTCCCAGAGAGCAAACACAGGCAAAGGCAGCAGCCCCCATCTTTCAAGGTTTAATCACAATTCTGTTACTTTACAGGTAAAAAGCTGCTTTCCAACAATTAGCTCCGACAAGAAAGAGCCTTGCCAAGTTGTTTGTCCAGGCTGCCAAAAACCTAGAGATAAGAACTAATTCACAAGATTCTCCAAATACAAACTAAGATGTCCACCAATTGAGTTTCAGAGCTTCTTTGCTGCCTACAAGGATCGCTTTTCCAAATTTGGCTTTTATCCTCTTGAGGGAGGGGGCATTACCTTGCAGCCTTACTCCTGAGTCACCTGTGCTACTGTAATTTTTCTTTCCTCCAAGCAATCCTTCATGCACATGCACTTGGCACAGGCTCCTCGGGAACCTCCTCATCATTGCTGCCAGCCCCCACAATCTCTGAAGGCAGCAGTCCACTCCCTGATGGTTCTGGCCCCTATCAGAGTCCTCACTCTCCTCAGCCATCTGCACTTGCTGCCGGCTAACCACAACACTATCTATCTATCTATCTATCTATCTATCTATCTATCTATCTATCTATCTATCTATCTATCTATCTATCTATCTATCTATCTGGTGAGATTTGGAAGTAATTATAAAGAAATCTTGCCATGGGAAAATGTTTTTCTTCTGAATTCTTAAAAAAAAGTCTTTAAAAATTGGGCATGAGAGGGAACTAGAAGGAACTAAAGATTACAAGCAATGGATGAGACTACTCAGACCTGACTTATAAATACAGAGTAAAATAAAACTATTTTAACATTGGACATATTGAATGATACTTTTGAACAATGGACAGAGAAATCAGTTTATTAAGAATATTTACCTCTAGACTGTGATTTAAAAGATGTTATGGAAGAGGGGGGGATTTACCTGGCAAAACTGACACTTATTTGAATGTTTATTTAAAAACAACCAGCTACAAAAGTGATAAGAAAAATACATCATACTGGACATAGAAAAGAAACTGGCAAATAAAAGCACTGTATAAATAACAAAGCAAGAGAGTGACTTGAATAATTTTCTTATATTGGATTTACAAAAGTGGCCTGTTAAACCTTTGAAAAATTTTGTAAGAAAGGACAAAAAAAATGAAAAGTAATGAAGTTCTAGGTCATTACTTGAAGGGACTAAAAAGTTCAAGGTGGCTAGAAGGAAAAGGAAGGAATATAAAGTTGGTTTATTTGATCAAGGTAAAATATGTTATTATCTCTGATAACCCTTAATGGAGTTTTGCTGATCAGGGCTGAAACAAGTTTTTAAGGATTTGTTTATAGATAAGATATGGGATATATCAAAATCTAAGGGACTTGTTTGGACAAAACTCAATAGCACTTTTTCATGTGACTGTTGATAAAAATAGGATCACCAACATGATCCCCAACATTTGATGATGGATATGGCACAGGAAGAAGAAGGGATATAGGAAGAAAAGAAAAGAACATTTGTTGTACTTCAATAGATGATGAATTGTTTTTCTATTGTTTCTTTTCTTTATTTCTTAATAGTTTTTATCATTGTATTTGTAATTTGTAATATAAATAGGGGTGGGATTCTACCAGTTTAGCCCGGTTCTATATAACTGGTTGTTATGGTTCCCGGTAGTTTGGAAAACCGGTAAATCAGGCCTCCGGCTGGCCCAGCCCCTCTGTGCCCGCTTCTCCACTCCCTTTCCAGTCAATCCCTATCTTGCATGAACAACATCACTCTCCCAGCTCTCCCTACCATGTGGTGGCAGTGGGGGCAGTGTGGCCTTGAGCACCCTCCTGGCCCTCCCAAAGCAGGACCGCCATGGTCGGTGCACATGGAGGTACTTTGGGAGGACCAGGAGGGTGCTCAAGGCCCTGCTGCCCCCCACTGCTGAACGTGGAAGTACTTTGGCATGGGAAGCAAGCAAACACGAGGAAGGGCTCTGGTGCTGTGATCTCCCACTAGCTTCCCTCGCAGGCCAGGGAGGCTTGGGAAGCAAGCATGAGATCGTGGTACCAACTGGAGCCCTTCCCAGTGCTTGTTTGCTTCCCTCACAGGGCAGGGCAGCTTACAGGAGGCAGTTAGAGAAAGGCCTGCTGCCTTTGCCACCCACAAAGGTATTTTGGGAAGGCTGTGGCCTGGGGGGGTTCCTCAAGGCCCTGCTGCTGCCATTGCATGCAAAGGTGCTTTGCTTTTGGGAGAACTGCAGCCACCCCCCACCCCCCACCATCCCTTTTTTCCTTTTCCCGCTGCCTGCTGCTGACTGGAGCTCGTCAGATCATTCAGTTCATCCCAGATCAGGTGTGTGTGTGTGTGTGTGAGAGAGAGAGAGAGAGAGAAAGAAGAAAAGAGAAAGAAAGAAAGAAAGAAAGAAAGAAAGAAAGAAAGAAAGAAAGAAAGAAAGAAAGAAAGAAAGAAAGAAAGAAAGAAAGAAAGAAAGAAAGAAAGAAAGAAAGAAAGAAAGAAAGTGTTGCGCTCAGCTCAAGCCACAGCTCAACACCATCAGATGTACCAGCTGGTGAAGGCTAGCCACGAGTAAAGCCTGCCACAAACTCTCCAAGCCAGCTAAGACATCAGCTCAAGAACGGAGCTTTGGATCCACTTGTTGCCCCACAACAGCTGCAGGCACTAACAATATGTGTCAGCAGGGCATTGGCTTGCCATAGTGATTGAAGTAGCATGATGGAACTGAGCTGACTGGAGATCGCTGAGCCAATACGGACATCTGGAAGTGTGTTAACTTTGTGGAGGTGTTAGGGGTTCACTTAATGTAGCACAGCCTGGTGATGGGCGAATTGTGGTGTGGAATAAGTTAGCTGTCACCAATTAAGAATGGGATGCTGGCTAGTTGCGGGCAGGGGCTGCCGGATGTGGGAAGGTGATTACCAGGTGGCATAAATAGAACGCTGGGATTAGTGAACACTCAGTGCTTACTTTGTTTACCTATGATCGCTGCTTCCTGCTACCATCTGTGACAAAATAAAATACTGCTATTTCTTTGGATTCTGTGATTATTGCTTCATCTGTGTGGCTGGCCATAGAGCGGCAGAAAGAAAGAAAGAAAGAAAGAAAGAAAGAAAGAAAGAAAGAAAGAAAGAAAGAAAGAAAGAAAGAAAGAAAGAAAGAAAGAAAGAAAGAAAGAAAGAAAGAAAGAAAGAAAGAAAGAAAGAAAGAAAGAAAGAAAGAGGAAGGGAGAGAAAGAAAGAGAAAGAGAGAAAGAAAGGAAGAAGGGAGAGAAAGAAAGAGAAAGAAAGAAAGGAAAAGAAATAAAGAAAGAGAAAGAGTGAAAGAAAAAGAGGAAGTAAGAAAAACAGAAATAGGAAGGAGGGGGAGAGAGAAAACTGTGTGCTGTTATTTTTAATTGTTCCATTATTTATCATATATTAATATTTTACACTGTTCCTACACCTAGAGTAATTTTACTACCTTTCTTTTGCCCAGGTATTTTTCAGGGTTTACATGTCTATAGTCCAGAGCATAAATACATGTGTGTTTATCAGAGTTGAAAGGTATTTTGGAGGTCTTCTAGTCCAACCCCCTGCTCAGGCAGGAAAACTGAGGATGCCAAACTCTGAGTAGAGGTCCTGGGAAAGGTGTCAGAATAACAAAATAACACTAGAAGGGACCTTGGGAAGAACCCTATACCATTCCAGAGAAATGGCTGTCCAGTCTCTTCTTAAAAACCCAGAACTTCTGGTGGCAAGCAGTTCCACTGGTTAATTGTTCTTACTGTCAGGAAGTTTTTCCTTAGTCTTAGTTTGTTTCTCTTTTTGTTCATTTCCATCCATTGCTTCTTGTTTGTCTTCTGATGCTTTGGAAAATACATTTCCCCTCCCCCTCTTTCTGGCAGCCACTTAAAAGCTTGTTGCCTATCACACTCTTGAGCAAAGCATGTGAGCCATTTCCTCCTTTCAGTGGTCCATGAAAGTACGTTTATAGTACGTCACTAATAAAGTCACAAAAAGGTGAACATTTTTACAGAACTATAGATAAGTTGAGGCTGGGTGTGACAAGGAATGGCTTGGAGGGGAGGGGCCAGGCAAGGCACTCCTTGGTGTGAGTGACATTGCGTTGGCCATGCCCAGCCAGTCACATGACCACCAAGCCACGCCCAGCCAGTCATGTGACCACCAAGCCATGCCCAGCCAGCAAGCCACACGTACCCAATCACATGACCATCAAACCACACCCACAAATTAAGCCAGGCCCACAGAACCAGTTGTTAAGAAATTTGAATCCCACCCCTGAATATAAATACTAGGAAAAAAGAACATTATATTCCTCACCCTTACCTGTGTTGTTAAGGATCAGAAGTCCAGAGTTTTCTTTGAATTGCAACTTTCCCGACTGAAAGTATAACCCAGGATGAAGCTCTGCATGCTGCATGGTCAACAAGACACCAAGGGAAGCCATTTGAAATATATAAGGTAATATAATAATTCCAGAAATTAGTAAACTGCAACAAAAGAGAAATACAGATTAAGCATAGTAGAGATGTGACATCCGATCAGTGCCATTCTTCTTAGTTTATTAAGCTAGGTACAGTGAGAGCAGCATTATTTAGAGGGAAAGTTATCTTTATTAATTCCTTTAGGTTTTGAACCACTGAGGAGAAAAGTTGCAGCTCTATCTATTTACAAATCTTAATTTATTTATTTATTTAAATTTATATACCGCCCCCTCTCCCAAAGGGACTCGGGGCGGTGAACAGCCAGAATAAAATGCACATATAAAACACATATACAATATTTAAAAATTAAAAGAATTAAATATATTGGCTCTTACAAAGATTAAAATAAGGGGATTAAGAAAGATTAAAACCAGATTAAAAATTTAAAAACCCCTAGGCCAGACCGACTTGCTGAAATAAATAAGTTTTCAGCCCACACAGCGGAAGGTCATGAGATCAGGGATGGTCCTCATCTCCGGGGGTAATTCGTTCCAGAGAGAGGGTGCCCCCAATGAGAAGGCCCGCATCCTCGGGATCGCCAGCCGTCCAGCCGGTGGCACCCCGAGGAAGCCGACTCTATGGGAGCGTATCGGTCAGCGGGAGGCCGATAATGGCAGGAGGCGGTCTCACAGATATCCTGGTCCCGAGCCATGGAGTGCTTTAAAGATGATAACTAAGACCTTGAAGCGCACCCGGAGGGCCACCGGGAGCCAATGCAGCTCACACAGAAGTGGCGTAACATAGGAGCCCCGAGGAGCCCCCAACACCACCCGCGCGGCTGCATTCTGCACCAGCTGGAGCCTCTGAATGCTCTTCAAAGGCAGCCCCATGTAGAGAGCATTGATATAGTCTAGGCGGGAAGTCACCAGGGCAGAGGTGACCGTGCGAAGCGCATCCCGATCCAGAAAGGGCCGCAACTGGTAGATCCTACGGACCTGGCCAAAAGCCCCCCTGGCGACGGCCGCCACATGGTCTTCCAATGACAGCCGCACATCCAGGAGGACACCCAGATTGCAGGCCCTCTCTGTGGGGGCAAGAGTTCCCCCCCCCCACAGCCAGCGATGGAACCAGCTGGCTGTACCGGGGTGCCAGGAAGTACAGCCACTCAGTCTTAGATGGGTTGAGCTGAAGCCTGTTCCACCCCATCCAACATCACATGGCCTCCAGGCACTGGGTCATCACTTTGACGGCTTCATCGGGGTGGCCCGGGGTAGAGATGTACAGCTGAGTGTCATCAGCGTACTGATGGAACTCTACCCCAAAGCCACGGATGATCTCACCCAGCGGCTTCATATAAATGTTGAACAGAAGGGGCGAGAGCACCGACCCCTGAGGCACCCCGCAAACCAGGGGCCTCGGGGCCGACCTCTGCCCCCTTGCCAACATGAATTGCGAACGGTCAGAGAGGAAGGAGGAGAACCATCGCATAACAGTGCCTCCCACTCCCAACCCCCTCAGCTGCTGCAATAAGATACTGTGGTCGACAGTATCGAAAGCCGCCGAGAGATCTAATAGGACCAGGACAGAGGAATAACCTCTGTCACGGGCCCTCCAGAGATCTGCGACCAATGCCGTCTCCGTGCTGTGTCCGGGCCTGAAGCCCGATTGGCGTGGATCCAAATAGATAGCTTCATCCAGGTGCTGGGGAAGCTGTCGTGCCACCACACTCTCAACAACCTTCACCACAAAACGAAGGTTGGAGATGGGACGATAATTAGATAACAAAGTTGGGTCCAGGGACGGTTTCTTGAGGAGGGGTCTCACCACCGCTTCTTTCAAGGCAGCGGGCAAATATCCCTCACTCAAGGAAGCGTTAATAATACCATGAAATCAACCTTGTGTCACCTCCCGGGTGGCCAACACCAGCCAGGAGGGACATGGGTCCAATAAATATGTGGTAGCATTCAGCCCCCGCAGCAACCTGTCCACGTCTTCGGGGGTCACAGGATCAAACTCCTCCCAAATGACTGCCTCAAATTCCGCCTACGACCCCCCACCCAGAGTTGCCCATTCAGAGTCCAACCCATCCCGGATCCGAGTGATTTTATCCACCAGGAAATTCGAAAAGTCCTCAGCCCATGTCTGCAAGGGGTCCTCCCACGCTCCCCCTTCCAGGAGGGAGTGGGTTACTCTAAACAGGGCGGCCGGGCGGTTTCCTGCAGACGCAATAAGGGTGGAAAAGTAAGAACACTTTGCCACCCTTATCGCCACTAAATAGGTCTTAATATAAGACCGTAATAGTGTTCGGTCGGGTCCGGAGTGAGTAGTCCTCCAAATACTCTCCAGGCGTCTTTTCCAGCGCTTCATCTCCCTCAGCTCCCTGGAAAACTAAGGGGCCGAGTGAGAGCGGCACCAGGTCAGAGGCCGCAAGGGCATGACCCGGTCCAGGGCTCCAGCCGCCACCCTATCCCAGGTGGCGACCAGGTCCTCAACCGAGTCGTGTGTTCGAATGTCAGGACATGGCCCAAGCTCCATCAGGAACCTATCTGGATCCATCAGGCGGCTGGGGCGGTACCAATGTATTTGGTCCGCCTCCCTGCGATGGGGAGGAGCGGCCTGGAAGTCCAGCCTAAGGAGCGAATGATCTGACCATGACAAGGGCTCAACAAAAATGTCCCCAACACCAAGATCATCCTGCCACTGTCCAGAGACAAAAACCAGATCCAGGATGTGATCCCCAATGTGAGTGGGTTCCCTAATTAATTGGGTCAGGCCTAAGGCTGTCATGGAAGCCAAGAACTCCTGAGCAATCCCTAAGGCCCCACCAGCCGAAGGCAGGTTGAAATCCCCCATGACCATCAGCCTGGGGGTCTCAACCGCCAGGCCGGCTATGACCTCGAGGAGCTCAGGCAGAGCCGATGTCACATAGCAGGGAGCCAGGTATGTGATCAATAGGCCCATCTGAACCCCAGAACCACACTTTACAAAAAGGGACTCACATCCGGTTGTCTGAGGAACAGTGGATTCCCTAGGTCCCAGATCCTCCCGAATAATTACCGCAACCCCCCCACCCCTCCCCTAGGCCCTCAGCCGATGAAAAACCTGAAACCCGGCTGGGCACATTATTTAAGCAAAATAATTTACTGTATATGAAGCCAAAGGCATACTGGTAATACAAAACAAAGCTGGTCTTCCTCAACCCATAATTTTGTATATTTTACAATTTTATAGTGTCTAAAAGTAGCTGTACTTTCTAATAAAATGTATAATTAGTCAACAAATAACATGGACAGGATCAAAAACTCCATTGACAAAATCTGATCTTTTCAGAGTGAAATAGGAGTATAGTAAAACTTGTCTTAGGTGTTTGCATGTTTGTTTGCACAAATAACACAGGCTTATCCATGTCCTTTCTCTGAGATCATAATTTGTCTCCATCCCTGGAGAAGAAATATTTTATATCCTTGGACCCTTTAATAATCTTTAAAAGAGAGTGAGGCAAAGGGGGAGAGGGAGAATGGGAGAGAAAAGAAAGAGGAAGGAAATGAGAGAGACCTTTATTTTGTTCAAGATTCATGCAGGCAAATTTTCACGTCAGTCATGACATATATATCACTCACAGGGCTCCCCAGATTTTCCATTCCCTCTTGAGGTTTAAAAAGTGCATTCTTGCAATGGCACAAACTTGTTGTCTCCAGAGTTCTAAGCCCTTCACAGTCACTTTTCCCATCTCTGACAATAACAGCAGATCCTGTTCCATTTCATCCTTTCCTGGCTCTTCTCCTTCCCCTTCATGATGGACTTCGTAATCTAACAAAATTTTCAAAGTGCAATCAGTATACGAATTTCAGTTGAAAAAGTCTCCATTTTCTAACCTTCATCCCTCCTTACTTCTTTCTAACTTCTCACACCCAAATCTCTTCGTTGCACTCTTTGCTATATTTCTTCAATTATTACCCTAAAATACTTCCAGCAGAAGATATTCTAAATACTTTACCGTCACCATTTTTTTCATTTCCTTCTAGTTTCAAGAAAACATCTTCCAGAGTTGTCATAGTAACTCCATAGTCAACTATTCCTAGATCTGTCTGTTGATCGATTGCACTGAACAAATCTGAGTGGACAAAAACAAATCACATGCTTGACTTTGATTTGTCCTTCTAATTTAAAATAAAATTTTAAATTATCTAAGGAGCGAAGGAGCTGCCACAAAGAAGAGGGAGTCAAGCTATTCACCAAAGCACCTGAAGGCAGGGCAAGAAGTAATGGATGGAAACTTACGAAGGAGAGATCAAAACGTAGAAATAAAAAGAAATTAGTGAGAATGTGTAGAATAGCTTGCCACCCAATTGTGGGTGCTCCATCACTGGAAGTTTTAAGAGAGATTGGACAGCCATTTGTCTGAAATGATATAGGGTCTCCTGCTTGAGCAGATGGTTGGATTAGAAGACCTAAGGTCCTTTGCAATTATCTTGTGTTTCAAGAGTCTATCATAAATTTACTTAGGTCCATTGGTATATAACAGAAAGCATGTTAAATTCATGTGACTTCAACTGTATGGGCTTTTTTTCAGAAAACAGTAACTAAATTCATTTTTATTTACTTGATAATTACCTGGGAATTTATTCACGTGTTCTGAAGGCAGGATATATCTCAGCTCATTTTCACGTTGTCCTGATAATTTCACAGAAGGAATGTAGTGCTTAACCAGTGACGTTGTTCTTTCAGAATCACAAATTTCATTTATATGCATCCTGTTCATGATAAACAAACATTCAGGCAGGCAGCAATGGCTGTGCATTTTTTCTAGTAAATCTTTGGATTTATGGATTTCATTTTTATTTTCATTTATTATCTTGTGCTTTGGTATAACTTTATGTAAGCCATCCAGAATCACAAATTGCAAGATGGGCAATCATATAAATTATATATAGAATAGAATAGAATGGGATGGGATGGGATGGGATGGAATGGAATGGAATAGAATAGAATAGAATAGAATAGAATAGAATAGAATAGAATAGAATAGAATAGAATAGAATAGAATAGAATAGAATTCTTTATGGCCAAGTGTGATTGGACACACAAGCAGGGGTGAGATTCTACCAGTTCACACCTATTCGCTAGAACCGGTTGTTAACATTCTAAGCAGTTCGGAGAACTGGTTGTTAGAAGAAATTACTGGCCTAATCCTGTAAGGAAGGCAGGAAGGAAACATTCTGGTGTTGCTTACAGAAACTGCCTCTCCGTTAACCCTTATTACATTCTTGGCAGGACTAGACTTCCTGTCTCTGGAACGTCTCTGGAGTTTTTTTCCCCTCCTTTGCTGGTGCTTTGCTTATGCGGAGTGACCATTCAAAGTTACAATGGCACTGAAAAAAGTGACTTATGACCCTTTTTCATACTTACGACTGTTGCAGCATCCCCAGAGTCTTGAGAGGCCAGGCGAGGAGATGCGTGCCTTGATGTGAGTGATATTGAGTTGGCCATGCCCAGCTAGTCACATGACTGCCAAGCCACATCCACCCAGTCACATGACTACCAAGCCACGCCCACCAACTAAGCCATGCTCACAGAACCAGTTGTTAAAAATTTTGAACCCCACCCCTGCACACAAGGATGTATATATAGGTATGTATGTGTATGTGTGTGTGTATATGTGTATATGCACACACATAAACAAACACAATCACATACACACACATATAATATATGCTTGTAATATGCTAAATTATATCAAATATCAATACATAAAAATATTCTGATTTAATGGACATTCAGCTTTAACATGTATCACATTTCCCACAAAATCACCTAAACTGAGAGGTTCCTATATTTGGGGAAATCAATTAAGTAAGAATCTGTTAATTCCTGAACGAGTTCAGTCTGTTTAATGTTGGCTAAATTTAAATCTAGTATTTAATTTCCTTTAACATTTATTCTGTAGCTATGAAAAACATAACATGATCTTACATTTTTAATATTTTATCTAAATTCTGCTCCCCCCTCATTCATCAAAATATGATTATTGCATTGTATAACATTTCATTAAATACACTTTGTATAGATACATCCTAACTATGTAGCTAAATGTCATCTCCCAATACCCCCCATTACTAATCAGGCAGGTTAAGATTGCTTGGAGTTTTGGTTTGGTAACTTCTGTAAGATCCGATATTAAATAGAAAATGGCTTAATTTATAGCAGATTTATTAGCATTTCAGTTCCTCTCTCAAACTAAAAATGCCTTTGTAGATCTATTGAATTTGCCCATTTTGTCTTCAAACTTTAACAGAAGTTTATGGATTCTAAGAATATCAGTAACCTCCATGAGGGCCATTTGCATACAGATCATGTTTAATTCAGGATTTCATGACCAACAAAACAATAATTACCAATTAGATCTCAAGTTCTGTCTGCCTCAGTCATCAACCTGGATACTTCCTGGATTTGGAGGTTTTTGTTATATAAGCTGAAACTGCTCTTCGTGCTATTTTTTCTTTTTTATGGAAATTTTCTTCTTTTATTAATTTAATTATTGTAATGATTAATCAATAAGTGCCTTGAGAATTCAATTTTGCAGATGGAAAAGGGTGAATGAATGAAATTCAGTTCATCAAGATTGCATAGGATTGATAGGAAACAAACCACCATCAGCAAGGAAATAAAACGCAATGTTGCCATAGTTCTAGTACCTTAAATGATAGCCAATTCCCCATTTTTTCTTCAAGAACAGAGATGAGCCAACACAGCTCAGGCTGCCATGTGAGATAATAGCTTTGCGATCTGGAGAAAAAGCAAACAATAACATTTTTGTTATCTGTTTAGCAGTACAAAGCCCTCCACACCGAATTCCAACTGTGAAAACAAACATTTTAGAAAAGTGAATCAGCAAAAGAAAACCAACAAATACTACTTTGACATCAATTAAGCTTATGCATTGTAATTGGTTTTTATTACTATATAACAGCAAATTTGTTTCCTTGCAATAGGATAAGGCTATATAATGCATATGCAACTAGAATATCCCATATTCCTAATCTCTGCTTCAGTATGATGATCACTGACTGGTCATAGCTAAACTACAAGCAGTCCAGCCTAACTCTTGAGATTGAACTTGTTTCCTAAAGTGAAATACTTTTTAGTAGAAAAATCAAGATAAAATTATGAAAAAATATAGTAATTTTGTTATTAGACTCTGAAACTGTACCCTTTTGGATGAAAATGCTTGTCTTGCAAAGACTCACAAGAGAGAATGCTTTAATCATTATACTATAAATGAATGCAAAGAAGCAATAGCTGTTGAGATGCAAGGAAAGATGAATGAAGGAGACAAATGGCAGTGGGTCTTCAAAACTGTTGAAGATAGAAGATAGGGAGAAGTTAAGAGTGAGCTTAGCATGGAAGATAAAACTATCACATTGAATTAATTAAACAACATTCATTAAATAGCACTGGCAACAGCACTTAGACTTATATATTGCTTCATAGCTTCATGTGTGCTTTACACACCTCTCTAAGCAGTTTATAGAGTCAGCCTATTGCCCTCAATAATCTGGATCCTCATTTTACTGACCTTGGAAGGATGGAAGGCTCAGTCAACCTTGAGTTGGTTAGGATCAAACTGCTGATTGTGGGCAGAGTTAGCCTGCAATACTACATTCTAACCACTGTGCCAACATGGCTTTTAGAAATAGAAGTAGAAGATTTAGCATCCAACATTTTACTGGGGCTTCACAATGCCTAAAGTGGGCCCCAAACTTATGGAACACTGAACATTTGTAGTGCAGTATGTGAAGATGCTTCAGATGCTATATGAAGCAGTTGCCTATACAGTTTGAAAGAATTTTCTTCTACTAAAAAACAGAAAGAGGCCTGATGACATATACAGAAGTAACATTACAATATATACCTATTCCTCTTACTTTATGTTTGTTCCTGTGTTGTAAATTGCTTTATTATAGGAAGATCTACTCACCAGAAAGGATATCAGCTTCATCCATGAACTGGGTAGTGAACAGAATGACTCGACCTGCTTTTTGCTCATTTAGGAGACTCCATACTTGGTGTCTGGAATAAGGATCCAAACCTGCAGTTGGCTCATCTAGTAATAAAACCTGCAGGTGAGAAGTAAAGAAGTACGTATTTTGTCCAATCATATTGAGAAACCTGAATAAGTTTGAACTAAAGAATGTTTTGCACACATAGAAAATTCAAGGTTGTATACTTCAAAAGTAGTACATTTGTGTTGGATGGAACTAATAATATATCCTCAAAAGGACAGAGTGAAATATTTAAAAACTACTGTAAGACAAAACCATGTATGAAGCACTATACACAGACAGAAATATGAATGGTGTCAACTCTAGAAATGACCCTAGCTGAAGCCATACGTTTCTCTGCTTCGTTTCTCAGTTGCCACAATTGGGGGAAGACTTATGGAATGCAGAATGTTTTCCTCCGGAGTGCCAGACACAACAATGATAAGGCGCCTGAGAACCAAGGCTAACCCAACGTGCCCTAGCAACGGCAAGAGGGAGGGCTAAGAAGTTCATCATTTGCTTAGTTGGCTAACATGACCTGTGATACAAGGGGGGGTGGCCAATATCTATCAATGAATTATGCCGAAGCGTGGGAATTATTCAAAGTTGACTTTACATTTGAATGTGCCGATATGATGTACCCAATAAACAGGATCTTTGAGAAAGTAACAGTGTCAGAGTCTTGAACTGGTTGGGAGCATAACTTGGAACCATAACAAATGGCTTGCAAGGGCAGAGAAGCATGGAGAAATAAGGCAAGTTGAGATCAAATTTAGTTTGAATTATATTTCGTTTCTTTTTCTTATATTGTTCCTTATTTTCTTTGGCTTTTTTCTTTTCTTTACTCTGTTTTAATATTGTTTAGCCTAAGGAGAAAACAGCATGGGTAGTCTTTGACTTACAATTGTTCATTTAGTGACCATTCAAAGATACAATGGCACTGAAAAAAGTGATATATGAGTATTTTTCACGCTTATTGACCAATGTAGCATCCCTGTGGTCACATGATCAGTATTTGATCACTTGGCAACTGACTCATATTTATGACAGCTGCAGTGTCCAGGGATCATGTGATCACCTTTTATAACTTTCTGAAAAGCAAAGTCAATGGGGAAGCCGGATTCACTTAACAACTGTATTACTAATTTAACAACTGCTGTGATACACTTAACAATTGTGGGGAGAATTCACTTAATAACTGTCTTGCTTAGCAATGGAGATTACCTGTATATTATATGTAAATATATACAATATTGAGAAATAGCATTCAGTATAGATGTTCAATTATTCTTCATGATCAAATGGGAAGATTGGAAAATTCATTGACTTTAGAATAACCTTCATGAAATCTAATTTTTGGCAACTAAAATGGAATTAAGGCAGATATGAACATTTCACTTTGCACAAGAAGATCAAGCAGGCATTAAGAAACTTCTGAGAATAGAATAGTATTTTTCAAAGAAATGAAGACAGAGAAGGGTATACTAAATCCTTGTCCTTCCAATAGTTATTTCCTATTAGAAGAAAGAAATTAACTTTTATATACAGAAAAATTTAGAATTACGTACCTAAATTGGGGACTACCATAATCTATACCGATTAAGGAAGGAAAGAGGAGGGGGGGAGGGAGAGAGGGAGGGAAGGAAGGAATGCAAAATATGTGCAATAGACTTTTTTGTCCATGGGTGATTTTACCTGTGATTGTCCTAAGAAAGTAATTGCCAGAGTCAATTTTCGTTTTTGTCCACCACTTAAATTCTTAGCTTGTGTATTCTGAATGGCACTGATATCCAAGAGAGTCAGTATTTTTTCTATCTATAAAGTAAAACAGTGTGCGTTTCATGCATTGATATTCAAATCTGTTAAAGTTCTTAGCATGTTTTTTCAGTCTTGGTTGGAAACTGAAGTACAATCTATCAATATACATACATTTTATAAGAGCTGGATCTTAACAATCCTGCCTGTCATATTTGAAAGGCAGACATTGCTGACTAGGTAGAACTGCTGTGGTTGGCTCCCCCAGGTGATCTCGAGAATCCTAATGCCAGCGCTATGAAGCAATTGCATTTCCATACCTTTCTTGCCTTTCTCTCTATCCTTTTCAACCACAGTTCACTTATATTTTTCTGAATATATGCTTACCTCATTTTCTATATCACTGAACAGTATCCCCTTTATTTTAGCAAATGTCTTTAAATTTTCTTTCACTGTTAAATATTCAAATTGAATATTGAATTGTGGACACACAGAGCTAAATTGCCTAATTTCCTCCATATCTTTCCTTTCAGCTATATTGTATTCCAAAATGGTTGCAGAACCTGTAAACATTCACAAAAAAAGTATATGGTGAGTTTTAACACTGTACAAACTAGTAATATTTTAATAGAGGATGATGCATGTTCTATCATTGAATGAAAATAATACAAATGTTCAAAAAGACTGTTTCCAGAGTGTTATTCTACCTGGGAAAGTATCTTTAAGCACTGCCCTGATGAATCTGTTCCTCCCAGTTCAAAGAGAAGGAGGTGAAAGGAGAAGCATACATTGGGGAGAGAGGGAATTTGCAGGGGAAGAGCAAAAGATCTCCTTCCCTGATGAGCCAAAGGAAAAACTGCATTGGATGAAAAAAAACCTTCTGGGAACAGAACAAGCCCTTATTTCTCAGGGAAGCAAATCCCCAAACAACCTATGAACCACTCTCCTAAATATAATGAGGGAAAAATAAAACTCAGCCTACAAATTCTAAGCATGCTTGAGAGTAAACTTTCACAAAGTACCTAATGGAACTGATCAGTTTGTTCTTGCTTGTGTTGATTCTCAGTGGCTTAGGTGATTGTATTACAATTTGAAGAGCTCATGGGGATTAACAATGGAGGTTTGTAATCATGATAAACTATAGGGGTAGCTTGCCTCTGAATGCCATTTACTGGGCAGCAGAGAGGGCTATGGCACCCATATCTTAGTTGGGGCTGCCAAGAAGGATGTGGTTGGCCATTGTGAGAAACAGGCTGTACGAGCTGGTCCAGATGAACTATTCTTATGTAAACTAGTTTGGGATTAGTCTTGCATCTGACCTCTTCTTAAAGTCCAGTTCTTACCATCAGTTGGTTTAGAAAGTCCACCGAGGATGTTTAGCAATGTTGTTTTTCCAGCTCCACTATGACCGAGAATTGCAGTGATCTGACCTTCATAGATATCCAAAGACAAGCCTAATGTAGAAGAACACGTGTTAGCTCTAAAAGTTCAGCGATATATGAAGTTTCAAGAGAAGAATACAAGCTGCTTTAAAACTTTTTTTCACTGAGCACTGCCCTGCCATTGTTGTCTTGAAAAAATAGCCAAGCCAAACATCTAAAGGACATTTTCTAAGAATGAAAAGTCAGCTTATAAATAAGCAAAGAATCAAGTTCAATATCTTCACTGATGACATAAAACTATTCTACACCACCAACAATGCTACTGTCCATGAAAGCGACCTTGATTATGTGTCTGAATGGTCAAACAATTGGCAATTCCAAATCTTGACAAACAAATGCTCTGTCCTACACATTGGTAAAAAAAATCAGTACACCAAATACAAGCTAGGCAGATATGACCTCGTTGATGACCCTCCTCATTCTGACAAGGACCTTGGAGTACTCATATTAAACGACCAAATCGCCAGAGCTCACTGTAACAGCATTGCCAAAAAGGCATTAAGAGTTCTAAATCTAATCTTATGAAGCTTCTCCTCCAGAAATATTGAATTGCTAACTAGGGCATTCAAAACCTTTGCTAGACCTATACTCGAATACAGCTCATCTGTCTGGAATCCACACTGTATATGGGACATTAATATAATTGAGTGAGTCCAGAAGTATTTCACGAGAAGAGTACTAGACTCCTCTGCTCACAACAGAATACCCTACACCACCAGGCTTGAAATTTTGGGCTTGGCCAACCTAGAACTATGCAACCTATGAATGAACTTAAGCGTAGTAAACAAAATTATCTGCTACAATGGCCTACCAGTCAATGACGACTTCAGCTTCAACTGTAACAATACAAGACGCACAACAGATACAAACTCAATGTAAAACACTCCAAACTTGATTGCAGAAAGTACGACTTCAGCAACAGATTGGTCCATGCCTGGAATGCACTACCTAACTCTAACATCCTCTAACCCCCACTCCTTTAACCTTAAACTATCTACTATTGACCTCACCCCATTCCTAAGAGGTTTTTAAGGGGCGTGCATAAATGTACAATTGTGCCTACCATCCCTGTCCTATTATTCCCATTTATTTGTACCTATTACCTGTATTCATACTCACGTTTATTCTTATACCTATTATCTTGTAAGCAAATGACAAATCAAATGAATAAAAATAAATAAAATGTGTGCCTCAATTGATTCTTCTTTCTAGGCAGTCCATGAACTCAAAATGCTATCTGCAAATGGGCATTTTAAATCCTTGGCTAATCTTCCCAATCCTAGTAAACGAAAAATATTTTCTAGTTGTTTACAAATGAACCATATTTGCTTTCACAAACCAGGATAATCATCATATTTGCTTATCATTCAGATATGTTATTCAACGAGCATAATCTCTTAGTGATTTTCTCCTGGCATCTATTGCCAGTTAGGATGCTGATGGAAACCCTAGGAAACAGATGCAGAAGCCCCCATGATAGACCTTGTAAAACTGCATGATGTTTGTGTACTACCCATTGAAAAGGACCTCAGGATTTTTTGTCCAGGTGAAGTTACATGTTTGCCAGCAATCTTTTCAGGTGTCAGATTCCGACATATCATGTTACTAAAAGCGTGGGTCCACTCAAGTTTTAAAGTTTTAAAATGCTGGAACTTTGTGAGGGTAGTCAAATCTCATGAACTTTTGGTTCCCTCTGGACATCCAAAAATATTCCTGAAATATTAGTGCTTATATTTAACATATTACAAGATTTCAGCATTTTCTCTCCCCCAAAAATTATGAAATCTTATATAAAAATAATATTTTTGTATAAGATTCTACTGCCTTCTTTTTTAAACAATCTCCAGCATTTAAAAATTTTAAAAACAATTTTCCAGCACTTTGGATATTTGTAATTTTGAAAATCCTTGGACAGGAAGTTGCACCAATATCATCAAGTGCTATCATGGACATCCAAGCACGGACTATCTGTGCAAAGCATTGAAAGGCTGATTCCTGGGTTAAATTTCACACTAACAGGCAGCATAGATATTCAAAGTCAGTGCTATGTTAGAGCAAATGCTTCTTGGATTTGAGGAAAGAAAATTAAGCGGAAAAGATTAAGACATGCAAATATATCTTACCTTTCAAAACATCTGTGTTTGTTTTTTCCACTTTATATGTTTTTTTAATGTTATTTAATCTTAAAAAAAGGGAAATATTGAACTTTTTAATTATTCATATATTATTCTCACAAATGTCATGATCTTACAATGCACCACTCCGGGATGAGGAACAAGCAATTTTATATCTTATGCTTAACTTTTGTCATGTCGCTGAAATATTCCATGAATCCAGCTTGGATTTCAGGAGTGATATATTTCTTAATTTAATTTACTTTTTTGAAGGAGATCCTTAATATTCTCCAAATTGCCTTGAATGGAGACATTCAAGTTGAGGCAAGATTTATGAATAAGAGAAATTTACAGTATGGTCCTTCAGTCGCTCCAAATATTCAATGCCATATTTCTAGTCTCTTACCGAACAGCTTCCTTCCCATTGAATTCGGGAGGCACAGGTTCAATATTTTCGCTGAATATATTTCCATGACTTTGTTCATTTGTAGGGACATCATTGATGTGAGGCTTTCTTGACTCAACCCAATAGTTCTTCTTCAAGAAAAATAAGGGAGGATAAGGCAGCCCATATTTGTCTAAAAGACATTTTTAAAGAACATCAAGTTCTCATACATCTGAAATAACTATAAATTCTTACAAACACAAGCGAGAAAGTTCTAGCCACCCATCAACAATCAAACAATATCACAAATTGCTGTTTGAAAAACTAAAAATGTTAAAAGTTTCTTTTTAAAAGACAGCAGAATCAGAACCAGGAGGACTTGTGCCTACTCTAACTGGGCAGGACTGCATGGAATTAATAAGAATGGGGAGAAAGCTGTGTTATTGCTTCTCTTATCACCAGATGGTAAACCTTAATCCAGAGTAATACAGGCATTCAATCACAGTTGCTCCTGGTCTTTCTATAATGGTGCTTTTGTTAACTCTTCTGCTACTAGATTTCATGGAGCAACTCAATAAATCAACTCAAATATGCATACTCCCAGGAGCAGTGAACAGCACAGACTACTCAGGAACAATCCTAGCCAGGCTATTGTCACTTGCTCATTACAAATGTTAACTAAGGCTTCAAATTAAACTGCCCATCAGAATCTCAGGAAATTCCTTAAAACATCCTTGAAAATCAAGACAATCCACAAGCACCTGGGTGGACCAATCAAATAATCTCTGACTGCTCACTGAGGGAGAAGCACCAGAATAGTCCAGTCCAACCAAAGAAAATGTTTGATTATGGTACAATAGATTCTGAAATGTATTGGCTGGTGCAAATGACCAGGAGCATTCATTGAGTTAAAAGCACAGAAGAGTTTATTGCTGCTATCTGTATATAAGAATTGGCGGAATTCACAGAGGGCTGGACCTCGGTCTCTTGTGGCAATACAATGACTCCAATCTAATAACATGTTTTACTCTGCTTTCCAGCTCAGCCTGCTTTTTTCCTACATGTATCCTTCAATAGTAATGAATTGCAGTTTCACTTGTAGTGCAGCTTGCAGCATTACAACAAAACAAATATACAAGAAACAGACTATCTATATTTGAGGGAACAAATTTTCTCTAGGAGATTTTAAATCTACTATAAGCAAATAAATCTAAAGAAGTAATGGACTTAGATATTTTGCAGACAAATTGCAGTATTAATTTACATGATCAATTCCAAAGAAGTACACCCGAAATAAAGAAATGCAACTTGCAGAAAGGCAGCCTGCTAATTGTCATAGATTCATCACAATATGCTTACCAGGCACAATCTTGTCAAAATAGAAAGTCAGCAGCATATATAAAACAATATCAAAAAGCAAGAATAAAATGAATGATTCAGACATCATGTCTGACAAACTGAAGGATCTTCCATATTTTTGGAATTGAAGAACCTGCATGAAAAAAAAAAGTCCACTGTGTCGTGAATAAACATTAGGCAAGGAAGAACAAATATTTGGAAACCTTTTTACTAAACCTTTAACAAATCAAATGTTACCCCACCTAGAAACATAAGCATGAACTCAGTCTATGAAATTAAAAAATGGAATGGAATAAAAAGCCATTTTGCATTTATGTAGAGTTATTTGTAGATTATCAAGAATAGAAATAGAAAGACAGAGTGATGGCTAGAATCTCTGCATTACAGGTAATCCTCTAGTTACAACCACAATGGAACCCAAAATTTATGTTGCTAAGTGAAAACTTCGTTAAGTGACTTCACCCCATTTTATGACTTTTCTTGCCACAGTTGTTAAGCGAATCATTGCAGTTGTTAAGTTAATAAGTTAAGTTGTTGAATGAATCTAGCTTCCCCTATAGACTTTGCTTGTCAGAAGGTCATAAAAGGAATCACATGACTCCAGGACACTGCGACTGTCATAAGTTTGAATCAGATGCCAAGCATTTGAATTTTAATCATGTGACCATGGGGAAGCTGCAACGGTCATAAGTGTGAAATATGGTCATACGGTCATAAGTCCCTTTTTTTCAGTGCTATTGTATCTTCGAACTGTCACTAAATGAACTATTGTAAGTTGAGGACTACCTGTATCATATATCAATCATGTTCTACCCTACCTAGAAGGGTGGGATTTAAATGCCAGAAACAGCATAATACTCAACCTTTGAAAGCCCAGCACCAAAAGCAAATGGGCAGAATATGTTCAAAATTAATTCCAGAGCTGCAGGCATTAACTTGAAAAAGGTTGTGATGCTAAGGATTGCAAAACAAAGACTGAAGAGGATGACAACAAAGGCAGTGGTTTTGGGCTTCTTTAGGAGTGAGCTCATCATGAAACAGAAGCATATCTGAAAGAGAGAAAACCGCCATTTTAATATGAAATGGTTTCTTTACTAATATTTACCATTCAATCAATGAAGTAGTAATTCTACAGAGACATTGAAGCAATTCAACTATTATGAATTTCAGCAGTGCAGGAAAATACGCTGAAAACAAACATGGAGTACTTACACACGATATGCCGTAAAGGAAGAACAGAACAAACAATGTAGAAATGTTGCTCAATAGAAAATAGAAATGTGGCAAAAGAAATGCAAATGCACCGGACAAAATCAATATGTACACACCATACAGCAAACCCCAGGAAAGCCTACAAAAAAAAGAGAGAGACAGAGATACCGTTAACCTTCTTCATAAAATATATGTCCATATCTCACTGGAAGAACTATAAACACAATAATAAGAGGACCGTGTGCCCTGTGTTTCCCCGAAAATTATTTTGTAAAATCACAAATGAAAGAATATTTAGGCATATTTAACTGCATCATTCTAAGGTACAGGAGAAGCAAGGACATCCACAACTTCGTAACAGCACAGTTCACTCAGTTGAATGTCTAAGTTGGAGAGAAAACAATACAGAATCACTATTTTCAGCAAGTTTCCATGACCAGCGCTTGGCTTACTTAATTCTGTGCTAAGTGCCCTGGGTAGCAGCGGATTCCTGCTTTCTTTCTTGCATAAAGTTGCTAGTTTCAAGTGACAGGAAGAAGAAATCATAGTCCACTTCATAACTCACCAGAAAGCTGCATCTCGTAGCCCCATCGTCTTCATCACCTCCTTTAATTTCCTTTTCTCTCTTGAAAGAGTTTGTGCCAAGAAATACATAAAGGGTGAAAAACATAGTGATAAGAGCCATACGAATAGACAATTCTCCAGTTCGTTTCCTGGCATAATAGAAGGTGATCTCATACGGATGCCATTCATAGATTTCATTTCTTCCCAAACAGAATGATTGGCGATCCGCTAAAAATAAAAAACAAAATGTTTCTGAAATCACTGGTAGCTTCCCTAGGAAATGAAAATAGGTGCTTAGGGAAGCACCAAACCTTTATCTCTTACATTGCTGCAAAATGTTATGATCAGTTCATTATCATAGATAAAGGAACAAAGAGTAAATAACATACACTTGTAATGTTAGTGTAATGCTAAGAGAAGATTATTTAAAAATGCATAAATGAGATCATCTTTCATGCAGTAGCCCTTCATAAATACTCACCTACGCAACACTGCACCAGTTATGTTATCATACCAATTATGACTGCACCATTTATGGTCATCAAATTTAATTCAGATTTTAAGAGGAAATATTAAAATATGAAGAACTTATAGGAAAAATGCAAAACAACAGCAAAAGATTCCCTCCCCCTCATCCTGGAATATGTTTGACAGCGATCTTCAAATAAGGTATCATGATGGGAAACCTCAGAGAATATTAGGGCTGTAAAGGGTATTAAGAAATTGTAAAAGGTATCCCAGAAGGTGACAATGGTATTGTTTTGAAGAAAACTACATGAGTGTGTAACTAAAGGGACCAGACCTCAAGCTCAACTTGAAGAAGGCTCAATTTTAATTCAGCCCAATCAAAAAATTACTTTTTGGTTCATTGCTTTCCTTTACTTCTCTTGCCTCCCTTTTCTTTTTCCTGTTAAATACCTCCTACATAAAGCTATGTAAAAAGTTGATGCTTATGGTAACAATGATAATTTATGACCTTTGGTAGCAAATATATAACTAGCCCATTGTAGGAAACTGAGGAGTCCACTGGTTAACTAAGGTTTCTTAAGTGAGTTGCCTGCAGTTTCACCAGTGATTTCTAAATACTATGTGACTGCATCATCCACTGTCCTATTCCAATAAGAAGCAAAGGATGGGATTCAGGGGGAATTGTTTTACAACTAGATACAGATGCACAAAACCTAGCAGGCCAAGCAGATAACAAGACCCAGCAATGACTAAGAGGAAGAAAGTTGAAGAATGAGACTGAGAGGATAATTCTGACTTTTATCCAACTTCCAAAAAGAATGAAAGAAAGTACAGACAGTCCTTGTTTGGCAAGTGCCTCATTATTGACCATTCACAATAACACTCATGAAAAAGCTCTGCAATCAATCCTCACAGCAGGAGTGGGATTCTACCAGTTTGGGCTGGTTCAGGCGAACTGGATGTTAATGTTACATCCAGTTTGGCGAACCGGTAGTTCTGAAGAACAGCTGGCTCCACCCACCTTGCCCCTTTCCTCCCAGGAGTCCCCACGAGGCCTGTCTGGCTCTCAGGTAAGTGTAGGGTAGCGGAAAGGCTCACTTCTACTTGCTATTTAGAAAGGGTTAGAAAGAATGAGAACGTTAACCTTTGCTGTGTTTCCAATCTCTTTTTTGGCTTGGTCTTCACAAAAAGTAGCTTTGGAATTGAAGCCAGATGCGTTAAAACAAAATTCTTTCTGTTTAAGTACAAGTATGCAAAAAGTTTCAAGATTAATCCAAGATGTTTAATGGCTTTAAATATCTGGGTGCTGTACTAAGGTTTAAATCAGAGGTCTTGAAACTTGGCAACTTTAAGACTTGTGAATTTCAACTCCCAGAATTCTCCAGCCAGCTATGCTGGAAAATTCTGGGAGTTGAAGTCCACAAGTCTTAAAGTTGCCAAGTTTAGGGACCCCTGGTTTAAGTAGAAAGAGGTTCCAGCTGAAAATATACCACAAATAGCATAGAGATGCATAGTAGCTCTCTTTCTTTCTTTCTTTCTTTCTTTCTTTCTTTCTTTCTTTCTTTCTTTCTTTCTTTCTTTCTTTCTTTTTTTCTTTCTTTCTCTTAAAAGGAAGGAAAAAAGAAAGAGGGAGGGATGGGAGAAAGAAATAAAGGGAGGGAAGGGAGAAAGAGGGAAGGGAAAGGAAAATGAATAAGATATGGATGGATGGATGGATGGATGGATGGATGGATAGAGGGAGGGAGGGAGGGAGGGAAAGAAAAAGGAGAGGAAGGAAGGACCACAAACCCTGGCACTAGGTGCAGCTTCAGAGGATGCTTTGAGGATGCACAGCAATCCAGGGCTGAAAGGGATCTTGGAGGTCATCTAGTCAACCCCACTCCAAGAACATTGTTAAAGTGAGTTTCTATCTTTTGACCCACCCAGTCACATGACCACCAAGCCATGCCCAGCCAGTCACATGACCACCAAGCTACACCCACAAATTAGGCCACGCCCACAGAACCGGTTAAAAATTTGAATCACAACCATGCCTCACAGTTGTGACCTTCACAAGTCTGTAAAAAACAAAGGAAAGTTGAAGTAAAATTGGAAAATCATGATGTTTCATGATTAGCAACCAGGGGTGGGATGCTACCAGTTCTGCCCAGCTCTATAGAACCAGTAAATCTGAAGAGCATCAGACACAGAACCGATTCTGTGTCTGCTGCTGTTTGGCCCACCCACCCGCCCATCCGGGCTCTTACCTGACACTAAGAGGCAGCATGCGGGTGTTCGATGTGTCGGCCCTGCAGGTTCACCCATTGACTGTAGCATTGCTCTGGAGCCAGCATCTCAATGGGTGAACCTGCAGGGCCGGCTGGCACCTCGAACGCCCCCCGCCACCTCCTAGCGTCCGTCTGCTGACCCCCTTGGGGACACTAAGAGGTGGCAGGGGGGCGGCAAACGTGGCCATGGCAGCACATAATGTGCCACCACTTCCGCATTGGAGGCGCAGGCTCCAGAGTAGTTACTATCGTTAAATCCATTAAATATGGAGCATTGCTACAGTCAATGGGTGAACCTGCAGGGCTGGCATCTCGAATGCCTCCCTGCCACCTCTTAGAATCCCCAAAGAGGACAGCAGAGGGGCACTAAGAGGTGGCAGGAGGCGGCGCGTCAAACACGGCCACGGCGGCATTGTAACGTGCCACTGCATCTGCATTGGAGGCACTGGCTCCAGAGCGTTGCTAGTCCATGGGTGAACCTGCCGGCCTGGCGTCTCAAACGCCATCCTATTGCCTCTTAGTGCCCCCTGCTGGCTCCCTTGCCTCTTAGTGCCCCCTAAGGCATCCCACCGCCCCCCAGGAGCAGGACTGCCCACTAGATTAATTGGTATGGGAACAAGTGCACAGCCATAACAACAACAAAAAGTATATCAATTGATATAAAAATTCAATCAATGTACAATAATCTCTTTCAAAAAGGTAATAACAGCCAAGCTATACAATTTACAAAGATAAATACATTAAAGCTATCTTACTTACTTCAATAAGTGCACTATCAATGCTAGATTGCAATGATACAAAGCCTTTATACCAATACCTTGGATTTTGACAATAAGATGATGAAAAGTTGTAACAGTAATCTATAAAAGAGAAATAAAAAAGAATGCTACTTTATTATGCATAAAATTTATTTAATATCATATTAATAAGGCTAGAAATTCATTATGATATATTTAACTGGAAACAATGGGCATTACGCATGAACTTGAACATAATAAATTACCTATGTCTCCAATATGTTGATTTGGGGAAACCATTTTATATAAAGGGAATCGGAGTCGATATGAGACTTCATCTTGAAATACAATTCCAATTACGTCTATTTCTTTCACTTGTGCTGCTTCCATAGATTTTTCATCTTCCATCACTTCTACCCGTGCACCTTTAGCACATAAGACTGGTTAATATGCATGATCACATGCAGGAGTGATACAGGAAAAATGTCTCATTGTCTAGATATTTGACTAGGTACATCAATCTAGCATTCCGTGAAGATATCCCAAAAATCAGGATTTGGCAAAAGTATTCAATCAATCAAATCTTAATTTTATCATAGACCAGCATGTAGAAAATGGAAATAATATGTCCTGGCGTGCTCCTGCCTAGAGGGATAATAGAGGACAATGTCTTTCATCACACAAAAAAACAATAGGTGGAAACTAATTAGGTTGAGAACCAACCTAAGGAGAAATTTCCTAACAGAACAATTCAGTCGAATTGAGCAAGCATATGGACTAGGTCCCTTCCAACTCTGTTATTCTATCATTCTGATTCAATTGTTCCATTCCTCCATGGGCACAGTGTTTGTTCAAAGGATTTTTTTTGGTATCTTCCTTCAGTAACAGCTGTTGGAATCTGGTTAAAGCAGGGGGGCCAACCCCTGGGCCATGGTCCTCTACCAGGGCGTAAGCTATTCAAAAATGGGCTGCCCAAAATAGTGGGCAAGCACACGTGAGCACATTCCCTCTTGCTTGAGCATCTGACACCTGTGGAGATGATCTTGGTGCCCATGGGAGAGTTCTGTGCTATGTCTAGAAAGGGATTCCAGCCTCCCCACCCACCCATACTGTGTGACAACTAAGAAATGACAAAGTCAAATTACAAACTAATTACATCCACAGCATACAAGGAAAATCAACATAAAATGTTCTACAGATGGAAATGTGGAAAAGAAAAAGGCACTTATTTTCATACCTGGTGGACATGCCAGGAAGTGAAAAAATATTGAAATACAATTAGACAATGGATAGAAGAAATTATGAATCAGAAAATTGACTTTAATCCGGAAACTTATTTATTAGGTATAATAACACAAAAATGCAATAAGATAGGTATATTATGTTACATATATTAGCAGCTGCAAGGATTTTGTATGCACAACTCTGGAAGGAAAAAAGGGTTCCACTGGAAGGCATGGTTATAAAAATAATAATAAATTGTATAAAGATGGACAGGCTAACTATGAAAATAAAAGACAGAGAAGATTCAATTATAGGGCCTAGGATGACTTGTATGAGTGGTTTAGAAATAAAAAGAAAATAAAATGGCAATTAGGAAAAGAATGAGGGAATATGTAAATATGTAAATATACCGTGGAGAAGATTGAGATGTAAGGATAAAAGATAATGATTTATAGTAAGAGTAAGATGCAATGGTAAAGGAATAAGTAAATACATATACTGAAAAATGTGAGGAAATGCAAAAGATGTCTTGATGTTGATAACAATGTATAAAGTTTTGTTTTATGTTTTTAAATTTGGAAACTTAATAAAATTTATTAAAAAAAAGAGAGAAAAATGACAAAATAGCTTCTGCCAGGTTCGGTTTGAAGTTGACAATAACAATAACATGTAGAAATACTACATACCGTTATTCAAGGTCCATGCTTTCATGCTTGAATCAATGCCCCATACAAATAGTCCTTAACCTATGACTACAATTGAGCCCAACATTTCCATTGCTAAGAAAGACAGTTGTTAAATGAATTTTGG
The DNA here is from genome assembly GCA_023653725.1 of Bungarus multicinctus. Lineage (NCBI taxonomy): Eukaryota > Metazoa > Chordata > Lepidosauria > Squamata > Elapidae > Bungarus > Bungarus multicinctus. The sequence goes on from CM042834.1 coordinate 130,004,797, forward strand.
TCCATTTTATGACCTTCCTTGTCACAGTTGTTAAGTGAATCACTTCAATTGTTAAGTCAGTAACATGGTTGTTAAGTGAATCAGGTTTCTCCATTGACTTTGCTTTTCAGAAGGTTCCAAAAGGTGATCACATGACTCCTGCAACCATCATAAATACATGCCAGTTGCCAAGTGTCCAAATTTTAGTCATGTGATCAGGTAGTTGCTGCAATAGTTGTAAGTGTGAAAGATGGTCATAAATCACCCTTTTCAGTGTCATTGTAACTGTGAATGGTTATTAAACCAACTGTTGTAAGTCAAGGACTACATAGGCGGAATTTGAATCACAACACACATTGTAACTTGCCATCTCTTGTAACCCCTCTGCTGATACTTACAATTTGGTTCTCAAACACTATCCATTCAGCCATCAAGAAACCTGAAAGACAGTTGTGTGTATGTATTTCTGTCTGTTTCTATCTCTGTGTAAGATTTGAGCCAATTGATGGGCCCATTATTGTTGTTTGGACCTTTCAAAATGTAACTCTTGTTAAAACGAGTTGTTGGCAGAGCAAAAAGCATAGAAGTGAATTTCAAATTATATTAAACTTTGATTGATTGCCCTTTTTGAGAGTCATCAAAAGGAAGAAATTAATATTTTCAAATAGACCTAGTTTTAATTATAAATGGAATATATCCCAGCACAGTATAATTTGGGTTTAGAATCATTTCTACTTCACTCAGCTTTATTTTTGGCACAGTTAAAAAGAATTGGAATAGAGAAGCAATCTTGGAAAACAGTGTTTAAAAAAACTAAGTAATTTACACAGTGCTTAAATCCTAAGAAAAATGCTGATAGGTTATAATCTGCTTTGAAAATAATTCATAGATAACCAAAGAAAACAAAATGTTATTCGGTATTGAAAGAAAAGATAGAATACCTTTCAGGATAGACATTTTTTCTATTTTGTCCATTATTTCTTTTGCCAACATGGTATTTGGAGTATAAGCAATTTTAAATCCAGTAAAGTTCAAGGGAAGTTTCCCAAGGACAACTAAAGGTACTTCTTGAGGAGGCTCATTGAATATCATGAATGTCATTAGTATTACTGCAGAGAGAAGAGCCAAAGATGAGAACCATTCCTGGGGACCACAAATCAGAGAAACATCTGTTAGAGTTTCCAGCAATCCAACCAACACACAAGTAAATAATTCAGCAGGATTCATTTATAGAAGAAATTTCTTTATATACAATAATATACAGTATGATGTATGTATGCAATACCCATGCAGCAGAAGTCAGAACCAGAAATCAGAATCCAGAAGTCATCATCACAGAAGCTATATTCACAGAAGCAACCCAACGCTTATATATACAGAGCTAAGCCAGGCTCAGAGTCATCTGACATGGTTCACAACAGGTGCTGCTTCTTAATCACCAAACAATTGCCATTGGCTGACTTGTTGTTATGGCTATCCCAGCTCATACTTTCTTATATACTGACATCTTAGCAAGGTAATAATATAATATTATTAATGAGCTTGGAAGCATAATGTTGTGGAATGCTAATTAATATTCAGCATTAAGAACTCAGAATGATAACTGTAGGAGATGACTAGGCTAAGCCCAAGGGTGGGGGTCAAATCTCGAGTATGACTGGACTTGATTTTATGACTATTTTTATGATGATTATAAAGCAAGTCACCACAGTCATTAAGCAAACCATGTGGTGCAGTGGTGGGATTCTTTTTTTTTCTCCCTGTGGGCGTGGCTTGGTGGGCGTGGCAGGGGAAAGATACTGTAAAATCTCCAGTCAGAGGTGTATTTGCCAGTTCTCCAAACTACTCAAAATTTCCGCTACCGGTTCTCCAGAACTGGTCAGAACTTACTGAACACCACCTCTGAAATTGTTGTTAAGCAAGCACCTAATTGTTAAGGAAATCCAGCATAACCAATGATCATTTTTTGCCATTTTCTGCCAACAAGAAACATTGCAAGTTGTGGTCATATGGCTGCAAAACACTAGAAATGCTCATAAATGGGAGCCATTGCCAAGGACCCTAAATATAATCACTTGACAGTAGGATGTCAGCAGTAGTTGTAATTTCAAAGGTGCATGTTAAGTATCTTTTTTGAAGCCCATCACAGCTTTGACTGGTCATTACGTGACCCGATATAAGGACTATCTGTACTCTTTATTTTTTTCCTGAAAATTTGGCAGACTTCAACCTATGGACATGTTAAGGTCTGCAAAAACAGAAAAAGGTAGGAAGAAAACATGATACATTTCTCATAAATTGCTGACACGTATTTCTGTCCAACTGTTTTGAACTAGAATTTCTCGTTTGGAATAAAAGAATCAAAGGATAAACAGATGGATGACTTTAAAGAATCCCATACAATGCCTTTCAATAAGCATGTAGAGCAATGAAAACAGAGTGAGCTATTCTTATTCCCATTGTAGCCATTTTCTTGACTTTCTCTTTAAAAAGAAAGGAAGAAAACCAGAAGGAAACAAACAGAACTGGAGCTCTTTTTAAAGCCTCATTTAATGGTGTTTACTTGCCTGAAAACTCTGCATTCTCATTCTCCACTTCAATATTACATTTTTCCATAAGAGCGCAGCAGTCTGCTGACACACGCTTCTTTGCCTTATGCACGGTTTCTGCATTTTAAAGTCCAATTGGCCTGCCAAGAGATCTTGACACTGAGCATACGGCAGTGGGACACACAAGTTAAACTCAGCAATTCCCCTCCCTTTCCTGCTTTATTACGCAATGCTCTGTGTTTCATGAACAAATTAATAAAGCTGTGCAGAGATTTGAGCTAGCATTGCTGGAGACGACTTAATTTTTTAAACTAGCTGTAACAGCAAAGAAATAAAAAAATCATCATACTTGCGTAACACTCCTCTTTATTTATGAGCCCCAAGGTATTTCCAAATTTCTAGGACATCTTTATTCAGAACCACTCCAATTATGAATAAACAACTCATTCATACATTTTTGAATATTGTAATTAAATAAAATCCCTATATTCCAAAAAAAATCTTGTAAATCATTTCATTTGAACAGAATGAAGCAATGATCTATGCTTGTGTACAATATATTTCTCTAAAAGGATGAAATTATACTGATAGAGTGTGAGAGACTAAAAACAACTTTTAAACATTTACATTCCTTTCTGTGCCAAACCGGAAAAAAAACTTAAATTAAAGGGGTTCAAAACAGTTAGGAAAGTTGCAAGCCTTAACTACAGTACAATCTACAAATGAGTTTACACCATGCAGGCTTTTATCTTGTTTCTTAGCTAGAAACAGTGAGAAGAAACAGTCAAAATGTGAGAAAAGAGTTAAAATTATTGATCTAAACTGTTCCTCTCAAATCAATGGTTATTTGGTGGTATTTCCAGATGTCAGTAGATTTTTGTTCAAAACAATTGCTCCAGTTGTGAAAAAACAAAAAAATACTTGGCTTGTCTTCTTAAATAAAACCCCTCCCATAAGCAGGGGTGGAATTCTACCTGTCAGACCGGTTCTGTAGAACCAGTTGTTAAGATTCTGCACAGTTCAGAGAACCGGCAAATCGCTCCACTGGCTGTCCCCACCCCTCCCCTCCCTGCCCACTCATTCCTCCATCCAACTTGCCTGCCTTGTGCCTTCACCTAATTTTTGGTAAGTTCCTATTCCCCCGCCCCTGACCATCAGCTGTTCCAACTATCAGCTGTGACAGGATATTTAGATTAGCTATAAAGCAGGAAATTGTTGGATTTCTTGCTTTCTAGGTAATCTAAAAGCAGAGCTGAACCTTCCTAGCTTCTATTTTTCAGTGCAGACTCAGGCAATAGATTGCAGAAAGGTAGATCTCTGAGTGAATCTATGATTCTATAAGCAACTCAATCTGCCTGCCTACTTTGCCTGCTTTTGGGTAAAAATTGCTCTTTTTGATTAAAAAAATCAATATTTACATAAATATTTACAATATTTACATACAAACCATGCCAGTCATGTGACCACCAAGCCACACCCACAAATTAGGCCACACCGATAAACCGGTTGTTAAGAAATTTGAATCCCACCTCTGCTCATAAGCAATATCAAAAGCTTATCCAGTTTAATGATATACAGATGTACTCTGAATTTTATGAAATTTATTGTGGGTATGAGATGAGTCAAGCACAATCATTTTTAATAAGTTAAATCACAGTTACCTGTGTGGGAAGAAACAAATAGACTATTGATCTATCAGATTCAACAAGGCCTTTGATAGTAGACCCCAGAATAAAAGAGACATGAACCAAAATTTTAGACAGGATGATTTCAAAATGTATCAGAACTATTTGTAATCCTGCTGAGCTGTTTTGTGGAATGTGATTTTGCAAAGTATGTAGTTTTGAAAACCATGAGAAATAGGGAATAGAAAGTAGCTGATGGATAGAGGTTTGAGATGTACATGGGTATATATGGAGACTGTCTGTCAGTAAGAAAGAACAGAGAAGTATTTATTTATTTATTTATTTATTTATTTGTCAATTGCTTACAAGATAATAGGTATAAGTAAAAAAACATAGTTATGAATACATGGATACATATAAGAAAAATAAAAAATATAAAAGAAACAATAGGACAGGGATGGTAGGCACAATGGTGCGCTTATGCAAGCCCCCTACAGACCTCTTAGGAAAGGGGTAAGGTCAATAGTAGAAAGTCTAATGCTAAAGTTTTTGAGGTTTGGGGAAGAAACCATAGAGTCAGGTAGAGTATTCCAGACATTGACCACTCTGTTGCTGAAGTCGTGTTTCCTGCAATCAAGTTTGGTGCAATTAACCTTGAATTTATATCTATTGTGTGCTCTTGTGTTGTTATGGTTGAAGCTGAAGTATTCATTGACAGGTAAGTCATTGCAATGTATGATTTTATATATCGTACTTAGATCAGACCGAAGATGGCATAATTCAAGGTTTTCTAGGTCTAGAGTTTCAAGATGGCATAAGGTATTCTACAATGAGTAGAGGAGTGGAGAACTCTTCTTGTGAAATATTTCTGGACTTTCTCAACTGTGCTAATATCAGATATGTAATGGGGGTTCCAGACTGATGAGCTGTATTTGAGTATTGATCTAGCAAATGTTTTTGTATGCTATAGTTAGTAGTGTGATATTACCAGAGAAAAAGCTACGTAGGATTAGGTTAACAACTCTTAATGCCTTTTTGGCTATGTAGTTACAGTGGACTCTAGCACTTAGATCATTAGAGGTGAGTATTCCAAGATCCTTTACAGAGCTTGGATCATCAATAAGGTCTTGACTATTCAGCTTGTATTTTATTTTCTGATTTTTTTGCCAACATGCAAGACAGAACATTTATTTGTTAAGATTTGAAGTTGCCATTTGTTTGACCATTCTGATACATAGTAAAGATCTTTTTGAAGGGTAGAAGTATTGTCTGTGGTGTTGAATAGCTTTACATTATCAGCAAAGAGAATGCAGTTGCTCTTGATATGATCACAGAGGTCATTTATGTAGAGTATGAAAAGAGTTGGTCCTAGAACACTGTCTTGGGGGACACCACTGTTGACAGGTACAGAATTTGATAGGACACTCCCAATTTTGACCATTTCTTGTCTGTTTGACAGGAATGCTTCCCTTGACTGTGCCAGAGCGCAAAAGAGCGCAAAAAATTATTTCTGTTTGTATTCTTTTATTTCCAAATTTTTAGTGGGGTTAGGGAGGGAGACCAGACTGGGTTTGGGGGACAACCCAGCTGAGACAAGGACCAGACCGGGGGTTGGGTGTGGCCGGGAGGTCCTGGGAGCAGGGTTGGTTGGATCGAGGATGGGAGCTTCTTTTCGGGAGGAGGAGGGAATGGCTATTTGCACGGTTAGTGGGAGAGGCAGGTACGGCGCTGACAGGGGGCCGTATTATGTTTTGGGAGCCTGCCCCTGTTATCTACATACGGTGGCGCGCTCCAACCCCTAGGTCATCTCCCATTCCCTAGGTTGTCTGAACGATCCGGCCCCGGGCCTTTGGCTGATGGTTTGCAACGCCAGGTCCGTCGTTAATAAAGCCCCCCTTATCTCTGATTTGATCACTGATGGTGGGGCAGACCTGGTGGGTGTTACTGAGACCTGGCTGGGCCATGAAGGGGGTGTTCCCCTGATAGAGATGTGCCCAGCTGGATTTCAGGTTTTCCATCAGCCGAGGGCCCAGGGGAGGGGTGGGGGGGTTGCAGTAATTATTAAGGAAGATTTATGTCCTAGGGAATCCACTGTTCCTCAGACGACCGGATGTGAATCCCTTTTTGTGAAATGTGATTCCAGGGTTCAGATAGGCCTATTGATCACATACCTGGCTCTCTGCTATGTGACATCGGCCCTGCCTGAGCTGCTCGAGGTTATAGCCGGCTTGGCGGTTAAGACCCCCAGGCTTATGGTCATGGGGGATTTCAACCTGCCTTCAACTGGTGGTATCTTGGAGGTAGCCCAGGAGTTCTTGGCTTCCATGACAGCCTTGGGCCTGACCCAGTTAATTAGGTACCCCACTCATATTAGGGGTCACATCTTGGACTTGGTTTTTGTCTCTGGACAGTGGCAGGATGATCTAGGTGTAGGGGACATTGTTGTTGAGCCCCTGTCATAGTCTGATCATTCGCTCCTTAGGCTCAACTTCCATACTGCACCCCCTCGTTGCAGGGAGGCGGAGCCGATACGATGGATCTGCCCCAGGCGCCTGATGGACCTAGATAGGTTCCTGAAAGAGCTTGGGCCATTTCCCAGCACTCGGATGCATGATCTGGTTGAGACCTGGTCGCCACCTGGGACAGGATGGTGGCTGGTGCCCTTGATCGGGTTGTGCCCTTGCGGCCTCTGACCCAATGCCGATCCCAATTGGCTCCCTGGTTTTCTGAGGAGCTGAGGGAGATGAAGTGCCAGAAAAGACACCTAGTGAGTGGTTGGAGGACCACCCACTCCGGATCTGACCGAGCACTATTGCGGTCCTATATTAGGACCTATTTAGTGGTGATAAAAGCGACGAAGCATTCGCACTTCTCCGCCCTTATTGCGTCCATGCAGAATCACCCAGCCGCCCTCTTTAGGGTGACCTGCTCCCTCCTAGAGGTTGGAGCGCGGGATGAACCTCTACAGGGGCAGGCTGAGGATTTTTCGAATTTTCTCCAGGACAAAATCACTCAGATCCAGGATGGGTTGGACTTTGACTGGGCAACTCCGGACGGGGGAGCGGGGGCGGAGTTCGGTGGGGTCATTTGGGGAGGAGTTTGATCCTGTAACCCTCGAGGATGTGGACAGGATGCTGGGTGGGCTCAATGCCACCACATGTTTATTGGATCCGTGTCCCTCCTGGCTGGTATTGGCCGCCCGGGAGGTGTCACGTGGTTGGTTCCAGGGCATTATAAATGCTTCCTTGAGTGAGGGGTTTTTGCCTCCTGCCTTGAAAGAAGCGGTGGTGAGACCCCTCCTCAAGAAACCATCCCTGGATCCGACTTTATTGTCTAATTACCGTCCGGTCTTCAACCTTCGCTTTATGGCGAAGGTTGTTGAGAGTGTGGTGGCATGACAGCTCCCCCGGCACCTGGAGGAATCATCCTATTTGGATCCACGCCAATCAGGCTTCAGGCCTGGGCACAGCACAGAAACGGCATTGGTCGTGTTAGTTGATGATCTCTGGAGGGCCCGTGACAGAGGGTATTCCTCTGTCCTGGTCCTATTAAATCTCTCAGCAGCTTTTGATACTGTCAACCACAGTATCTTATTGCGGCGGCTGGGAGGGTTGGGAGTGGGAGGCACCATGTTACGGTGGTTCTCCTCCTTCCTCTCCGACCGCTCGCAATTTGTGTTGGCAAGGGGGCAGAGGTCGACCTCGAGGGCCCCTGATTTGTGGGGTACCTCAGGGGTCGGTACTCTCGCCCCTCCTGTTCAACATTTATGTGAAGCCGCTGGGTGAGATCATCCATGGCTTCAGGATAGAATTCCATCAGTTCATTGATGATACTCAGTTGTACTTTTCTACCCCGGGCCACCCTGACAAAGCCATGGAAGTGATGACCCGGTGCCTGGAGGCTGTGCAAGGTTGGATGGGGCGGAACAGGCTTCAATTCAACCCGGCCAAAACCGAGTGGCTGTGCTTTCCGGCGCCCTGATACAGTCAGCTTACTCCTTCACTGGCCGGGGGGGGAATTCTGGCCCCCACGGAGAGGGCGCACAATTTGGGTGTCCTCCTGGATGTACAGCTGTCGTTGGAAGATCATATAGCAGCCATCGCCAGGGGGGATTTTTATCCGTAGGATCTACCAATTGCGGCCCTTTCTGGATCGGGACGCACTTCGCACGGTCACATCCACCCTCATTATCTCCCGTCTGGACTATGCCAATGCTCTCTACATGGGGCTCCCCTTGAAGAGCATCTGGAGGCTCCAATTGGTGCAAAATGCGGCCATGCAGGTGGTCTTGGGGGCTTCTTGGAGCTCCCATGTTACACCACTTTTGCGCAAGCTGCATTGGCTCCCAATAGCCTTCCGGGTGCGACCACCTTTAAAGCGTTCAATGGCTTGGGACCTGGGTATTTACGGGACCGCCTGCTGCCACCGTCAGTCTCTTGTCAACCAGTGCGCTCCCATAGGGCGGGTCTCCTCGGGATGCCGCCGGCTGGACTGCTGGCACCCCGAGGGTTCGGGCCTTCTCTTTGGGAGCACCCTCCTTCTGGAACGAATTGCCCCCGGAGATGAGGACCTTTCAGCACACACTAAAAACCCACCTATTCCATCTAGCCGGTCTGACCTAGAGTTATGTGTAATGGTTTTAAATTTGGTTTTTAAATGGTTTTAATTTTCTTAACTCCCTACTTTTTTAATTCTTAATTGGCCAACCTATTTAATTCTTTTAATATATTTTAAATTATTGTATATGTATTTATATGTTTTTTATTTGGCTGTGCACCGCCCCGAGTCCCTAGGGAGAGGGGACGGTATACAAATTTGAATAATAAATAAATAAATAAATGCTTCTATCCAGTTATTCAGGTGTCCAGAGATACTGTAAGATTTTAGTTTTAGGAGTAGTTTGTCGTGTACCACTGAATCAAAGGCTTTACAGAAGTCTATGTAGATTGCGTCTATTGCTTTGCCCTGATCGAATTGTGTAGTCCGTATGTTTTTGCAGATTACATTATAGTTTTTTCCTTTAAAAAGTGGTGAAATGCATGCAGAAAAGTATAAAAAGAATACCTTGGGATGTATTCAGGGCCACTGCCATGGCTACTCTTTGCTGGACTCAGCTATGTCAGTGGACCTCATTGCAATGGGTTCAGTGCTGGTATTCAGCTGGTTCGCACTGGATCAGGTGAACCGGTAGCAAGAATTTGGCATGGGTCACCAAACCGGTAGTAAGTTCTGGGGGCTCACCCCTCCCCCACTCAGTTTCCCTCCCACCCAATGCTCGCTCACCCAGCCTGCCTGTCTGACATTAGCCTAAGATATTTCTTTCTTTTTTTTCTCTCTCCAGACAATCAGCTGTGTCGGGATTCTCCTTGCTGAGACCCAGGAAGGCTCAGCCTCCCCTCCATTTTTTGCCTACCAGAGCCCCATAGGAGCTTGGAGGGGTTTCTTCCAGAGACCCAGAGGAGCCTTAGGGGAGTAAAAACTCTCCCTAGAGGCTCCTCTGAGGCTAGGAAGCTCCCAAAATGGAGCTTGGAGGGGTGCTGCGTGTCCCTCCCATGCTCTGTTCCTTTTCTTCCAGAGCCCCAGAGGAGCCTTAGGGGAGCAAAAACGCCCCCCAGAGGCTTCTCTGAAGCTAGGAAGCTCCCAAAATGGAGCTTGGAGAGGTGCTACCTGCCCTTCCCATGCTCTGTTCCTTTTGTTCCAGAGCCTTAGAGGAGCTTTAGGGGAGCAAAAACGACCCCACCCCCAGAGGCTCCTCTGTGACTAGGAAGCTCCCCAAAACAGGCAGGGGCTGCAACAATAAAAAGCCACACCCACCCAGCCATTCCACAAAGTCACGCCCACAAAACCGGTAGTAAAAGTTTTTGAATCCCACCACTGAAAGGGTTGTTTGTAAGTATTATCTTACTGAAATGTTGTTATGTTATGATGGCTGCTCATGTTCCAAATTGCTCATGAAATAAACCTCTGATCTCAAAGTAGAATTTATTGCTTGTGGTTTGTCTGTGTTCCTCTTTTATTGAGTTATTTTTACAACACCTGGATATTCAAATATTATTCTGAGTAACTGTGGGTTTTTTTTATAAATTCAAAAAATAACTAGGGTATTTGTTTTAATTAACAAATTTAGAAACATCAAGGCAGATGCAATTTCAAGTTATTGTTGTAAAAAAAACAGTGAAAAAATAACATGAATATGTTTACCTTAAATAATTGGCTTAAGCCAGAAGTTCAGCTAAGTAACCATGGAGATGTCCCTTATCTAAAATACAATTGGCTTTCTCTCCACAACAGCTCTTTCTGTTGCTTTGAGTCTTCATTCCTTCAGTCCTTTCTCACAGACAAAAGACCCAAGGACTTTCCAAATAAATGTGATATTTTGGTTTTCTCAATATTACTCCTCTTCCAAGTTTTTCTCCCAGGAAAACTCAAAGGATTTACTTGGTGCAAATGTTTATTGGGATATCAGAAGATGAAATTACCCTGCTAGAGTGTGAGAGAGCAAAAACAACTTTTTCAGATTTACATTTCTTTTCCATGTCAGACTGAAAAAGAAACTAAATTAAAGGGGCTCAAAACAAATAAGAAAGTTACAAGCCTTAGTTGCAGTCCAATCTACAAAAGCAGTGCAAAAATATCAATGGGGAAAAAAAATAAAGGCCCCAAATAGGTTAAGTTCTATATGTCACTTATTCCTTTCAAATGGAATGTTCTGTTTATTTGTTTGGTAGAAATAGGGATTCAGGAATTCGAAATGTAATTATGCAAAGACAAGAATATTATCTGAACCAACTGAAAAATAAAGCATGTTACTATGAGTGAAACACCTTTCTCTGATGAATAAAATAGCCAGCATGACATTGTTTAAGGAATTGTATGCAGAAGACATATATGTAGCCATGTATCTATTAATATTCTCTCATTTGCAGATTCTCCTTCTCAAAATTAATTGTGGAAATATACTATTCTAGTTTCTAAAAAGAAACATGCAATATGAAACGCCTGTTGGGGCGTTTCTCTCTCTCTCTCTGTGTGCTTCCGTACTGTAATTTGCTGGTTGCTGTTTGTTTGAGGTCTAACTAAAGAACATGTATGTATATATTCTTTATAGATAAAACCACTATCTAAATACAAACCTCTGTTTACTGTATTTGCTCCTGGGTTGTCTCACATAGTCACACTGTGTGCACTGTGACACACCATAAATTTCAAGCTCAACATCAAAAAATAACACACAATCTTCCTTCAAGATAAGATGTAACAGGAGAACACTGAAGAACAATTTCCAAAAATGATTGCAAAGTGAGATTTGCAAATTTAAAAGCTATTAACAAAATGGATAATCCCATTATTCCCTCAGACTCAAACCTGCAGAAAAGAACCATGCTTTTGTTGCCTTATGAGTAGCTCATTTATTCCATTGTATTCTACTTTTATCCATCATCTCTTAGTCGTTTTAATATTTCAATTCTTATTGATTTTTTGCCATGCTCCTTGATTTTTTTTCTTGCTATTTATATGTTGGAAGAAACTTCTTTTTATTATGTTTGACTTTTGTTGCAAGTCTTTGTTCATTCTGAGCCTTTTCTTTCCTGACTTCATCTTTGCAGATTTTGGCTATCTGCTGATATTCTGCCTTAGTTGTGTGTCCCTCTTTCCATTTTTTGTACTTGTCCTTTTTGTCTTTCAATTTGTCAGAGAGATCTTTGTGCAGCCATGCTAGTTTCTTCTTGGGTTTCTTGTTTTTCTTTCACAGTGGCATTTTGCTGGTCGGGGCTTTTATGATTGTAACATAGTTTCCCAAGATTCTTGAGTTATTTTCCCCTTTAGGATTTTTAACCAAGGAATCCTTCCCAAGTTCTCTCTGAGTTTATTAAAATCAGCTCTTTTAAAATCTAAGACTCTGGTATCATTATGTTCAGCTTTGCTTTTAATTTCTTTACGTTCTTAAGCTTAATTAAACTTTTCTTTCATTCAAGATTGAGGTGAATTCACCCAGTGTTTTCAAAGTTGTCAGTCTGAAAGTCTCTAAGGCTTTAGAAGTAGGTAAATGAACAATTTCCAAATATGATTGCAAAGTGATATTTGCAAATTTAAAAGCCATTAGCAAAATAGATAAGCCCATTTTTCCTTCAGATTCAAACCTGCAGAAAAGAACTGTGCTGTTGTTGCCTCATGAGGAGCAGCTGTCTGGAATAAATGTGGGCAATCTCCATCCTCTCCTTAACTAGAGATGTTCTAACGGACTGGTCTACTCACTGGTTCCTTGGCCATTGCTGCAATCATTGACTCTCATAATTATCCTCAATTTGCCATATCTCTCCCAGAAGTCCCTAACCTTAAATCTCTGTCCTGTAACCCTATTAAGTATAGTGCAAAATCTTGGGAGTAGTTGTCTCTGCTATTCTTGGGCTGTAGCTATGGCTAGCAAAATGCAGCACTCTAAAATACAGTATGTTTTTTGTTGAAATGAGCAGTAAAGTATTAGAACAATGCTCAGTTGAGTCACAATTTCCAATATCTATTCTGAAACAAGTAATCAGACAGGACTCTACATTGGGTATGTTCTCTCTTCCTCATTAAATAATAGGTAACAGTAGTTGGATAGATGGGAATATGGGCATTAGGGAATAGTGTATATGACCTGATGTCCTTTACTCTGATTTGGCTACTATGACCATTCTGGAAAATAAACAGAATTCCATAAATGTTCCTGGATTAACATTCCTTGCTTGTGTGTTTTCTATGGAAGTTGTCTATTCCTGAATTAAAGGGAATATCTGAGGCTGCTGAAAGTCTCTTGCATTGAGAATAATGGAAGGATTTTATTCTCTGCTTTATCTTCTCTTTCTAGCTGCTGGGAATTGGCAAAATTTAAAGACACGCTCTAACAAAGGCATTAATGATGGCCAGAAAGAGAAAGAGGGAGAGAGAAAGGGAATACTATGTGTAATCAAGACTGTATTGTACATTCATTAACATGTTAGATATTTATTGGTTTTTAATCATTGCCAAGCTATTCACGAGAAATTGGCATGGATAGATAGGTGTCCAAGGGATACATAAGTTCTTGAGTTATGACCATAATTGAGCCTGAAATTATGGGTGTAAACTGTGCTGGTCATTAAGCCATCACCATGTGACTGCACCCAATTTTAATACCTTTTTTGCAGTGGTCATTAAGTTAATGCAACTATTAGTAAGGGAACACAGCAATCATTAAGCACAACCAGTCTCTTCAATTAGCTTTTTTGTTGTTGTTGCAAGAATCTGGAAAAAAACACTGGAAACTGGCCAAAACTGCTGAAAATTGCAATCATGGGATAAATGGCCATAAATGAGGAATCAATTGCCAACTGCCCCCAATGGAATCACATGACCATTGGGGGTGTGACTCTCAAAGCTCCAGAACCAGGTCATCAATACAAGAGCACACAATAGATACAAACTCAAGGTAAACCGCACCAATCTCCATTAGCTTTTTATTCTTCCTTTCCTGTTTTTGGAAGTAAAACTACTGAACTGTTCATTCAATTCAGAAGTCACAAAAAGGGTTTCTAATGAATGATTTCTCTTCAAAAAAGGACGTCAAGAAGAGAAGGCACAGAAAAAGAATTTATATGGGGTTATGAACTTCACAGTTTTGCTGTGCTGGCTGGAAGGTCATGTAGAAAGAATGTTCTGTCCAGAACACCAGTTCCCTAGTGCACATACATGAACAAACCAGTGTTTCTTCAATTGTCCTTGGATAACACATTCATTCTTGAAAAACTGCATTTAGTTTTAGTGGAAAACAAAAATCCCCCGAAAAATCATAAGGGATTTGTTCATTTCTTAAGTTACTCGGAAGAGGAACAATTTCTAATATTATATAAAATGGGCTCTTGCTACTGAGTTTTGCACAGCTTCATAAAGTCTGAGCAATAAGGCTGTGTTTTCAAAGGCTTTTCATAGTCTGATCCCTACTGATGATATCTGGACAATGGATGGAAAAACAATATTTATTTGTTCAATTAAGTGATTTATAGCCAGCCTTTCTTTTATGATTTCCAGCAGAATGAAAACAAAATAAATAAAAACATTCAGCTGAAGCTTTTTCATGTTGCCTTTAGATTGTGCAGCAGCTTTCAGTGTATAATTTGTCTTTATAGATGCATTTGTGATTTTAAAAACCATACTGGGAACCTGTTTGAAGGGTTGGACAAAGATTGCCAAAGTAAATAAAAGTTAAAAAAAATTATATCCCTGAATAAAACACATGCACTTTTATATAATTTTTCATCCTATCAAATTTGTTAAAAATTGTACTCACTGGTGTTCTGAGTTTTCTGTAATGGGCAGGTCCATTATACAGATTATACAGATCTTCTTGCAGCAGCTTACTAGGTGGTCCACTGTTTCTTTGGCTTTTTTGCAGAGACAGCATTTGCTGTCTGTTACTGGCTTCATATGCATTTATTTTTAAGGCTTGGTCTTGTGCAGCCAGAATTAGCCCCTCTGTCCCTTTCTTCAACTTTCCTACTCTTAGCCATTGCCAGGGTTGTTGTTATCTGCTTTGTCTGCTATTTTTTATGTACTGATCATGTAATACTTTGCTTTACCATGTCTCTTTTCTATTCTTCATCTGGTCTTTCTTGTAGGCCGCTTTGATCTCTCCAGGAAACCTTCCCAATGTACTAGCTTCCATGCATCTCCTTCATGGGACTTCAGCTATCCTTCTAATGCCTCTTTTTCTTCTTCAATTGTCTGATTTACTTGCAACATTCTATACCCACTAATGCTCTTTGTTAAGTGGACTCTGTCAACATCACTGTGTGGATGAAGCATATGATTCATTTTTATTATTTTTCTCCTCACACTTCTCCCTATTTTAGTTCAAAACCTCAACCATTGAACAACATTGATCATCACTTAATAAACAAGGATAGCTCAAATATTTTGCATATTCTGTCTCAAAAGAGTGAAACAACTCTGTAAAAAAATTATTGGACCTCCTGTATATTTCAGAGGGGAAAATTCTATTTGCACTTTGCTTAGTATATCTCAGGTAAATTTCTTTAGGTAAAATGTTATTATCTTTCTTGCTGGTGGTAGGGAGTTTGAGCAAGGCTAGGGCAATGTATCTAAATAAATGCTTCTGTGGTGGTGGATAGTCCAGGGGAACACCCCCTCCCCAAATCCTCTGTTTGTTTTAGTCAGCTTGTATGTTAGAGGAAACAACCAGTTGTTTCTTTATTAATTTTGTTTATTTCCAATGTATCTCCAAGTTTGTATTTGGCTCCACAGCAGTGTGCTGCTTGCACCCCTACAGGATCTACATCTCTACTACACTACTACAAACAATGAATGCTATGTGTTGTTTTAATCATGTGTTGAATTAAGATATGCAATCAAATGCCTACTGTAGGTATTATTATTAGATGAGCCAACTTCTGGATTGGATCCATATTCTAGACACCAAGTGTTGTCCCTCCTAATGAATGCAAAGCAGATCGAGTCATTTTGTTCACCACCCAGTTCTTGGATGAAGCTGATATCCTTTCTGGTGAGCAGACCTCATGCTGAAGCAGATTAGAATGTAGGAACAAAGAGAAACTAATAAATGTAATTAAAAAAAACTGTAGAAATAGTATTGGATCTAGGAATCAGTGCTTGTCTCGTACTGTTCAATTTTTTAATGGGTTGATGGCTTAGAGATCAGCCTCCTGAAGTTTCTTCTAATCAAAAGTTGTATTCAGAGCCAAATCAAAATAATCTCGTTCTTGTTCTTTGCAAAGTTCTAGGAAAACCTACAGAAAGTAAACATTGTTTAATAGGTTAGTTGATGGTGGATGAATGGCCTAATATTTAACTTTCCTTGGACGTCATGCCTTCGGAAATTGGACTGTGCCCCACTCTGACATTCTTTCAGAAGACCCTGAACATATGGTTCTGCCAGCAATACTGGGGAACCCAGAGTGATATGGAGCCCATTAAATGGCTGGTATGAATGTGTATTGTCACTGAGGTGGGGGGGACTATTATTTTATTATTTTTATTTTTTATTATTATTTTTATTTCTTGTTTTTTTATTGCCTATAATCTGCCTTGAATTGCCATGAGTAGGCGGCAATACGTTTTTTAATAAATAAGTAAATAAACAAGTAAGTAAATAAATAAGTAAATAAATAACCAGGGGCTCTGTCATCCAGCACTATATCATTTCATCTTATCTATCCATATGGTTTCCTTGATAAAATCCCATTGCCTTCTCCAAAGCAGTGGGAAGCAATGCCTTTGCCATTGCCACTAAAGAGATTAGGTGCTTCCAAACATCTTCCTAGAACACTAAAGAGTTCAGAGAGAGTGCAGAGAAGAGCAACAAAGATGATTAGGGGACTGGAGGCTAAAACTTAAGATAATCGGTAGCAGGAAATGGGTATGTCTAGTGAAATGAAAAGGACTAGGAGAGACATGGTAGCAGTGTTCCAATATCTCAGAGGTTGTCCAAAGAAGAGGGAGTCAAGCTATTCTCCAAAGCACCTGAGAGCTAGACAAAAAGCAATGGATGGAAACTAATCAATGCGAGAAGCAACTTAGAACTAAGGAGATATTTCCTGACAATTGAACAATTAATCAGTGGAACAACTTGCCTCCAGAAGTTGTGAATGAATGAAACACTGGAAGATATATATATACAGATATATATATACAGATATATATATACATATATATATATATATATATATATACATATATATATATATCTATATATATATATATGTGTGTGTGTGTGTGTGTGTGTGTGTGTGTGCGTGTGCGCGTGTGCGCGTGTGTGTGCGCGTGTGTATGTGCGTGTGTGTGTGTGTGTGGATTTTTATTCTTCGGGTTTTCTCCCACGTAGAATTGGAAATATCTAGGCGACGTTTCGATGAAGTCTCATTCATCATTTTCAGGCTTGTGTTTTAGATATTTCCAATTCTACGTGGGAGAAAACCCGAAGAACCAAAGATCCACATACAAATACCCGCGAAAACCTCCGAAAACAAATAAATAAATATATATATATATATATATATATATATATATATATATATATATATATATATATATATACATACATACATATACATATACATATATACAAACATACATACATACATACATACATACATGTATATATATATGTTTTCGTAAGATTTAGACTATCTGGGCAATGTTTCGACGAGATCCCACTCACCATCTTCAGGCTGGTGCTTTCGGCTTTGTGTGAGCAAAGTGTGATCTGAACTGCTGTCTCCCTATATATACTGGTGGGTAATACTGGGTCGTAATGACCTGGGCTGTGTGTTGACCTTCTGAGTTTTAATCTTCTGACCTCCTGGGTCTTGTATTGTAATCTCCTGGGTCGTTGGCTGTGTTGCAACATCCTGAGGTTTTGTGGTGTAGCCTCCTGAGTTCTGTGATGTGATATTCTGAGTGGGTGGCTGTGTTGTGATGTTCCAGGTTTTGGTTTGGCTCTGAGTTTGAGGCCTGGCTTTGTGTTCATGGCGTGTGTCAGTTTGCTTGATTTGGGTGTTGGGGTGTGTGGCAGCTGGTGGTGCAGCCATGGTCTGGTTTCTGGATGGTGGTTGCCTTTCATCTATGGGGTGGGTTTGGGTTTGAGTCTGGTGAGGGAGATTGGTGGTGGCGTCCTGTGTTGTTTTGAGTCCAGTGTTGGTTTTCATGGCTGGGACTCATTTGTTGATAAGCGCTAGTTTCCAAATGTCTGGTAGGTGGGACGCATTGTCCCGTTTGTTTATGTTATGGGGGTGTTTCTCTATTTCGATGGCTTCCCTGATTATTCTCTTGTTGAAGTGTTCAGTATTGGAGATTAATTTGGTTCCCTCAAAATTAATTCCATGTCCTGTGGCTTTAAGGTGCTGGAAAAGGGAGGAAGAATTTTCTTCTTTTCTGACTGTGTTCTTGTGTTCTGCGATGCGTGCATTTATTCTCCTGTTGGTTTGTCCAATGTATGTGGCTGGGCAATTGTTGCATGGTATTTCATAAACTCTTTGGTTTTCTAGCTGGATCTTTTTCTTTGGGGTTTCTTAGGATGTTGGCTATTTTTTGGTCAATGCCAAAGGCTGTCCTGATATTGTGTTTGTGGAGAATTTTGCTGATTTTATCTGTGGTGCCTTTGATGTAGGGGAGGAGGGTGATACCGTTGTCCTGTTCTGTGTCTTGGTTTCTGGGGGGTGTCTCCTTTAGGATTAGGTTGGTAATTGTGTCTCTTTGGAATTTGTTGGAAATTAATACGTTAGTGAGGGTGTGTAATTCTGTTCTCAGGTGATCTTTGTCATTGTGAACACTTCAACAAGAGAATAATCAGGGAAGCCATTGAATGTTGTCTGACACATGGTGATGACACAGCCCATTACCCAGGTCATTACGACCCAGGAGATTATAGCACAAGACCCAGGAGGTCAGAAGATTAAAACTCAGAAGGTCATCACACAGCCCATTACCCAAGTCATTACAACACAGGAAGCAGATACACACACAACCAATACCTCAGCCACACATGTTCTTAAGAAAAAGCCAGCCAATCTGCAAACATCAACTCCATCAACCAATCAAGAAATGACAACACAGCCAACCCCCCCACTAGTATATATAGGGAGACAGCAGCTCAGATCATGCTTTGCTTGCACAAAGCCGAAAGCACTAGCCTGAAGATGGCAAGTGGGATCTCGTCGAAACGTTGCCCAGATAGTCTCAATCTTACACGGGAAAAGACCCGAACACACCAAGACCTGCATATAGATAGAGAGAGAGAGAGACAGAGACAGAGACACAGAGACAGAGACAGAGACACAGAGACAGAGACACAGAATCAGAGACAGAAGAGAGATCAGGGAGGGGGGATCCCCACAAATTCTATCAGATAAGTGTATTATTTAAAGAGATTACCTGTTCCAAAGTGTTCAAAGAAAAACTGTATTCCTCAAGATTGAACAGTTTCGCTATGTAGAGGGGGGGGGAGTAGGTTTGGTTGATTTAGGTTTGCATGGAACATTTTGGCTTGTCTTCTGTGTATAACATTTTCATTCCCTACTCAACACCCATATAGCCATTTAGACAAGTTAATATATTTATTTTTGAGAATTGATTGGATGCAATGGAATATTCTGGAAACAAGAAGGGACATTGCAGAAGAAAAGCAAGGACATTCCATTCTATTCCCTAAACAGTTAGGTAGTACCTATTCAATCAAGAGAGAGAGAGAGATCTGGAAAGAAGTTCAACAGCCTCAAAGAGCCCACCACATGCTCACTGTGGAAGTAAACCAACTTACAAGTTTCCATGATTTTGAAATCTTATGTCTTTTTCCTTACATTAAACATAACACTTTATGGGAATCTAACTTTCTTAGTTACTATTAGGGGCTAGACAATAAGTTTATTTTGCCCGTTGTGCATTTGGCATAAATTGAGGTCGGTCTCAGCCAAAAGCAAAACATTCAAAGCATACTCAAAGATCTAACCATCTAATAATGAAATATTGATCTTTATTACTTTTACTGACTAAATTAGCAGGAATTAACTTCAGTTCAGATACCACTACATACATAAAGGCAAGACAAACTAAAGTGCTCTCCTGATACCTGGATCATTTCTGTAATAAAACTATCCATAGATTACCTCAGGTTGGTCATTAAAACACTGGTGAGAAAATTGTTTAATTCTGATGCATCACTATTCTGGAAAGAACACTACTAGTGACAATCAGGCTAAAATTAGGGCTGTGCATACTTTGAAATTAATTTGGAACATCTGCCTTAGACCTGACACAACTGTGAACACCCAACTCTGTGCTATTCATTAAAGCAGCCTGGCTTCTTAAGTCTGAAAAAATGCTGTCCCTGATTAAGCATCACATTCATGATTCAACTCTTTAAAGTAGCAGCATCCTTTTTCAGACTTGTGCAGCACCCTGAAAATAATGGGTTGTTTTAAAGCATTGCAGGGAGCTGCTATTCCTTGTAAGGCCCAGTTTGCAAAACATTTCAAAAGACTAATGGTTCTTTAAAATGTGGTTGGGCTGCTGTAGCATTACTTTGCAATGTTTCATTTCTCTGTCTATTCATTTGTCTTAAACATAATCGTAACATAAACATAATTAAGAAATCTAGTCACCCTGAAGGCAAGTTATCAAATAAAGTGAAATGTAAGAGTGTATGATTCCCCTCAGCATAAGGGCTATTCCCCAGAATGAACTGCATAGTAGAGACCACATTGTAGGCAAAATAGCATAAGATGTCAACAGGGAATGATAAAACATCATGTCAATAAGGAGTGAACCTGAGAGTTTATAGCTGGGTTTACCTCAGCAATAAGGACAGAACACCCATATGGAGAGGTTCCGTTCCAATTCCAGTTTCAAATCTCTAAAAAGTGGCCCTTCTACTAATGGTGGCCTTCATACTGTTTATTTACCTCCCTGACTTGCTCCAATTGATTTTTGAAAACTAGCTGAAGGGCTGAATTTCTGAAATAAGATCTGCCACACAGATCTATTGCTGTCATTCCTCTGGGCTAAAACCAGAAATTTGCAGATTTATTCCTTCTGACTCAAATTACCACTAGGAAGGGAACTTTGGGCTTTTAATGGAAACTTGCACCTGGTTTGGGAAATCCTACAGAGACTCTAAGCTGCACAAATTGAAACGCACTGCAGTAAACAAAATATTTCAACTGATATCTAAATATTATCCATACACATTGTACTCAGTTTGCTTCTGTCGTCAAGTAAACTACACAATTCAACATGTGTATGTTTTCTGGCACATGGACTAGGAGTCATTTATTTCTCTCAGAGTTACCTTGGTAGTTCAAAGAGAGACAGGTCTCCATTGAGTAAACCTTACAAGAAGATGGGAGGTTTGGGTGGAAAAAATATATGGGTTTCTTTAATATTATCATCTCGTTAATTTTCCATTTTTCATCAGTTTGAACAAATACCACATTCCTGGATGGTGGCTGAAACCAGAATTCATAGGTAAAGAAAAAAATAACTAGTTCTAACCTTTGTCATGAATGATTAACTACTTTGTCATGAATTCTTAAATACTTACAGGTAGTCCTCAAGTTACAGCCATTCATTTAGTGACCATTTGAAGTTACAATAGCATTGAAAAAAAGGTGACTTATGAATGTTTTTTACATTTCTGACCATATAGTCACATGATGAAAATCCAGACATTGACAACTGCTATGTATTTATGATGATTGCAAATAAACAAATTCAAATTTCACACTGTTGATGGATGTCCAGAGATGCTAAAGAATTTTTTTAAAATACCTGATAGGTGAGAAAATTATTTTTCCTTCATGCAAGGAAAGGACCACATAATGCCATCTAATTTGAAGTTTATGTTTTCACATTTCATAATACTTTGAGATTTATCTTTTTCTAGCATGGAAAAAGCTTTAGAGAGAGGCAATACATCTTCCATTGGAATCTTGTAGACCAACAAAGTGGATATCCTAAAAACAGGTGAAATCATAAATATCCTAAGGGGAGGAGAAATAATAAAACCACCTCCGGGTTTGCTTGTTCCAACTTGAGGCAACCCATTCAAACTGATCTTCCTTGGCAACATTATTGGTGGTTCCCCACTTTCTGGAAATGAGGGGGGTTGAGTCTATTAGAAAATGTGTCTCTGTAGGGGCCTCAATATTATGGAATAGCCTGCTCCTGGAAACCAGTTTAGCTTTTTCAGTGATAACAAAGAAGTATCACACTGACGGTCCCTTCCTTCCCCATCTTATAACTATGATTTTATTTTGATTGTACTTTCATTTTATCCCTGATGTTTTAATGTTTTGATGCTGTAAGCTGCTAAGAGTCACTTTGAAACAAGATGGCAGCAAATAAATTTAATAATAAATAAAAATTAAAACTTTCTGGAAGGGAATTAAAACCAAGATACAACATAATAATAAACAATAATCTGTATGACTGATAATTCTGATGCACAAGGCTATTGGGCAGAGTAACCCAATTTATATATATGAAAACTTTAAAAATAAAGGTGCAGTTTGCCCAGAGAGGAGTAATAAAGATTTTATTTATTTATGTCCCACCTTTATTAATTTAACAAATAATCCCACACACCTTCCTCAACCTATTTTCCCCATAACAACAAGTGAGGTGGGTTGAGCTAAGAATAAGCGATTGGCCCAAAGTCACCCAGCTGCCTTTCATAGCTAAGGCAGGACTAGAACTCACAGTCTTCCACTTTCTAGCCTGAAGACCAGACTGGCTTTCCATATTACATAAATCTCCATCTTTGCCACAATATGGCAATTAATTTTGAGAACCAACTGCATCTAATAGGCAAAACATACAGCATAACCAGAGGTGGGCTTCAAAAATTTTAGCAGTGGGTTCTCTGCCCGGTTGCTGGGTGGGCATGGCCATGGTGGGCGTGACCTGGTTGGCCTCCTGCACAACAGTGGGGGTGGTCATTTTTGCCCTCCCCAGGCTCTGGAGGCTTTCCTCGACCCTCCGGTAGGGCGAAAACAGCCTTCTTGGGCTCTAGAGGCTCTCTGGAAGCCAGAAACGGGCCCATTTCCAGCCTTCCTGAACTTCCAGGAGGCCCATTTTTCTACCTCTCTGGGCCTCCGTGCACACCCTGCACTTATCTGCATCCAAAATGGGGCATGTGGGGACTCCTGGGAGGGGCGGGGCAGGATGGGCAAGGCCAGCCAGGAGTGGGATTTGGGGGTTCTCCAAACTGTGCAGAATCTTAGCTAGAGTATCTCCTGAACCCCTGCAAATCCCTAGCAGCCCACTCCTGAGCATAACCATCTGGATCAAGGGTATGACTTTGTCCTCAGAAGCAAAATCTTCCTAAAAGGAGATTAACTTTTTAGAAAAGGAATTTTATTCTTCAGTTAAACCATCTCAAAAGCACAAGGATTTCCATTTCAAACAATTTTAAGCATTCAGTCAAGTTGTAGATAAATGTTGCTGTTACCTTTCTTGACAAGCTGCCTGTGGGAACATTTTTAGAATCTGAGTATTCACAAGATCTCCTTGTTCTACCCCCTTTACTTTTATTTGCAGCAAATAATTTTTTCCAAATTTGCTTTTCAGGTACTGAATTGAACCCAGGCACCTGCAAAATAAATTCAAAAATCAACATGGAATGTATGGCATCAAATTGTTATTGGGTAGCACTATTCTGATCCAAGCCTCCCACCCGCACCCCACATGCTGATTTTAAGGTATCAGGCCATTGAGTCTCCAATAGCATTTAATGTTCATGTAGAGAGGAGAAAGGATTAAGTGCTCATATTGATAGGAAGGAAGGCAAAAGGGACTTCTAACAAGTAGCATGGGACCTTGGGCTCTTCTGTAACCACTGATGATGTTACATAGTTTGATAATGAAATATCTGCAAGAAAACAACAAAGCTCATAGAGTATCAAGAACCCTTCAGTTCAAACATGAACAACAAATATTCTCTTCTATCAGATCTTCCATCACTTGAGCTGTCAGGCAACAATTGCAACTGGAGAGAGGCTGGGAGAGATGCCTTTAAGTCATACTCTATTTTCCATTGCATTCTCAAGTGCCTCAATCCGTATTATATCTGAAGTGAGAATTAAGTATGTCAAGTGAGACATTCCAGTAAGTTGATGTAGTTTAGGAAGTGTAAGTTGGAAAAAATGAGAATAATAAACAGACTGAATATATTTCATTGCAGTTCATAAATAATCACATATGACAAAAGAACATAAACTAACATTAAAAACACATTTTTCTGAAATTATAAATTTGCAGAATGACAAGAAAATGCTTGTTAAGCAATGGCAGCTGCAAGAAATTTTGCAAGAAGTTGAAGATGTTAAGATTTCATTACAGTGACATAAAACAAATAAAAATGAGATTGGAACATGTGCAACGTAACCCGCATAAGTAGTTCCATGGCGAGATAGCTGGCAAATAAATAAACATGTGTAGGGGTTATAAGAATGGGATCCCCACTGTATAAATAAGACATGGAAGGAACATGTGGAGTAGGGCTCTAGTTCCTCCAGATCAGAGCAACAGATTTGCTCTGGAAAAACAAGAGCAAAACACCTTCTCTCCAATATCACCAAGGACAAGTCATGAAAACAGGCCAAAGAAAAAGACTCTGCTGTGTATAGGATAGATAGCATAAAATCAGTAATTTGATGGAGAGAAGGGTTTCCTGTTTACATCCCTCCAGTATTATTTATTTATTTATTTATTTATTTATTTATTTATTTATTTATTTATTTATTTATTTATTTATTTGTCAATTGCTTGCAAGATAATAGGTATAAGTTAAACATAGTTATGAATACATGGATACATATAAGAAAAATAAAATATAAAAGAAACAATAGGACAGGGATGGTAGGCACGTTGGTGCGCTTATGCACGCCCTCTACAGACCGCTTAGGAAAGGGGTGAGGTCAATAGTAGAAAGTCTAAGGTTAAAGTTTTTGGGGTTTAGGGAAGAAACCACAGAGTCAGGTAGAATATTCCAGACATTGACCACTCTGTTGCTGAAGTCGTATTTCCTGCAATCAAGTTTGGTGCGATTTACCTTGAATTTGTATCTATCGTGTGCTCTTGTGTTGTTATGGTTGAAGCTGAAGTATTCATTGACAGGTAGGACATTGCAATGTATGATTTTATATACTATACTTATATCAGACTGAAGGTGGCGTAGTTCTAGGTTTTCAAGGTCTAGAATTTTGAGTCTGGTGACATAAGGTATTCTGCAACGAGTAGAGGAGTAAAGAACTCTTCTTGTAAAACATTTCTGGACTTTCTCAACTGTGTTAATATCAGATACGTAATGTGGGTTCTAGACTGATGAGCTGTATTAGAGTATTGGTCTAGCAAATGTTTTGTATGCTCTAGTTAGTAGTGTGATATTACCAGAGAAAAAGCTACGTAGGATTAGGTTAACAACTCTTAGCGCTTTTTTGGCTATGTAGTTACAGTGGACTCTAGCACTTAGGTCATTTGAGATGAGTACTCCAAGATCCTTGACAGAGTTTGTGTCATCAACGAAGTCTTGACTATTCAGCCTGTATTTTATTTTCTGATTTTTTTTGCCAATATGTAGGACAGAGCATTTATTTGTTGAGATTTGAAGTTGCCATTTGTTTGACCATTCTCATACATAGTCAAGGTCTTTTTGAAGGATAGCAGTATTGTCTGTGGTGTTGAATAGCTATACATCATCAGCGAAGAGAATGCAGTTGCTCTTGATATGATCACAGAGGTCATTTATGTAGAGTATGAAGAGAGTTGGTCCTAGAATACTGCCTTGGGGGACATCACTGTTGACAGGTATAGAATTTGATAGGACGCTCCCAATTTTGACCATTTGTTGTCTGTTTGACAGGAATGCTTCTATCCAGTTATGCAGGTGTCCAGAGATACCAAAAGATTTTAGTTTTAGGAGTAGTTTGTCATGTACCACTGAATCAAAAGCTTTACAGAAGTCTATGTAGATTGCATCTATTGCTGATCAAATTGTGTAGTCCATATGTTTTTGCAGTGTAAGAGTTGCATATTACATGATAGTTTTTTCCTAAAACCAAATTGTTTATTAGAGAGTAGGTTGTTTGTTTCTAAGTGGAGGATGATGGATTGGTTAATAATTGATTTCATAACTTTACAGGTGACGCAGCATAAAGAGATTGGTCTGTAATTTTCAACTAGGCTGGGGTCTCCCTTTTTGAAGATGGTGATCACTGTGGCTTGTGACCATAGTTTGAGCAAGGAGCTGGTCCTGAAAGATTTTTCAAAGATTATGCTTAGAGGTTCTGCTATGGCAGCGGATAGCTTTTTTAAGAAGTAGGCACATATTCCATCCGATCCAATAGATAGAGATGGTTTTAGATTGCATAGTGCTTTTTCAACATTGTCTTCTGTAAAATTGATATGTATTTGATCATTGTAGTTGTCTGTGGTTCGACTAGGAAATACTGGGCATGATCCATTGCTGTTTACAAATATTGAACCAAAGAATGTGTTAAAGAGGTTGGCTTTAATAGTGTTGTCGTTGCAGTCTTTACCATTAGGTCCTTTCAGGGGTGGGATGGACCTTGAGTCTTTTAGTTTGTTGTTTATAAAATTGTAGAAAGCAGGGGTGGAATTGGTGCGTAGAAGGTTTTCTTCTTGTTTAATGTGATAATTGGTGCATTCAGTTTTTATCTCGTGGCATAAATTTTTGTATCAGCTTTTGAAGTTGGCAACATGACCACATCTGTTTTTCTGCCAAAGTGATTTCTTTTTGGATTGAAGCTTCCTTATTGTTTTGGGTAATTTGTTTTTTCTGGTTTTGGGAGTTATTAATGGTACATATAGTTTGATGACTCTTTTGACTTCAAGTAAAAATATGTTGTAATGGTCTTCTACAGTATTGCATCCAGAAAATAGAAATTGCCAATCAAGGGATGAGAGATCATTGTTTATAAGATCATAGTTGCCTTTTTTGAAGTTATAATTGGGGATACTGTCATTGTGATGATTTTTGTGTGGACATATGTTGAGACAAAAGTCAATCATATTGTGGTCACTGCTGGAAAAGGGTTCTTTAATTTGTATTCCGTAAATTGAATTCAAACTATTGCAGAAGATGAGATCGAGGCAGTTGTTAAGTCTAGTGTTGTTGGTTACTAGTTGTTCTAGTCCCAGATTTGTTGCTGCATTGTAGAAGATTGCACGTGTGGGTTCAGTTGTACATTCGTTAAGGGTCCAGTTAATATGAGGTAGATTGAAGTCACCAAGAAAGATAAAAGCGTGTGGGCAGGATGCTGCCCATGTTAGTAGTATATTTAGCTTGTTTGCATGTTCGATGTCATAATCAGGGGCTCTGTAACACAGTAAGAACCGAAAAGTGATATTTAAGGACAGTTCTCAGATGATGGTCTCAGGAATAGCAAGCTCTTGGGTAACTTGGATGCTTTTTAGATGTAGGGACTTTTATAGAAGATAGCAACACCACCTCCCCTACGGATTTCATGATCTGATCAGTAAACATGATAGTCTCTTACTGTGGTAATGGAGTCAGGGAGAGATGCATTGAGCCATGTTTCACAGACAAATATGATGTCAAATTTAGCCGTATTTAGTAAGAGGAGAAATTCAGGTATTTTATTTACAAGGCTTCTTGCATTGAGTAGCTTGCATTTAAGGCCAGTTGTAGTTGGAATAGAGGTAGTTAGGGGCATGCATGCCTAGTTTTGAGTGATGTTGGATTGGATGGGGTGGGGTTGGATGTGGAGTTGTGGGTTGTGTGACTTTCTTTTGATGCAATCAGCTCTGTAGTCAATGTATAGGTCCTTTTCTCCATTGTCTAGATGGTTTTTGAGTTCAGCACGGAGTTCACAGGAGCGGATTCTTTGCAGTATGGGTAAGTCTGGTCTTGAGCGAAGTTTTTTGTAGTTGGGATTGGTTTTTGCAATGGTATTTATTGTATGAATGAATATGCGTTTGCTGGACTCATTTTTGCATACAGCTCTACAAAATCTTGGGGCCACAGAGCCGTCATTGTATTTGAACTCAGGGCCATCTCTGGTTATTTCAATGATATTTTCAAGAGAGATGTTTGTTTTATTTGAGTTGCTTATGATATCATGAACTTTGGTAATGTCATCTGATTCATTGGTGTCTTCGAGACCAAATAAGATAGCATTTGGACGTTTCTGTTCACGTTCCATGGTGTCTCTGATGAGTAAGGGGATATTATTTGTGGAATTATTTGAAGGGATAGTAATTGTTTGTGGTTGTGGTTTGGTATTTATTTTTGGTTGTAGTGATGATTGTAGTTGAGGTAGTGGTTGTGGTTGTTGTGGGATTAGATTTTGAGCTGATAGGTACTCACTTATATGTGCTGTATTTTTTTTTTCAAGAGAAATTAGGCTTGCTTGTATAGTTGTTTCAAAACGTGTTGCTAAGCATTCTTCTATTGAGTCAATGAGTGTTTCTATGCTTTCAACTCTGTCAGGTAGGGTACTCAAGTTTGTTTAGCTTAGGAGAACATGATGGACATAGAAAAAAGAATGTATCTGAATTTTTAACCATATCAGCCAGGTTTTTGTTTGCATTTAAGCAGGCAGGGTGGGCTAGATTATTGCATAGGCAACATTTGATGTAAATTTCACTTTCATTGATGGTTTTAAAACATTTGAAACATGTGCAGCAGTCTGGGAGGTCATTGATAGAAATATTTTTGTTTTGGTTTGGTTTGGAGTTTTTGGCTGGCATGGCTGATGGCAATAATACAGTAATCAATTACAATAATTACTTAATGTGATAGGTAGACAGTTACTTAATGAATGTTTGGTAATTAATAAATGTTAATTGATATGTTAAAGAACAAATAAAAAGTAAGGTTGCTTATTACTAAAAATCAATCAATCAATCAATTGGTTATTCAAATCTCTCTAATCAAATAATTTTGCTAAGCAACAAACAGCTTAATTTATTATAGTAATTACTAAACACACTGGTCAATTAAATTCACCAAATCACTGATTTTACTAATCAGATATTCAGTAATTACACTATATGCACTAAACACTCAATCATACTAAGCAATAAAAACAATAAATCAATTGATCATTTGATAAAATTAATTATTTTAAAGAAATTGATTTTTTGAGATAATGAAAGTAATGAAGTAGTATGAAGTAATCTGAGAATAGGTTTATAACCATTAATAAACTGGCAGGAGGTCTCTTTTCCTGGGCTGTTTGCACTCTGTTTCTTGTTTTGTAGATTGAGTGGAAGCTTTTTGTTTTGTTTTCCTTTGATGAATGGGATTTCTTTCTGGCCCCCTCCTAGTTAATTTAAATACACTTTCAAAGTTTGTTGCTTTTAAGAGAGAGAGGCATGTAGATAGCCTTGCACTGGTAATTTGAACAGTTTATATTTTTACTGTGTAGACTCAGATTTGTATTGAATATTCGCTCCTGGCTTCAATATACTTCTGCTTCTATCTCAGGAAATAAAATTGCTTCCAATCTTCACAGGAGTTCAGTTATAATAATACTTCCCTACTTATTGAAAATACAAAGTTACTGTTCTTTTTAAAGAGGAAATCCTGATTAGCAATTTGGTGCTGCGGGAAGAGGGAAGGAGGGGCAGCAGGGGGAAAGCAGCTGTTGTTTTGTAGATTGGTTGTTTGAGATAGTAAAGATGGAAAGATGCTGGAGGGGGGAGATCGATGGCCCCTTCTCTTTGAATTTTTTAAAAAAGTTTGTGGCTCAGAGCGAGAAAGTAATTCAGGGAGAGGATTCCGCTGAAATAAGAGCAATACACACAGCTGACTCTGATCAAGAAAGGACTGAAAAAGCTCCTTAAAGACTTGGTTTCTCTATCTTCCCTCCTTGTTTCTCCCTGCCAGCTGTCCAATGTGGCTGCAGGAAAATTGTGTGGGGGATATTAATGGAGATACATTGTCTGTTGTGGAAGATACTTAGATCAGCTGTGTGGGGGATTTAAATGAAAGTATGCTTGTGCTCCGCTCCAAGTGATACAGTTCAAGAACTCCAGTGTGGTTAATAGGGCTCGATGGATTTCTCTGAGGAAGGAGAGGAGGGCTCCAGATCAGTTATCAGGAGCTATGCCAGTGTGATACGGGCTCCAGGGCTTCAGAATTCAGCGTTTTTTGGGTTTGTTTTTTGGGCTCCGCTTTACTCACGGTTACTGGTGCAGGCAGTAGTTTAAAGGTGATTTCTGGTGCAGGCGGCAGCTTTAAAGGTGATTTCTGGTGCAGTTGGTGGCTTTATAGGGAGATAGTGCTCCAGGAGCTAGAGCTTCACCTTCCTAGTTGGATGCCGCCATCTTCTCTTCCTTATCTAGATGACTTTGATCTATTTGTAAAGTTATACTGAACATAGGGTGCTGGAATATGATTCTTAATAGTCTCATACCCAACAGAGCTTGACACTAGAAGTTGCATTGGCATAGATCATTATTCTATTCTAGATTCTAGTTTTCCTAGAAAAGGAAAAAGTGTCAAAAAGATTTATGTGGGTAGGGAATCACTGGAAAGATGAAGTTTAAGCCAGATATAGAACTGACTTTTGCATTCCAGCAACACAGAACACGAAACAGCACCCTTAGGAATCTAGACTGGCTTTAACACTATTGTTAGCCTCATCGGAAATAGATTAAATTTGTTCATACCAGATAACAAAAAGTCAAGATTCTATGCCAAGGTATTTGAAGGATGATATTTGGACTATAATGTTATTGTTTAATTGCCACTAAAGTTTATATTGTTCAAGTTCTTTTCTGTAACAACAAATCCCATTATTTTGGTTTTGGTGTAGTTTTGTGTATCTTAACTTCCTACAACATATCACTAGGGCTTAAACCTCTTAGAAGACCTCTTTTAAGACCAATGGGGGTCAAAGAAAGAATAGTCACATCATCGGCATAAAAAAGCAGAGCTAAATTGTCCACCATAGGGTTAAGGAAAGTAGAATTCTTTTTAGTTATGGTATACAGAATTGAGCTACCTAAATATTAAGGGGGAAAGGGGCTATAATATTAAGTGGGAAAGGGGCCTTCTTTCTTTCTTTTTTTTTTTCCTGAATGGGGATATCAGCAGATAGTTTTCACTACCAAATATAACTTGCGTAACTCATTTTGGGGCAACATTCCAATTAAGCATTCTAACATCTGTTCTTCAATAGAATGTTTTATAAGTATATTCATGAACTGGAATAGAGCATGGTAACAAGGTCAGCCAATGAATAGGCATAGCAACTAAGTCAGCCAATGAGGACTGTTTGGAAACTGAAACTAGAAGTAGCCTAGGCATGGCTCTATATTAAGCTCTGCAGCTCTGAAGCTATGTTAAACTCTGAGTCTATCTATTGAAGATGAAACTGCTTCTCTCCTCTGCTGTGTGCTTGCTTGCCTGCTGAACAAAAGTGAAACTGATGCCTGTTTCTGAGCTCTTGAGTTACTGTTCTGCTCTGAACCTCTAACATGTCTGCTTCTGTTTGAGTTTGCTCCACATTGGAGACATCTACAACTGGTATTGTAAAATTTATTCTATATGCTTATAAAGAAGTTAAATGAAACCTCAATCATCTGTGTTTACTGGTGCTGAATTTACAGTGCAATTCTCTGAACACGTTTGAAGTTTGTTTTAGATTAATCAGCAAAATAGGAGAAGAGTATCCATCAGACCACAGCAGGAAATCATCTGTGATAACATATTCTGTGTACACTGCTGCACTTTCCACTAACTACAACTTCTGAGTAATCTTCAAAACTAATGTCAGAAAGTAAAGTCTGTATACTTTTTCCATGCAGAATTTCTTTGCATATGAGAATCAGTGTACGTACAAGGTTTCTCCTATAAATATAAATTACTAAGTGCATTACCATAACTTTCTTCAAATAATGCTTGAAAGTTCAGAGCTGAAAAAGCTTCTTAGATGAGAAGCGAAACGTCTTCAAAGAAAAACCAGAAAGTCCAGTTGCTTCTTGAAAAAAGCACCTCTGAGACAACCATGAGCTGGATGACTGAGAATCTCCATACACAATGCTTAAAAGTGTTGTGGCATTCCAATTATTGCTTACTCTATTTCAGAGTTTGAATTTCATCCCAAAAAGAGAAAAAGTCTACAAGAAAGTCCTTAAGTGCTCAACAAAGAAAGCATCCACTAGAAAACCTACCTGAGCTGTCCAGACACCATGATAGCTACTCGGTCGCGCACTGCCTCTGCTCCTCCATGTGATGAGTTGTCAAAATGGCACCTTTATCCTTGTTCTGCAGCATGGTGTGAATTGCTCTCCTAAAGAAACCATTCAGCTGATGAAAACGAAGGAAGCCTGAATTCTGCTATGATTCAGCTTTAATTGATGAGTGGAATATACAAGCCAGAACACTAGAATACCTGAATCTAATCCCAATAAAACTAAGTCGAATGAGCATAATATAAAGAGGCAAAGAAAATGGATGAGAAATCAGGACAAGTTGCTCAGCTTATTCATCTTCTCATGGCATATGATAAAGGCTTGTTTCTTATTATTTATGAAACACGCAAGGATTAATGTATTATAGTTGGTATTTCATGGACGTCTCAGGAACATGAAGAAGCAGCACTGGATCTATAGGATATGTAAATATTCCTAGCTGTTAAAATAATTTCAAATCCAATTGGGAAGAGTCATGCAAGTATGATGGTCAGCATAGAGAACTGGTAAATAAATAAACTAAAATTAGTATTCCTGGAGAGTCTCTAGATTCAACAATTTCTGAAACAGACATTTTCGAAAGGAATGGTGAAGATACACAAATTGCAAATTTTCTCACCTCCTTCCATTTCAATTGCATGATGTCAATGGGCTTTTCCTACATCCCAATATTGACTGGTGGTTTGTTTGTTTATTAAATTTATTAGTGACTTGGCAATTTCAATGAGAAACGGCCTGGTGCATTTTTATTGAAAAGGAGGACAACTAAGAACCTCGTAAAAATCTCTTTTAATCCCTGGAATCATGAATAAATACAAGACAACTGGGTGTCTCTTAAAAGCCTGAGATTCATAGCGTACACAGATAGGAAAATAACATTTTCTAACAGCCCATTAAGAAGCTACAAGAGGTACAAGTAGAAATCAAATTCCCATGAAGTCATAAACTTTACATAAATTCAAACAATACACACTTGATTACAGGTAATCTTCCACTTAAAATAGTCTGCTTAGTGATCATTCAAAGTTATAATAGCACTAAAAAGTGACTTATGACCATTTTTCACACCTATGACTGTTGCAGCATCCCCATGATCATATGATTTAGATTTGGATGCTTGACAACTGACTCACATTTATGATGGCTGCAGTGCATGTGATCCCCTTTTGCAACCTTCTGACAAGCAAAGTCAATGGGAAAACCAGGTTCATTTAACAACGATGTTACTAACATAACAACTGCAGTGATTCACTAATCAAATGGGGCAAGAAAAGTTGTAAAATGGGACAAAACTCACTTAAACAAATTTCTCACTTATCAACATACATTTTGGGCTCAATTGTGGTCGGATTAATTATAGTCGGACTACAAGTTGAGGATTACCTGTATTAAGATATAAAAAATAAAAGATTGGAGATGAATTTTTTATTACAACCGTAAGCATGCAAACCTACTCCTAAAACTTCAATGTACAGGTCACTTACCACACTTGGTGTTTTCCTTTGGGATCCAGGCCAGTGGTTGGTTCATCTAGTAGCCACATGGTAGGATTACTCAATATGCTCAGAGCAAAGCACAACTGAAATGCAAGAAATTATATTAAACCCTCTTAAATATTTCACACATACAAAAGATGGAAATGTGAAGAATACGCATTTCAATATGTTCTTCAAACACACGTTTTCCTAATGGAAAAACAACATATGAGTGAGGACAAACTAATGTTACTCTTCTGGGATACTAACTAATAAACTGGGAATTATTAAAAGCTATTTTAATTTTTATATGATGTATTCTTGAAGGATTGGAATGGTCAAAGATATTCTTTCATTTGTTCTACTACAATCTTCATCAAGCTTGAGAATAGTCTTTACAGCTGAACACATAATACATTTGGAGATGTAACAAATTCCCAGTAATTACCGATTTAGATTTTAAGACAATTATCAGATGAGTTGGAATGTTATTCAATTACAGCAAAGTCTACAAGTCTTTTGGGGTAAATTTGTGCATGTTTAATTCATTTATAATTCCATACAGCTTCCCTGTATTGCAGCCCATCAGCAATTCATTAAAATGGAGCCATTACAAACTGAGCTGCATAATGCAAATCAGGATGTTAAAAATCATAATACTATCCAATTATTCTTAACCATGTCTAGATTTGTTCTATATGGTTGTCTATATACTCAGGTTTTCAGAGTATGCATTATTTAAGAATCCTCATATTCTATATAATTCCTACTGTTATATAACAGAATTTCAAAAATTTTGGGGCTTGAGTACTCAGGGGCATGCTATTTTGCCATTTCATAGCATGGTCTGTCTTTCTTCGCTCATGTGAAAGACTGACTTATTTTCAAGCAAGGAGAACAAGTTCTGGTTATGTATGATGGCTTGCCAGGGGAAAGTGCAGATCTTTAGGCATCTGAGCATGCTAGTGCCAGAACACCGCCTCCCTTCTCTTCAGCTGGGTCTCTTGTTTCATCATCTCCATTCCTTTATTCTATGATAATATTTTCAAGGAGCGGAAAGCTGGACAAAAATGCATTGAGGAAGAATTAAAAGGTGAAATAAGACAGCACAGTTAGATAGATAGAGCTTACCTTTCTACTTAATCCAGCAGATAATGTCTTAGTTGTCTTTTTAAAGTGCTCTTCAAGATGTAGAACTCGAGCTATCCTGAAAAAAAGCAGAAGCTTCTATGTTTTATTCTCTATAATGTGGAAAGTTATAGGGACTATGCAGAAGTGTCTATGGAAATTCTCAGTCATCCCTGCCATGGTTGTCCCAAAGGTGTCTTTTCAAAGGGCAACTGGATTTTCTTGGTTTTTCCTTGAAGCTTCCTGGATGAGAAGTGAAATGTCTTGAAGGAAAAATAAAGACAGTCCAATAGCTTCTTGAAAAAACATATTTGAGATGATTATCAAGAAGGAAGTTGTGATGACGATAACAGAGAAAGCCCCATAGAAAGTTTTCCTTCCAATCATTATGCCTTTGATAAATTAATAAATAGATTTTGTTCATGGGTCCCCGTATATTCTTTATATGTTCTTTGGTGCCATATTGCCATTAACTTCCCAAACTGGATACAAGGTTTTACTGTACAATAATAAATAACAGAAAAACTGCAATAAACTTTTCTTTTTAAAAGTATAAGTTACACTTACCTGGCCAGCAGTTGGATCCACATCTCCCATTATCATGCTAATTGTTGTACTTTTACCAGCACCATTTGGTCCCAGAAGACCTAATATCTCTCCTGCAAAGAAACTATTGCTATTAAAATATAGCTTTAAAAATGTATTATATATGCTGCTTTAAGGAATCTCAGAGTTATTTTTTATTTTCCTAAGAAACAGGGTTCAAAGCATAGAGGCATGGCCTTCTCTCATCAAATGGCTGCAGTTGTATTCAGTTAAATACATTTGAGGGACGTGTTACCTTTTTTAACACAAAAAGAAACATTTTTGGTAGCCAATTATCTCCTCTGCTGTTTGTTGAAACATGGAGTAGAACAAGCCTTCCCATATCTGTACTCTTTGCACAAGTTGTGGACAATGATAATTGGTTTCTAAATGAAGAGGAGAGACAGAAAGATGTATGTATGTATGTATGTATGTATGTATGTACGTGTGTGTGTGTGTGTGTGTGTATGTATGTATGCATGTATGTATGCATGTATATATCAGATATGGTATTCAGCAGGTTATGATCAGTTCTGGAGAACAGGTAGCGGAAACTTTGAGTAATTTGGAGAATCAGCAAATACCACCTCTGACTGGTCCCGTCCCCATCTATTCTCTGCCCTGCACAGGAGAATGAAGCTGGAAAGCAGGTTAGTGGGGTGGGGAGGGAATGGGGATTTTACAGTATCCTTCCCCTGCCATGCCCACTAAGCTACCCCATGCCATGCCAATCAAGCCATGCCCACAGAACTGGTAGTAAAAAAATTTAATCCCACCACTGGTATATATGTATGTGTTTATGTTGCATGTATGTATATATATACACACACACATACATATAGACCGAGAGTGTATAGAACAGACATATGCACACACCCACACACAAACACACAGAGATATATATTTCCTTCATGTGTTTATTCAGATAAAGCGAAATAGGCATTATTTTTCACTGGGGACACCCTTATTTCCAAACAGACCTGCTTATTTTGGGAGCAGTCTCCTTGTTTTCAGAAGTTCGGTCTGCTTGGATCTAGAATAACTTAATTATTAGCTTAACCCAAATGAGAAATTGGATTATTCCAGAGTTGTCTGAAATGTGCTTTCCTTGGGAAGTTTTAAACGTATTTCTTTCTTTATTTTTTATAGCCATATCCCATTTACCATCTAATCTTTACCCTCTTCCACTTATCCTTTAAATCAGGAGTCTCCAACCCCTGATCCATGGACCAGCACTGTGCCACAGCATGCTAAAAACTGGGCTATGCAAACAAGTGAAGCCTGACCTATGGGATGCAGGAAGCACACAAAACCATGCCCCCCCCTGGTCACAGAAAAACCTCTCTCTCCCTGGAACCAACTCCTGGTGCCCAAAAGTTGTGGGGGCTGCTTTAAATGGCTTGGGAAAGTGCAGCCACAAGTATCGCCTTTATATTGTAATCTTTTTGAATAATCTGTGTATAGTTCCACTTCTGATACTTGTTTCATTGAAAGATTGTTTAATTTTTCAGCATTCAGAATGCCATGTATCTCCACAGAAGCGAACAACATTTTGGTGGTTTGGACCACACTTTTATTGTTGAAAAATATTTTTGGCCTCTGAGAAACTGTCTCCAATTTAGAGTTTAAAAATATTTATACTTTCATAGCTAAGGACAAATAATCTGACTCATGTCTCTGATGCTCCCATAATTCATTTTAAGAATTGTCCAATTATCTTCTTGATCATTAACATTAGTTAGTCTAGTTCCAATCTCGATGGCAATTAATCTCTTTTGTAGAGGTTATGCTTCTGTTCATAGTTTTCTCAATATGAAGCAAAGCCTTCTAATATTCTTATCTGTACTGTACATAGAACTAATGAATATATTTTGCAAAAGGAATGGTTGCTAATACCAGCTTGGTTTCAAAGAAGTAAATTTATAAGTCAATTTACTTCAAAAGAGTGTAAATAATGTAGACAACAAGGTAACAATGATGATAATAAGGCAATATAAATACTAAGTAAAATTCCAATAACCTGGATAACCTGGATATTGTCATAGGGCATCTAGGTCTTTTGAAGATGCCACCTTGGCACTCTGGACTGGTGTTTTCTTTCTTCAACTGTATCTTAGCATCCCTGAGAGCAATCCTGATAAGTGTGTCCTTGCACAGTGCAATTAAGCCATCCAAAGTGATAGATAGGATTGTGCTTCATAAGCAAATCATAAAGATAAATGGAGCAACTTATACTGTATGTATTTTTTTTTTCAAAATATGAAAAGCCCACTAGTGATGTTTTACCTCTTCTTCAATGGCAGAAGCCAGAGCACTCTGAGTTCTTGTCCTTTCATCTAGGACATCTCTGTTATTCTCTTCGCTGAGCTCCTCGAGATTCTGATGGGTCCTTTTTCTTTGTGGAGAAATTCTAGGGATTAAAGATAGAACAAGTCTGAAGTGACTGAGTACTAAAGGATGAATGTTGATTTCAACTAGGAAAGCAATCAGCAGTCCATTCTTGAAGGTAGGAGGTAGGTAGAGATCTCATGTGGTAATTTACTCAATGCCTGTGAAGCTCTGTTATTTATATTACTGCTTTTCTTTGCTCCCATTTTCTCCATCATTGTGGAATGATTAGAGTAGTCCACCTTTCCTTTGTTATCAATGTTTTTTGAGTATTCTGAATTAAATGAACTCTTGTCAACCCCTAAACTACTTTAATAAACCAGGTAACCAATCTATAAGTGACCAGGTTCACAATATTCAGCAATTTGACTCATAATGGATAATGCCTTTCACCTCAATTGGACCTACTTATCCAGAATCTAATTCCAAATAGATATAAACAACTTTATCCTGCAGATAACATGTAAGTTCCTTGCAACAGCTTATTGAAGGAAATCCTATAAGTAATGAGTATTCCTTGTAAGGAATAGTTAGTAATATCAGCTTGGTTTCAAAGAAGTACATTTATAAGTCAATTTACTTCAAAAGAGTGTAAATAACGTACAAAACAATGTAACAATAATGATAATGCAAATAATGCAATAATTATTAAGTAATTCAACAATGCAAATTAATAATATCAATATAAGGTAAAATTTCAATACAACAATATCAGCAACAATCTGAACAATGTACTTTCAACTTTGCTCCAGCTATTTCAATCTCCATCTTGTAAAATTAAAAATTATTTGAAAAACAGAACAAAGGTACTTGTGATGACATACAAGGCTATATGCCTTGCAAACTGGATATTTTATAGGACATCTTCCTCCATAGGTACCTACCAATCAGCTAAGGGTGCTCTCTGAGGATCATTTAATACCAAGCATTTAAAGTTTTAAATCTACTTTCATTGTTTTGATGGTAAATTTAGGGAAACCCCAAAGGAACTATTCAAAGTTCTGTGAGACAAATAGGATATAGATATGAAAGCTCAATACAAGTGGAAAATTATAAACAAACTTGAAAGTATGGTATGAAACACAGAAGGATTTATTTTGCCTTAGAAAATAACACTGATCTCCCTATAAAATACTAGTTCCTTATAATTATTTAATATTTTTAATAATTTATTTAAGTTTTTAAGAGACTTGTTAAAACTTAATACAAGCTAAACTAGAAAAAAAAGAAAACTAAACATTCAGAAGATGCAGAAAAAGGAAAAGGAAAAACAAGAAAGAGGCTTCCAACCTTCATCAACAGAACAAATTAATCTTGTAAATTTTCACCCTATTTTAAAGTTACAAATACCTCAGAAGCCAGGACATTCTTTCAAAATGGATCCCATCATCACAACATTCAACAATCACAAACATTATTTAAAAAACTATTCCTCTTTGTATTGTCATTTTCTTAAAAATTTCATTGCTTTTATAGTTCAATTGCATTGGCATTACTATTAATATATTTTTATAGAATTGCTCTGAGCCGGTGATAGGCAGTTTCTAAATGTGATATATAAATAAAGACTTAGATCTCAGAAGAAAATTCTAATGCTGGGAAAAATGGAAGGAAAAAGAAGAGGGTGACCAGTAGCAAGGTGGATGACTCATTTACAAAATAATGGATGCACTGTTGGGAGATCAAAAATAACAGGTTAGGGATAGGTCATCATGGAGAAAATCTATCTGTGTGCTCATAACCAACCAACCAACAAACCAACCAATGTATGCATACAGACACACACTTTCTCCCCTTGAGCCTATTAACATATGTACCAACCTAAACACAGGATCTCTTTTCATAACTGGTCCGTCATATTTCAATCCCAGGTAGCGAAGTAAAAAAATGAAAATTATGCTGTGGATGTAAGGCTAAATAAAAACACAAACAGAAAATTATATTGAATGTAAGTACACACATAGAGGGGTCTTAATTTAATACAATTAATTCTCTATTTGGTTAAATCTCTCTAGATTTGGGAAACATATATACAACAATAAAATTTTGTGGCAGTCTTAATAACTAGAGACATAAGACATTATTCAACTTTTATTATAGTATAGTAGAAAATATTTATATTGATGTCCTTTCAAGTAGTACCAGGATCAGCCACCTCATAATCCATACTGAATTAGAAGGCTTAGGCAGATGAGAAAAGGATGCCATCTCCAACCAGCCTTACCAAATACTCCATTTGCCACACCATGGCCCTCCATTTTAGTTTATTATTTTAACTTATTAGAGTTAGTAGTACAATTGAGTTGCAGGTCTGCTGCAGTTCTAACAGAAATCTCTAGTATTTTATGTTGGCTGTACTTATGTGAAGATATACATAGATGTAGAAATTAACTTCTTGGATAATAAGATAGTCTGACTAAATTGATGCTTTTCTAAAAAAATTTTTTTTAAATCTTCTTGTTATAAATAAGAATAATATGTTTGTTCCTCACCATGAGGACAGATATCCAGATCTTATTCATATATAAATTATGTTCTTCATCATCAAATTCTTGAAAATGCCTCAGTATCTATATAAAAATGTAGATGAAAAAGCAGTCAATAAAGTCAAACAAAAAAGTCAAGCAGTCAATAAAAAATGTAGATAAAAAGCAATCAATAAAGTCCTTGCTTATACAATTCACTCTGAAAAGTTTTTTAAAACGTTTAAAGGAAAGCTACTGTTTTCTGCAGAACCAAAGGATGACCCAGCTACATATCATTTTTTCCAACTGTAAATAAATGGTTTGATAAAATTGTCCTTCAAGACAAAAGAATAGTAATACAACTGTAGTAGTCATTGTGCTTTTTTACAGTGTTTTATTGGTACACATCTGCATTGGTGGCATAATTTTGGAATTAACAACACTTGCCATGAATTAATTGAGCAAATGGGAGTAAGAGCAAAGCACCCAGCATCAATATTAGGTCCACAATTAAAAAGTTTATTATTATTCTTAGATAAATAGATAGATAGATAGATAGATAGATAGATAGATAGATAGATAGATAGATAGATAGATAGATAGATAGACAGACAGACAGACAGACAGAATGAATACTTTATTGGTCAAGTGTGATTGGACACACAAGGAATTTGTCTTGGTGTAAATACTCTCAGTATACATAAAGAAAAGGTATATTCGTTAAGAATCAAGAATCATAATGATAGTCATAGGGTACAATCAACATATCTTGTTATGCCTAGTCCAGTTCCTCAATTCCAGGAATTGGAAGTTCCTTTGTCCCCAATCGTACAAATTTCTAGTTTCATGTTCTTTAGAAAGTGATTGTATGAGGCTTGGTAGTGTTTTGAAGTTTTTGCTTTTATTTGTCAATTGTGCTGCAGATTGGCTGATAACAGAAAACTTACTGGGCTGTTTTACACGTGAATGGGAGACCATCAGGAAATGCCAAACTGTAGACTAAACAGGGAAGTTTAAAAAAAAATATTTCTGCCAAAAAGCAATGGCAATCCCCTTTTGTACTCTTACCAAGAAAACTATATACTTTAGGGTCCTTGATGCTCTCTGAGCTTAGTTGTTTTCTTCCAGGTATATTACTCAATCAATCGGTATAGAGTTGGAAGGGACCTTGGAGGTCTTCTAGTCCAGCCCCTTGCTAAAGCAGGAGATCCTATACCATTTCAGACAAATGACTGTCCAATCTCTTCTTAAAACCTCCAGTGATGGAGCACTCACAATGATTGAAGGCAAGCTGTATTTATAATGTTACTAGATGACATTATCATTACCCAACTAAGTAGCATCACCAGTGCACTGATGCTGTTATCTAGTTGGGTAATGAAACCTCTGCAAGAAAACAACTAAGCTCAGAGGGCACCAAGGACTCCCATTTCAACTCTGAGCTACAAATATTCTCTTCTACTGAAAACTTCATAGTCAGCACAAAAGGAACTTGTCTCAAGGGATTCTTCCCTTTTCTTATGCAGATGGAGTTTCTTAAGGAACTTGTGCTGATCTTGATGAAGTTTACATCAGATTTCTCAAAAGGCAAAGAAGCATCCCAAGGACCCCAAATACAAATTTAGGTCCCTTTTACCTTTCACAAACAACATGTTCCCTTTGGAATGGGACTTTTAGGCTCCTACCATTGGCTTCTCCTCCTGGTTTTCGTCTCCGCATTATTATACACCAGCTTTTCTCCTCAGCTGGCCCACCCCATCCTTTCACCCTGGCCAATGGGCCACAGCCCCTCCATCCCAGGGACTTTGGCATGACTCATTCGCTGAAGTACAGTTCGCCGCGGGCATTTGGACACCTGGGATAGTTCGCTGCCAGCCAATCAGCTGACTGCCAAGACTGGCAGCCAGAAGCCATGGCAAGGGCTGGGGGGCCTTCGGGAAGGTGCTGCAGCCAAACAGCATCAGGCGCCTGTTAGGAGAAGGAAGGGGAGGGGGTGGAAGAGAGGGGGTGGGGGGGCTTAAATAACCTGGTTTCATCCAAAGGAGTTTTTGTTTTGGGTAGGTATCCTAGCCTTAAAAGGAGAGAGGGAAGGGGAAGAGATAGAGAGAGAGAGAGGGAGGGAGGGAGGGAAGGAGGGAGAAGGGAGACAAGAAAAGAAAGAAAAGTGAGAGAGAAAGAAAGAGAAAGAAAGAAAGGAATAAAGAAAAGGGAAAGAAATAAAGAGGGAAGGAAGGAAGGAAGGAAGGAAGGAAGGAAGGAAGGAAGGAAGGAAGGAAGGAAGGAAGGAAGGAAGGAAGGAAGGGGAAGGGAAAGTGAATGAGATACCAAAGGATGGAGGGAGGGAGAGGGAGAAAAAGGACCCCAAACCCTGGCACTGGACGCAGCGTCAGAGGATGCTTTGAAACAGCACAGCAATCTAGGGCTGGAAGGGACCTCTGAGGTTATCTAGGCCAACCCCCTGCTCCAGCAGGAGACCTTATGTCATCTGGGTTATTTTGGTGCCTGTAACAGAGAGGAACTTCAGAGGTCATCTAGTCCAACCCCCTGCTCCAGCAGACCTTATGTCATCTGGGTTATTTTGGTGCCTCTAGCAGAGAGGAACATTCCCCAAAAAGGGAAGGAGTTTACTAGGACAGGAGTGCCATACAGAGATAGTCCTCGACATATGACTACAATTGAACCCAAAAATTTGGTTGCTAAGCAAGAGCATTGTTAAAGTCAGTTTTGACGCATTTTAACTCAACCCATCCGCCAATAGTGGATGTGAATCACTGTGGACCAGATTGAGAATTTGAGAGCAAAGATGACTGACACACTCATAAGGGAAAGGGAAGGGCACCTCTCGACCTATTGTATGTCCACCATTGAGCCTCAAATCTCTGTTGCTAAGCAAGACAGCTCTTCAGTGAGCTTTCACCATTTATGACCTTTCTTGCCACTGATGTTAAGCAAGTAGTTGCAGCTCCCAAACACCCAAGGTAAACTGTATTTCGATGAATGGGCCGTGCCAAAGGGCCTGGGACAGAGGGGCCATGGCCCATTGGTCAGGGCAAAAGAATGGGGGTGGGTCAGCCAAGGAGAAGAGCTGGTGGATAATAACGTGGAGACAAAACCCTGGAGGAGAAGCAGGCGTAGCCAACGGTAGGAGCCTAAAAGTCCTAGACCTGTTCCTTTCTACCATTCCACATACGTCAAGATGTGTAAATAGGAATGGAATGGAGTAAACGTATAATCATCAAATTTATGTAGCCCAAGGCTTTGCAGCGAAGTTGGGGAAATGAATGAAGTTGATGCAAACTGGTTGATATTTGCCATAAAATGCTACTGTTGTGTAAAGTTATTCTTATATGTTTCACTGCAGAAATCTGTTTGTAAATCTGTAGGTTTATTGTCACAGGTAAGTACTATATATATATATATATATATATATATATATATATATATATATATATATATATATATATATATATATATATATATATATATATATATATATATATATATATATATATATATATATATATATATATATATATATATTTAATAAAATTTTATTTGAGTTTTCACAAAAAAAAACAATTAAAACATCTTTTTTGAGAATAGCATGGTCCCAGGTTATCACTTCTCTATACAGACACAAACTCAATTTCATATTCATCTTTATATTCTACTCCATATCTTCTTACTATTTTAACTTTTTCTCCATAACTTTAATTTACTCAATGTTCTTAATTATCGCATATCTAAATCCAATTATATATCTTTTTCTAAATTCCAATGTCTTTCTACTCATTGTATTTATACTTTATCTGCCTGTTCAAATTTCATATCATCTTTTATCATTAAACAAATTTTAAAATATGACATCTTTATATCTCTTAAAATGCACACTATATTCTTTAAACAAAAATATATATAACAATAGTAGATAAGATATTCATTCCCCTCCAATTTGATTCTATCATCAATATTAGTTTATTTCCAATTATCTCACATCCAAATTCAATTATATGTCTTTTTGCAAATCTTAATATCTTTCTATTCATCACATTTATATTTTTATCTGTCCTGTTTTGATTTCATATTGTCTTTTCTCATTAGACAAATTTTCCCCTGTAATTACTAATTGGAGTGTGACACCTTTATATCTTTAAATTTTATCCATTCAACTCTTATTTAAACTTCTATTTATGCCCTTAGAGTTATAACATTCTGTATAATACATAATTTCCAATCAAATTCTGCTTGGTACATTCTTAAAATACAAATTATGTTCTTTAAACTAAAGAAAAATATATATGTAGCAATAATAGATGCAACACTCATTCCCTTCCAATTCAATTCTATTAATATCAATTACAGTCATACTTCCTGGGAACACATATAAATAATTATCTCATATCTAAAATCAATTATATTTATACTTTTATCTATAAACTTTTCATGGTTAATCAAAGTGTTCCCCTGCTTTCCTAATTCCACTCTCTTATTCCATTTACTTATTAATGAACATTCCATTGCATTACAATAAGTATTTTATCCATCATTTTAATCACACATTTTCTCATATTTTCTAAAAATTTATTTCTATTTCTAACATAACAGTACTATTATATGTACCTTTGCAGAATCCTTTTTTCAATTAAATTCTCACCCATTATCTCTAAATAGGCTTATTATTCCAATTCTTATGCCTTTTCCGTTTCTCTATATCCTGTTTCTGTTTTTTATAGCTTCTTTCCCTTTCCTTCTTTCCCCTCATCTTCTCCCTTTTTTTTTTTGCCCCCATGTCTCTCTACTTCCAATTCTCTCTTCTGTAATCCTCTCTTCTGTTGCTTAGTATTGTAATTATTTTTCAAATTAT
Organism: Bungarus multicinctus; assembly: GCA_023653725.1. Taxonomy (NCBI): domain Eukaryota; kingdom Metazoa; phylum Chordata; class Lepidosauria; order Squamata; family Elapidae; genus Bungarus; species Bungarus multicinctus. Next base: position 130,049,590 of record CM042834.1, read on the forward strand.
TCTTTTTTTTTTTTTTGGTTGTTTTTTTAAGTCCTAAACTTCCCACTCTCTTTCCCAACTTTCCCTTTATTCCCTCACACAAGGTTACTTGATCATTAAAGATGACTTCTTCTTTGTCCCCATCTTCTTGCTCCACAAGTATTTCTTGTTGTTTCTCATAGTTCAGGATCTCCGTTTCTAAAAAATGAAATACGAAGCCAAAAGAACCCCTTCCCTCTAATGCATCTTCTTTGTATTTTTTAAGTTCCATTTTCAGTACTTCCCAGAGTGTTGCCATTTTAAACACTTTTAAACAACCACCCAGTTAATTTTAATCATTTAAATCCAATAGCCAAAAATGCAAAAATCACCAAATAATCCAAAGCTGTTTCTTCTTGCTTCTTTTTTCACTTTCTCTTCCTGAGGGCTCTATTATTTTGTTGCAAAGTTTCAGTTAGAATGTATCTTTTAGGAATCTTGTTAAAGTTTTGCTGTGAGTTCTTTTTAATTCCAGGCAGTCTCCTCCATTTTCCAGATCCCGCCTTATTCTTATTCTTGCTTTTTCTCTCCTTTTCCTTCTTTTAAATATTTAGGTATCCAAGAATCTTTATCTTTTATCCCTTTGACATTTTATTTCCAGCTTAATTGCCTATTATTGTCAAAGCGGATTTTTTTCCCCACTTTCTCTTAACTGTCAGTATAAGGAAAGGAGGGAGAGAAAAAAACTCAAATCATTTCCCTTTCATCTCTCCTTCGCTGCTTCCGAATCTTCCTTGGGAACAAGTTAATTTTTATAATTAAAATTCCAGGGTATCTTATGTTCTTGCTTTTCAATTCATCCCGGTCAGCCAAAACTTTCTCATCTTTCTGCTGCACTTTCTTTTCTGGTTGAGCTCTTCTTTGTGGTGGCCATTTCTAGCCACCGCTACAACCGCTTTCTTTACTCCCTCCAGGAAAGGGAGTAAAGATCAGCTGGGGAGGGGAGATGTGGCTCTCCTCAACCCTGCTGGCAGTCTCCCCCTTCTTCACCACCTCTAGGGGGTGACTTAGCCCCGAAACTAGCTGGCTCGGGGCGCTCCAGTGGCAAGCACAGCCAGAAACTGTCCACGATCGCGGATTCATGACGGTCTCCAAAGAAGCTCAAACAGGAAGTCCCAGGTAAGTACTATATTGAGTTCTCTTAACACTCAGTTCTGAATTGAAGTGAGAAAGAAAAGCTCTTCATGGCTAGAAGCCATGGTCATATCAAATCAAATCAATCTATATTGTGGTCACACAGAGCAGCATATCTGATCTTATTTGATCTGTGAAGTGCAGGTGAGAATTTCCCCTTAAAGCGCACTGGTGGTTGGGGAGTTGGCAGAAAGACTGGTTAATATATTTTAGCTAGAACAAGAAAAGATGGGGACTTCAGAATTGAAAGTTTCACTTGAGGCCAGTTTCTCAAAAAATTTAGTAGTTTTCCATCCAGCAACTTTCTCCATAAATACAATGGAGAATTGCTCTAACCCTGCCCCAATTTTCACAGAAACAGGCTGATGGCTAGTACTGCATTTTATCTTACCACTGAAAAGAACATTAAAAAAACTCATAGCTGGAGATGTAGGAATCAAAGCAACCAATAGATATATTAGATGTGGTAAAGTTGATAGAAGTATTTCAAATGAAATAACAGACACCTAAAATGAAATAAGAAAGTATATTAATGTTTTTAACTTGCTAAACCTCTTCACTCAGGTATCCCTTTTCATAAAGTGTGTTGTTCCTTTACTCCTTAAATTTCCACCCCAGCTAATACTTCATCTAAGAAATGTTTCTAAACCTGTTTATACTTGTCTATCACAATTGATACTCTCAATTTTCATTTCTTTTACTTCTGCAATTAAACCTGCGGCAGAAAACTAGATATGAATTTTTTACTTTGCTAATTTTATTGTCTCAATTGTGAAAAGTTGTCACTAGTTGTTGTGTTAAAGCAACTGCTCAAAAGATGGCATCTGGAGAGGGCTCCAAATTATTGCTCTATCATCTTTCACCAAAGAATACATAAAGAAACACACAAATAATTCTTATACATATTCTGGAACATCTATAAAATAACTCACAAGATAATAAAAATAAATCAGAACCATCTCTTTGCAACCATAAAGACTAGGAGAGAGCAAGATTGAGATCCACAGGCGTTCACAAACATATGCATTAAGGAGGAGCATCTTTGCACTAGTGCCACTTGCCTTGGGAATGGAGAATCATCCTCCCCTTGCAAATTATGCACATATAAAACTGGAGGGCCCAGGGCAGACTTTTTTTTTTGAGTTAATACAAGGTTACTAGGAACATCTAATTCTAAGCTTATGCCCATGGTTCTGAATGGCCCAGAATGAGTGCAAAGTTCCAGCAATGTTGTCTTGGACAATTTTTTTTCTTAAATTATTCATTTATTAAATCTGTTTGCCACCCATCTTGCTTGCTAACTTCTGTTATGACTGCACCAACCATTAGCAACGCAAGTAGTCTACTCTTAACAACAGTCATTGGGACTGGAATTTCTACTATGGATGATGAACAGTGTTCATCCCAAACATGTTTAAACTCAGTTACTGGTGATTGATGCACTATCTTAGTCAGAAGTTGGTTCCAAGTTTCCACGACTCTTTCTGTGAAATAATACTTTCTAATCATTAGAGGTAAAAAAAATTAGCAATATGTGAAAGCTTTGGGTTCCTATGACCTCTAGACATTTTGAATGAATTGGGATTTATTTTCTCCACCTCGCAATCTGTGAGGAAAGAGGTGGAGTTGTCCTATCTGCTTACCCAGACAGCTGCCCTTCACAATCTCTAAAAGAATAAACAACATACTCATTTTGAGCTAAATTACATCATTGTCCTTCAAACACACACAATAGTGTCTCCAATGCTCTCTGTATAATCTGTTCTAGATAGATAGATAGATAGATAGATAGATAGATAGATAGATAGATAGATAGATAGATAGATAGATAGATAGATAGGAGAGGTGAGAGATAAATAGGAAGAATGTAGTCAATTGTTTAGTGACTAAAGTTACTACAGCACTGAAAAAAATTAATTATGAGCGGTCCCTGCACAACCGTCATGGCATCCCCATGGTCATGTAATCAAAATTCAGATGCTTGGTCACTGGCATGTATTTATCATGGTTGTGGCATTCCAAGGTCTTGTTGATCCCATTTTGTGACTTTCTCAGCCAGCTTCCAACAAGCAAACTCAATGGGGAAGCTGGATTTGCTTAATGACCATATAATTTACTTAACAACTGCAGTGTTTCACAACTGTGACAAAAGGTTCATAAAAATTGGCACAACAACTGCCTTGATTAGCAATGGAAATTCTGTGGTCGCAAGTTAAGGACTGCCTGCATTCCTGATTCTTTTGGATGCATATTGCTATTAATACTGTTGACAACCAATGTACAATGGAAAAGGCAACAGTACACAATAGTTAAAAGTCGTGCCCAGTCCAATGAAGCAGCAGGCAACCTGTGTTCCTAGTAAACAGTTATTGCATCCCTGATACAGGGAAGGAATTAGCCACATACATAGCCTTCTTATAAAGCCTAGAGATAGGCCAAAAGGGAAACCTCCCAGAGGTCCATCTTCAAAAGCACAACTCCCAAGTTTAAGCATGCCCTCCCAATTGGTCCAAGAGACTTCTTGGAAGAGTGTGAAGGCATCATGTGAAAACCAAGTCCCCTAAGTCACCAAATCATCCAGGAATAATACAGGCTTTTCCCAATCACATTATCCCACGCAATAGAGTAAATTGAAGTCTGCATGGTGACTGTTCAGACATAAAAGATATTCCTCAGTTGACCACAACTGAGCCCAAATTTCTGCTGCTAAGCAAGACAGTTAAGTGATTTTTGCCCCATTTTACAACCTTTCTTATCAATCATTGTAGGTGTTAAGTTAGTAACATGATTGTAAAGTAAATCTGGCTTCCCTGTTGACTTTGCTTGTCAGGTCACAAAAGGTGATCACATGACCCTGGGGCACTGCAACCATCACAAATATATGCCAGTTGCCCAGCATCCAAATTCTGATCACATAGCCATGGGAATGCCACAACAGTCGTAAGTGTGAAAAATGATCATAAGCCACTGTTTTCTATGCTTTTGTGACTGAACAGCCATTAAATGAATGGTTGCAAGTTTTCTTGGGGGGAAAGGTGAGAAGAAGTTAATGATTCGATCGCATACTTACTAATATCAAGATGAATGACCAAAAACTGGCAGTATGCATATTTTTATGAAATATGAAGGCAATTACATATAGGAATAGGACCATAGGGGTGCTATAACCAAGCTGAAATGTCACCTGTTTAAAAATAAGGCCTTAAATTAATGATATGCTACATTTTTTGACATAATTATTCATATTAATATATGCAATATTTTAAATATTTAAATATAAGTAACATTTAAATAGTAACACTTACAAAATCGTATTATATTAAAATTTTGATTTAAGGACCTCAGTTCAGCAGACTTCAGATGAATCTATTCCTAAGCTTTATATTTCAATCCCATTTGGATTTCATGGACAGTTTGCTTCATTGGACAAGCCTTCCCTCTAAAACTGTGGATTTAGCATATTTTAAATATGTGCTATATATATTCGTTCTGTCAGAATACATAGCATTTGTGCCAAGGGTTATTAAGAGCTATTTCACATATGCAATTATCACCATAATATAGAAAAAGGATACCGAAGCTCAATATTTTGCAGTGCTTAATTCTGGGATAGCTCCAACAGTAAATGAGTATAAACAGAAAGTTGATATGAAGTTCATCCGTCCTGTATGGCATGTATAAAAAGATGCCATTGATTGAAAGACTCTGTTCCTTGTGGCTCAAGAGAGGTGGAAACTGTGGGTTACATACTTCTTCTATGTTCCTTTTACACAGAGATTTGGAAAAAAACATATTCTCCCAATAATTGTTAGGTATCCAATCATTTTTTAGATTAACAGAGTTGGAAGGGACCTTGTAGGTCATCTAGTTCAAACCTCTGCCCAAGCAGGAGAGTCTACACCATTTCTGACAGATGGCAGACCAATCTCTTCTTGAAAGCCTACAGTGTTTGAGTGATTTTCTCTAATTGGATACTATCCTGGCCATTATGACACTGCTGAACAGTCCATAACTATAGTACAAGTAGCCAGATTCTGCACAGCAGTACTAGGTATTCATCAGAAACAAGCGTCTAATTGACCATAGTTATTTTATACAACAAATGTGGTAAATCCTTTGCACTGCTTATTCCTTTTCCTTTTAGTATTAAATGGACAACAGGCCACACTTTTTATGGATTATAGTTTTAGTATAGTTAGATCATGTATAATTGACAAACTGGATTGTTATCATAGATTTTAGTTATTTATTATTTTATACTAAAAATTTTAATTGTACTTTTACTGAGTATTTTTATTTGTTCTGGTTGCTGGTCTATGACTGTAATAAACTAAATTGAAATTGAATATGAAGTTCAGCATGTCACATATTTCTTTAACCTACCTTGAGGTTTCTAAAGTTTTAATTTAATGAGTTAAGTATGGGCATGTTGACTGCTTTATTTGTTTTTGTCTAGTGGGATGCGATCCTGGTCTGCTTTTGTTGTAGAACAAACGTTCTACCATCATCTTGTTTTGTCCTGTGAGTCTTTAAATTAATTTGTATGCCAGAAGAAACAATGCACACTTGTAATATATATTTTAATTAGATGTTAAAAAAGCAAAATAAAAGAATGTTTTATTTTAAAAAGATGTAGGTTTGTCCAGTCACGTCCACTTCGAAGGGACTGTACTTATCTCCAATTCACACCAAATATCTACCAAGTTCCAGAGACATTTTCCGTGGTCTTGTGGCCGGCATGACTACATGCTGAACGGACATGGAGCACTGTTACCTTCCCACCAAAGTGGTACCTATTTAACTACTTGCATTTGCATGCTTTTGATCTGCTAGCTTGGCAGGAGCTGGGGCAAGAACAGGAGCTGACCCCATCAGTTGGTACTTGGAGCTGAAATTGCTAACCTTTCAGTTGACAAGCCCCACGTCTTAACCACTGCCTTGAGTCTGCTTCACACCCTTGCAACCTCACTGGTCATATCAGCTAGAACTGTCTTATAATGATGTTGCCTGAATAATTATGGAGATAAGAAATGCCATCTCAGCTGATTACAGGGTTGGGATTCAAATTTCTTAACAACCGGTTCTGTGGATGTGGCCTAATTTGTGGGCATGGCTTGGTGGTCATGTGACTGGGTGGGCATAGCTTGTATGTAAATATTATAAATAGTTATGTAAATATTGATTTTTTTATAAAGAAAAGAGCAACTTTTTCCCCAAAGCAGGCAAAGCAGGCAGGCAGATTGAGTTGCTCACAGAATCACAGATTAACTTAGAGATCTATCTATCTACAATTGGCTATCTGAGTCTGTCACATAAAATTTGCTTGCAAGCAATCTCATAAAATTTGCTAGCAAGCAAACTCACAAAATTAACTCACAACACATCATGTATGTAAATATTGAATTTTTTATTTAAAAAAAGAGCAACTTTTATCCCAAAGCAGGCAGGCAGATTGACTTGCTCACAGAATCAAAGATTTAAGTTAGAGATCTAACTATCTTCAATCAGCTACCTGAGTCTGCATTGAAAAGCTTCGGTCCTAAGGAAAGTTTAGCTCTGCTTTTAGATTAGTTAGAAAGCAAGAAATTCAAGGATTTCCTGCTTTCTAGCTAATCTAAATTTCCTGGCAGAGCAGAACAGCTAATGGTTGTGGGGGGAAAGAAAAATAGCAACTTACCAAACCAGGCAAGTTGGATGGCTTGCATGCAGGTAAGGAATGAGTGGGTGGGGAAGGGAGGGGCCAGCCAGTGGAGTGATTTGCCAGTTCTCCAAACTGAGGACAACTGTGTATACAGCCTTTGCAAGAAATCATCAGCTGTGCTGCCTGGACAGCTGACAAGTACTGCGCTCTGGTGCTCAGCATTTAAAAATCCTCTTGTTTCCTGCTTTTTCAACCTCAGCTGAAGAGGGAAAAGCAGGGAATAAAGGACAGCCTAGAGCCCGGGCAGGTGGATGGGCCAAACACTAAACTGGTTCGGTGTCAGCTGTTCTTTGCAGCTACAGGTTCTACAGAACTGGGCCAAACCAGTAGCATCCTACCCCTGCCTTTGTATCAACTTCGAGTAGATTCTCTTTGTTACTCTCCAATCATTTATCGAAATACGTATTTGCAATTAAAGCTAGAAGCCTACCATTAAAAGCTTGAAACTGGAACTTTTGCTACATATTATTAATTAAGTAAGTTATTGATGCCCATAATGGAAAAGTGTAAACTTTTAAATGTTTAAATTTTACTTAAATCATTAAACTTACCAAAAGTAAACAAGAAAGGCCCAGATATAGTGGTTACAAGAGTTAATGTTAGAAACCATGGCCATAGCACTATAACAAGTAGGACACAGTGCAGAGGAACATCTATCAGAGCTTGTCCACACCAATAGACAGAAGGAAACAGCCCTGAGATTCGTAGTTGAGAATGAGCTTTTATCTAGCAAAACAAACAAACAAATAAATATTTGGAGAGGAGGGGAAGGGAGGGGAGAAAGGAGAAGGGAGGGAGAGGTTAGTTTAGGTTTTTGAGGTCAAATTGTAAAATCAGACAGACAGACCTTTTTAGGTCATTATTACTATCATTTACAGGTTATAATTTCTAGACTCTTACATGTAGAGAGAAAAATACACAAAATATAGATTTATTCTTTTTTAAAAAAAAAAAATCTTTACAATAATTCCATTTGATTTCAATTGTACTGGGTACATATGTCTCGTGCTTGCAATTATAATTAATACTTTTTTTTACCAATATAACAATAATCACATTTTCTTATAGCTATTATTTAATATGTCTATTATTTTTTAACAATCTTAACTTATTTCTCTATATTTTCATCTACTCCATTTTAATTTGTTTTACTTTCCAGCTATTGATAAAATAAATCCCATAACATATAATATTCAATTTCTTCTTTTTCTTTGATTACCAATGTTAACCTATTCATCTCTGCACATTCAAATATTTTCTCACTTACTTTTCCTTCTATCGGTATCTTATCACTTTTCTAATTCTGAGCAAATAAAATTCTAGCTGTTAATACATGTATAATTAAACATGTTTTTTTCTTTACTGTAATCTTCAGGCATCATTCCTAATAAAAAATATTTCAGGTTTCAAATCTATGTTATTTTATCATTTTTTCCAACCATGTGTGTATTTTTGTCCAATATCCTTTAGCTTCTATACACGACCACCACATATGGTAATATGTTCCTGGTGTCTGGTGGCACTTCCAGCATTTGGCTGATTTATCTTTGAACAGCTTAGCTAATTTTGCTGGTGCAAAGTGCCATCTAAAAAAGTAGGTAATTGGACTGTAATATAAAACACAAACTGTGCCACATATGTATCTTCACAGTGCTCCGATGTTTCCTTCTTAATCAAAACAACCTTGTCAATGCAGTGAAATATTTTAACATAAATTTAACTGTTTTTACCTTGTAGTCTTGCATGCTCATCATTGCAAACTGAGGTGGAAGAGCAGGCAGCAAAATGAAAGCCTCGAACATTTGTATTTCCAAATTTCGAACATTTGTATTTCCAAAATGCAGGATTATTCTGTTGAAATTCCTGGAAAATGGAATCTTTTTTTAAAAAAAGGTTTATATGTGCACTCTGATAATATGCTATAATGAAATCTACATAGCTTAGATATGACCGATAATGAAATTTAAAATTGTATAATCAATTGATTATTCCACATTTTAATGATTTCTTAAAATCTACACTGATTCTTTTAAAAAAGATATTCCTATACTTTCCCATTTGTTCTCTGCCTCGGTATTTGTGATCTTATTGGAATACTTATCCCTAAAAACATTTGACTCCAAATTCGAATATGGGCAGTGGAATTAAGCATGTGCAGAAATGCATTGCTGATGATGTTGACAAGCACAGGATAGCAGTTATTATTTCTGTGTGGCACATAAGTGTGAACCTGTATTTCTGAACCAAGGCATCAAGTTAGAATACAGATGAATCAAGAGAAAAAAGTGATTAAAAAACAATACTTTTAAAAAGAGACAAGAGAGGATGACTGACACATTCTAACTAATAATCAAACAACAGTGTTGCTTTTATAGCCTAAGGGCTTCACCTGGTTTTTGAATGAGAACCAGGATAAAAATTACTTAATTTTAATACAATTAAGTTAAACATGCTTAATACTTTATCCCTGTTCATACATTAACAGTTTCAAATGAATAATAATACTATTTCTCAACTTAGCAACCTTAAGATCTGTGGACTTAAATTCCCAGAATTCCTCAGCCAGCGAGGAATTCTGAGAGTTGAAGTCCACTGATTTTAAATTTGCTAAGCCTGAAAAACATTGGCAATACCATGTTTCAGAAAAGCTCCATAATTGTTCCTGGGAGTGGGGTTGCCAACATACTTCATCCTACACAGTCTGCACAATAGAATGCTAAGGCCATTCATGCATCAGTTCCATAGCTTTATTGCTTCACTAATTTTACACACAAGGATCTCATAGATGGGTTTAACCAAATTGCCCTTTCTGTCCACTATTAAATTCTTGATATAGATTGGAAATGTTCTACTCAAAGACACATATCCAGTGGTGCGATTCAACCAGTGTAACAACTGGTTCAGCATTTAGACAAGACAATTTTTAGCTATAATATTACCTTCTGCTGCAACCCCAGTGAGTAAAACAGCTGATCTGCGGCAAATTGCTTTGGCACACAAACCAGCTGTGCTCAAAAACAAGGAAAAAAAGTACAAGAAAAGGGCAGGGGCGAATGGGCAAAGCCAAATGATCACTGGTACTACCAGTTCACCCGAACCAGGTCTGAACTGGTAGAATCCCACCCCTGTTCATATCATTGAAAAAAGATACACATATGCTCTTATTATTGTATCCAAAAGTAAGGTTTATGACTTACTAATGTCCTTTGTCCTCATTTTAGATTATAAGTAGTCTTTGACTTATTTTTTTAACAGTATATTGATATATTTTCCTTAACATAAGTAAGTGCTTTATGAACATTGTATTGTCTGGGTTAATTTGCTTACATAATGGTATATAACACAATAATATATTAAACATAAAATGCACATAATAGTATTTTTCCAATTTCTAATTTCTACTAATTTCTGTCCAACTGGTAGTCTTTGACCAGTCATTCAGCAGCTGGTCAAAGTTATGACAGACTCCTCAGAGCTACGTAAACATGTTTTTGGACTTACGACAGTTGCATACCTTCCTGTGGTAACATGATCACATTTGGTGACCCGGCAACGGGCTCACTGTTACAGACATTTGCAGCTATTTAAAGGGGGGGAGTTTTTGCCAGATTTTAACATTTATTTCACTTAGCATTTTGCCAGAAGCAAAAGAAAATTTCTTAGGGAAAATGGATTTGCTTAACGACAATCATAATCATTTAGCAATTGCTGTAGTTGATTAACAACTATCATTAAGAAAGGTTGTAACTTTGAATTTTGTCACATGATGCCTCAACTTATGACTCTAACTACTTATGACCATAATTCCAGAATCATTTAGTCATACGTCAAGGACTACCTATAACAGCAAGAAACAATTATTCTTTCTTTTTCTTTCAAATCTGATATCCTACCAACATGGTGGACCTTAAACATGATTATAACTCCCAAAAGGCATTTATAATCTCTTCAGTCAATTCCATTAAATCTATTGTTTCATTTTCCAAAAAGAAGGAAAGAATTCAATGTTACCTTGTTTTCAATGTCTACTTGTATGGCCCCATTATGAACCAGCTGGTCACTGGTGTTGTTACCTGACATTACATCCATCAGAATGTTCTGATTCTTTACTGCCTGGATAAAATTATCAATTTTTTTCACCTGGAAAATAAAACAAAGAAGGACAAGTTAAATTTATGGATAGTTTGATTTCCAAAGAAAGAAGAGTCCCGAATAATCAACAATACAATATTTAAATATAACCTTATATCTAATATTCCATTTACTTTTAATTGTAGATTAGGATGGAGAACTCTGAATCTCTATCAAATTCTAAATCAGGCTGTCTGTCTATTAGCTAGATTTTGGAAGGAATTAGAAAGAATCATTGCCATGGGAAAATGTTTTTGTTTTAAATTCTTTTCTTTTTAAGTCTTTAAAAATTGGGCACTAGAGGGAACTAGAAGGAACTAAAGATTACAAGCAATGGAGTAGATCACTCACACCTACAAATGCTGAGTAAGTCAAACATATTTTAACATTGGACATATTGAATTGCATTTTTTGAACAATGGACCCAGAAATCATTTTATCAAAATTCTACCTCTGTAGATAAGACTGTGGTATAAAAGATGTTATGGAAGAGGGATAAGATTTACCTGACAAGACTGGCACTGATTTGAAAAGTTTATTTAAAAACAACCTGCTACAAAAACGATAAGAAGAATATTTCATACTGGACATAGAAAAGAAATTAGCAAATGTCTTAATAAATAAAAGCATTATACAAATAACAAAGCAAGAGAGTGATTTGATAATTTTCCTATATTGGATTTAGAAAAGAGGCTTCTTAAGGCTTTAAAAAATATTTGTGAGAAGTGACAAAGAAAAAATAAAAATAAATAAAGTTCTGGGACATTATTTGAAGGAATTAAAAAGTTCAAGATGGTTAAAAGTAAAAGGAAGGAATATAAATTTGGTTAGAAGTAAAAGGAAGGAATATAAAAAGGAATATAAAGTCAGTATATTTGATCCAGGTTAAAATACGTTATTATCTCTAATAACCCTTAATAGGGTTTTGCTCATTATATTCCTCACCCTTACCTGTGTTGTTAAGGATCAGAAGTCCAGAGTTTTCCTTGAAATTCCACTTTCCTGGCTGAAAGTATAAGCCAGGATGAAGCTCTGCATAATGCAACGAGACAACAAAGGAAGCCATTCGAAATATATAAGGTAATAGAATGATTCCACAAATTAGTACACTGTAACAAAAGAGAAATACAGATTAAACATAGTAGAGATGTGATATCCAACCAGTGCTATTCTACTTAGTTTATTAAACTGAGAGCAACATTATTTAGAGGAAAAGTGAACTTTATTAATTCCCCTAAGTTTTGAACCACTGAGGGGAAAAATTGCAGCTCTATCTATTTAAAAATCTTAATTAAACAAAATAATTTACTGTATATGAAGCCAATGGCATCCTGGTAAACAAAGCAAGTCTTCCCCAATCCATAACTTTGTATATTTTAAAGTTTTATAGTATCTTTTACGAGGAAAAATAGCTATACTTTCTACTAAAATTTATAAATTTATATCTTTGAACCCTTTAATGATCATTAAGAGAGAGGAAGGGAGAGGGAGAGAGGGAGAATGAGGGAGGAAGGGAAAAGAAGAGAGGAGAGAGAGAATGGGAGAGAAAAGAAAGAGGAGGGGAATGAGAGAGACCGTTATTTTGTTCAAGATTCATGCAGGCAAATTTTCACATCAATTAAAATCAAGACATATGTTTTTGGTCCTTATTCCATAAGAAGATTGCACATTCATCATGCTTTAAATGTAATTAATAAATCACTCACAAAGCTCCCCAGATTTTCCACTCCCTCTTGAGGTTTAAAAAGTGCATTCTTGTAATTGCACAAACTTGTTGTCTCCAGAGTTCTAAGCCCTTTATGGTCACTTTTTTATTTTTATTTTCATTAATTATTTTCTGTTTTTGGTATAAACTTATGTAAGCCATCCAGAATCACAAGCTGCAAAACAGGCAATCATATCAATTATTTAAATACATATACATGCACATATAAAATATATGTTTCTAATATGTAAAATTATATAAAATATCAATGCATAAAAATATTCTGATTTAATGGACATTCAGCTTTAATGAGTATCTTTTCCCCCCAGAATCGCCTAAACTGAGAGGTTCCTATATTTGGAGAAATCAATTAAGTAAGAATCTATTAATTTCTGAACAAGTTCAGTCTATTTAAAGTTACAGGATAAATTTAAAAGAAATTAAATACTAATTTAAATCTAGTATTTCATTTCTTTTAGCATTTATCCTGTAGCTATGAAACACATAATGTGATATTATCTTTTTGACATTTTATGTAAATCCCTTTCCCCCCCTCATTCATAAAAATATGATTATTGCATCAGATAACAGATAATCAGAGTTGGAAGGGACCTTGTAGGTCATCTAGTCCAACCCCCCACTCAAGTGGGAGACCCTACACCATTTCTGATAAATGGCAGTCCAATCTCTTCTTGAAAGTCTCAAGTGATGGTGCTCCCACAACTCCTGAGGGCAAGCTGTTCCATTGGTTGATTGTTCTCACTGTCAGAAAGTTTCTCCTTATTTCCAGGTTAAATTTCTCCTTGTTCAGTTTCCATCCATTGTTCCTTGTCTGGCCTAGAGGCGCTTTAAAAAATAGCTTGACCCCTTCCTCCCTATGGCAGCCCCTCAAATATTGGAAGACCACTATCATGTCTCCCCTGGTCCTTCTCTTTATTAGACTAGCCAAGCCCAGTTCCTGCAACCGTTCGTTGTATGTTTTAGCCTCCAGTCCCCTAATCATCCTGGCATCATATCACATTTCATTAAATATACTTTTGCATAGATGCATCCTAACTATATAGCTAAATGCCATCTCCCAGCACCTATCATTACTAATCAGGCGGGTAAAGAGTTTTGGTTTGGTAATTCTGTAGGATTCAATATTAAAGAGAAAATTGCTAAATTTATACCAGATTTATTAGCATTTCAGTTCCTCTTTACTAAATTTCTCCATTTATTTATTTTTAGATTTAAATATTCCTCAATTACCATTTTATCTTCAAACTTTAATAGGAATTTATAGATTCTAAGAATATCAGTATCCTCAGCGAGGGCCACTTTCACACAGATCATGTTTAATTCAGGATTTCATGATCACCAAGACAGTAATTAGTAATTAGATCTCAAATTCTGTCTGCCTCAGTCATCAAGCTGGATACTTCCTGGATTTGGAGATTTTTGTTATATAAGTTGAAATTGCTCTTCAGGCTTTTCTTCTTTTATTAATTTAATTATTTTAATGGTTAATCAATAAATGCATTGATAGTTTCATTTTGCAGATGGAAAAGGTGAATGAACGATGGTAAGAATTAATGAAATTAAGTTAATCAAGACTGCATAGGATTGATAGGAAATAAATCACCATCGCCAAGCGAATAAAACAAAACATTTTCATAGTTCTAGTACCTTGAATGATAGCCAATTCCCCATTTTTTCTTCAAGAACAGAGACGAACCAATACAGTTCAGGCAACCATGTGAGATAATAGCTTTGCGATCTACAGAAACAGCAGGCAATAACATTTTTGTTGTTATCTATTTAGTAGTATAAAACTCTCCACACCAAATTCCAACTGTCAAACAAATAGGCATTTTAAAAAACTGAATCAGCAAAAGAAAATTAACAAATACTACTTCGACATCAATTATTCCAATTGGTTTTTATTACTATATATATAAAAGAACAGATTTGTTCCCTTGCAATAGAATAAATCTACATAATACATGTGCGATTAGAATATCCTATATTCCTAATCTCTGCTTCAGTATGATGATCACTGACTGGTTCCAGCTAAACTACAATCCCTCTAGCCTAACTCTTGAGATTGAACTTGTTTCCAAAGTGAAATACTTTTTAGTAAGAAAGTCAAGATAAAATTATGAAAATATATAGATTTTGTTATTAGACTCTGAAACTGTACCCTGTTGGATCAAAATGCTTGTCTTGCAAAGACTCACAAGAGAGAATACTTCAATCATTGTACTATAAATGAATGCAAAGAAGGAATAGCTGTTGAGATGCAACGAAAGATGAATGAGGGAGACAAATGGCAGTGGGTCTTCAAAACTGTTGAAGATAGAAGATAGGGAGAAGTGAAGAATGAGCTTAGTATGGAAAATAAAACCATCAGACCAAATGCACTAAACAACATTCATTAAATAGCACTAGCAACAGCACTTAGACTTATATATTTCTTCGTAGTGCTTTACAGTCCCCTCTAAGTGGTTTACAGAGTCAGCCTATTGCCCTTAACAATCCTCATTTTACTACCTTGGAAGGATGGAAGGCTGAGTCAACCTTGACTCAGTTGCAGAGTTGGTATTCAGAAGGTTCTGACCAGTTCTGGAGAACCAGTAGCGGAAATTTTGAGTAGTTCAGAGAATTGGAAAATACCACCTCTGACTGGAGATTTTATAGTACCCTTCCGCTGCCACGCCCACAGAACCAGTAGTAAAAAAATTTGAACCCCACCACTGCTCGGACAGGATCGGACAGTTGATTGTGGACAGTTAGCCTGCACTACTGCATTCTAACCACTAGCCACCAGGGGTCTTAGAAATAGAAGTAGAAGATTTAGCATCCAACATATGTTTGCTCCTATGTTGTAAATTGCTTTATCTACTCACCAGAGAGAATATCAGCTTCATCCATGAATTGGGTAGTAAACAGAATGACTCGACCTATTTTCTGCTCATTTAGAAGAGACCATACTTGGTGTCTAGAATAAGGGTCCAATTCTGCAGTTGGCTCATCTAGTAATAAAACCTGCAAGTGAAAAATACAACAAGTACATATTTTAATCCAATCATATTGAAAAATGAATGGGAGAAAGAAATTATACTATTGAGTTTAGAGAAACCTGAATAAGTTTGAACTAAAGAAGGTTTTGCCCATGTAGAAAAGTCAAGGTTATATACTTCAAAGGTAGTACATGAGTACACAAAGGTATTTCGATGTTGATGCAACAACAAACATGCATTTAAAATTAATGATTTGTATGCCAAGAAAGCTTTATTTGAAAGGAAAATGGAGTAAATTTGGAGTATAAATGCAAGATGAAATTAAAATGGGTATAACAGTGTCTTATTCATATTAAAGCAAGTAGATGAATATGTATTCCCATTCCCATGGTAGAAAGCATGTATGCATGTATGCAGTGAAACAATAATTAAAATCAAGAATGAATATAAATGTAAATGATGGGTATGTTGAAGTGGTTTGGTCACAAGAAGAGAACTAACAACCATCTAATGTCAAATCAAATGTGGGAGAAGAGTGAAGAGGTCAAGAGGATGAAAAAGACGGAGAAAGTTGTTTTGGATGGAACTAATATCCTCAAAAGGACAAGACTGAAATGTTTAAAAACCATCATAAGACAAAACCATGTATGAAGCTCTATATATAGGCAGAAGTAAGAATGATTTGCAAGGGCAGAGAAGCATGGAGAAATACAGCGAAGTGATCTAAATTAGTTTGAGCTACATTTCATTTCTTTTTCTTATGTTGTTTCTTATTTTCTTTGACTTTTTTCTTTTCTTTATTCTGTTTAATATCGTTTAGCCTAAGGAAGAAACAGCATAATGGGCATACAGGTAGTCTTTGATTTACAATCACTCATTTAATGACCACTCAAAGTTAATGGCATTGAAAAAAATTACTTGTGACTATTTTTCACCCTTAATTAACACTGCAGCATCAATATTTGGTCACTTGGCAACTGACTTATATTTATGACGGTTGCAGTGTCCAGGGGTCATGTAATCATCTTTTATAACCTTCTGACAAGAAAAGTCAACGGGGAAGCTAGATTCGCTTAACAACCATGTTACTAACTTAACAACTGCAGTGATTCACTTAACTGTGGCAAGAAAAGTCATAAAATGAAACAAAATTCATTTAATAATGGTCTTGCTTAGCAGTAGGTTCAATTGTGCTCATAAATTAAGGATACCTGTATATTATATGTAAGTATATATAATATTGAGAATTATCATTCAATATAGATGTTCAGTTATTCTTTATGATTAAATGAGAAGATTGGAAAATTCATTGACTTTAGAACAACCTTTATGAAATCTAATTTTTGGCAACTAAAATGAAATTAATGCAGATGTGAACATTTCACTTTGCACAAAAAGATCAAGCAGGTGTTAAGAAACTTTTGAGAATAGAATAGTATTTTTCAAAGAAATGAAGACAAAGAAGGATAAATTCTTGTCCTTCCAATAATTATTTCCTATTAGAAGAAAGGAATTAAGGAATTTATATATGGAAAAGGGGAAGGAGGGAAGGAGGGAGGGAGGGAGGAAAAATATGTGCAATAGACTTTTTTGTCCATGATTTTTATCTGTGGTTGTCCTAAGAAAGTAATCGCCTGACTCTGAGAAAGAGGAGGAAGAGCCAACAGGGGATGGAAGTGTGGCTCTAGAGATTGTGGAGGAGGCTGGGGAAGGGCAGAGACTGGTTGAGCAGTCAGAGGAGGACACAGGCCCATCCCCTATACATCCCAGAGCACGCAGGGAGGAGAGGATCAGGGTAAAATGTGGTCTACTTGGGAGGAGAGGGCCATGATCCTCTTCATGGGTTGCAGGTGTGAGATTTGCATAAGTGTGTCAACCTGCCTGCTAACAGACACTGGAGACAATTGTTTTAGCTTGAACTAAGGTTTGTCTTGGCTGGTGTTTTTCCAATGGACTGTTCCTGGTTATCTTTCTCAAGCTGGCAATTATTCATCCTAGTCTGTCGAGGAACTTGATTTAATATGGTTTGTTTTTGGTTTCTGTTTCGTTATAGGCCCTTTGACTGTGAATTGTGTTTCTTGCCTTTGAAATGTTATTTTGAACCTAATTTACTCCTCCACTGTGAACAATTAAACAGTGAAGCCAAGTTGAAGGCATTAAAGGACTTTTAATTACGTTTTGGATTTTGGTATATTTCTGATATACCCTGGGTCATCACATCTGTTAAAGTTCTTAGCATGTTTTTCAGTCTTGGTTGATTGGAAACTAAAGTACATTCTATCAGACTCGGTTGGGGACTTAGTGGCCACCTCAGATAGGGTGGCAGCTGAAGCCCTTGACTGTGTCATGCTCTTGCGGCCTCTGACCCGGTGCCGATCCCAATTGGCTCCTTGGTTTTGGAGGAGCTGAGGGAGATGAAGTGCCAGAAAAGATGCCTAGAGAGCAGTTGGAGGGCCACCTGCTCCGGATCTGACCAAACACTATTGTGGTTCCATATTAGGACCTATTTAGTGGCGATAAGGGCGGCAAAGTGTTCTCACTTTTCCGCCCTTATTGCGTCCGCAGAAAATCACCCGGCCGCTCTTTTCAGGGTGACCCGCTCCCTTTTAGATGTGGGAGTGTGGGAGGATCCTTTACAGGGACGGGCCGAGGATTTTTCGAATTTTCTGCAGGATAAAATCGCTCCAGTTCGGGATGGGTTGGACTCTGACTGGGCAACTCTGGATGGGGGGACGGGGGCGGAGTTTGGGGAGGTCATTTGCGGGGAGTTCGAGCCTGTGATCCTCGAGGACGTGGACAGGATGCTGGGTGGACTTAATGCCACCACACGTTTACCTCCTGGCTGGTTTTGGTCACTCGAGAGGTGACACAAGGTTGGTTCCAGGCTATCATTAACACTTCCTTAAGTGAGGGGTTTTTGCCTGCCGCCTTGAAAGAGGCAGTGGTGAGGCCCCTCCTCAAGAAACCGTCCCTGGACCCAACATTATTATCTAACTACCGTCCAGTCTCCAACCTTCGCTTTGTGGCAAAGGCTGTTGAGAGTGTGGTGGCACAACAGCTCCCTCAGCACCCGGATGAAGCTGTCTATTTAGATCCACGCCAATCGGGTTTCAGGCCCGGGCACAGCATGGAGACGGCGTTGGTCGCGTTGGTGGATGACCTCTGGAGGGCCTGTGACAGGGGTTGTTCCTCTGTCCTGGTCCTGTTAGATCTCTCGGCAGCTTTTGATACTGTCGATCACAGTATCTTATTGCGATGGCTGGGGGGGTTGGGAGTGGAAGGCACTGTGTTGCGGTGGTTCTCCTCCTTTCTCTCCAACCGTTCACAATTTGTGTTGGCAGGGGGACAGAGGTTGATCCCAAGACCCCTGACTTGCGGGGTACCTCAGGGGTCTGTGCTCTCGCCCCTGCTGTTCAACATTTATGTGAAGCCACTGGGTGAGATCATCCATGGCTTTGGGATAGAGTTCCACCAGTACACTGACGACACTCAGTTGTACATTTCTACCCCAGGCCACCCCGACAAAGCCGTTGAAGTCATGACCCGGTGCCTGGAAGCTGTGCAGGGTTGGATGGGGTGAAACAGGCTTAGACTCAACCTGGCCAAAACCGAGTGGCTGTGTTTTCCGGCACCCAGATACAGCCAGCTAACTCCATCGCTGGCCATGGGGGGAGAAATTCTTACCCCCACGGAGAGGGTGCGCAATCTGGACATATGGCTGTCGTTAGAAGATCATATAATGGCCGTCGCCAGGGGGGCTTTTTGTCAAGTCCGTAGGATCTACCAGTTGTGGCCCTTTCTGCATCAGGATGCACTTCGCACTGTCACATCTGCCCTCGTCATCTCCCACCTAGACTATTGCAATGCTCTCTACATGGGGCTCCCCTTGAAGAGCATCTGGAGGCTCCAGCTGGTGCAGAATGCGGCCGCACAGGTGGTTTTGGGGGCTTCTCGGAGCTCCCATGTTACACCGCTCCTGCACGAGCTGCATTGGCTTCCGGTGGCCTTCCGGGTGCGATTCAAGGTGTTAGTAGTCATCTTTAAAGCACTCCATGGCTTGGAACCTGAGTATTTATGGGACCGCCTACTGCCACTATCAGCCTCCCGTCAGCCAGTGTGCTCCCACAGGGTGGGCTTCGTCGGAGTGCCGTCAGCTGGGCGATGCCGGCTGGTGGCCCCGAGGGTGCGGGCCTTCTCTGTGGGAGCACCCTCCCTCTGGAATGAACTACCCCCGGAGATGAGGACTATCCCTGACCTACAAACCTTCCGGCGCGTGCTGAAGATCCACCTTTTCCATCAAGCTAGTCTGGCCTAGAGTTACTTATAGGGCTTTTAATTGATTTTAATGGTTTTAGCTTTTTAAATTTTCCTGATTAGTTTTTATCTTTATTCAGCCATTAATTTAATCCTTTTTAATTTTATTTTAAAAATTTGTATTTATAACTGTGCTTTTTTACTTGGCTATACACCGCCCCGAGTCCCGTCGGGAGAGGGGGCGGTATATAATATTAATAAATTAATTAATTAATTAATTAATGAACTCAAAACGCTATCTGCAAATGGGCACACAAGCAAGAAAGTTCCAGCCATCCATCAACAGTCAAACAATATCACAAATTACTGTTTGAAAAACTAAAAATGTTAAAAGTTTCTTTTTAAAAGGCAGCAGAATCGGGACCAGGAGGACTTGTGTCTACTCCAACTGAGGAGGACTCCATGGAATTAATAAGAATGGGGAGAAAGCTGTGTTATTGCTTCTCTTATCACCAGACTGTAAGCCTTAATCCAGAGTAATACAGGCATTCAATCACAGTTGCTCCTGGTCTTTCTATAATGGTGCTTTTGGTAACTCTTCTGCTACTAGATTTCATGGAGCAACTCAATAAATCAACTCAAACATGCATACTCCCAGGAGCAGTGAACAGCACAGACTACTCAGGAACAATCCTACCCAAGCTGTTGTCACTTGCTCATTATAAATGTTAACTAAGGCTTCAAATTAAACTGCCATCAAAATCTCAGGAAATTCCTTAAAATATCCTTGGAAAATCAAGACAATCCACAAGCACCTGGGTGGACCAATCAAATAATCCCTGACTGCTCACTGAGAGAGAAGCACCAGAAAAGACAAGTCCAACCAAAGAAAATTTTGATTATGGTAGAATAGATTCTGAAATTTATTGGCTGGTGCAACTGACCAGGAGCATTTATTGAGTTCAAAGCACAGTTTGTGCTTTACTGCTATCCGTACATAAAATTCTGATGATCAATGCTAAATTGGCACTAGATAAGAATCAAAAGACTTCACAGAGGGCTGGACATGGGTCTCTTGTGGCAATACAATGACTCCAAACTGTTAACATGTTTTACTCCGCTTTCTAGCTCAGCCTGCTCTTTTACTACATATATCCTTCAATAGTAATGAATGGCAGTTTCACTTTGCAGCATTATAACAAACTTAAAAACAAACACATCCGAAGTGCTGTCAGGCAGCACTTACTTGTTATTAGAAGTAGCTTTCTTGACAAACAAATAATTCTTATTTTCCATAACAGGAAATTATATGCAGAGAATTGGAGAAGGATATTGCAAAAAATATATAAATCTACCTTGCAAAATGATTGAAAAGCTTGTTTTTCCATTGCTAATGCTGATAAGGATCCCCCCTTGTATACTATTCTAGATTTATCCTGAATGTCAGAATTAAGGCACTGAATCATTTTAGTTGTGCATTTTGTACTGAGTTTTTAAAGGGGTTTTGGATGAAAATAGAATAGGGAACAAAGATCCAAAAATGCAGACTGTCTATATTTCATGGAACAAATTGTCCCTAGGAGATTAAAATGTACTATAAGCAAATAAATCTAAAGAAGTAATGGACTTCCTTTTTCGCCAAGATATTTTGCAGACAAATTGCAGTACTAATTTACATGATCAATTCCAGAGAAGTGCACCTGAAATAAAGAAATGCAACTTGCAGAAAGGCAGCCTGCTAATTGTCATATATTAATCACAATATGCTTACCAGACACAATCTTCTCAAAATAGAAAATCAGCAGCATATATAAAACAATATCAAAAAGCAAGAATAAAATGAATGATTCAGACATTATGTTTGACAAACTGAAAGATCTTTCATATTTTTGGAAATGAAGAACCTGCATGAAAAAAAAAAAGTCCACTGTGTCATGAATAAACATTAGGCAAGGAAGAACAAATATTTTAAAACCTTTTTACTAAACCTTTAACAAATCAAATGTTACCCCCCCTAGAAACATAAGCAAGAACTCAGTCTATGAAATTAAAAAATGGAATGGAATAAAAAGCCATTTTGCATTTATGTAGAGTTATTTGTAGATTATCAAGTATAGAAATAGAAAGACAGAGTGATGGCTAGAATCTCTGCATTATACGGAATCCTCCATAGTTATGACCACAATGGAACCCAAAATTTATGCTGTTAAATGAAAACTTTGTTAAGTGACTTCACCCCATTTTATGACTTTTCTTGCCACAGTTGTTAAGCGAATCATTGCAGTGGTTAAGTTAATAACATGGTTGTTGAATAAATCTAGCTTCCCCTATAGACTTTGCTTGTCAGAAGGCCATAAAAGGAATCACATGACTCTAGGACACTGCGACTGTCATAAGTTTGAATCAGATGCCAAGCATTTGAATTTTAATCATGTGACCATGGGGAAGCTGCAACGGTCATAAGTGTGAAATACGGTCGTACGGTCATAAGTCCCTTTTTTTCAGTGCCGTTGTATCTTCGAACAGTCACTAAATGAACTGTTGTCAGTTGAGGACTACCTGTATCATATATCAGTCATGTTCTACCCTACCTAGAAGGGTGGGATTTAAATGCCAGAAACAGCATAATACTCAACCTTTGAAAGCCCAGCACCAAAAGCAAATGGGCAGAATATGTTCAAAATTAATTCCAGAGCTGCAGGCATTAACTTGAAATTATAAATAAATTACAGATAAAATTATACTGCTAGAGAGTGTAGCAGTCATGCAGGCTTTTATTATTTTGTTTCTTAGCTAGATAGCAGTGAGAAGAAACAGTAATTTTTTTCTGAGATGTCCTGTCCCTAATATCATACATATTTCACCCAATAGTCGACTGAGTGACAGGCAATAAAGCAAAGAAAAAAATATAGGTCCAAGGATACAGAGAATCAGAGAGTGCAAGTAACTCTTCAATGAATCCAGAGATACCCGTCTAGCATAAGGCAACTCTATCCATTTATGACATTGGATGTTTAAATGCTCCACTTGAGCATTTCTTGGATTAATAATCCTGTTGCTTTGCTTCAGGAACCAACAGGTCAGAAGGACAAGTCAGGAATAAAAACTTATTCCCAAGTGAATTGTTACTCAAAATAATTGGGAGTTGAAAAAATGCTTTGTAAAGCATGTTAGTATAGTGAAGCACCTTTCTCTGATAATTAAAATAGCCAGCATGACACTGTTTAAAGAATTGTATCCAGAAAGCCATGTATCTATTACAATTCTCTCATTTGTAGGTTCTCTTTCTCAAAATTAATCCTGCAAGTAGATGTTTTATTCTATTATTCTAACTTCTATAAAAAAACTTGTTCATTGTTTGCACCATAAATTTCAAATTCAGCATCAAAAATGAACACACAATCCTCCTTCAAGATGTAACAAGAGAATACTGGGGCACTGCAACAGTTGGCAAAACAACTTTGCTTTTAATTTAATTTACATTCTTAAGCTTAATGAAACTTTTCTTTCATTCACAATTGAAGGCAAATTCACCCAGTGTTTTCAAACTTGTCAGTCTGAAAGTCTTTTAAGGCTTTAGAAGTAGGCAATGAACAATTTCCAAAAATGATTGCAAAGTAAGATTTGCAAATTTAAAAGCCATTAGCAAAATAGATAAATCTGCAGAAAAGAACTGTGCTGTTACAGGAACTGTACAGTTCTTGTACAGGTTATAGGAACTGGCTAGTCTAGTGAAGAGAAGGACCAGGGGAGACATGATAGCAGTCTTCCAATATTTGAGGGGCTGCCACAGAAAGGAAGGGGTCAAGCTATTTTCTAAAGCAACTGTAGGCCAGAGAAAGAGTAATGGATGGAAACTGAACAAGGAGAGATTTAACCTGGAAATAAGGAGAAACTTTCTGACAGTGAGAACAATCAACCAATGGAACAGCTTGCCCTCGGAAGTTGTGGGAGTGCCATCATTTGAGACTTTCAAGAAGAGATTGGACTGCCGTTTGTCCGTAATGGTGTAGGGTCTCCTGCTTGGGCAGAGGATTGGACTAAATGACTTACATGGTCCCTTCCAACTCTGATTATCTGTTATCTATTGTTGCCTTATGAGGAGCAGCTGTCTGGAGTACATGTGGGTAATCTCAGCCCTCTCCTTAACTAGAGATGTTCTAAAGAACTGGTCTATTCACTGGATCCTTGGCCACTGCTGCAATCATTGATTCTGCTTTCATAACTGTCTTCACTTTGTCATACCTCTCCCGCAAGTCCCTAACCCAAAATCTGTATCCTGTAACCCTACTAAGTATAGTGCAAAATCTTGGGAGTCGTTGTCTCCGCTATTCCTGGGCTCTAGTTATGGCTAGCGCGGTGTTGCAGTCTAAAATGTATCTTTTGTTGAAACAAGCACTAAATTATTAGAACAATGCCCTGTTGAGTCACAATCTCTGATATCTATCCTGAATCAAGTAATTAGTCAGGACTCTCCAGCAAATAAGTAAAACATGCCTTAGAGCAAAGTGTAGCCTTCTTCTTCACAGTTGCTTTTCAACATTACACCTTGTGTTTCCTTCTCATCCAAATAATGGTTCACTCTCCATCTCTACCATTAGATTGGTATGTTCTCTTGTGGTAGCCACTGAGATCCTCTGGATGGTGCTAGATGCTAGCAGCAGACTGTGCATTTGGCTAAGGGGGCCTCTTTTGATACTGCATGATCTCATCCTCGATCTGTTGGGTTGGAAAGTCCCTAACTTTCCAGACATATAGGTGATCTCTTTTTATTAACATCACCACTAGTCTTAAGGATTGGTTGGGAGGTTGTACCAATGTGGATGGGAGCTTTTACCCATGTGGCATCTATTCTCCAATCAAGATGCTGTATCTATGTTGCCTTTGTCTTCTTGTAAAAACCCTATAAATGTAATAAACACTGCCCAGGCAGTCAGACATCTTGGCACCCTGCACAATGACTGATCTTTGATTGCCACATTCTCTCTTCTTCATTAAATAATAGATAATAGTAGTAGTAGGTGATAGATGGAATATGGGTATTAGGAGATAGTGTGTATGATCTCATGTCCTTTACTCTGATTTGACTGTGGTGTATATATATATATATATAGCAACATATATATATATATATATATATATATATATATATATATATATATATATATAGCAACAGCTCTTAGACTCATATCCTGCTTCACAATGCTTTACAGCCCATTCTAAACAGTTTACAGAGTCAGCCTATTCCCCCAACAACTGGGTCCTCATTTTACTGATCTTGAGTCAACCTTGAACCAATGAGATTCAAATTGTTGAACTGCTGGCAGCCGGCAATCAGCAGAAATAGCCTGCAGTGCTGGATTCTAACCACTGAGCCACCACTGCTATGTATATATGTATGTATGTATGTATGTATGCATGCATGCATGCATGCATGTCTGTATATACCAGAGGTGGTATTCAGCAGGTTCTGACCAGTTCTGGAGAACCGGTAGCGGAAATTTTGAATAGTTTGGAGAACCAGCAAATACCACCTGTGACTGGAGATTTTACACTATCCTTCCCCTGCCATGCCCAACAAGCCACGCACACAGAACCGGTAGTAAAAAAAAATTGAATCCCACCACTAGTAAATGTACGTATATATTTAAACGTGGCTACCATGCCCATTCTGGAAAATAAACAGAATTCCATAAAAATGTGTATTTTCTTCTGGAAGTTGTCTGTTCCTGTATTAAAGGGAACATCTGACTCTACTGAAAGTCCCTTGTATTGAGAATAGTGGAAGGATTTTATTCTCTGCCTTGTGTTCTCTTTCAAGCTGCTAGAAATCGGCAAAATGTAAAAGCACGCTCTAAAAAAGGCCTTAAATGATGGCCAAAAAGAGATGGGGAGAGTGAAAGGACAACCAAGACTCTATTGTCTGAAAGTCATAAGTATCCCCATGATCGTGATCAAAATTTGGATGCTTGGCAACTGGTTCATATTTATGATGGTGGCAGTATCCCAGGGTCATTTGATCAACTTTTGCAAACTTCGGACAAACAAAGTCAATGGGAAGTCAGATTCACTTAACAACCAGGTTACGAACTTATCAACTGCATTGATTCACTTAACAACAGCAGCAAGAAAAGTCATAAAATGGGATAAAACTCAACAAATGTCTCACTTAGCAACATAAATATTGGCCTCAATTACGATCATAAATCAAGGACTACTGTAATGTCCATCAATTTTGCTGTAAGATTATATATCTTAAATTACATTATTTATAATTTCTTAACCTTACTTTCAACTGTAGAGCTGGCATGATGAAGCACAATTAAGACCTGACTATACAAGCTTGTCCATATATGTGGTTCAAGGCATGACACCATTGGTTTCCTGTAGATGGACTGTGCATCTCTTTGGAAGTCCAGAGTGGTCTTCAGCAGTCCATTTGGTTTGAGCCCAAAATGCAAAGTCATAATTATCTGCATTGACTCAAAGGAAAAATAGCTCCTGTACAGATCTCTGGAATTGACCGCCTGAGCTTAAATTCTGCTCAGGAAAGAGCTGAACCTCACTCAAGTTGCAACAAAAGCTATGCCTTCCTGCACAGTTGACATATTGTGTTATTTTGGAACAACTCAGTCTCTCCAGAACTTTATCCCAAATTACTTTGATGTTGAGAGAAGGAGACTTTTCCATTAGCTCTTTATTCTTCCTTTCCTGCTTTTGGAGGTAAAACTACTGAACTGTTCGTTCAATTCAGAAGTCACACAAAGGGTTTCTGATGAATGATTTATCTTCAAAAAGGGATGTCAAGAAGAGAAGGAACAGAAAAAGAATTTATATGGGGTTAGGAACTTCATCGTTTTGCTGTACTAGCTGAAAGGTTATGTAGAAAGAATATTCTGTCCAGAAGTTTAGACCGGTTCCCTAGTGCACATATATGAACAAACCAGTGTTTCTTCAATTGTCCTTGGATAATACATTCATTCTTGAAAAACTGCATTTATTTTTAGTGGAAGGCAAAAATCCCCCAAAAAATCATAAGGGATTTGTTCATTTCTTAAGTTACTTGGAAGAGGAACAATTTCTAATATTATATAAAATTGGCTCTTGCTACTGAATTTTGCACAGCTTCATAAAGTCTGAGCAAAAAGGCTGCATTTTCAAAGTCTTTTCATAGTCTGACCCCTACCGATGATATCTGGACAGTGGATGGAAAAACACTATTTGTTCATTTAAATGATTTATAGCCAGCTTTTCTTTTGTGATTTCCAGCAGTATGAAAACAAAATAACACAAAAACACTCAGCTGAAGCTTTGTGATGTTGCCTTTAGATTGTGCAGTAGGTTTCAGTGTATAAATTATATTTTTAGATGTATTTGTGATTTTAAAAACCATACTGGGAATCTATTTGAAGGGTTGAACAAAGATTGCCAAAGTAAATAAAGATTAAAAAATAGCATCCCTGAATAAAACACATGCACTTTTATATAATTTTTCTTTCTGTCAATTTTGTTTTTTTAAAAAATTGTACTCAGGGGTGTTCTGAGTTTTCTGTAATGGGCAGGGCTGTTATATAGATTTTCTAAATGGACCAGCTTTAACATAATTTGCACTTTTAAAAAATGTGAAAGGCACAAAACAGAATTCCTTCAAGTGGTGGGATTCAAATAATTTAACAACCCAGTTCACCTAGGGTCAGGTTGGCTATTGTAGGAGGCGTGGCCCAACCTGACCTGGACGAACCGGTTGTGAAATTATTTGAATCCCTGGGTGAACCAATTGTTAAACTCCCTACAACTATCAAAGTGGATCCTGGGCATTGCGCTGCAATGGTGGAAAGGGCAATGGAGCGGCCAGCTCAAGGGGAGAAGGAAGAGCAAGGAGAACAAAGAGAGAAAGCAGCCTTTTTCTTCCTTTGTGCCGACTGCTCTGTTGCCCATTTCTCCATTGCAGCATAATGCCCAGGATTCACTTTGATAGTGGGAGGGAGTTAATTTAACAACCTGTGCAAACCGGCTGGACCCCCTCACTGATTCCTCCCATATACTCCACCGCCTTTCCAGATCAACAAGATAGTGCAGAATGAAAACACTTAACAGTAGGATACAGTGGTACCTCAGTAGTCATTGTTAATTGGTTCTGGGAAGCACCAAAAATGATGGACGCCAAACACATTTTTCCCATATGGAATAATGTAGTGGTGAGTCACAAGGCAGATGACATCAACAAGTTCTAGCTTGTGCATTGAGTACCAAACAAACAGTGAATACCAGAACAAAATTTTCATGTCAAAACATGTTGAGTGCCAAATCTGATGAGTTTCAAAGTAAACTGTATTACTGTACTAGCACTCATCTGTGTTCTTCTGATTCTCATAGGAGCAAATTCCAGGAGTAGAGGTTAGATAGGTAGCCAGATTTCTTCTCCCTTTTTTCATAAGGGACAGTTATGAATGAAAATGGATTCTGAATAATTAAGTCCTTGGAGAAAGAAAAACCACTCCTAAACCTCTCAGACTGCACACTTAATTTGTAGCTCTAATTATAATATTGCTCTAAAGCATAACTAAAGGAATTTGAGGAAGCAACAAAAAGAAAGCAACCAATAAATTCTTGTTAGCTTACTAAGCTTCCTTCTTGCTAGGTTTCTAAGAATGTTCCTCTGCATAGGAGTCAACTATGAAATCACAACTGTAGTGTTATGATATGTATAGAATAACCCTTGAGTAACAAGGATGTGCACATGGAAATGTTTATGAGAGTAGTTATGAATAATTTTTCAGCCATACACAGATGCACTAAATTGAGTTAAAGTTTACTTTAAGAAATACCACAGTCCAATAAACAGTCCAGGTCATATGCATTTTACAGTCCAAAGAATATCCAATTACAAAGTCTTCTTATCCTTATCAAAGTATAAGCACAGCTTAGATAGCAACAGAATGTCAGAGAAACAGAGTGTCAGAGATACAGAATGTCAGAGAGAGCAAGCCATGATCTCTAGCTCCCTCTTATGGCAATTCACAATACAATCAACCAATCGGAACATAATACGAATCAATACAGTAACTTTGTCTTAAAGTTACAAACATACATTGTTGGTTTATATATTGCCAACCCAACTAATTGTTGGACAGATTCCTAACAAGTACTACTGAGCTATATTAGATGGTTAGGTGTAAATGGCATGTCAAAGGACTTTTAGATCAATGAGGTCCTTGGTACTCTCTGAGCTTGGTTGTTTTCTTGCAGATGTTTGATTATCCTACCAGGTAACATCCTCAGTGCTAGAAGGGAGTGGGGCATCCTATCCATCTTTACTTCTGAATGAATTGCACTTCATCAGATAGAACTGTTCAAGGGCCCTCCTGAATGCTCAGCTTCTGAATGAGGAACAGATGGCAGCTGTGGTCAGGAAAGCTTTGCACAAATTCTTCCTGTGCATCAATAGTTCTTATTTGTCAGAGCAATCATCCACATTGTGGGAACTTTGTGAATTTTTGTTATGTATTCTCTGTGGGGCTGTCCTTGAAGGCCCCCTGGAATCTTCAGTTGGTCCAGAATGTGGCAATATGTGCAGTTATGGGCATGCCACAATATATTCCTGTTATACCTCCACTTTGTGAGTCACATTGGTTAACTATTGCCTTACAGTTACAATGCCCTGGTAAGCCTATATGACCTCTCTGCTGTATGAGCTGCACACAATGCAGTGTGATCTTCTGGGAGCAATTCAAGGTGCTGATGTATGTTAAAGCCTTTTCTTTGCATTGTGCTTGATTACTTAATGGACTATTGGTCTCCTGTAGCTTCTTCCCATCAGCTATTGGCATTGTTCACTGTCAGGTTTAATATATTCCAATATATATATTTTGATTTGGGGTTTTTTGTTTGTTTATTTTGTCCTATAACATTTTCAAGTAATTCCTTATATTGGAGCTCCCTCTTCTGGTTAGAAGTATAAATAGTCAATATTATATAATTTTTTTTCCTCTGAACACCATGAGCTCTTTAAGTTATGAAATATGTTCCTGCCACAGTACATGCAGTCAACAAATAAATGTCAAGTATATAAGACATAAGGCAGATCCAGTTTAATAAAAAAGTAAAATCCAAATTAGAACTTTTTAACCATAATAAAGTACAATAAACCTATTTCAACTTATAAGTGTGTTTTTGATGCCCTCTTAAAACTAAATGCAATTAGATTTTTATGGTTATTTAAAGTGAACTATAAAAAGGCATATTCTTCATATCAACTTTTCTTGTCAGCCTAAAATCCAGCAATATGCTTGCTGTCTCTTTGATATACATAACATATCCAATATATCCTTTGTGAAATTATAAAGAGATGCAGTTTCCACTATCCAGATTTTCTTATCAACAGTTGTTAAGTCAGGAGTGTTATGTGGCAGATGCTTGTCTGTTTAAATTCTAAAGTTCCAGGGCCATTTAGCTTCTTCATTTTCTGTGACTTTCTCTATTTTATGATCTCACCTGTTCTTGTTTGCAGGCAAATGGCATTTCTTGCAGATCTTCCAATGCACCATTATTGCTTCTTTGTTATGCCATCATTTATAGCCAGCTTGTGCAATCTTCTTGCAGCAGCTTACTAGGTGGTCTGCTGCTTCTTCAGCTTCTTTGCAAAGACAGCATTTGCTGTCTGTTACTGTCTTCTCAATTCTAGCTTTGTATATATTTATTCTTAAGGCCTGGTCTTGTGCAGCCAGAATTAGCCCCTCTGTCCCTATCTTCAACTTTTCTACTCTTAGCCATTGCCAGGACTTGTTGTTATCTGCTTTGTCTGCTATTTTTTATGTACTGATCATGTAATACTTTGCCTTGCCATGTCTCTTTTCTATTCTTCATTTGGTCTTTCTTGTAGCAATAGCACTTAGACTTACTGTATATACTGCTTTACAGTGCTTTTCAGTCTTCTCTAAGTGATTTAAAGAATCAGCCTATTGCCCCCAACAATCTGGGTCCTCATTTTACCGACCTTGGAAGGATGGAAGGCTGAATCAACCTTGAGCTGGTGAGATTTGATCTGCCAAATTGCAGGCAGCCGGCAGGCAGCAGAATTAGCCTGTAGCACTGCACTCTAACCACTGCATTGGCCTTGTAGGCCAGTTTGGTCTCTGCAGGAAACCTTCATAGTGTACTAACTTCCATGCATCTCCTTCACAGGACTTCAACTATCCTTCTAATGCCTCTTTTTCTTCTTCAACTGTCTGATTTATTTGCAACATTCCATGCCCACTAATGTTCTTTGTTAAGTGGACTCTGTCAACGTCACACAATCTCCTCATGCTTCTCGCTATCTTAGTTCGAAACCTCAATCACTGCACTGTGCTGGCTTGTCATTTAAAAAGCAAGGATCGCATATTCTGTGTCAAAAGAGTGAAACAACTCTGTAAAAAAATTTTTTTATTGGACCTCCTCTATATTTCAGAGAGGAAAGTCTTTTTGCATTTGATTAGTATATCTCAGGCATATTCAGACTTATGATTTCATTTCTTTATTCTATACTTACCATAGAAGGCTTGTACAGTGGTATTATTTTATCCTCAACAGTCATGTGTAATAATTTAGGATGAAAGATCAAGAATGTGGCCCAAAGTCCATTGGTATATGACCCCAGAGAAATTATCTAAGATGTATAAAGGTTGAAAATGATGATTAACCTGAAGCATCATTTTACCATGCAAGGTGGGCTTGAGAAAAAGCAACAAAACATTGAATACAATACATATGATAGAAAAATTTTTAAATATTAATATTCAGATGATACTAGAATTTTTTTATTGGTACTTATGGATAGCCAATTAGAAAATATTAGAAAAGAAAAGTCATAACTAAAGGACTACCTGTAGTGAATTGGGGGGATTATATTGAATGCTTCTAAAACTTCCTACAGCTAAGACATTTTTTTCTTACTCTTGCTTCCATTTGTTACATGCTAATAGCCAATATATTTGCATTGTATTTGATATATACAGCTAATTCCTAGGTTATGAGTGTTCCCTTAGCGAACATTTGAACTTACGCAATAAGCACCCCCTACCAATCTTGTAGCACCACGGCAGTTATTAACCCTTACAAACAACCACAAAGGCTCTGAAACATTCATCCTGCACGTTGCCAGTTGAAATGGAGCCTCTGAGGGGCAGAGCTGGCCCTCCGAGCTCTATTCAGTCCTCCACAGGCCTCCCCTGGCTCGTTACAGGCCAAATGGAGTTTCCAGGGGCTGGGAGAGGCCTGCGGTGGACTGAACGGTGCATTGGAGGACCGGATTCGCCCCTCAGAAGCTCCATTTCGGCCAGCAACTTGCTGGGCAAGGCCTGCAGAGGCCTGAATGAAACTGCAGAGGGGTGTATGTGTCTAAGAGGTTGGAGAGGTGATTGCTTGCTAGATCTTCACAAAGTTAATGACCTGGCACAGCAGGTTGGGGGAGGAAACCAATTGTGGGTATTTCAGTGGGTGGGGGAAGCCTTGGGTGGTCTTATGTAGGTGGCCTGTTCCATCAGTAAGCCCCCTATGGCCTTTCCTATCCTGAAATACCTCATATGTACTTAAAGAACCTCACATTCGATTAGTGAATGTGTGGGCAAAAGGAGGCAGCGATCCCATTCAAGGTATGAATACTCCCATGAATCCTTGGGTTACAAATGGAATGGGCAGACTCTATTACATTCATAACTCGAAGACTACCTGTACTGTATATACCTAAATTTCTAAAATATCATGAAACTTTAACATAAGACCTGGGAGGTCACAAATTTGTCATTCTTTTATTTGTCATTATTTGCTGCAGTTTAATTTTGTGGTCCTTGCACAATCTTAATTAGTGTCTGTTCATTTTTTATGCTTCCCACACCTGGCTGAATGGAGTCCATCATCCCTTTGAAATCTACCTCAGGCAAAACATTTCAAATTTATTGACAGATATCTGGCCTTTTATGGCATGAAGTAGGACATTTGATTCACAGCTATCCTTTCCTTTCAATGAAAACATAACATTTGTTTGCTGCCAATTCATCCAGATGTCAAATTAGGGCACTATATTAAAAGCCTCCTTTTTTTTTCTTCAAGTTATTGAGTTCAAGCTGTGGTTTGGTTTTATACCATGTCATGTTTGGCTACACTGGGCACGCCCATTTCTTACTTTATGGATGTGGGATTGGAGGGTTGGCGAGAGGACAAGAAATACTGAGGAGATTCTCAGAAGTCCAAGGGGGGAATTTCTCATTGGGCAAGGAAAGGATGACTTTGCATCGAGGTCATGATGAATGCATCGGAAACTTTCAAGGCCAATAACCTACAATTTAACACTTCTATCTCAGCCAGTGTCAGACGTGCCTCAGCTTGAACCTCTAAGTAAGAACGATCCTTAACTCCATTTATCGAGAAAGGTATAGTTTACTAGTGAATTACAACAATGCATAGCCAGAACTGAGAATCACGCATCAAAATCCCTAAGTCTAACTTTTCCCTTCCTTAGTTGTCTCCCATTACTGGGCCCTCAATCAAATTCAAACAAGATGTTTTCAGAAAGGTCACTTCAGGTATTGGTTTGCAGCTGCTTGTCCTTGAAGCTCATCTTGGAGAGATACTGTGAACTTTCATTTTCCTCAAAGCATCCCCCTCCCATCCAGCTCCCCTTGGGTTCGTGGCAGCTCAAACTGAATGGTTGCAAAGCATAAGTGTGAGGTGGCAGCTGACAGGGGTGCTCTCCCCCTCACCTAGCCAAAATATAAACCCTGCTGTTTATATTACTTAATTGTCACTATTCTTTTTCACATCTCCTTTTCTTAGATTTTAATGCAATCCTCCACCTCTCTCTCTCTTATTTGGCCAATCCATGTACTATGGCTGTAAGAGAGCAGATCAAGCTTATTTTAATATAATGCTCTGCACCAACAGATCTGGCTATCCATTGACTCATTGTTCCTTTTTCACACTCATCCAAAGCATTGTTTAGTGCCAAGGTTTTTTACCACGGTCAAACACATGATTTCCATTAGCAATGGAAAGTGTGTGGAGAGTGAATAGGAGCATAGTGTTATTTAAAACGTGGGCAGCAATGGGAATACACTTTAATTTCGTGATGTCAAAGGTTTTTATAGCCTGTTGGTTTTCCTGGATTTGATTCTTCAATATACAGCATAAACATAAATGCTGCAATCTATTCTCTGAAATGTTAAGAACATCAACACTGGGCGAAATAACTTCCACAATGGGATAGGTCATGCTAGAATAGCCAAAGACAACAACAGATTAACATTGCTTTTGAGGTTGATGTGGACATTCAACTGGCCTGGATGCAGAGTTTTGGTCTCCATGGGCCTCAATTTTTATTTTATTGTTTATGGGAAGGCTATTTTTGTTAGAGGAATAAGAGTAACAAAAGACAAACAGAAAGGGGGGAACTATAAGGTGTTGTCAAGAGACGAAAAAGAACAGGGGGAAATTAGTCTTCTCACGAAGAGATGGGCAGCAAATAAATTAGTCATTCAACAAATTATCAAACATCATGAAGTACACAAGATACCACTTTGCCTAGCTTTCATCACCTTTGAAAAATTGACTCTGTTAAATTGAGCATTATATTTAATGTCCTACTGTCAAGTCTAAAAACCAAGAATGACATATGGCGATTTTTCCAAGCTGAGTTCTTCACATCCATAGATAAAATCTTGTCAGATTAAAGGCTAGACTATCTGTGTCGGAATCTACAATATTCTTTGTGAACTACTAGGGAGGTGCTGTCTTTGCCCTCTTTCTCTCACACATAACATCTGGACTGAATTGCCTCTTACTCCTCTGGAATGCAGCCCCTCCCTCCTGGAAATCCCCCTCCTCAACTGCAGTCCATCACACCTGCAAGATATGGAGGAATCTTGCAGCAGCATCTTGAAATACACACACACACAGAGAGAGAGAGACATACACACAGACAGACAAACAGGTAGATAGATAAAAGTTTGACAAGATGATCCAAGCCTGGAGGAAAGATTCAAACGAGAGAATTAATTGAAAGAGAGATTAAAGTAAATGGCAATTGCCAGTAAACATTGCCAGTAAAATGACAGGAAAATAAATGTATAGACTTAACAAACAGATAGAAATATGTGATGTGTGGAATCAGTGTTGGACAACAATCCTCAACTGGATATTAACTGACCTTAAAGCATCCAGAAAACGCCCAAAGAAATTCTGAATAGATGATATAAACTCAGTTAACACATATTAAATGGAAATGAGTTGTAGAGTGTTGAAACAGCTGGAAAGCAACTGAAGAGGTTTCTTCCCCTTCATATAAGATTTCCTATTTGAGTAGGAGATTGGATTAGAAGACCTTCAAGGTCCCTTCCAACTCTATTATACTATAATGTGATGATGATGACGATGATGATGATTGATTGATTGATTTATCAAGAGAAAGATAGTTTTACTAGGTAAAAGTGGTTGTCAGATGAATTTCCTAATAAAGCGTATTGCATACAAAAATCAGTACATGTAAAAAGACTGGTGTGGTGCAAAGAAGCTTCATGAGAAACTGGGAAGCTATGGGTAGTACTGGATTTAGATTTGTAAGGCCCCTTCAAAATACAAGAAGAAATGCAGAAGTGGCCATCGACATACCAACATATGATTCCAGGCTCCTACACATCACATGTTTAATAGAGTCACTTAATTGCTTGAAAAAAGTTTTAATGGAATTAATTTTAAAAGATGGTACTAAGTTCAGAATTGAAGAAATTTTGCTTTCCTTAGGTTTTAGGATCAGAGGGCTTTGCAAACTGATTTCATGAAATAACCACAGCCTCGAATATGTCTTCTTTTCAGCTTCAAAGCATTTTACAAACATTCATTATGTTTGCAAAGATGGAAATACATTGGCAAAATAATTAGTATTTATCCTACATGCTGAAATGCTGTCTGAGAATGAAAAAGAAAAGACTGTTTAGCATAAGACATACATATTTTACAAATGTAGCAATAAAAATGGGAAATAAATACTGACAGTATCATAGTTTTTGAACCTATTAAATATAATATGTGCAGAGTATTGAGCTTTTCATGAAATATATGCTAATGTTTTTAAATATCAAGTATCAAAATGAATTGTTCCTCTCTTGCAGATTTCTACAACTACCCAGCCTTAGAATCCAAGCCCTACCAAAACTGACAAAGCGATCCATGGTTGATCTATAATTTTTACTGCACACTTGCACACAGTATACATGCTATAACCAGATTTTAAATGCAAATATGTAAATCTAAAAACAGCCATAAGAGTTCCCACTTTTCCCCATATTCATAGCATTATATTGTGGTTTATGGCTTATTAAATCTTTATATTAAACCAATAGTGTAGGCTCTACTGTATTATGAGACTTTAAAAGAGCAAAGCAACCTGAAACAGCAGGGCACCTTTTCATAGGGACTGTATCACTATACCATGACTTATGAAGTACCAGTTTGATAAATGCAGTTGATGAAACACAAGTGTGCTTCATCTGGAGAACCGGTAGCGGAAATTTTGAGTAGTTTGGAATACCAACTCTGACTGGCCCCACCTCCCAAATCCCAGCTGATCGGCTGAGTCTTCTTTTGTTGCCCTGCACAGGAGAATAGAGCTGGAAAGCAGGTTAGTGGGGTGGGGAGGGAATGGGGATTTTACAGTATCCTTCCCCACAGAGTGGGATGGAAATAGTGATTTTGCAGTAACCTTCCCCTGGAGTGGGATGGGAAAGGAGATTTTGCAGTATCCTTCCGCTGCCATACCCACCAAGCCACGCCCACCAAGCTACACCACGCCCACCAAGCTACACCACGCCCACCAAGCTACACCATACTCACCAAGCTACACCACGCCCACCAAGCCACGCCCACAGAACTGGTAGTAAAAAAAATTGAATCCCACCATTGATTATAATGCCAGTGTATTTTGAGCTTTGTCCCTTAGCATAGATCCACCAGGTAGCCATTAGGTTTCTAAAAAAATAAAATAATAAATAAAATAAAATCTTGGCATAAGGGAGAAACTATTCCAGAATACCTCTCACTCAAGATATCATTTTCTCTGGTCTGTGTCACTGTTTGGTGGAAAGGTTGTTACTTTCAAGAAAAGAATTGTATTTTTCTACCACAATGAAGCCAACTTGATTAGAATTTAAAGAGTATCTTTTTATATGCTATTCTTAGTTCTAGAGAGAAGATACATGGGTGGAATCACGGCCCTCCAAGACTGCAAACAACTTTATGCTTATTGAGAAATTTGAAAGGTGGATAGAGCACAAATCAATATTCTATTCATGGTAGTTGGTAAGAACAAGTGATGATATATCTATTATATCATCATTGTACCAATGATGCAAATTATACATTTCAAATAATTTGAGCAATGACGACATATTTTCCATCATCATGGTTTCTAGGTGAACATTTGTAAATTTACCCTCATAATTATCTAAGAATTTCCATTTTTGCTTCCAGAGTCACATATTAGGCTTGAGGGGCTTTCCAACCTATTATTCCTTTGATTGTGACAATTGTGGACAAGCAGAAGTACACCCCTTGCCAATAGCATCCCTACTAACCTCAGTAACAATATAGTTTTGAAAATTTCCTTCATTCTGGGGAAAGTTTCAGATAGATATTAGTGTACAGAATTTTACTACCAACCAAAAACCTACCAGCTGTTTATTCTACAGCATCTAGTAATACAATTTCGCTAATATTGACCATATTAATCAGTATTATTCATATCCTACAGACAAGACTTTCAGGAGCTCCACACCACTTTTGCAAGGTTACATGTCAATGCAAGTTGATATAGTTAGTATAAAATTCTGAATATAGCTGAGTAAAGCAGATGTACATTTGGCTTGTCAGACATGTTGAAAGAGAATGTGTAGCATGTATTTAGATACCTCAAACTGGAATTTAAACAAAAAAAATTGGCACTAAGAAATAGACCATATTCAGAAATCGCTTTTCAGTAGTAAGAGGTTTTTTTAAAATATACACTTTAGCACCCACATGTATGTTGTATGTTCATATCTGCACTGAACTACAAAATTATAGAGGCATGGTAGAAGAATACATCATGCTTATATGCTACATCATAGAAGCTTGTTGGGAAGGTTCCGGAAGGTTCCAGCCAGTTGTCTGATAGACTAGGAAGTGTCCGTTGGTCCAGAGACTCAAGTTTGTTGAAACTGGAAAGAAATTGATACATCTTTGCAGTACTTTTTCCATTAATGATCATCAGAGCTTACTCTTATGGAGCTTTTCAACTGAATCCAGTTATTATTGAAAAATCTGGTGAGTCCAATGCACAACAATAACCCAGTAAATTCCAGGATTTTTTTTTTAATCTTTGGATCCTGCAACAGTGCCATGAGGGAGGAAATAGGAAATGAGTGAAAAGAACATTTTGTTTCATTATTTCAATCACTCTTGTTTAAAAATTTAAATTTGGAGGGGAAGAGTCAATCATTGCCACGGAGATGAAGTGACAGAGCTCCTGATATTATACACACTAGAAAAAGAATTATCACTGAGATTGGCATTTCTGCATTCCTTAGGACTAGGTAGTATAACATACATATAATTAAACATTTAAAAGAGAATATTTGTAACTCAAGATTGAAATGTTCTCTGAGATTGGTGTTTTTCTTGCTGATATTTCATTACCAAACTACAGTAGGTAATAACATCATCAATGCTAATAGGGAATGGGGTTTGCATATAGTATATTCTAGATGTACATTTCTATTAATATTTATATTAATATTCTAGACCTAGAATATAAAATGAAAGCAAACCTCACTTCCCATTAGCTACCCTAATGAAATATCTGTAAGAAAACCACCAAGCTCAGAGAACACCAAGCACCTCACGATTAAAATTTTAACACGAGAAAGTAAACCAAATAGTAGAAAGCTAGAAAGAAAAAAAGAAAGCAAAGAAAAAGC
Source organism: Bungarus multicinctus (assembly GCA_023653725.1). NCBI lineage: Eukaryota > Metazoa > Chordata > Lepidosauria > Squamata > Elapidae > Bungarus > Bungarus multicinctus. Next base: position 130,088,518 of record CM042834.1, read on the forward strand.
AAAAGATGCACAGGAAGGGGGGGAAACAAAAGAAAGAAAAAAGTATAAAGAAATAGCTTCTGATAAGCATCATACCAGTTATAAATATATTTTAACCTCCCTAGAGAGAGAGGTTACGTCATGTTACTTTTTTTTTCTATAATCTGTTAACCATCAAAACTATAAGTCAAAAATTCATTTTCTTCATTTGTATACAAAAATTCACAAGAGGCTTCCAATCAGCAATAAATGTAGGTAATGTCTTTCCTCTAATCAAAAAAGTTAATTTATCCATGTCAGCAAAATCTGTCAACATCACCATTCCAGTGGGTAGAGTTGGATCTTTTAATTTCCAGGCATGCAGTAATCTTGCTGTTGTAATCAAATTCTAAAACAATTTTCCACGGCTCTTTTCTAGCTCTTTATCCATTAATCCTGAAAGGAATAGTTCTAACTTCAATTAAATATTGATCAGGACTAAGTATTTTCCGAGTGCTGCACCTTAAAAACAATAATTCTGCTAGGACAATTTCACTGAGAGCCACCCATACTGTACAAGCAATGACTTTTCAAAAGTTATTTTCTTCTTCCTCTCCTCTGGTAGATGCTGACATAATGCAATTTTGCTCGATGGATGTTGAATTCTTCCATTAAAAACAAACAACAGCCCTGTTTAATGACTTACTATGTTGCGTTAATCAAATATTTTATACATCAAAACATAGTCTAATGTAGCATGTGAACTCAGTTTGTATCTTCCTCTACCAAGCATGGTTATTGCTATTTTGAAGCCTATTTGTCAATTTCATTGGACAAATGAGTACACAGCGCTTTCTATTTAAACCCATTTTGAAAAGTTGTACAACACCTCAGAAATTTTTCAGACCCTCTGATCCTTGATGTCTTGAGGCTCACAATACAAATACGAATTCTGGAGCTGGAACAACACAGATCTGGAGAAGTCTAGATCAGGGAAAGTTGAGAAACATGATTATTTGTGTCAAATATCATTTGAAGAAATTTATCATGTTGACTTTAGACATTTTAAAAAAACCAGCCCATGGAAATAAATTGGCCATCAGTTGCACTGCATTTTTTTTATTTCAAGTTTGTTTTGCTTTAATTGTAACAACTTTTGATTGATCAGTATTGGATCAATAGGATTCAAGCCAAGTTCAAATTTCCATCATAAATTTCAGTTCTTAAATAAATCCCATGTTGGATATATAAAATACATATTCACATTGCTCCTTAAACGTAGGATTCCTTTCTTCTTAGAGATTTGCCAAACCAAAAATTTTATTTCAATATTTTCTGGAGAAGCATAATCAGATTTTTAAAGTCAATTATGCAATTTCATACAATGTCATGAGGCCAAGAATAAGATGAACAATCTTACCCCACAATGATGATATTACTTAGATAATGAAACATCTACAAGCAACCAACCAAGCTCAGAGAGCACAAAGATGAATAACTTAAAAGAAGATGATGACTCTCATGAGTTCTTGTGTAAAAACACAGTGATTGTGAAAGTTCTGCTGTGTTGTTTTGTCATTTTAAATTTTATGGCAACTGAAAATATTTGATTTAGTGGTGTGTTTTTTTTTAAATTTAATTTATTCTCTAGGTTCTTGACTAAGATCTAGTAGGAAAAAAATTCCCTCTTTTTTTCCAAAGCAATTGTCATTAGTGAAATGTCTTTGGATGATAGCTACGGTTTAAATTTAAAACTGCTTATATCTTACTAGGTTTATACTATCTTTTATATTAAAATGCTGCTACAGGCTGTCAGCATTTTGCATAGAATGGTGGAAAAAAATCTAATTCTATAAATTATTATTATGGTCCATCACATAGTCAGCCAGATGTTTAGATTGGATTTGACATTTTTATCTATCTACCAAGTCCTTCCCAATGACCTGGGATAGGTAGATGTTATTATTTATTAAGAGTGCTAGCACAGGATATAACGTGTTCCAAGTAAAGCTACCTTTTGCAATTGACTGGTAGTGATTTTTTTTCAATGCCAATGGTGTTCAGTGGTGTTCCAGATGTTTTGGGATTGCACTATTACTATTGATACTATCTTTGTTTTGTTTTGACACAATCGTTCTACTTCTATTTTCAGGGCTTTATATATTGTGATTTTCAATTCTATTCTGCTGTCTCCAGATTCAACATTTTTATTATTATTATTATTCATAAAAAATGACAGTATACATAGCAAACAAGATAACTATGCTGGGTTTCGTATCACAAATCACTAGTTGAACACATCCCAAGTGTTTAGGACTGTGTGATGTATCGGTGGATTATGCGAGCAGATCCCAGTAAGGTGGCCTTCTGCAGCTGACTAATGGTGATCTTGTCAGCACCAATTGTTTTTAAGTGCTTGCCTAGGTCTTTAGGCACAGCATCCAGTGTGCCGATTACCACTGGAACCACCTGCACTGGTTTATGCCAGAGTCTCTAAAGTTCGATTCTCAAGTCTTGATATCTGGTGACTTTTTCAAGTTGTTTCTCGTCAATTCTGCTGTCACCAGGTATGGCAATGTCGACGATCCACACCTTTTTCTTCTCCACAATCATGTTATCCAGGGTATTTATTTATTTATTTATTTATTTATTTATTTATTTATTTATTTATTTATCGTATTTTTATACTGCTCCCTCTCCCAAAAGGGACTCGGGGCGGTGTACAGTCTAAACATATAAAGATACAGTCAACAGTAACAGTAATTAACTCAGAATTGAATATAGATAGATGAAAATAGGATAAATGAGTAAAATAAGTAAATAAGTAAATGATTGAGTCCCATCAAATAGAATTAAAAGTCTTATTTGAATCTAAAATTTAAAAATCTCAGAAAACCTTTAATTGGCTAGGCCGGCCTGCTTAAAAAGTAAGGTCTTGACTGCACGCCGGAAGGTTAGGATGTCCGATGTGTCTCGTATCTCCGGGGGGAGATAGTTCCAAAGGGAGGGGGCTCCCACAGAGAAAGCACGTAATCTCGGGGTCGCCAGCCGACAACGATCAGGTGGCGGTATCCCAAGCAGGGCGACCCTGTGGGAGCGTACTGGGCGGCGGGAGGTTGTTTGTGGCAGAAGGCGGTCCCATAAGTAGCCAAGTCCCGAGCCATGGAGCACTTTAAATACTAATAGTACCACCTTGAATCGAATCCGGAAGGCCACAGGAAGCCAGTGCAGTCTGCGGAGAAGTGGTGTTATGTGGGTGTCCTTGGGGGCGCCCATAATCATCCATGCGGCTGCATTCTGGACTAACTGTAACCTCCAGAGACTCTTCAAGGGGAGCACACAAGAACACAAGTATTGTGTTCCAAAACTTCGTCAGTCTATATTCGGAAGTCCCACAGTAGTTTTGCATGCTCATTTTTGACCACTTTTTCAGGCTTATGATCCCACCAGTTCTTTGCTACAGGCAGATGGTAGTTGTGACACAAGTTCCAGTGGACTGTCTGAGCAACTGTGTTGTGATGTTGTTTATAGTCAGTCTGAGCTATTGTCTTGCAACAGCTCAGTATGTGATCAATGATTTCATCTGCTTCTTTGCAGAGTCTGCATTTGGGGTCATCAGCAGATTTTTCTAATCTGGCTTTGATTACATCCATTCTGATGGCTTGTTCTTGGGCTGCAAGAATCAGGCCTTCTGTTTCTTTCTTCAGTGTTCCATTGGTCAGCCATAACCAGGTCTTTTCCTTATCTACTTTTCCTTGGATCTTTTCAAGGAACTGTCCATGCAGTGCTTTGTTACACCAGCTGTCAGCCCAAGTTTGCATCTCTGCTTTTCTATATTATTCTTGGTTTGCTGCACTTTGAGCAGCTTCCTCTTGTTGACCTCCATCAAAGCTGGTTCAACACTGTCTTTCACATAATCTGCCAGAGCATGATTCTCTTCTTCGACTGTCTGCTTCACTTGCAAAAGTCCTCTGCCGCCTGCTTTTCTGGGCAAATATAGCCTGTCGATGTCACTACGCGGGTGCAGTGCATAGTGTATGGTAATCAGTTTTCTTATTTTCCTATCCAAGCTGTCCAGCTCTGCCTGTGTCCAGTTTATGATCCCAGCAGTATATCTGATGATGGGTATGGCCCAGGTATTTATAGCCTTGATGGTGTTACTGCCATTCAGTTTGCTTTTTAGAAGTTTTCTGACCTTTTGTGTGTATTCTTTGCTGACCACATTTTTCACTTGCTTGTGCTTGATATTATTCAGCTGCACTATGCCCAGGTATTTGTAGGCTTCGGGTTGGTGGCACTTGATGGTTTGTCCATTGGGCATTTCAATTCTATCACTTTCTACGATCTTCCCTTTCTTCAGTGCCACTGTAGCGCATTTGTCCAGGCCAAACTCCATGCTGATGTCAGTGCTGAAAATTCGAACTGTATTGGTCAGTGACTGGATTTCAATTTCTGATTTTTCCATATAACTTCAAATCATCCATGTACAGCAGGTGAGAGATTTTCTGTGAATTTTTAGCAGTTTGATAACCCAGGTTAGTTTTCTGTAAAATTGTTGACAGGGGGTCCGGAAAATCCTTCTTTTGATGTTGACCAGTCCGTAGCTTTCACTTCCAATAAACAGTTCTGTTTTCCAGTGCTTCGTCGCATTGGCAGTGAAAGTACCAATGCACTTGCATATTCCGATGACATCCAGGCATTTGATAATCCAGCTGTGCGGTAGTGAATCAAACACTTTCTTGTAGTCAATCCAAGTTGTATGCAGATTTGTTTTTTGGCTTTTGCAGAAAAATTATTATTATTATCATCATCATCATTATTTTATTCATTAAACATAAAACTCAGTCAACTGAACATTTAAAAATGTATCATAAATATCATTGACTGGCGCTGATGGTTGATAAAGGATGCTGCAAGAGTCCTAGGTATCAACCAAGTGCCTTCTTAAGATGTACGATGTTCCGAGTAGCACAGTTTTTTTTCAGTTCCACTGTTATTGCAGAAAGCTGCAATTTCTTGATGTGTTTTGTAAAATTCCTGGATTTGGTACCAAGTGCCCCAATGACAATGGGTATCACTGTTACATATTTCACTGTTGTTGCTGTTTTATTATTATTATCTTATTATTAATTATTCTTATTAATTAAGGTTGGTCGCACAATCAGCCAGATGTCCAGACTGTATTTGGCATACAGAGCCATTTTAAAAGAAAGTAAGCAAATTTATCCTCATATTGAAAAGCAGGGGACCACCTAAGATATCTTAATCTGTATACTCTGCTCTTCTTTCCTAGAAATACAGGTGAAGCTTCCTTTACTTTGTTCTTTTGATGTCAAACACCTCATGTTTGGGTCAGACTCCTTCGTCTTCAATGATCCATCTGACCAAAGGGCCAAACTCTGCACCACAGAAGCGAAAGTAGCGAGGACCTTTGGGCAGGAAAAGAGATGGAATTTAAAACATCCACCAGCATTTCCACATTTCAAGTACGTTTACTTTCCCTGGAGGTTTCTTCAGATATCAATTCCATTATTGCATGCCTTGGATTGGGTCCAGAGATATTTGACATGAGCAGAAAAACATTTTTTCTTCTTTTGTAAGATTACTACCGTGTCTCTATCCTGCTATTTATTTATTTATTTATTTATTTAATCATACTTTTATACCGCTCCCTCTCCCAAAAAGGGACTCGGGGCGGTGTACAGCCTACTAAAAAACATACACTAAATACAGAATAAATACTATTAAAAATAAATTAAATAATTTAATCCGGCTGTCAATTTTAAGTTAAAAATTAAAAATTAAAACTAATAAAACCCCAATTAAGAATTAATGTTAAAACTAGAAAACATAGTTACTGGGCCAGGCCGGCCTGTTCGAAAAGCAGGGTTTTCACTGCACGCCGGAAGGTCAGAATATCCGTCATAGCCCGTATCTCCGGGGGGAGATCATTCCATAGGGAGGGAGCTCCCACAGAGAAAGCCCGAACTCTCGGGGCCGCCAGCCGACAACAGTCAGGCGGCGGTACCCCAAGTAGGGCCACCCTGTGGGAGCGTACTGGGCGGCGGGAGGTTGTTGATGGCAGCAGGCGGTCCCGTAAGTACCCAGGTCCCGAGCCATGGAGCGCTTTAAATACCATCAGTACCACCTTGAATCGAATCCGGTAGGCCACAGGAAGCCAGTGCAGCCTGCGGAGAAGTGGTGTTACGTGGGCGCCTCGAGGGGCGCCCACGATCACCCGCGCGGCTGCATTCTGGACTAACTGCAACCTCCGGAGACTCTTCAAGGGGAGCCCCATGTAGAGAGCGTTGCAATAATCCAAGCGGGAGATAACGAGGGCGGAAGTGACTGTGCGAAGTGCGCCCAGATCCAGAAAGGGCCGCAACTGGTAAATCAGACGAATCTGATAAAAAGCCCCCCTGGCGACGGCTGCAATATGTTCTTCCAAAGACAGCCGTACATCCAGGAGGACACCCAAGTTGCGCGCCCTTTCCACGGGGGTCAGAACCTCTCCCCCCACGGCCAGCGAAGGAGTAAGCTGGCTGTATCTGGGCGCAGGAAACCACAGCCACTCGGTTTTGGCCGGGTTGAGACGAAGCCTGTTACGACCCATCCAACCCCGCACGGCCTCCAGGCACCGGGCCATCACTTCGACGGCTTCGTTGGGGTGGCCCGGGGTGGAGATGTACAGCTGAGTATCATCAGCGTACTGATGGAACTCCACCCCAAAGCCACGAATGATCTCACCCAGCGGCTTTACATAAATGTTAAACAGCAGGGGCGAGAGCACCGACCCCTGAGGCACCCCACAAAGCAGGGGCCTTGGGGACGATCTCTGCCCCCCCGTTAACACAAATTGCGAGCGGTCGGAGAGGAAGGAGGAGAACCACCGTAATACGGTGCCTCCAACCCCCAACCCCTCCAACCGCTGCAATAAGATACTGTGGTCGACAGTATCAAAAGCCGCTGAGAGATCTAACAGGACCAGGACAGATGCTATATCCATTAGCCTTCAGGGGAAGCTTTTGGGAAATTGCAGAAGGTCCCAGAAAGGACATTGCCAGGAAATCCCATCATGCTAGAAAAATTCCCAGCAAAATTCAACCATCTTCTATGTTAAATTTCTTTTACTGTATGGCTGCTATATTTCCATCACAGGGCAGACCCAGTGAAGAATTATGTAACCGGAGGATGATTCTTCTATTTTGACAGAGATAAAATTCTCATGAGTACCATGAAAATTTATGACTATTATATTCATAATGCATAAGAAAACTGCAGAATTAAATTGCCCTTAGCTGTGATTGATCACTTATATTAAATTAATTCTGTTCACCTCCATCTCTAGATCCATGCTTAGCATCCGGAAATGATAAAGAATAAATCCAGTCACGATAGCTAAGAGAAAAATACATCTGAATCCAGCAAAATAACATTATTTAGTTTGTAGAATATTTTAATCAAGTATATGCACTAAGAATAGCTTTTTAAATTCTTAACTGAAGTTTTCCTCTATTTCTTAACTTCATTTGATTCAGAGGGGAAGCTCCAAATGGACTATCAAGATGCTTCAGAAACATTTTGAACATCTGTATTTTGCTGATGTTTAAGCCCAAGTTCCAATTAGAATAGAATAGAATAGAATAGAATAGAATAGAATAGAATAGAATAGAATAGAATAGAATAGAATAGAATAGAATACTTTATTGGCCAAGTGTGATTGGACACACAAGGAATTTGTCTTAGTGTAAATACTCTCAGTATACATAAAGAAAAGGAACATTCGTTAAGAATCAAGAATCATAACGTACAACACTTAATGATAGTCATAGGGTACAATCAACATCAAATCATACTAGGAAACAGTCAATATAAATCATGAGGATACAAGCAACAAAGTTACAGTCACAAGTAGGAGGGGATGGGTGATAAGGAGTGATGAGAAGATTAACAGGTAATAGTAGTGCAGACTTTGTAATAGTTGAACAATGTTGAGGGAATTATTTGTTTAGCAGAGTGATGACTTTCGGGAAAAAACTGTTCTTGTGTCTAGTTGTTCTGGTGTGCAGTGCTCTATAGCATCGTTTTGAGGGAAGGAGTTGAAATAGTTTATGTCTGGGATGTGAGGTGTCTGTAAATATTTTCACAGCCCTCTTTTTGACTCGTGCAGTATACAGGTCCTCGATTGAAGGCAGGTGGGTGGTAATTGTTTTTTCTGCAGTCCTAATTATGCTCTGAAGTCTGTGTCTGTCCTGTTGGGTTGCGGAACCAAACTAGACAGTTATAGAGGTGCAGATGATAGATTCAATAATTCCTCTGTAGAACTGGATCAGCAGCTCCTTGGGCACTTTGAGCTTTCTGAGTTGGCGCAGAAAAAACATTCTTTGCTGTGCTTTTTTGATGACGTTTTTGATGTTAGGTGTCCATTTTAGGTCATGTGATATAGTAGAACCTAGAAATTTGAAGGTCTCTACGGTTGATACTGTGTTGTCTAGTATTGTAAGAGGTGGTAGTATGGGAGGATTTCTTCTAAAGTCTACCACCATTTCTACAGTTTTGAATGTGTTCAGTTCCAGATTGTTCCGGTTACACCACGAGGCAAGTTGTGTAACCTCCTGTCTGTGTGCAGATTCATCGTTGTCTCGAATGAGACCAATCACTGTTGTGTCATCAGCAAACTTCAGTATTTTAATAGATGGATCATTTGAGATGCAGTCATTGGTATATAGGGAGAAGAGAAGTGGAGATAGCACACAGCCTTGTGGGGGCCCTGTGTGGATTGTACAGATATCGGATGTGATTTCGCCTAGCTTCACCTGCTGCTTCCTGCCTGTTAGGAAGCTTATGATCCACTTACAAGTGTGTTCAGGTACTGCTGGTTGGTTTAGTTTACTTAGAAGAGTGTCTGGAATGATGGTATTGAATGATGAACTGATGTCTACAAAAAGGACCCTTGCGTAGGTATTTGGAGATTCAAAGTGTTGTAGGATGTAGTGCAGAGCCATGTTAACAGCATCATCTGTCGATCTATTTGCTCGGTATGCAAACTGCATGGGATCTAACAGCGGATTCGTGATAGTTTTCAGGTGGGACAGCACAAGCCTTTCAAAGATTTTCATAACTATAGATGTTAGAGCAACTGGTCTGTAATCATTCAGTTCCTTGATGGAGGGCTTCTTTGGCACTGGGATGATGGTAGAACGTTTGAAGCAGGAAGGAACATAGCACATCTCTAGTGATCTTTTTTAACTATTTATATTTGTATACATGTATTTTAGTTGGCTGTTCACCGCCCTGAGTCCTTCGGGAGAAGGGCGGTATATAAAACCTAAATAAAATAAATCTATTGAAGATTCGGGTGAAGATGGGGTCCAATTGCTCAGCACAGACTTGTAAGCAAGGAGTTATCTTGTCTGGCCCTGATGCTTTTTTTGGCTTTTGTCTATGTAATAGATCTTGCACTTTTTTTTCTGTGATCAGCAGAGGTTGTGAGCCCAATTGATTGGGGCAAGTTGTAGGAGACTTGTCTATTGTTCATGTGTTTGAGATGTGTGTTGTGGAGATAAGTGGCTGTGGTTTCTTTTCAAACCTGCAGTAGAACACATTCAGGTCATCTGCTAGTTGTTGATTTCCTTCTGCCTGGGAAGGAGGTTTGCTGAAGCCAGTGATGTTTTTTAGAGTTTTCCACATGTTTGCTGGTTCATTTGTTGAGAATTGGTTCTTTAACTTTTCAGAGTAGCTTTTTTTTGCTTCTCTGATCTCTCTTGTTAATATGTTTCTGGTCTGGTTGTATAGCATTCTGTCACCTTTTCTGTAGGCTTCCTCTTTGGAACGAGGTAGCTGCTTAACTTCAGCTGTGAACCAAGGTTTATTGTTGCTATATATTTTCAGGTTCCTTGTTGGTACACATAAGTCTTCGCAGAAGCTAACATATGATGTTACAGTATCTGTGAGCTCATCTAGGTCTGCAGAGGCATCTTCAAAAACATTCCAATCAGTGCAATCAAGGCAGGCCTGGAGTTTCAGCTTTGCCTCATCAGACCAAGTCCTCACTGATTTAATTGTTGGTTTAATGGTTTTAAATCTTTGTCTGTAGGCAGGAACAAGGTGAATCATACAGTGGTCAGAGTGTCCCACAGCTGCTCGTGGTAAAGACCTATAAGCATCTTTTACTGTTGTGTAGCAGTGGTCTAAAATATTTTTGCCTCTGGTGGGACAATGTACATGCTGGAAATATTTTGGGAGCTCTTTCCTTAAATTTGCTTGATTGAAACCTCCTAAAATGATGGGAAAGGAACCTGGGTGTTTGGCTTCAGCCTCCATAATTTGATCAGCAAGAGTTTGTAATGCCTTGTTTACACAGGCTTGTGGAGGAACATACACAGCTATTAGGAGAAATGAGGAGAACTCACGTGGAGAGTAAAATGGCTTGCAGTTGACGTGTAAAGTTTTCATCACAAAACTTATATAACCTTATAAACTTATAATTCCAACTTGTTTATTTATATAAGAGTATTCTGTTTATGAAAACAAACAAAATGTTACATTTGTAGTGTTAGTAAACTAAGACCTATTATTCTAACATATTTTATGTTCTTTTCCACAAAATTAATAATATTGAGGAGAAATAACACCATATGTTCACAAAGTAAAAAGTCAGTATAAGGAAGAGAACCAAAGAGGGAGGGAAGGAGGAAGGAAGGAAGGAAGGAAGGAAGGAAGGAGGGAGGGAGGGAGGGAGGAAGGAAAGAAGGAAGGAAGGAAGGTAGGAAGGAAGGAAGGAAGGAAGGAAGGAAGAAAGAAAGAAAGAAAGAAAGAAAGAAAGAAAGAAAGAAAGAAAGAAAGAAAGAAAGAAAGAAAGAAAGAAAGAAAGAAAGAAAGAAAGAAAGAAAGGGCAGAGGAAAATCAATTACTTTTTTCATTGAAGTTTCTTTGGCAAATTAAACTTTTGTTCAATTCCCATTCCTTTCTTATGTGAGGATAAGAATAAGATACATTTTATAGACATGCCCAAAGCCAATCTGAGTTCTTTAAATCTGCCCATAAAACAGGCAGCAAGTTCTCTCCGGATATAATTATTTCAAAATCTGCTGCCACATAAACTTAATAAATCTTGCAGCATCATGTTTGCAGATCATGAATCATATTTTCAATTTTTTTCTCAAGGAAAGCAATCAAGACATACATCTTTAAGAAATTTAGAGATATGGAGATTATTTCACTGATTTATATCATTCTGTGGTATTACAATTTATGTTTCATTTGCATTTGCCCAAATGTCTTTCCATACTTTAGGATAATGTTAGACCACACTAATAATTATGTTTTTATTTTTTCTTAAACACATATATAAAAATTAAATAGGAAATAAATTCAAATTCCAAATGTCATTTATTTCATTACTCAATACTCCAGTGTTACTATAAACGGAAGAGTTTAATGTTTTACATATTTTACTCCTTGACAGTTATTATCCACTATAGACCCCAGCACTCTATGTCTCTGTACAATTCATCTTCACAAAATGCCTTTAAGCTAGACCATAATTATTCCCATTTGATAGATTGGTAATTGAGGCTGAAAAATGATGACATGGGCAGTATTATCAAGTGACTCTGTAATTGAACTGGGATTTAACCTGAAGTCTCTGCTGTCCAATGCATTTATCAATTTGTGCTCATAGCAACTTTCTCCCTGAATAACATTTTGAGTTGAGTACAGAAACAATTATTTATGGAATGAAACCTATTCCATGTGTTACATTCTGCATGATCAAAACTCAATTAGGAAACTTCAATGTATAATTCATAATTCAACTTATGAAACATACAGTACCCGCATAAATATTTCAGTACTTTTCCATATTATAAGACTCTCATCTTAAGAAGTGACTGTGTGTCATTCTATAGGGTAAGCAGCCCTCAGTTTTAAAAAATGGGGATTACAGTTCTTCATATATTGTTGAGATCAAATGTGTAGCATCTCTTGCCATTGACAATGTTGATTGGGAAAATGAGAGCTCCCATCTTGGGAATGTCTTGTGGAACACAAGTTTCTGACCTCTGCTCTGTTTTAACTTATGCTCAACTGTAACTTTAAATATGAGTAAAAGAACCATAAGAAAAGCAGGGCACTGTTGTTCCTTGTCAGCAGCAAACATACAGATCATCCTTTCTCTTTATAGTAACATATATCATATTTCTATTAAAATTACAGTTCTCTCAAAATGTTTGTTTTATTTGTTTATTAAACTGCCAAATTTCATAAGGAGGTATGATAGAATTCAATAAACAGAAGATTTAATAACACCAAACTGATTTATAACTACTAGTGTTAGCCATCAAAAGGAATTGTGCAATTATTCCATCTTTTCCTGCTTAATAGATTGGAAGGATCCAGATTGTTAGCAGCAATATGCCGACTCTGTTAACTGCTTAGAGAGAACTATAAAGCACTATAAAGTGGTATTTAAGTCTAAGTGCTATTGCTATTAATAAATTTGAAAGAAAAGTTGAAAAAGCAGGGTAGGAACATAAGCAGAATATGAAGTCAGGACCTTCTATAAATTTTGTTGAATGAGGCAGAGCAACTGCACAGTTAAAGTGTCTATAATTTGTCTATCTTATTTTTAATAATCCAACACTCAGGCTATTGTATCTGATTGTAATACAAGAGAACCATCTGGACCTAGCTTATATGAATTAGGAGAAACTATACGATAGAAAAGGGGGGGAAATCCCTCATTTTTAATCTCCTGCCAGAAGGTCAAATCATAAAGTATCAAAGAGAAACCACAAATTTCCTCCAAAATGTATAACTGTATCATGGAACCAAACTAACCACCACAAGAGAGGATGGTTTGCTAAAACCCAACTGAATTCAGTGGCACTGTGCCAGTTTGGCTCCATCTTAAGTGATTACATTACAGAAACAAAAGAGGAGGAGGAAAAAAAAAACCCACTGACTGGGTGGAACTGAATTTGTTTGAGGCTGAAGAAAGGATGTAAATAATGCTGACTTTTCAAACACATGCAAAGATTGTCCAACGGATTACAAAGGAAAGGGATTGACTAACATTGCACTTTTTAAAAAAAAGTTGTGCTCAGAATAACATTATACTGTATAAGACTCAATCAATGTTTTAATTTTTTGATGCCAGGTCAGATCAGATCAAATATTTAATCATTTTATATATATACAAAAATTAGACTAAAACTGTAGTAGAGGGAGACATGTTAAAAAGATAAGCATTACAAGCAAACAAAAAGTATATAAAACAGAAATGTACAAAACTGATAATTAAAGTGCATTATCTTGAACCACAAAATAGCTGAAATCTACATGCTGCTAAAACTCTCTAGTTTGTCTGCTTGTAATCTTCAGTTAACAAAACAGGCTAATGTAGGATAACGATTTTTGAATCTTCACACATCAAATGGGCTAACTTACAGAATGTATCCAAAATTTGGGCCATGGAATTGAAATTTGGCAAAGTTATGGCCACTGCCATGCAACCACACCCCCATGTTCCCATACTCAGCCACGGTCCTGTGTTTATTATTGCAAATGCTCCCTGCTAGCTTCCCACAAGGAAAATCAATTTGGAAGCCAGCAGAAATTAGAAGTTGCTCCTGATCCCGGTGCTTTTTTGCTCTCCTGTGGACATTCTTTTCTCAGTTTAGGTAAGAAAATATCTCTGAAATGATGAGCCAACAAGTCAGGTGATTGTCTAGTAGTTACCCCTACATCTACATGAGGGTTCAAAATTCCATCCTGTTGGCTAGGGATATGAGAGAATGGATCATTCTTATGGCATTTTTGTTAAAATAGTTTTTGTTTTTGATTTTTTTTTTTTTTGCTTCTCTTAAAATGCAGTGCTACAAAAAATGTTAAAAGCATTTGTTATGTTGCTTTTACTAGATTCTTCACTTTTACAATTAGTTTGTTTCTGACTCTTAGCTAAAGACCCATTTCTTTCATGGCATTCACATTTAGCTGTAGTCAAGGGTGGGCTGCTGGGGGTTCTCAGGGGTTTGTGAGAGCCCCTAACTAAGATTCTGTGCAGTTCGGAGAACTCCCAAATCCCACTCCTGGCTGGCCCCGCCCATTCTGCCCCTCCCCTGCCAGGAGTCCCCACATGGCCCATTGTGGGTGCAGGTAAATGCAGGGTGCGCACTGAGGCTCGGGAAGGGCGAAAAATGGGCCTCTGGAAGTTTGGGAAGGCCAGAAATGGGCCCATTTCCAGCTTCAAGAGAACCTCCGGAGCCTGGGGAAGCCGTTTTCACCCTCCCAGAAGCTTGAAGAAAGCCTCCAGAGCCTGGGGAGGGCAAAACCACCACCACCCTGCTGTGGTACAGGAAGCCGACTAGGCCATGCCCACCATGGCCACACCCACCCAGCAACCAGGCAGAGAACCCGTTGCTTACATTTTTGAAGCCCACCCCTGGCTGAATTCTTTGTATCCAAGTTCATTCATACAAACCAGTAGTTTTCATACTTCTAGTCTTCAAATCATTTTTGAAATGCTTAAATAGATTTCTGGTGTCACCTTTACTTATTTAGACTCTCCGAGATGTTTTATTTTATATTTCCTAATTTTCAGCTAGTATAGTAAGTAAATCATAGGAGCTGTAATCTTTGACTTTTTTAGAAATCACTAGGTTTGAGAATGGATGCTAAGGAATAACAAAATTCCCAAAACTCATTTTACATATTTTATAAAATTGTTATTGCCATTTGTGATATATTTCTCACTGAATTAGAAACTCGTGGAATCATAGCCGAGGAGAAAGAAAAGAGAATGCAAAGAAGAAGGTGTCAGCCAAGCAGACATGGGTTGAGAAAGATCAACCTTTCAATCCCAGTGAACCTCTCAAAAGTACAAAGCAGGAGACTGTTGAGACAGCAAAGCACAAAAATAGTGGTGACAGCGTACAAGACAACGTTGTGCAATCAAAGGACCAGCCACAACAGGGTAAGTAAACACTCATGTCTAGAGTCTTTCCCAGGAGATTGAGAAGATTCACCAACTTGGTTTTTTCCATATCTGCAGTCAGAATGCCAATGGTTGTTTTTAAGTTCTCTGGGGAGCATCAGATATAGGAAGATTGAGTTACGGCTCTTTAGCATGGATAAGATTTATTGCCCTCCAACCATCACTGAGTCAGCATCAAACTACATCAGTATAAATTTTGCTGTTCCCATTGCCAAACGCTACCCTGCCCTAGTCACTCTATCTGCAAATGGTGCTTTCCTTATTTCCTGTGTGTGGATGAAGTTAAAGAAAAGGATGACTGGGTTTCCCCATCTTGGTTTCCCTTCCGTCCTACCAAATATCATCAGCTGCTGAGGAAATATTCCCCAATCATTTATCTAAACATGGAATGAAGTTCAATTAGGGGGCAAGTTTTGACAGATGGCTGACCTCCAAGGCAGCTGATCAGCTCAGTGTGTGAAGACTGGTAAATAAAACCTAGGAGAGGATCTCCTGTTTTACTGATCAGCCTTCTCACCCCCAGATCAGTAGCTGAGCTGAACTATGGCAGGGGTCTGTCACCTTGGCAACTTTAAGACTTGTGGACTTCAACTCTTTGTTGGCTGAGGAAATCTGGGTGTTGAAATCTGCAAGTCTTAAAGTTTCCAAGGTGTGAGGCCCCTTATCTATGGGTTTGTGACAGCTCCCTTGAAAGGTAGAAAACTGTCAACTGTTGACAACCAGCCCTCTCCCAAAAGAAATCAAATAAGAGGAAGGGGACATTGGGAAACTCTCCTGCCACCACATAACCATCACTTCTCTCTTGTCTATCAGTTGTTTTCCAAGTCACCCCTAATTAGAGGCAGAAGTTTTTAAAGTATGGAAATAGTGCTGAATCAGTTTTCAGGCTGCTTTTGAACATGGCTTTATTGCTTTTTCAGAGTTCATCTGAACCCCTGTTTAAAAGTAGCCTGTGGAAGAGCTAACACCTAGAAGGACATTCACATAATATAGTAGGGAAGTTTCCCCCCTCTTCACCATTCAACTTCAGACACGTATGCCATCAGATGTTTTGCAAGCTATTATTAAGCACAGGTTTAAAGGCAGACTTTCTGTCCTTTCCCTCACACTAAATTTATTTATGTATTTATTAAACACATTTATATGGTATCAGTAGAAGAGAATGTTAGTGGCTTGGGGTTGAACAATGGGGTCCTTGATGCTCTCTGAGCTTGGTGGTTTTCTTGTACACATTTCATTACCAATCTAGGTAATGTCATCAGTGCTTGTGTTGAAAGCTAACAGTAAACAACAATCTAATCACAGAATCAAACACTTCTACCAATACTGACAGGGCAAGCCATTGGTATTAAAATAACAGTAGACTCCATTTCCTTCTAGTGCTAATGATGTTACCAAGCTAGGTAATGAAACATTTGCAAAAAAAAAATAACACCCACCCAGCTCACAGAAAATCAAGGACCCTTCATTTATGTGGTTACCCAACTGGTAAGTGTGACTCTACACCATTACAATATATTTTAAAAACCTTAATGCCCTCCACTCCTACTTATTAGTCAGTAGGATATCTACGAGTGGATGCAAAACATATTGCAGAGACACAGGAAAGCTAAAAAAGAATTTGACAATATACACTTCAATTCATCAGAGAATTGAAAACTTTATATCAAAGAAACAATGATTCATTGAAACTACAAATAGAATTTACAAGCTGGCTTCTTGAATGAAGACAAAAACAAGGATTATAAGCAAAGGGT
Source organism: Bungarus multicinctus (assembly GCA_023653725.1). NCBI lineage: Eukaryota > Metazoa > Chordata > Lepidosauria > Squamata > Elapidae > Bungarus > Bungarus multicinctus. The sequence goes on from CM042834.1 coordinate 130,105,228, forward strand.
TTATAATACCTACAATAGGCTTACATCTTTTTAAAAGTTTGTGTTGAACCCTGCTATATTTTTGGAGTTTTGATGAGAAACTGTTGTTTTCCATAATCACCATGCATACCTTACAACATATAGTCTTTATGAACAATATAATAAAATCTTTTGTGTACAAATTGATCAAATTCCATAAACAATTTGTTCAATTTCTTCATTTGAAGTACCACCCAACTTCAAACTGACTCTGAATAGTGCACAGTAAAATCAAGTATAATAAAAAATACAATATAATAAACTTATAAAACAAAAGGAATAACAAAAGGAATAATTATTTCATTTGAATGGTTCAAATAATTTTCTCAGGTGGAAGAATAAATGTTACCAGCCCAAATGTTGCTTCAATTTTTTTCCACATTAGAACAATAGCTGTTCTGACAAGAGCCTTTAAAAAAAAAAACCAGGAAGTGGCAGCTCCCACTGACTTCAAGAGTAAAGAATGCAAAATCCGCATACAGGCAAATATTTGAAATATTAGACATATTAAACGATAGGATTTCAGACCAGGATGGGAGTTAGCAACAGATGGTTCCAACAGGCAGTCAGCTTCATGCTTAATGCCAAACCCTTCAGTGGACTGCAAAGCGCTGACATATTGGTAATATCAAAAGGCAAACTGGAGCTGGACTTCCAGTTTCACTTAAGGAATGCACAGCTGCAGGAAAAAATGGGAGGTTGGGGGGTCACTTGGCACAATGAAATCTCCAGAAATGCAAATTTCATGTGAAGCACCACAGTCATCAATTACTAGAAGCTCCACTAATAATATTCATACATAATCGAAAATTCCATGTGTGCTGCCAAAGCCTTCTGGCCAATCCAATTAAACAAGCATCAAGGAACAAAGAAAAACTGCTCAGTAAAATTCCTAACCAGGAGATGTAGAGGGCAAATATTCATCTTTATATAGCAGCTAGGAGAAAAGAGGAATCCAGTATTCTGAAATCCTCCAGGCAAAATCCTAAGAGGATATATAAATTAGTAATTGAGTAGCCATCTGTGCATACCTGTTCAAATGGTTCTAGGCCTTAGAAGCAGGGGTGGGATTCAAAATTTTTAACAACCGGTTCTGTGGGCGTGGCATAGGTGGTGGGCTTGGCTTGGTGGTCATGTGACTGGGTGGGTGGTGGCTTGGTGGTCATGTTATTGACTGGACGTGGCCAACTCAACATCACTCACATCGAGGCACGCATCTCCTCACCTGACCTCTCATGAATGTGTGGGGATGCTGTAACAGTCGTAAGTATGAAAAATGATCATAAGTCACTTTTTTCAGTACCATTGTAACTTTAAATGGTCACTCCACACAAGCAAAGTACCAGCAAAGGAAGGAAAAAAACTCCAGAGAAGTTCCTAAGACAAGAAGTCTAGCCCTGCCAAGAATGTAATAAGGGTTAACGGAGAGGCAGTTTCTGTAAGCAACACCAGAATGTTTCCTTCCTGCCTTCCTTACAGGATTAGGCCAGTGGTTTCTTCTAACAACCGGTTCTCCGAACTGCTTAGAATGTTAACAACTGGTTCTAGCGAATAGGTGAGAACTGGTAGAATCACACCCCTGCTTAGAAGTAAACTCACTTCTACCCCTATTTGCAATTATTTTTATTGGATTAATTAAGGGGTCTCTACAGAGCAGAAGCAGAGAAGTTTTTCATGGGTTTGACGGAGCAAAGGTAAGCTTCAGAAATGCTCAAATGGCATCTCGCCACTATATTATCAGATAAATAAAGTAAACATGAAATTAAACAAGGAATTAAACATTGGCTATAAAAGAAAGTCACATAAAACTGTCATACAGCTACTAAGTAATCAATGATGTCACTTAGTCACTTCAGTTTTAAAAAAAAACTATTTGAAATAAAACTTGTTTAATACTTGGATGTGAGATACCAGGATCTGTAGAATAGATTGGGAAGTTGGAAAAAATGTAGAAAAGAAAGGAAAGTCACTGCCCAGAATACTACACGGGCATGTCATGTAGCCATCATTTTTAAGACAACGATGAGCCTGAAGAGGTGAAGAGCTAAATTGGGCATTAAAAGAAGAGCTAGGTGAGAAAAGAAAAGAGCAGAGTTAAGCAGTTTATTTGAAGATGGGCATGAAATAAAGAGCACAGATGGTGATCTGCATTTGATATTCATGAAAATGAGAGAATGTTCTCCCTTTTCCCAATGTGATTTTTTTAATGGAAGTAAAGCATCCGTTTAGAACTTGCATATGTCATAATTATAGAACATAATGGGGGGACACAGCTGTTCCAAATGCAAATAAAATATCTCTGCCTCTCTCAGTATTTAATCTTAATGTGGCAATTCTTAACATGGCAATTCATTTTTTTATGCTTATAGTGAAGGAATGTATACTTGAGTGATACATTAGAGTTATTAAGAATTAAATGGTCAGACCTTTCTGCCGCTCACTCAAAGTTATTACAGTGCAAAAGGTTCTCCAATTGTTATCACAACTCACCATCTATTGTTCCTGACCTTTGGCTATGCTGGTCAAGGATGATGGGAATTGTAATCCAAGAAATCTAGCTCCATTCTTGCGTTGTAAAAGAATTAGAAACCTCAAAATGCTTCTTTGCGAAGATGTCTGCTGGGTGTGATTCTCTTATGATACGAGAGGGAAATAAAATCCAAAGAGAATTATTAATGAACTCTCAAACTATTGAACATCTTTCACATACAGTAAAGAGTTGAGTTGAGGGAGCTTGTGGGTTAAATAAAAAGAAAATCAGAATCTTAACAAGAAACTCGTGAAAACTCACTGAATGACAGGAGGATTGTATTTCTGTGTAGACTATTCAAAGGCAGCAGAAACCTCAGACCAAAGTGATACATGGGGTATAAATCTGTCCTACCAGCTTTTATCAATTCTATGCCAATTTATTTACTGTATTTCAGAGCATGGCTTCCCGCTGAAAAAGCCTGGACACTTTTCTTTAGAAACTCTCCTGCAGAAAATCCCTGCTAAGAGAGATTCAACTAGTTTTAAAGTGTTTTTTTTTTCAGTTGAAAATGGTTGAAGCTTGAAAGTTCTCAGCAGAACAGATTTCTGTTTAAAGGAGTTTATTTATTTGTCTAATTTATGTAACTGCCCATCTCATAGGCCAGAGACAATCCAAGAATTAAAAAAGCTGAGTTCTAGGAAATACGTGAGAGGTATTTTTAGTAAGCATGCATATATTTTATACAAAAGCAGAGGCCAAGTTCTTTTCTCCTTTTCAACCCACTCCCTAGCTAAAACTTTCCAAGCCTCTGAGTCACCTGGCTATAGTTCATATTTAGAATCCTGGCCAGAAGTGCAGCCCTCGTACACATATTTAAAATACAAAGTAGCGTAACATCCACAGTGCTGTTTGGAGGGATATCAACCAGGTCTTCCCTCTTCTACTCTCAGAAGCAAAATATGCCTGCTATACCGTTGACACACCTTTTCCATGTCTGGCTTTGCATGATGGGAGTCAGCAAATCATGTTGTGAAATGTTTCTGTTGCGCTCAGCTGTTCCTCTCTTATCATTTTGAACATTAAAGGGCTGATCCAAGTCTGAATTTGTTTTCCTAACAGAAACTATTCCAAAACATTCAGTATGAGGGGGGGTTTTGGGGTTGGTTTTTTTTTTTAAATGTCTCCTGTCCTTGAAAGAATGTCAATCAAACTGAGATGGATAGTCATTTTTCCATTGGTGTCATGACTTCATAACAAAACAAAAGATATAAAAAGTTATTAACTTGTAGGTTTTGGTTTCTGAAGGGAACTCTTACTGGAATAAAATAATGGTTTGGAGGAAAAATAGATATTGCTTTAACTACTGCAATACAAAACTGGACTAAAGAAAATATTGGCAATTCCATCATGTGGAATGGGAGAAGTGATGCTCTGTTCTTCTTTCCTTTGTAACACACACACACACACACACACACACACACACACACACAAATGCTCTTTCAGGAAAGAACTGTTACAGATAGTCTTCAACTTACACTCTTTCATTTAGTGACCATTCAAAGTTACAATAGCACTGAAAAAAAGTGAATTATGACCATTGTTTTTTTTACACTGCAGCATCTCTGTGGTTATGTGATCAAAATTCCAATGCTTGGCAACTGGCTTATATTTATGATGGTTGCAATGTCCTGGGGGGTCATGTGATCGCCTTTTGCAACTTTCTGACAAGCAAAGTCAATGGGGAAGCCAGGTTCACATAACTTAAAAACTGCAGTGAGGCACAGTTCATTTAACTGTCTTACTTGGCACCATAATTTTTGGCCTCAATTGTGGTCCTAAATTGAAGACTACCCATTCAATTAACTGGAATGCTGTGTTGTGCTTTTTATTATGTACATAGCAACAACCAGGAAGTTCAATTTTCTTTTAAGATGTACATAGTAGCTCTTGGGAGATGATTTATGTTGAAACTCCAATAGGCAAAAAAAACTCCAAACAAACCAGTTAAATATTCCCTTTGTTCCCCTTTTCATTACCTTACAGCCGCTGAGTTTTCCCAAAGGGTGTTCTTTACAATCAAATAAAGTGTTCTTTACAATCAAATAAAGCAGGCACATGTTTTGCATTTGTGCTGCTAAAACGTCTAGTCTGGCCTAGAACAAGTAACTGATGACTCCGATTGTCAACATGACAAGAGTCAGAGAAGAGAGGGGGTCATTACAAGCAAATTTTCATATCTATTGGGAGTGAGCTTAGACAATCAGCAGTTGGTTCAGTAGTGCAAGTGTGTGCCAAGAACATAATTTTTGGGGTCAATTATGGTCATGTCAAGGACCACCTCTTTAAATCTGAGAAGAGGCAAAGATTGAAGCTTTGCAGATCCTTTCCCAGATTATTACTTTTGTGATCTTCAAAGCAGCCAGATGAAATTTCTAATTAATTCCTAGAGAAGAGAATCCAGGAAGCTTATGTTGTATCATGCACACCAGGCTTACTTTGGCCTTAAATTTCAGATATAAGGTAGCAGATTAAGTAAGCATAACCTAGTTGATCAGGCCTTTCATTGCTCAGAATACATTCCTGCACAAGAGACATTTCATTCATTTTCCAAACTGGTTACAGTACTCTGGGGCTTGACCTCAAAGGAGAAGAAAGCGTAAGCATTATGCTTTGTGGCCATTTTTGTGAAACCCACAGCGGTGAGAAGGTAACAATTAAGAGAACAAACTCATCCATTTTGGTGGACACTGAATTGCAAAGTTACTTAAGTATATACAGGTTTGAAAGTCAAGGATTCCTTAACGTATACTTAAGAAACAAGAAAAGACATCTAAGTAGCAGGCAGTAGGTAATTTCTAAAATGTAATCTCGAAATCATTATCATAATCTTTTTATGGGTGGGGGAGGAGATGTTTTGCAAGGGGGGTGGCAATATGAATAGGTCATCTACCCAAATTGTAAAGAGTACAGGGTTAACAGGGATGGGATTCTATTGATTCGGACTGGTTCTATAGAATTGGTTGTTATGATTCTGTGCAGTTTGGAGAACCGAAAAATCGTGCCCCTGGCTGGGGTGCACAGGAGAGAGTGCACAGGGGGGAGCTGCGCACCCCCCTGCGCTCCATTTTTTGTCTTCCTGTGCCCCAGGAAAGCCTTCTGGGAGCAAAAATGCCCCCTAGGAGGCTTACCTGAGGCCCAGGAGCCAAAAAAACCAGGGGGACTGCAAAAAAGAAGAAGCCATGTCCATCCAGTCACATGGCCATCCCCACCTAGCCACACCCACCTAGCTACACCCATCTAGCCACGCCCACAGAACTGGTTGTTAAAAAATTTGAATCCCACCCCTGGGTTAACATTAAATTTAACAATCCCAGACAATGGCTTAGCATTGCAAATATGACCAGGTTATATGAAGGACCACCCGCTTACATCCACTCATTCTATCAGATCCGGGGAGTTTCCTCATTTTATGGAACATATTCCCTGAGGTGAAATTAGCCCCATTGCTTTTTGCCTTCTGGAAAGCCTTCAGGAGGTGTTTTTTTCCATCAACCATGAGCTGATAAGAATTATTTATTTATTATTTTTTTAAAACATCCACGTAGCTGCCTACCTCATAACTAATGCTAGCCAGCTCCCAATCAAAACTTAAAACAACGTAAAATACTGTATTCGAACTATAAAAACCAAATGCATTAAAAACCAGAATCTGGCACCAAGTCAAGCTCTGACAGGCAGTTCCTTCATCCTATCCTAGTGCTTGGGGGGGTGGGGGGAACCAGGACTTCAGTGTATTTGGAGAGGCAAGGAGGGCAAAGTAACTTTCTACTGTGGGCTAACTGGTAGTTTCCTGCATTAGAGTTATGATGACACAGTGGTTAGAATGCAGTATTGCTCACTGCCAGGAGTTCAATCCTGACTGGCTCAAGGTGGACTCAGCCTTCCATTTTTCCAAAGTGGGTAAAATGAGGACCCAGATTGTTGGGGGCAATAGGCTGACTCTGTAAACAGCTTAGAGACAGCTGTAAAGCACTGTGAAGTGGTATATAAGTCTATTGCTATTGCTATTAGAAACTCCAAAATCTGCAAGCAGGGTTACAAGCATGGGGAGGAACTTTTTCATGTCCTCTTTTCTAGTAAGGCTTTGTAAGGGATTTCTGAAAAGAATAGCAGAGTAACAGAGTCAGAAGGCAAAATTAAAATTGGAAGGCAATGAAGGTATGTAGTTTTGCATTATGTGTGAATGGATATGAATGCTAGATGGGTATATATGAGCTAAAGTCTATGCATGTGACCCTCAGCTTCCAAATTAATACTCAGTGCAGTACTTGAGGCTCATGAAACTGTGCATGAAATTGGCATATATTGTGTAGGCTAATATCAAGCATAGAGAAACTAATTAATATTACATTTGAAGGAGCTGCTTTCAATCATGACCAGAATGGATAAACCAGTTTGATCTTCCTGGTATTAATTCAAAAAAGAAGAGAAGCCTCTTTTGGTGCCCAAGGACATTGTCTTTCTAAGTTAATAGTGAGTTATTACTGTTTCTAGAGCAGTTCTTTGTCCATTGGCATGAAATAATTGGATTTGAATATGTTCCATCATGAACACCTGCCGCTTGCTTTAAAATTCTATAATCCAACTATAGTTTTAAAAAAATCACAGCACCCACAATATGGGCCTCAATGGAACTTCAGGTAGTCCTCAACTTAAAACCTTCATTTAGTGACTGTTCAAAGTTACAACGGCACTGAAAAAAGTGACTTATGATCATTTTTTACACTTACGACTGTTGCAGCATTCCCATGGTCACGTGATCAAAAGTCAGATGCTTGACAACTGGCTCATATTTATGACAGTTGCAGTGTCCCAGGGTCAGGTGATCACCTTTGGCAACCTTCTGACAAGCGAAGTCAATGGGGAAGCCAGACTGACTTTACAACCATGTCACTAACTTAACAACTGCAGGGATTCTCTTAACAACTGTGACAAGAAAGGTCGTAAAATGGGGCAAAATGCACTTAATAAGCCCTTAGCAGCAAAATTGATGTTGCTCAATTGTGTCATAAGTCAAGGACTACCTGTATAGTCTATAGCCGTGATGGGACACAGAGCCACTCCTGCCGGCATGCGAGAGGTCGCCCGGAAGAGCTCTACTGTGCATGCATATGCACCCCCGCCAGCCGATTGTTAGGTATCTGCTATGCATGCACGTGGAGAGATGCATGAATGGAAGAAGTGTGCATATGCGCAGAGGCATGCGATGTGCAGGGGGTTTGCATGCACATGCACAGAGGTGTGCAGTGCAGAGGGCATGCATGCATGCGCAGAGGTGCATGATGAATACATAGGGGGTCACATGCACAGGCACAGCGGGGCGGGGACAGTCGCACATGCACTTTTGGCACGCAACATGGAAATGGTTAGCCATCACTGGTCTACAAACTTTGATTCTGAAGAGATGTTATACCTCTTCCATTTCACTTCAGAAGTTCCATAGAAAACATCATGGAAAACGATAGTACTATTTTCAGGGATGGGATTCTACCAGTTCACACCTATTCACTAGAACCGGTTGTTAACATTCTAAGCAGGTCGGAGAACCAGTTGTTAAAAGAAATTACTGGCCTAATCCTGTAAGGAAGGCAGGAAGGAAACATTCTGGTGTTGCTTACAGAAACTGCCTCTCCATTAACCCTTATTACATTCTTGGCAGGGCTAGACTTCCTGTCTTAGGAACTTCTCTGGAGTTTTTCCCACCTTTGCTGGTACTTTGCTTGTGTGGAGTGACCATTTAAAGTTACAATGGCACTGAAAAATGTGACTTATGACCATTTTTCACACTTACGACTGTTGCAGCATCCTCACAGTCATGAGAGGCCAGGCGAGGAGATGTGTGCCTCGATGTGAGTGCTATTGAGTTGGCCATGCCTAGCCAATAACATGACCACCAAGCCATGCCCACCAACTAAGCCATGCCCACAGAACCGGTTGTTAAAAAAATTGAATCCCACCCCTGGCTACTTTCATAAGTTCTTGGCAGGCTACTCTTGCATGCTACTATGGACTAACACAGCTGCCCTGCTGCAATTCATTTTGAGTCTTCAGAATGTAGGGAAAATATTGCATGGCATTATTGCTTTGTTTAAAAACTGGAAACGCAAGCTTTCAGTTTCTGGCAAGATAATGGAAAAGGATCAAGGCATGCATCTGAAGCCATTGTATGTCTGTAATTTAAAAAACATGTATGAACAGGATTCTGCCTTGACTTTTGGTGTTTTGCAGAACGTCTATCATCTCGATATTGTGCTCCATATCTCAAACATGTGCGAGTGAACACTGTCAGTTCAGTGGCTCAGCTGAACAAACTGCTACATGCAACAGAAACCAGGATTGTCGGCATAATTACGTTGTTAGCAAAACCTATGCTGCTCCAAGAAATATTATGGCAAAATTTTTAATGAACCATATTTGATTCTGCTGGTGAATAGCATGCGCAAACAGATGCGTTCCTTTCTTCCCTACTAAGCGCACTGTTTTATATTCCTTTCATATTGGAAACGTCTGAAATGAAAAATGAAAAGGAATATATTTAATGATTTTGTTCAAACAGATACACTGCATAATTTTCTCTTTCAAAACCTCATCTTCAAACATCACTTAGGGAATGAGTTGCTGCTTGTCTTTCAAAAAAAAAAAAGGGGGGGGGAATGATAGTATGAGTCATCTATTCACAGTTTGCCTATCTTTGGCAGCCAGACATTTATTTCCATGATGCTCTTTTTTTTCCTGACTAAAATAATCAAATAATCTGAATGCTAGCCATGTATCCAGACCATAGATTTAGTCTTACGGGTTTCCCAGAAAACACTGTGGTGAACATCCTTAAATAGGTTGATCCATAATCCAGTCAAATTGCTCAAAGCTGTTGAGCAAAAAGCTCATTGCCTGAATCCAACAGTTCTACCTGTGCGTGGCTTCCTTAGCAGGCCTTGCAATGCACCAGGTATGAAGCTCTGTTTGGTACCAATGTTCCTTTTATTCCATTTAAAATTCATAAAATAGAAAAAAAGAGATAGATCAGGGAAGTGTTGGGATTCATTTTTTTTTTTACTACCAGTTCTGTGGGCGTGGCTTGGTGGGCGTGGCAGGGGAAGGAATACTGTAAAGTCTCCAGTCAGAAGAGGTATTTGCTGGTTCTCCGAACTACTCAAAATTTCCGCTACCGATTCTCCAGAACTCGTCAGAACCTGCTGAATACCACCTCTGGTCAGAGGTGGCATTTACCGGTTCTCTGAACTACTCAAAATTTCCGCTACTGGTTCTCCAAAACTGGTTGGAACCTGCTAAATACCACCTCTGGATCAGGAGTATCCAACCTCAGCAACTTTTGTGACTTGTGGATTTCAACTCCCAGAATTCCCCAGCCAATCATTCTGAAAGTTGAAGTCCATAAATCCTAACCAACCCTGGTTGCCAAGATTGGACACCTCTGGTATAATATAAATGAAACTCACACTGCTCTTCAGATATTAATAGCTCTTCCCAAAATTCACAGAATCACAACTTCCTATACTCTGGTTTCTATAAAACGAACTGTGAAAGTAGTAATAGCCATGAGAAAATAATAATTAAGCCAAGAAACTTAATGACCAACCAAACAGGCCAGAATAACTTCTATAATGGATAGGATCAGCCAGGAAGAAAACCATCCCTAGTAAACAATAACAAAACAATAACAATATGGATGCCCACTCCCCAATCCTCACAACTGTTCAGTTCACTAAAAACCAAGATCTTTTATTATCTTCTCAGCAACTCGGCTAGGTACATATCCACATCTCCTTGCAATTTAGAATGCCTGAAATTAATGAAATGACTCCAAAATTTCTGTTTTCATGGTCTCACAGACATTATATGAGCACCTCTTGAAACCACAGCGGTGTCTTTAGTGCCATCATTGCATTTCAACCTCTCTTGAGAGTCTTCATCAGAGTCTTGAATGTTTCAATCTGTTGCCCAAACACTCTCTATGGTTGGAAAGTTTTAAAACCCCAGCTGTTTCTGCTTATGTTTCAGTATCTTTAAAGCAGATGTTGGTTTATAATATACATAGGACTGTTTTCTGTAAATTAGGCATTTGGGTAACCTAAAATAAAAACCCACATCAGAGATTTCCTTTATGCCACTGGTCAACAAGGAGCATAACAATTACATCTGCCACATGCCTAATATCTATCCACAGATATTACAGCTCAAAGTCTTGGATTTTATGACAAGCAATTCCATGTCATGGTGGTTCCACATCTTAAATAATTTAGGATTGGTACAACATAGGCCAATGAAGGTTAAGAGTGGCTCAGTGAAGGTGGCTTAGTGGTTAAAATGCTATATTGCAGGCAAACTGCCCACTGCCAGGAGTTCGATCTTGATGGGGCTGCAGGTTGATTCAGCCTTCCATCCTTCCAAGGTCAATAAAATGAGGACCCAGATTATTGGGGGGCAATAATTCTAACATTTGTAAACCCCTCAGAGAGCGCTGTAAAGCCCTAGAAAGCGGTATATAAGTCTAAGTGCTTTTGCTATCGCTATTGCTAAAATAATGACATTCATACATTGAGCCACTCTGGAAAAATAATTGTAGGTAATAAAACATCTATGGATCTGGATTCTAGAGGAAAAATTAGATTCTTATCTTCCTCTTGCAGAGGGAAGGCCAAGAATGAGAAAAGAGATCCATTATATCTGCTACAAATTAATGCCAATTTGCATAAGTGATAGCAGAGATGCATGAAGAGCAAACATATGAGGATAGAGATTGTATTGATATTGGCAGTGGACACAAAACAAAATACAAATTGGCCAAGCTGAACCTCTGTACATGCAGGTTACAGAAGATCTTTTCCTTCCTTAATTAGGTTGTTAACAGCTTGAATCAATATTAACCCACACCCAGAGCCTGGTGAATAATTTCCCACCTGAAGCCAATATAATGAAGTCCCCAAAAGTCAACAAGGTAACAAACATAAGAAACGTTTCTTGGCTGGCACGAAAGACTAATCAATAATTGATTAATCAATCAAAACAAGTGATCCTCCATACACATTAAGCACAAAATGTCCTGCCATGACTTCCCATAGGTTGGAGCCAAGTCATTACACAAGTTAGATATGATTTTCTTTCCTCTAAGGATTATTTAAATGACAAAGCCCTGCACTAAGCACGCTCTCATAGAACCAATAGTAAAAAAGGGTGAATCCCACCACTGGACAGAAAGAACCATGCTTTCAGGCAATGCTGATGGCCATTTTCCTCCCAAGAATTGTTCGAGATCTGTTGCTATACCTGTTCTTCAAATCAGGTGGATATGTTTGTAGGATATCCTACCTTATCTGAGTTTATTTTTCGTTCTCAGAGCTTCAGTTACCCAGAATTGCTCAGCCACAGCAAGTTCCTAGTCAGGCTCCTTCTGCAGATGTGGTACAAAGTTGGCTGATGACACCCCAGTTAAACAGCATCCTAGCTCAAAGGAAGCATGAGGTAATAACGCTATTACCACATCGGGTTGATACAGCATGAGATAAGGATGGGGAAAGCTTTCTGATCTTGGAATAAACCATTTGACTCTTCTGAACTCAGAACAAAATATTCTTGCCTGCTGTAAGTTTCTTGAGAGTGCAAAACAAAATAGAGCAATTTTAATTATTCCAGTACAATTACTCTGTTTTTCTTTTTTCAATTCCTCCAGTCAGCCCTGGAGATCTGGAAAATGATTAGCCATTTAAATCACAGGCAGAAGTGCCACTTTTATTGCTACTAATATAAAAAGTAAAGAAAATAACCTTAATTAAAATATGTAGGCAAAGAGGGGGGGTGGACTGAGGGTTTTTATTTTCAGTCAAAAAAAGGAGATAATTTTGGAAGGGGGTCAGGTAGATAGATGCCTCCTTAATTCACTGAAATATAAGAAGGGGGGAAGCTACAACACAATTAGACTTGCAAGATTCTGTTATTATGGCCACTTTCAACCAAAAGAGTTTTAGCTTTCCAATAGAGTTTGTTTCCTGGTCTGGTATATCTAGTGGGCTAAAAGGGAGAGAAGGGTGAGGGGAAGCATCAGTTTGAGATGAATTAGTTCAGAAAAATACTATGATATGATGATATCATAAACTACCAAGAGATAGAGAAGGGCCGAGATGGATGTACTACCCCTATCCCAAGACCACCATGGATCTATCAGGACCCAGGAAGCACTTTTTTCTGTGTCACAGCAACTGCCCTCTGAAACATCATACTCCTGAGATTCATAACCCTGATCCTGATAGCATTTCATAAATCTTTAGAGACTTGGATGTTCCCTAAGGCATTGAAACCTGGAGATTGTGTGAGTTTCTAATATTGGGTTGGGTTTTTCTTTAGGTACAATTATTTTATTATTAATAGGTGCCAGAGGTTGTTTTTTTTAAAAAAAAATATTCGCCATCCAGAGTTACAATTGTGAATTGGGTGACCATATCAGTTAGTTAAATAAATAAATACCGTGCTGAGCAAACAACTTTATTGCATAGTATATCACATGGAGCTAAACACCCTTTTTAAAATTATTGTTTTCCCTAAACCCAAGACAAACCCAACTGTAAGTTAAAATTCACTTCAAAATCAGGGGACTTAGATTCCAACATTGATTATTAAACAGGCTCAAGTGAGGAAGGTTTTTATTAACTGTTTGATCAAAGATTGCATATCCGAGGTGGATGGATATTATGTATTTGTGGGTTTTATATATACTGTTCCTGTCCTTAAAGCTCACCATGACTTTGGCCCAACTCATGTAATATGATGATTGGTTTTAATAATACTTCAATGGGGCTTAATACCCTTTAAGCCAGTTAGACTGTGTGAGTGGAATGAAAACTTGCACAAATATAAATCTTAACTACAGTGCACCAGAGGTGGTATTCAGCAGGTTCTGACGAGTTCTGGAGAACCGGTAGCAGAAATTTTGAATAGTTTGGAGAACTTGCAAGTACCATCTCTGACTGTAGATTTTACAGTAACCTTCCCCTGCCGCACCCACCAAGCCACACCCACAGAACCGGTAGTAAAAAAAATTTGAATTCCACCACTGCAGTGCACCACAAGTGGGACTTGCATTTGAGACAGAGCAATGGCTGAAATTATTTCATAATGGTTTCATTAGCTTTTCTACAAAAACTACTTTTCAGACCTGCTTATGTCCCTGAATGCCTGTTGTACCCCTTTTCAAGTCCAGTTTGTCAAAAGACTCTCTGTCCTTGCTATATAGCAGGGGTCCCCAAACTTGGCAACTTTAATACTTGTGGACTTCAACTCCCAGCATAGCTGGCTGAGGAATTCTGGGAATTGAAGTCCACAAGTCTTAAAGTTGCCATGTTTGGGGACCCCTGGAGATCCTATCTAGGATTCGCACCTTGCTAGGCCTCTGTCAAGATACCCTGAATGGGGCAGAGAATTCTCCCCATGTGGTAAAGTGACTGTGGTGTTCCTCATCAGACACTGGATCATATAGCAACTGGCTGCCATTTGAGTGCTTATATGGGAGGAAAACCAGATTTTCTCTAGGTAGCAAATACTGCGCTTAATTGGATAAATAGCCTAAATATTAATATATAGAATACTTATTCTTTCCTCATGAACCAACTTATTTCAAAATGCAACCTATAACTTATGTATAGCTTCTTGAATTCCTCAAATCTTACAAAATTGACTAGATGCTTCCATCATATGTGTGTCGTAGTACTATGTGCTCCTTTTATTTATTTTTACTATTGTTATCCAGGTACTCTACGCCATACACTCAGTAAATAAATAACAGATCCTTAGAGCTCCCACTCTAAGTATCCAACGTGGGAGTCCAAAGAACAGACACATGGAAAAATGAATTTAAGTGAAACTTTTCTGAGGTGGTAGAATGGGTAATACCCATCTTTATGTACAAAAACATTTGAAAGTGATATTTGAACACTGTAATTGCAATATGGGATTATCCACCAGAACCCACCTAAAATATTTTGCTATCTGAAGTAAAAGACAAAATAATCCTTGCATTGGATTGGCAATTGAACTTTCCTTCTTTACCCTACCGGAATTCTGAAGGCTACTTTAGGTTTTATCACATCCAGCTCTCTTTGTCCCCATCCCTCAATATCTGCTGCCTAAGGTGTCCAGGTACGTTTTACCAGGATTACTGTGCTGTCCTTTAGACTACCTTATAATTCTGTCACCTCCTCCTGCTTCATTTATAATGCAGGTATCTTTCAGTTACTGACACTTAGAAGCTAACATGCAAAACAGAATACAACTTTTATTAACATTCCCTGTTTCTTTAATTTCTACACACAGAGTATTTTCAAACACAATCTGGAAGAAGGGTTCCTGAAAAGAATAGCGAAGCGAAAAGTCCGCCGGCATGTCTTTGGAGAAATTAACACCAAGAAAGTTTATCAGTTTGGAACATCCTGTTCACCTTTTCATGCGCTGACTACAACTGTGCGTAAAACATGGGCAGGCAACCTAATGCTTATAGGCAACTATTCAACAGCTTTCTATATTCTATTAATTAAGTTTTCCTCTGTATGCCCTTCTGTTTCAGCTTATATGTTAAGGTAAAATTACATCTGTGGTTGTACCAGTGGTTATTTAATAACCACTAATTGACATATTTCTACCCTTACATTATGCTTATGATAAAATATGAACCAGGGTTATTTAGGAAGTCACATCAAATCAAACCCACACTAAACAAAATTTTTGTTAAGAAACAACAGGCTAAAAGCTCACTAGTTTCCAGGATACCAGAATTATGTGTAGTTCAAGGCCTTCATCAAATATAGCTGTGAAAACAAAGTAATATTGTATCTGCAAACTCACACTAAATTACAGTTCCGGTTCCATAAAACTGGAAAATTGCTACTTCCTCCCTAACAGTACACAGAAGAGGGATAATACCTTTCATGGCAGATATTATCATTCTGCTTTCACAAACAGACTGTTCTTTGCACATATTTGAACTGGTGAATCAACTGCTGGATGTTTGAGTTCACTCCCAATAGATGTGAAAATACATTTGCTTATGATGACCCCTCTCTTCTCTGCCTTTCTCACGTGCAGTCTTATTCTAGGTATAAGGCCAGACTAGATTTCTGAGGAGCACAAATGCTATGCATGTTTTATTTTATTGTAATGAACGGCCTTTGGGAAAACTCAGCAGCTGTGGGGTAATGAAAAGAGAAAGGAAGGGAGTATTTAACTGGGTTTTTTTCTTTGCCTATTGGGGTTTCAACACAAATCACTTCCAAAGAGCTAGTATATGCATTTTAAAAGAAAAATAAGCTTCTTGGCTATTGCTTTTACATAATAAAAAGCACAGTATGGCATTCCAATTAATTATATTCATGCAATTACAGATAGCCTTTGATTTATGGTCACAAGTGAGCCAAAATTCCTATTGCTAAGCAAAACGTTAAGTGAGTTTTGTCCTATTTTATAACTTTTCTTGCCACAATGCTTCACTACAGTTGTTCAATTAGTAAGACAATTGTTAGTGGAATCCAGTTTCCCCATTGACTTAGCTTGTCAGAAAGTCTCAAAAAGTGATCACATTGACCCCAGGACACTATCATTATCATAGATATGAGCCAATTGCCAAGCATCCGAATTTTGGATCATGTGAACATGGAGATGTTGCAATGGTCATAAGCGTGAAAATGGGTCATAAGTCACTTTTTAGTGCCGTTGTATCTTTAAACGGTCACTAAACAAATGATTGTAAATCAAGGACTACCTGTAATTTAAGCTCTAATTGGGATGTGGCAGATTGTAATCAATTTTCCAAGAAAAATTACAATACGACTAGATTCTTAATATGGTGTCTTTCATGGATGATCTAGGTGGTCCTTTCTACATTTACTCTTAGGAGATGGAGACTTTAACCTTCCCTAGCAATCTGCCCATGACACCACGGATGATGAACAGGGGCATAGTGTGCACCACCGAGTCAGAGCTGAAAACGATGCAGCTGACATTCCCAGAACTGGATGAAGAATCTGGAAAAAAACCTCACCCCAGAGATAGAAAGAAACCATTTGGTCCAACCAAAAAGTCCACCTTGCCTCCGATAATTAAGATGTCAAGATCCCAGCTCTCTGAAAATAAGAAGATCTCTGGCTGCCATCTTCCGAGGGTCCCCACTGTCCCTGCATCAATATCACTCAAGTGGGGAAAATTCTAAAAGCTTGCTAAATAGCTCAATTAGTTTATCCCAAAGAGGTCTGGTCTTGGGATGGTCCATGAACTTTTAGACATTCTGGAGCTGAGAACTGTACAGAGGTCTCAGTGATCCAGAGAAGAATGCTGCTGCTATACATTGAATCATCAATGCAAAACCTTCTCAATAATTAAAACAAATGCTATGGCTTCTTTGGTGGGCCAAACCCAAGACAATTTAATCAGTTGCATGTACCATCAGAATAAAGCCAGATGTTTTATTAGGAATGATAGATTCACTGGCTGAATTGACATTTGCGATATTATGAAGGAAGCATATGGAACCCAAGAATGCCAATTTTAAAATCAAGTATTCATTCTAATATGTTTATTTTTATTTAAAAACTTGAGAATATTAAAGGCATATTAAATATTAAAAATATTAAATTGGAGAATCACTGAGTGTGATTCCTGAGTGTGTGTCAATACACTGCATAGACCTCCCAGTTGGAAGGATATGGGCTTCCAAAGAAGTCTACAGATTATTATTAAGCTAAGTTGCACAGAAAAGTGTGAGCAAATCTTGCAAAATACAAATTTAGCAGTAATACAACATGTTATACGGGTATAACTAAGGCTGGTTAATGGATATAAAATGTTTGCATCTTAAAGTTGTGATAACCAATGGAAAAACATCAATGGAGCTATCTAATCATATGTTATATGGACTTGGAATATATAAGGAATATATATGTTTTATAGAAATTGGAATATATAAGGAATTCTCTGTGTGTCAGACAAGAGAGGAGAAGGATATAATATATGTGAATGAAGATGACCTGATTGTGATGACTATATGCAAGTAAACGAAGGTGTAGGGATAATTATGAATCTGTTGAATGGTTCTAATTGTGACACAGACATTCAATAGTGTACAGAGTGGATCACAGGAAAATGGATTGGTGAACATAGAAGGAAAATGTGAAGAAATAAGAGTGAAAGTAAAATGATGATAGAAAGGGAAAGTATGTGACTTATACAAACTTTGTTAGAAGATGGATTAAAAGAATGAATGCAAAGAGAATGTTGGAAATTGAATAAGGAAACCTGATTGGAACAAAGTGCAAAGGTGGTACAGTATACCACAGAAGTGTATGGAATTATGCTAATTGAAAGTACAAAAAGGGACACTTGTTGGAATGTTGAAGTATAAGAGACTGTGAATTTAAAAAACACATAGATAATAGAATGTTTTCTGAAAAAAGAGTACAACTGGGGATGTTAGTATTGGGGGGGGGTGGCCAGGCAAGGGGGGGTGTCAGACATGCTATATAAGTATGGATTGGAAAATTAATATATTAAGTGTATTTATAGATCAAAGTAATTTTCAAAAGGAGATTGAGTGAAAAATTGCAGGTTACACCAGTAAGCCAAAAAAAAAATAGAGCAAATTTACTAATTTGTATCATTTGGTACAACATTTAATGAAGAATGGAAAATGGAATAATTTTGAGATGTGCAAAAGCTGGTAGAAAAGAAGTGAATAATATGAGTCTCTTTACAAGAAATGAATGTTGGTCAAAAATAGTGAGAAGTTTGTATGTCACTTTAGCAAATGCTTTTTTACATAAGTCTATACTATAACAATCATTCTGAAACAGTATGCAATTCATATTAGTCAATATCACCCCCAAATACTTTAACTTTCTTCTCAATATTAAAAGACATCTTTTTTGTCAGAATCTCTTGAACTTCTAGGCTCATATTTTTAACCATCTTTGTTTTTTGCAGTTTATTTTAATTCCATCTAATGCTCCAAAATGTTTCAATTTGTTTATTAAATGTTCTATACCATTCTGAGGTTCTTGTAAAATCATAATTAGGTTGTAAGCAAAACCTCTCAATTTATAAGTCTCTCTAAATTTTCAAGCCTGCTATTTTCTCATCCTGTTTAATGCCTCTAGACACAACTTCTAAGACTAAAATAAAAAGTAGAGGTGAGACAGGACATCCCTTGCCTTGTTCCCTTCTGAATTTCACCTGGTTTAGTTAACTCATGATTGATAATAATATGTGCCTTTTATGGTGTATATATCGATTTATCCCTTAAATAAAATTCTCCCCAAAATCCATATCCTCCAAAACTTTCAACATAAAAGTCCAATTTAAGCAATCAAAAGCCTTCTTCGCATCAAGAAAAATCAATGCTGTCTTGTTGCAATATTCTATTATTAACCAGATCAGTTCTCACAATTGCCTCTTAACTGTCTTTTAGGTAAAAATCCACACTGATCCCCATGAATAAAACCTTGTGAAATCCTCTTTACCATGTCAGACAGTATTGTTATAAATATTTTATAATCATTATCTATATCTGTCTGTCTGTCTGTCTATCTATGTATCTATCTATCTCTATTAAATTTATGTGCCACCCATGTTATTATTGAGCAACTCTGGGCAGCTTATTCAGCAATGAAATTGGTCTATAATTTTCAGTTTAAGTCAAGTCCTCTGCCCTCTTTTGGGAGTAAAGCAATGTTAACTTCTTTCTATGATTCTGTCATAAGACACCCTTGTAATAAAAAGTTCATACATATTTAAATAGTTTTAGAAGATGATCTTCAAAACATTTGTAAACTTGGTGATCCATCAGGGCCTGTGCCTATCCTATTTTGATGTTTCTTATAGCCTCTGATTTTTCAAAAGTTGTTATAGCACTATTTATATTTTGTTTCTTGAGAGAATTAAGAAATTGGGTTTTTTTTTCAAATAATCATTAATCTTTTCTAGGGAAACTTCATGGTTTTTATATAGATTTGAATAAAAATCATAAAAGTATTTTTGAATAATTACAAGTTTAATATAGTCTTATGTTCTTGAATCTTTAATATTATTTCCCTTTCTCTCTTCCTTCTCAATGTATAAATCAACAGTTTGCAGTTCATGTTGTTTAATTTAGCCTCTATTTTTCTTACAAGTAACATGGTTATTTGCTTCTGTAAGAGTTTAATTTGATGTAAAATAGTACACTCAAATGCTTTCTATAAATCCTCTTCTTTCCTCTTAATTTCATCTAATATAATTTATATTTTTTCTGAGATTTCCTGTTTAGCTCCCAATTATATAGAATAAAATAGCTTCACATTACAACTTCAGTGGAAATTAAAGAAAATTACATTTTTTTTTATCCAAATTCTTATAAAAATTAATCTAACTTCTTTTTACAAGTTTCCATATGTTGGGGGGAAACCTTTTTTTATCTTTTGGCACATAAAGTCCAACAATTATTGATTTGATGCCTTGTATCTCTACTTCTACTGTATTTTATATCTGCTTTGCTCTTTTGACAATAAAAGCTTTGGCTTATTTATTTATTAAACTTCTGTCTCCCATCTCACCAAGGCAATTCTAGGCTGCTTTAAGCTCTGATTTAATATAGAAAACAATGCCATCAATCTTTTTCATGCCTGCTGATTTAAATTCCTCACTAAAGATTTATATATCAAATATTTTACATCTTTTGACCTTATACATGTTTCCTACAAGCAAATTGCATCTTGATTCAACTTTTTAAAATAAGGGATAACCTTTCCCTTTGAGAAGGATGTTCCAAATTGTAATTTTCTCCTCCATACTCAAGAAAACAATCTGTCAAAGTCTTTAGCTGTGGCTCCTATCAGTAACCTGTTGCTGCTCATGTACCCCTTTCTCTTTGACATTCATTAAATCTTGTTCTAAGTCTGACCCATATTTGTTTTTAATAAAAATCCTTGACCTTTTAAATAGATTTTAATATGAATCTTTTTTACTAATAAGTAAAGATTACACCCTCTAATTTATTCCAAATGGAATAAATCAGTTCATCAGCTGATTTGGAAGCACTGGATTACTTCAGCTGCAAGACAAATTTGAATCTACACTTTCAAAGGGGTTTGTTAACTCTTTACAGTTGGCTTAATTATATCCTCAAACTAAAATATTGCAAAAAAAAATTTTTTAATACCTGTGATTTAAGAGATACTAATTAAATTTTATAAAGCAAAATCACTTTATACATCTTTATATCATTACTGTCTTTTAGCAGTACGCTCATGTGCCAGGATAATGTTGCCGGATCCAATCAGGGTTGGTCCCCGGGGTCAAAGGTTTAGCCTTTCAAGCTTTCGGACTCTTGCTGGAGCCCATCCATGGATGGGTGGGTGGGTGGAAGATGGGCTCCAGCTTGAGTCTGAAAGTTTGGAAGACTGAACCTCTCTCTGGTCCCTTGACTGGATCCTGCAGTATTCTCAGGTTTTGTATTCCTACTTCAGAGTCAATGCAGATGGAAATAATACAGGAAACAGTCTGTTCTAAATTTTGTTAGATGCAATTTCAATGATCTGGAGAATTTAAATATTAAAAGCTAATACCCAATGTCGATTAAGCTAACTGTTGATTTGAAGCAACGAATCTAATCTAAATATAGTATATAAAATCATACATTGCAATGTCCTACCTGTCAATGAATATTTCAGCTTCAATCATAACAATACAAGAGCAAACAATAGATACAAACTCAAGGTTAACTGCACCAAACTTGATTGCAGGAAATACGATTTCAGCAACAGAGTGGTCAATGTCTGGAATACTCTACCTGACTCTGTGGTTTCTTCTCCAAACCCCAAAAACTTTAACCTTAGACTTGTCTACTATTGACTTCACCCCTTTCCTAAGAGGTCTGTAGGGGGCGTGCGTAAGCACACCAACGTGCCTACCATCCCTGTCCTATTGTTTCTTTTATATTTTTTTATTTTTCTTATATGTATCCATGTATTCATAACTATGTTTTTACTTATACCTATTATCTTGTAAGCAATTGACAAATAAATAAATAATAATAAATAATAATAATAACAAATATTGAAATGATGGAAGCTTTCCAGCAGGTATTGTTTTAGAGTTGGCATAATGTGATTTATTAAAGTATGCTAGATGCTTGGTGACCATCCTGGTTGTTGATTCTTGTTGTTTTCTGATTCCTTGTCCCAAAATATATAAAAGCAACAAAAAAAAAGTTTGCTTTTAATGCCTTTTAATGCCTATGGATTATGAGTCAATAAAAGCCCAATTTCTTCATCTTCCTTGGAGATATGAACAGTTTTAACCTACACATTATCTGGTTTATATTAATTCAAACATCATTGCTTTCAAAGAATCTGGGGACTGTGATATGATGATAATGCTAAGAAACCTCTTGGCTATTTCTACATTGTTCTCAAATACAGATTTACATGGATTAATTTGCATCTGTAAAGTGCATGTATACTAAAATCCACACTAGAACTAAACCCATTATGGCTTTCTTAGTTTTTTTTTACTACATTATTCAGATCTTCAATCTTCACAGCCCCTCCCAACTGCTGCTGAACAAATGCAAAAATATGAAAAAAGGAACATTAACAGCCATGAAGAATAAATTAGATAGTGCCAAAATGAAATACAAACTATATTTCATATTTTCTAGAACAGACAAGATGTGAACCCCCTAATGTTGTGCTATGTTATTATGTTATGCTAATATTATGCCATTACAAAACTTTATTTTTGCAAGATAAAATCAAGCTTCCATTTCCCTACTAAGATGCTTTGCAGTTGAATAGTTTCTCTTAAAACCAGAGTTGTTGCTGTTGTTTTTAAATAGACAAGTGGCTCTATGCCACTGTGATAAGAACACTAGGGAGAGGCAACTCAGACATTAAAAATGGAAAGCTGAGACATGCTGAGCCTTTTGCAAACAAGGGCAACTTAAAAGTTGGGTCCCTGAGACAGTCCTTGGCACTAATGATCAAAGCAGCTCTAGGATTCAGATACTTCTCAGAGTAATGTGAGCTTGCAGCTGCTTCTTCCTTTTAACTACTAGTGGGGGTGTGACTTGATTGGGTGGGGGCTTGGTTGTGTTCTGATTGGGTGGGGGTGTGTTCTCATTCCCCCAACCAATAAGAACACACCCCCACCCAATCAGAATACAGCCAAGCCCCCACCCAATCAAATCACACCCCCACTAGTAGTTAAAAGGAAGAAGCAGCTGCAAGTTCACATTACTCTGAGAAGCACAAGGCCGAAGACACAAGCCTGAAGATGATGAATGAGACTTCATCGAAACGTTGCCTAGATATTTCCAATTCTACAAGGGAGAAAACCCGAAGAACCAAAGATCCATATATATATATACATATATATATATTTGTTTTCGGAGGTTTTCGCGGGTATTTGTATGTGGATCTTTGGTTCTTCGGTAATGTAATGTAATGTAGTGTGTGTGTGTGTGTATATATATATATAATTTATATATATATAATTGGGGCTTAACAGGGTGTTGTAATACAAAGTATATACTTATTCCCCTGCCTGAGCTGATAAGGAGAGAGCCAGTGGTGTAGTGGCAATTACAACTGCCTCACATGTAATACTTCCCTGGTTCGAATCCCAGTAAGGGTATGGCTAGCTGAAGAGAGCTAACTAGCTCGAAATAGATCTATACTAGTCTCCCTTATTTATTATTTAAAATTATCAGCTTAAAAACCTTACACACATGTAAACAAAAAGGCAACGAAACAAATAGCTTTCTGTCGGTATGGTCTCTGGTGATGAGCCGAAAGACAGAAAAGAAAGCAGTATGCTTTCTCCCTTAATTGGGGCTTAACAGGGTGTTGTAATACAAAGTATATATATATATATATATATATATATATATATATATATATATATATATATATATATATATATATATATATATATATATATATATATATACACACACACACACTACATTACAGAATTCTCTTTTGGAAATAAGCAGTACAATGCAGAGCAAACTCCGGCTGCATATTGTGCATTGTATTCCAGATTCCTTTTAAATCTTGATTAAAATGTAATGTTTTTTTTTTAAATAATATTAGAAGGCCATACAGAGCTAGCAGCCACCAAGAGGGAATTCCAGGTTGAAACACAAGAGAGAAGAATGATAGTGGATAGCACATCTATACCATAGCTGTGTATCAGTTTTGTAACAGTTTAATTGCCATGGATCTTGCACACACAAGTCTTGCAAACACAAATTCACAATACTGAAATGTCTCAGACTGATACATTCCAGCTGATAAATAGAGACAGACATCATCTTTTAAAAGTTGCTTCTGTTGTTATGGGGACTATATTAGGATTTTTACCTATCATCCTTGAGAGAATGAATAGTGAAGGCCATTACTCTTGATTAACCTTCTCTGAAGAACATGGCCTTGGAATCCCCAGAATCTTACATACAGTGCATTCAGAAAGTATTCAGACCCCCTTCACTTTTATCAATTTTGTTATGCTACAGCCTGATTCTACACTTGTTGGAATTATTTTTTCCCCTCATTGATCTACACTCAGTACTCCACAATGACAAACAACTAAAAACAGAATTTTAGAAATGTCTGTAAATTTATTAAAAAGAAAAAACTGAAATATCACATTGGCGTAAGTATTCAGATCTTTCACTCGGTACTTTGTTGAAGCATCTTTGGCAGCAATTACTGCCTTGAGTCTTTTTGGGTATGACGTGGTAAGCTTTGCACACCTGGATTGAGGGATTTTTGGCCATTCTTCCTTGCAAATCCTCTCAAGATTAGTCAGGTTGGATGGCGACCATCAATGGACAGCTATTTTCAGGACCCACCAGAGATGTTCAATAGGGTTCATGTCAGCGCTCTGACTTGGCTACTCTAGGACATTCACAGAGTTGTCCCTAAGCCACTCCTGTGTTGTTTTGGCTATGTGCTTAGGATCGTTGTCATGTTGGAAAGTGAACCTTCAGCCTAGTCTGAGGTCCTGAGCACTGTGGAACAGGTTTTCATTGAGGATTTTCCTGTATTTTGCTCCATTCAGCTGTCTCTCAACCCTGACCAGTCTCCCAGACCCTGCTGCTAAAAAATGCCCCTACAGCATGATGCTGCCACCATCATGCTTCACTGTTGGGATGGCTATTGAGCAGGTGATAAGCACCATCCCATAGACTCAGATTCAACAGGGAAAACCTTTACATTAGAATCCGTGCTTGGTGGCCATCATTGCTAAAGAACAGGTTTCTGAGAGGGAAAGCAAAGTTGAACTAATCCAGGAGGTTCACACAATTGTACCCCCAAACACATACACCTTTCAATTCTTGCTAAGGTTGTCCTTGTTCTTTTCATTATGTATTGTGACAGTGCAGGTAAAAAAGGGGGAGACAAAAGCAGAGCACTCAAGGAAATGGTCTCTCTCTATTTTTCATTAACTAATTCTCTCTCTCTCTCTCTCTCTCTCTCCAGAGTTGAAGGTCACCTTGGCTGTCACTCAGGGCTGTTGTTTGTCAGGACAAAAAGTTGAATCAGTGTGGGGGGGGGAAGCTGAAAAGAAAAATTAGTGTGTTCATAATGTTGAAAAAATTAAATAAATAAATAAATCAGATAATTTGCACTGTTTGTAGTAACTGCAGGAGCTCAACTGGATGACAGCTAAGCTGGCACGTTCAACCATCATTAAAAGGGCAGATAATGTTCTTTATTTCACTGGGAAGACTCAAATATTGACAAGGCTGAGTCTTTTCTGCTCCAAGCAATGTATTTAAAATCATCTCCCACAGTGGATCTCTCAGCATTCAGGCTGCTCTTCTGGAGAACATCATGTTATTTTCCACAGAGCGCTTTGAAATTTGTTCTTTTCTATTTTCCTGTCCACGGAGCGTTGTGGCACACATGATGCCAATCACATCCCATTTTGCTTCTTACAAAGAGTCCCCATCAGGTAACTTTGGGATGAGAATTAGAGACAGTGAGAAACAGCCAGTAAAAACCATTTGTTGTGTAGCGGATCAATAACTGCTGGGGGCACCAGAAGATACACGGTGAAATCAGATCTATTTGGTCAAAGGTGACATCAATTTTTTTCCCTACATTTATTTTTAGGCTCAACAAATGTGCTTCAAGACCTGGTTGTCATTTACCTCCAAAATGATAACTTTAAGAGGTTATTATTTTTGTTCTCTTTGCAGGGTTTTTTTCCTCTGATTGAGATATATTTTCTCTCTCATTAAAACTACAGATGAATCCTAGTGGATCAACAGATAACAGACATTAGGATATAAGTTCCTTCTCATTAAAAAGGTACATCAGTTGAAAAGTCTTTTGCAATTCTATAATTATAAAATGGTCGTCAAAAGGGCCGTTTGATATGTGTCCCTTTTATTTTGCTACATGTAGGTTACACTCTCTCCTATTGCTCTTCCTGTTTTCCTCTGTCCAAATGCCAACAGCCAGCCTCTTGGTAACCCTTACTTTTCTTCCCTAGTTCTCTTCCCTTTCTACCCATATCTGTTTATTGAGACTTAAGGGAAGCATTAAAAAAATCTCCCAGGAGAGATGATCACATGACATAATGGCGATGTCATCAGTAAAACTGGGTCCCTTTGACATTTAACAACCCGGATCACAAATGATGTACTGTATGTCACAATATAGACATGGTAAAACCTTGCTCCTTAGTTTAAATGTAAGAGGTGCTGATCAGGACACATGGGGCAATGCACAATCCTCTTTTAAAATGCAGATCAAATTACTATAATTTTCTACCTGCCTCCTGCTATGTTCCTAAATATACTGAAATTTCTCCTCAGTTCTTTAATGAGTAGCTTAATCAGAGGTATAATTTGCTCAGATTTCAGTTAAGCTTTCCACATACATATGAGAAGTGCTGAGTTATATTTCTCCATGTTTACCAGCTATCTTCAAGCCTAAAAAGTCCCATATTCTTGCATCTCCTCCACCCATCTCTCTTTTTTCTTCCTCCTCCTCCTTCCCTTTCTTCTTTTTCTCTGAGAGGCAGGAGCGGAGGGAAATAGCAGAGAACCTGCCATGTTGTTATTTGAAGGGCAGCCTTAGCAGCCATCCATCAATAAAGGATCATGAAATTCCTTGTTTCAAAGTTTTTCCATGCCTGTTGCAAAGATACAGAGAATTTGAATTTTTTTCCCTTTTTAAAAATAGATTTTTATTTTGTATCTTTCATTCTATATTCCAGAAGACAGGTATTTAGAAAAGGCAGGTGGAAGGACAAGTGTAAGGGGAAGCAGTGGGCAAATGATGCCATCTTGTCATGACTACATTGCATAAATGACACAAATTATCTGCAGGGAGTGCTCAGCATAAGATTAAAATGGAGATTGCCAAGCACTAGCATAAATCATGACAGTTGTAAAATGGGACTGACCCAATTTTATTACATTTGTTGTGGATCAGTGGTTTGTCATGGGTGTGATTTTGCCAGAAAACCAGAAGTAAATGCCAGATTTTGGCAAAAACCATCATAAAACAGCAAGCTGCAAACACCCTTAAATGTGATCATTTTGCCAAGTGCCTGAAGTTCAGTCATATGACCTGGGGGGGCGACGGTCAGAACCTCAAATCTGGATCGTAAGTGGCCCCAAAGTAAAGCCATTGTAACTTTGAATGGTTGCTAAGCACCGGTAATAAATAGAAATAAATTACTTTTAACTTATTTGTATCATTTGCCCAATTGCATCATTATGCATATCATGTTATTGAAGCTTCTATTGGATGATTAGGCCTCTGGGAACTATAGAAACATTTCTTTCATGGATTCTAGATAAACAATGGCCATTCATATGGAAATTAGGTAGTAAAGAGCACAGTGGTTAAAATGCACTATTGCAGGCTAATTCTGCCCAGGAGTTCAATCCTGATTGGATCAAAGTTGACTCCACCTTCCATCCTTCTGAGGTGAATAAAATGAGGATCCAGATTGCTGGGGGCAATGCACTGACTCTGTAAACCGCTTATAGAGGGCTATAAAACACTGGCAAGTGGTATATAAGTCTAAATGCTATTGCTATTGCTAAAGTAGATCTATGTAACTGTTTTGCACTTAACTATTGATCTTACTTAGTTGTACTTGCATGGGCATTTTACATGTAACTAATTTATACTTGGCCTTTGTGTAATTGTATTGATTCTGCCATTAAAAGAAGAGCAATGGATAAGCAGACTGAATGATTGCAGCAGGAATGTGATCTTACATTTAGTATCTGTATTTAAATCTGTAGCCATTCAAACTTATTCAGAAGTAAATGTCACAATATTTTGTGAAGCTTACAGCCTAAAAATTATTTTAATAATGCAGCCATATTGAAAACAAAGAGTGACAACACTAAGACAAACTACATAATATTCTCAAAGGTATCACTTAAGTAAAGTTTAGATTGTTAAAATAAAGTTTATCGTAAGTTCAGTTGGCAAAGGATCTTCTCTATATTGCAACGAACAGGAGCTGAAAATTGCAGGCTAGAAATCAGGCGTATGTGCATTGCAGTTCTGCCTGATCCATGAAAATGAACTGGGTGACTTTAGGTCAGTCTCTCTCTCTCTCTCTCTCCCTGCCGAACTCACCTCACATGGTGACTGTTGTGGGGAAATGGGAGGAGGAATATATATTGGATGCAGAGGTGGTATTCAGAAGGTTCTGACCAGTTCTAGAGAACCTGTAGTGGAAATTTTGAGTAGTTCAAAGAACCGGCAAATACCACCTCTGACTGGCCCCACCCCCATCTATTCCCTGCCTCCCGAGTCCCAGCTGATCAGCTGGGTCTTCTTTGGTTGCCCTGCACAGGAGAACGGAGCTGGAAAGCAGGTTAGTGGGCTGGGGAGAGAATGGGATTTTTGCAAGTATCCTTCCCCTGGAGTGGGGTAGGAATGGAGATTTTACAGTATCCTTCCCCTGCCACGCCTACCAAGCCA
Organism: Bungarus multicinctus; assembly: GCA_023653725.1. Classification (NCBI taxonomy): domain Eukaryota; kingdom Metazoa; phylum Chordata; class Lepidosauria; order Squamata; family Elapidae; genus Bungarus; species Bungarus multicinctus. The sequence goes on from CM042834.1 coordinate 130,133,776, forward strand.
CACCCACCAAGCCACACCCACAGAACCAGTAGTAAAAAAAATTAATCCCACCACTGGTTGAATGTGTTCACTGCCTTGAGTTATTTGTAAAAATAATAGAGGCAGGATGCAAATAAACAAGAGAAAGGGAAGACAATTTGTGGTTTGCTGTTTTGGCTCTTAGGTTAACTGGGTGAGACAATGGCAGGGAGGCAAGATAAGAACAGCAACCAGGAGAAATGGTTCATGAAAGGCTGAAAATTGCCAACCAACATTGTAATTATTCTCGGAGGTACAGTATACACATTTCATGTTCTGAACAATGTGTATTTATGAAAACGTTTAGTATTGATTTGACCTTCTGCCTCTTTCTTCGCTCACACAACATCCATGGGCCCAGTTAATCTGCACTGAATCTAACAAATCCTAAGAATCTAGTGGTGACAAACTCTGCATGCGCAAAGTTTTTATACTTGGTGACATGACTGATCATTTTGGGGCTACTTAGTGCTTAAGTGGCCACATCCTGTTTATATGACAAACAAAAATTAAACTTTCAGTAACCTTTGGTGAGGGTAAGAGAAAATGGCATTTCAAACAAAAATTGAGTCATCTCTTAAATTTACTCACAGCAACTGACCACATCTGGGTGCACCTTTTAAGGAAGCTACCTGTTTTAAACTTGTATAAATAAATTATGTCACATAGTTTACATTCGACTCTAAAAATTGTCTTCCCACAGTCTTATCTGTCTCATATTTCTCATTTTTAAGGCAGAATGAGTACATCAGGAGATGTTTAGAAAACTGAGGCTAATCTGCTTTTTTGTCAATCGTCCTTTTCTGGCCCAAAAACATGACTAAATAAAACAAAACTTTAGAAAAAGCCACATGCTGATGATTTCCTACATCCACCATTTTTTCCTCTATATAACTAGAGGTCTGCAGGTGTTCGTTGCAGCAGGAATGAGACTTTGTACCCGTATGTTTCAAACCTGCAATGTCTTCTCATCAACCCTCTCCATAGTTACCCTCAACATGCTTCTCCAATTATACCAACCAGGGTGTATATTCAATGAAAACAATGGTCCTTGCTTTGATCCCTAGACTTACCTATTTATTCAGGTACCTGATGTCTGGCTGTAGGAAAGACAGAAGCTGCTTCCTAGAAATGTCTGTGAAGTATTTATAGATTGTGTAATAATAAAAAAATTTAACCTTAGACTGTCTACTATTGACCTCACCCCCTTCCTAAGAGGTCTGTAGGGGGTGTGCATAAGCGCACCAATCGTGCCTACTGTCCCTGTCCTATTGTTTCTTTTTATTTTTCTTATAAGTATCTATCTCATGTATTCAAAACTATGTTTATTCTTATACCTGTATCTTGTAAGCGATTGACAAATCAAATAAATAAATAAATAAAATAAAATAAAAAGGAAAAGCAGTAAGCATGATGTAGGCTACTTTGATAAAACTTCTGAGTATGAAGATTCCTACAGAGTAGACTTGAATTAGACCACATTTCTTCAACTGTTTGCCTTCCAGATTAATGTTGTTTTGGTTTGAGATTATGAAAGATGCTCCAACATGACCTGGATGACTGAGAATATCTATAGGTAATTAGCCTGGAGAAGACTGATCTAGGTAGGCATAAGGTATTTCTTAATTTTTCTTATTTTAAAATTTGTTCTCTTTTTCTTTAGTCAGATGATAAGCCGTCCATAACAGTATTCACAAGACAATTACATGCAGTATACAATAGAAATAAATCTGAACAATATATTAAAATCAAATTATAACACTGGACAGAAACCAAACTATAACATTGCAGAGTAATGCACAGCAATCCAACAGAAGTGGACTGAATCCTACTAGAATGCCTGACCAAATAGAAAACAGTGTTCATTCAGCAACCATTTCACCAGGGATGACTTTTCGCATTTGTGATGTAACAAATACAAACATTCTAGCCACCTATTTAACTTTGACCTGGCCTCACATGAAGACTTATGGGTTGATGCACCTTTATAGAAAAAAATGGTTCTGTTCTAGGTAGGCCAAAAGGACTTTAGACTTTATAGCAAACACTGTCTATTGACATTCAATAGCTGGGCTTGTAACATAATAGGAAATGATTTTCTTGAAAGTTCCATAGGATGACTTGTTATACTATGTCAACATGTTTCAGAAAGAGTTATTGTCTTTCTTATTGATGGAATGACTGCTGCTATTCAAATGATGACTGTGAACCATTTGCAAAATGAAAATGATCAACGTTTCCAGTAATAATTTACACAAATAGATCATTAAAAACTTTGGCTCACCAACAAAATTCAGCAGGGGAACCCTATTTCTTTGAAAGGCCTATTTACTTGCATGTGTGCTAGTTTGCTATAGTAGTTTAAGTAGCTGAGCTGGAAACTGGGAGACTATGAGTTCTAGTTCCTCCATAAGGCATGACCTTGGGCTATTGATTCCCTTCTTCAATTCTAGGAAGAAGGCATTGGAAAACCTCTTTCAAAATCTTGTAAAGAAAACTGCAGGGACTAGCCTAGATAGCCAGCAGGAGTTAAAATTCACTTGAAGGTATTTTTTTTTTAAAAAAATACATTTGCACACATATCTATTCATATTCTTGCACATTTCTCGTGCCAGAAGTCAGCCTTCTTTCTTTCCTTTGTGCTGTCAACCATCCGATATAACAAGGGCCTTCAAACTTGGCAAGTTTAAGACTTGTGGACTTCAACTCCCAGAATTCCTGAGCTAACATGACTGAAGGAGGAATTCTGGGAGTTGAAATCCACAAGTCTTAACGCTGTCAAGTTTGAAGACCCCTGTCATATAATCTAATCAAAAGGCCAACATTATTTAGCACTTAGAATTTGTTATGAATTAGAGGATTGCATATGTTTTCAAGGCAGTTGGCTCAGATTCAGAAATTTTAAATCACTAAGCAATTTCCTAGGAGGAAGAAGGCAGCCTTATAGCCTATAGTGGCAAAATAATCAGAAGAAGCCCAGTAGTATCTTTTCCAACTGACACATTTAATTAAAATCACATACGCTTTTATGAGCTGCATCTCACCTCATAGAGTGGCTAAACTGATATAGAACCTTCAGTCTCACTCTAATCTAAATCCTGCATCAAGCAGCATAACAAAAAATGGGACTAGGATTAAAAATAAAAACCAAACTACTGTAGTGATAATGGGTAAAGCAAGCAGCCTTAAAATAGATAATGAGGACACTGAAATAATGGATATCTTCTGTCTTTTGGAATTGACTATCAATAATACATGAACTAGCAACCAAGAACTGTGCCTCAGACTAGAGCTTGGTAGGGTATACAGAAGACCTTGGGGGGAAAATCAGATAGTATAACACATGTATACTTGTAAAAATTAGATCCTGTAGGCAACTTTTTTCCCTGTGGAAAAAATTTCCATGAAAGTAAAAGTTGGACGTTGAAGAAGCAGGATAGAAGTGTATTGACAATTTTGGACTTGGGTGCTGGAGAAGATTCTTGAGAATACCATAGGTAGCCAAAAGCAAATAAATAAATGGATAATAGAACAAATCAATACCGATATCTCACTTGAGGCACAAAGATTAGACTCAGACTACCATATTTTGGAACTATTAAGCAAAAATAGTTAAGCTCCTTTGAGAAGTGCGCAATGCTGGGAAATATAGCAGGAAAAGGGGGGGAAAGGATTACCATTAGAAAGATGAATGAACAGCAACCGCACCCTTGAGAAACCTAGAAGGTCAGGTTGAGGCAAATCATTCTGTGTGATCTATTTGATTCTGGAGCGATGTGGTCATTAAGAATCAACATCAGCTTGATATCACTTCATGAAAGTGTGTGTGTGTGTTTGATAACTTGATAGCCACTAAAGGAGATCTTGAGATCTCTCAAAAACTATAGTGCTTCTTCTAGGTCATTGATTGACCTGCTACTAGGCTTTGTTCTTCCAATATATTTTATTTGATTCAGCTATTGTTGTAAGAGAACATACCAACCCACTATTCTTTTTTGTAGTCGAATATGAAGAGTATATTTAAATGGAAAGCTAATGAATGACCCATGGTATTTAATCTAGCCTGTTTATTTAGTTGGTAGTTCTTTACATTGTCTGTGACCTGTTCTGAACTTTGGTGGATCATTAACTCCATCATTTTAACCCATTTTATTCTTTCTACTTCTGATTATGTAGCCTCATCTCCTTGGAAATTTTCAGGTGGCTGTTTGAGACCCAGTGATTATTTCCAACATATTAAGCTATTTGTTTCTTCTCAAAACAATTCATTTCCTTTTATATTTCCACATTATTTTTCCAGCTGTTTATGGTGTTCAGTATCCTTTTTACATCATAACTATATTGTGACTCATAGGTCAATGCAAGACTACTACATAACTCTCCATGATAACATCTAAAAGGATGCATTCCTCCCTAAAGAAGTATTCAAACAGCATCTCCCACAGCTAAAATGGACACCAAATGACATATGCAGGGACACATTTGTCTATTTAGACAAAGAAACAGACTAAAAATAAAACAATATCATTGTGTGATGCTCAGTGGTGAGATTCAAATAATTTAACAACTGGTTCTCTGCCTGAATGACTGGGTGGGCGTGGCTGGGTGATCATGTGACTGGGTGGATGAGGCCAACTTGATTGGTCTCACCCTTAGGAAATTTCTCCTTAGTCCAACTCACAATAAAATAGCACAATAAAATAGCACTGTTCCAATATTTAGAATAGGATAACAGAGTTGGAAGGGACCTTGGAGGTCTTCTAGTCCATCCCCCGGGTTAGGCAGGAAATCCTACACTACTTCAGACAAATGGTTAACCAAGCTCTTCTTAAAAACATATAGTGTTGGAGCATTTACAAGTTCTGGAGGCAAGTTGTTCCATTGATTAACTGTTCTGTCAGGAAATTTGAGGGACTCCTACAAAAATGAGGGAGTCAATCTATTTTCCAAAGCATCAAAATTGCCATGCTTATAATTTGTTATAAATTTATTGGAATTATACCAAATTTAATAGAATTGAAGAAAAATGAAAATTTCCCAGGGGAGCACAAAAGGATTGCAAAAGTTCATATGGCATGAAAGACCAGCAACTAACTGACAAAGCAATCCTTTAAAAATACATAAGAAAATGAATCATTTAACGGACTGCATAGAATCTTTTTAAAAAAGCATTTGATTCGCTCCCGCATAGTTGCCTTCCAAAATGCTTGGAAATTTTTTGAAAGAAGCAGGAATATTAGCAGATTTCTCAAAATGCCTATACATTCCAGGAAAAAACAAAAACCAATTTAGGATACAGTAAGTAGAAAAGATTTGGGGAAAGCAAAAATAAAGTGAAGCCAAAAAAAAAGGCAACTTATTGTCACTTCTACTATTAGTATAATTCCACCCCAAGTATTTTATGGGCAACAAGTCACACACACCCCAAAAAGCCCCCAAATTTGCTTTATATGGATGATCTAAAATGATAAATCAAAAGCTGAAATTAGGCACTGTTGGACACATTGTCTAATAGGCACTGTCCTCATATTCAGGACGGATATAAAAACGAAATTTGGCCTGCACAGATGTGCTAATTTGGCAATTGTAAAAAGTTAGATTATAGGAGAGGCTGGGCTACAGCTAATGTATGGAAATGTCATTAAACATCTGGTACCTGAAGAAGGCTACAAATACTTAGAATTAATGGAAGCTGATTTAGTTCATGCCAAGTTAAAAAAAATCTATTAGTTCAAATCATGTCAATCAAACCCAGATAATTTTAAAATCTAAACTAAATAATGGAAATATTGTTAAAGCAATAAACCCATGGACAGTCCCTGTAATTAGATATACTGCAAAAATAATTGACTTAACACAAGCTGATTGATTACAAAACAAGGAGGCTGACTGTCATATATCACACGCTTGATATATGACATATATCATGCAGTCATATATCATATATCACGCAAGGAGTGATATTCACCAATATTTACCAATGATATATACCCAGAAACAGAAGTGGTAGTGGACAACAACAACAACAAAAAAAAACCTGTGAAGATAATAGTCTTCATGATGACAAAATCTAAACTGGAATATGAGATGGAAGTAATTTAAAGTCAAATTAATGTCTAGAAAAGCAAACCCGCCAGTATAATATTGAAAAAAAAGCAGATCAAAATCTAACATGTTATGGTTGAAATCTATAACACTTTTTAAAAAATGATAATCATCATGGCAGCTTAGGAAGAAGTCCCAAAAGAAAGCTATCGAAAATAAATCTGAACATATGTCCCACAGTACCAAATGCTGATTTTGTATAGTTAAGGGTGAAACTTGTTCTTTGCACAAAAGAAAAAAAAAGTTGTAAAATATATAAATATAAATATAAAATATATCTTCCAGCAAAGATAAGCAAATGTTTTTTTAAAAACTAGCACGATACATTTATGCAGGATTTTAATATTGCTCGTAAAACTATCAGTTTTCATCTGGGATTTTAAAATATCTGTTACAAAACATACTAGCAAAGCCTTAATTACATTGTGAATGCCAACCTGTGAATTACAGATACCAACTGGTTTGTTTAAAGGTATAAACCCCCTCATGTCTGAAATAGAAAAGCCATAAACTATACAGGAGAATATAGAATACAGGAGAATATATATTTTTAAAGCAAATTTTATGGGGTTGGTTTTTTTCCTTCTCTTTGACAATGTACAGTATATATCCTCTTCACTATTATTTTTGTGTTTTGCTTTTTTAATTACATTAAATTTATTTATGTATTTATTTATTTATGTGATTTGATTTGTCAATCGCTTGCAAGATAATAGGTATAAGTATATACATAGTTATGAATATATGAAATGGGTACATGTAAGAAAAATAAAAGAAACAATAGGACAGGGATGGTAGGCTTATTCATGCCCCCTACAGACCTCTTAGGAAAGGGGTGAGGTCAATAGTAGACAGTCTAAGGTTAAAGTTTTTGGGGTTTGGGGATTAATTAAATCATTTAATTAATTGAAACATTAAAAAGAGTCAGCAACGATGACACTACTTAATCAAATCATCAGTGTCTTGAGATAGGAAGTTACAGTATAAACTATACATATCAGCAAAACCAAAATAAAACTTGCTTGAAATGTGAAAGAGTATAGAAAATTGGAAATTGTGTTTTAAGATTCAGATTAATTAATTCCTGGAATACTCTGCTTCTAATCTACTCTATAGTCTGCTCTAAATTTCTCAGTAAATTAGTCAAGGAAATCAACCATAAATGGCACCTCTCAGCATCACCATTCAGACTATACTGGTGCTTCTGGCCTGTGGATTTGGGTAGAGAATGCATTATTCAGCCTGTAATTTCTGGACTAATATGTTATATATTTTGAAAAGATATGTTATTTTATCCTCAAAGTACTTTGGCCTATTAATATTTAAGAAATTGCTTGGCTTGGCTTAGCTTACTAGAATCAGTTCAAAAGACAGCATTTTTGAAGAGCTGTGGTGGCACAGTGGTTAGAATGCAGTACTGCAGGCCAATGGTGGGATTCAAATTTTTTTACTACCAGTTCTGTGGGTGTGGCTTGGTGAGCATGGCAGGGGAAGGATATTATAAAATCTCCAGTTAGAGGTGGTATTTGCCGGTTCTCTGAACTACTCAAAATTTCCACTACTGGTTCTCCAGATCTGGTCAGAACCTGCTGAATACCACCTCTGCTGCAGGCTACTTCTGCTGACTGCTGGCTGCCTGCAATTTGGCAGTTCAAATTTCACCAGGCTCAAGGTTGACTCAGCCTTCCGTCCTTCTGAGATCGGTAAAATGAGGACCCAGATTGTTGGCGGCAATAAGCTGACTCTGTAAACTGCATAGAGAGGGCAGTAAAAGCCCTGTGAAGCAGTATATAAGTCTAAGTGCTATTGCTATTGCTGGAGTAGTGAAAGTTGTCCTTGATGCAAACTGGATTTCATAACCTGCTAAAAGAACAGCTTGAACCTATGAAAATTGACTCTATTTGAATTTGTTTATTTATTTATTTATGTATATTTATTTATTATAAATACCTCAAAGTAGGGAACATACCTAATACTCCTTCCATGGCTTATGTTGGAGTAGAGTACTTGACTGCAGAGTTGGGGGACATGTGACCTTCTTTATTTTGTTGACTGACAGTCATCACCAGCCCCTGTTGTGATCTTTTGTGAGTCAGTCTGAAAATTGTAAGCAATTTCTGCAAAGGCATACCCCCTACCCTGTTTGGAGATGACATGCTGATAAAAATAGTTAGCAATTGATGTCCTCCAGAATTGAACAGCAGCAAGTCCCAAGCCAGAAGAATTCAGAATCTTCCAAACAACAAACAAACAAAAAGGCATTTTTAATTACAGAAAGAGAATAGTGTATAAATCATCAGATGTTTTTCTAATATACAGACAGACGTTTTGCAGTATTTTCTCTTTTATGTATTTTGCCATCGACACTAATGAATTCAGCATCTGCTGGCATAACAAGAAACTGTTAGAAGTAAATGCTGCAAAAATGTTTTTGCAGCACACATTTCTTCACATATTATAATTTCTTAAGCACATATTATTTCCCTATCACTAATGAAAACAGAGTTCATATTAGAAGTTATTACATTGGGATGTTTACATTGTCTGCAGACTGCAATAAAAAATAAAGCACAATTCTTTGACAATTTAAGATAGCGAAGAATAACAATTAGATTGGATAGGACTGGCAACCCAATTACTAATAATGTAATTGTATAATATGGAACTGGAATGAGTTTCTCTGAAGAGATGAACCACAAGGGATCTTTTCTTATCTTTTCTTGTATTTTCTCCCCTCCCCCAAAAAAATTGTTGTTCAGGCCCACAAATAACAACAAATGTTTTTTTACGAAATAAGATATCTGGCCTCTAGTTTACAAAATTGTTAGATGTGTTGTAACTCTTTCCAGCTTCTGCCTTTGACACCATGATGTGAGTGATAGACAGCATTTAAATATGGAGATGTTTTAATTCCGTTCCCATAAATTCCTTAATGTGCTGTCAAGTTTGTCTAACCGAGATTCAAGTTGTAAACTTTCACAAACTTGGCAGCAAGGATCCACAAAATTTACAGTATTCCCAGCATCATTTTATAACTGGAGGTTTCATAAATATGCAGGCCATCAGGTAATCCATCTTTTTTATGAGGTTGTTGCTTCATTTAGAGCTCTGTAAGTCCACTACATCATGCAACTCATTCTGAGATGGCAACATATTCCCTCCACCAACGAAAGCTGGAAGGGGCTAGCTGTCTGGGAGGTCAATTAAACATTTTCTTCAATCAACAATGTTTGATGGGTGATTAAACTTCCCCCAAACATTCATAATGTTAAATCAAAAACCAATGATAAATTTCCTTGGCACTGATAATAGACCTCAGCTGCCAGTCAGAATCATAGGAACAAAGAGTTGGCTATGGAAAATGCAAGAAGGTTACTAACAGAAAGGGCATTCTCTACATCCACCACCCCACCCAAATTGCATGAATGAAGCTGGACAGTTGCACATTAAAAAACCGCAACCCCGAAATTGAGCTGATTTTACCGCCTGGTTCAGACCACTGGCATAACTTTTGATTCCCATTTGATGGTTGCTTACAATTCTGCTTCAAAGTCGTTTTGTGCAGCAGTGAAGCTTCTTGGCCAGCATCCATTTCTTTTAGTGGACTTACTATTTCTCTACTATTGTTGTTGTTTGCCGAGTCCACCAGATGTTTAGACTGGATTTGGCTTTTTGGTCCACCTATCGGGTCCTTCCTAAGGACCTGGGAAAGAGGAATGTTGTTGTTTGATGGTATTACAGGTATCATCACAGGATGTAAGCTGTCCTACCTAAAGCTGCCTTTTGCAATTGACTGAAGGTGATTTTGTCAATGCTGATGGTGTCCAAGTAGTGCTCCAGTTGTTTTGGGATTGCAACCAATATATTATTATAGATACTATTGTTGCTTTCTATTGCCACAGTCATTCTACTTCTATTTTCCAGGCTTTCCTACTTCTCTTCTGCTACTATGATTGTTGGTCACATAGCTACATGTTTCAACTGGATTTGGCTATTATTGTTGTTGTTGTTGTCATCATTGTCATCGTCATCATCACAAAAATGTGAAATCATAGCTGCCAGTTCTTCTAACTGCTGTTGGCCTTCATATGTATTAAGAACATATGTATTAGGACTTAGCATCTTGAGAACACCCAAGAACCTAAGATGTTATAATGTATTGGTGTAGTATATGTGCAGCCTTTTGTAATGAGATGAAGATTTTGTCAATGGGTAGATTTTCTAAGTGCCACCCAATATTTTTTGGTGTGACCCAGTGTGTCAATAACCACTGGGACGGCCAGTTTACGCCAAAATCCTTCAACTTCGATTTTCAGATCTTGATACTTTGTGATTTTCTCCAATTCCTTGTCATCTGTATATGTCCTGGTATAGCCTCATAAATTATCCACACATTCTTTTTTCAAGCTCAGTTATATATTATGAACCAAGACTTTATCAGTTTGTATTTGGAAATCCCACAATATTCCAACCTGCTCATTGTTGACTACTTTTTCAACACTGTGTCCCCACCAATTTTTCATTACTGGTACACGATAATTTTGACAGATGTTCCAGTGAATCCTTTTGGCGACTGTGTTATGTTGTTGTTTATAATCAGTTTGTGCAATCTTCTTGTACAAGCTAAGTATGTAATCTACTACTGTTTCCTCTGCCTCTTTGCTCCATCCATACTTGGAATGATTTGATGATTTTTCAGTCCTGGCCTTGATTGCATTAGTTCCAATATTACTTTAACTGAAGTTAGTAGGATGAATGGGCTACAACATCAGATAATGTCCCTTTGTTATGTTCCTGCTGCTTTTTTTTAATTTACAGATTCAGCACAAATAGGTACATGACATGCATTCTTTCAAAGCATTCCCTGGAGAGATGTTCCTCAAGTGGAACGATGCTGAGCATAGAAACCTAGAAAATGGCCTAATTGATTAGAAAGACCAAGGTTTCTATTAGATATAAATGAGAAGAGGGCTCATTATCAACAATGGGGAGAGTTCCAAGATGAAGGTAAGGTATAAATCAAACCTTGAATATTTTTTTAAAGAAAGAGAACTAAAGAGGGGGAGGGGGAACCCGAGGCTTCTTCATAGTTAATGTAGGTCTTGCACAGCAGGCTTTTTGCTGAGTAGCTCCCATTTAAAAAGTAAAAATCACAGTCTTGCTAGGAAACAATAGGAGCTATCCAAAGCCTCATGAGTTCATCTGTGCCTAATCATAAACTAAACAGAAACAAAAAGAACAATGGGGAAATTAAAGAGAAAAGGGTGGTTACAGGACAATCACTTATTTAGACTTTACTTTGCATTTCAAGGTACTGGAAAATGTCAATTAATTGTTAACAAGGCTCTTCATTGTTCAAGTAACTCCCACACTAAAGTGTTTGGTGTTATTGCTCTAAAAGAGTTAGGATTGCCACATGTAATGTTTTGAATATCTGCTGTCATCATCACCCTCCATCCATCCATTAAAAATAAATAGT